>CM065668.1:12863316-13503316 GCA_033220385.1 Triplophysa yarkandensis
GAGAGAAAAAGAGAGAGAAAAAGAGAGAGAGACTGAGAGAGAGGGAGAGGGATAGAGAGAGAGAGAGAGGGAGAGGGAGAGGGAGAGGGAGAGGGAGAGGAGAGGGAGAGGGAGAGGGAGAGGGAGAGGGAGAGGGAGAGAGAGAGAGAGATCAACCTCTAAGGGCTTTCCCTTCTAACTTCCACCTACACACCAACTGTCACAGCACAAGTGTTATTACTGTATTTAGAAATCTGTGCATATCTGTGGCTTACATAATAAGGTTATATTGTGATGCTATTCAAAGTGCTCGCCAAAGCCATGATGTTCCTTTAATGAATTAATCACATTTTAAATGAGAATATGTCTTGCAGCGTAGTTCAATGAAAATTCCTCGACTAACTCAAATGAAAATGTATTATAGTCCGGACATAATGGTGGCATACGAATATGCATAGATGGATTAAAGAAAGAGTCAAAAATGAAACTAGGACTTTGTATGAGTTACTTTCGTCTTCAGAACACAAAATAAGTTATTTTGAAGAATGTTGTTTACTGGTATCCATTCTATTGCATTGGTTTTATAATTGGTAAATGGCTGTCTGTTCTGCCTTCTTTTTTGATCTGCAGATGAAAGTCATACAGGAAGTAAATGATGAAACAAGTTTTATTTTTGGGAGAACTGTCACTTTAACTACAACAAGAAAAGTGTGTATTAAAAAGGGAATTTATATTTTAAATTAAAGTGTACAAAAGTCTATGTATGACTTTGTTTTTGTTCAGGACACAAAATAAGATATTTTCGAAAAATGTTGGTAAGTGTTACCCTTTTGCATTGGTTTAATTAACTCTTATTAACTGATCCAAATGGGTTAATTTTTTCAACATATATTATTTTTTGTTCTAAAGAAGAACACAATACAGGTAGGACAATAACAAAAGTGAGCATTAAAACACAATATGTATGCGAATGTGATCGTTGCCTTAATTTAGACTCAAGGAAATGAAAGAAGGTAACATTAATGAAGGTTAAAAGGAAAGGAGGAATGGAGAATTATAGGGAGAGATGAAAAGGTGAGAGTTGAGGGGTGGAATGATGGACTGGTATTTATGTAGTAAACTGTTTATAGCAGGCTAACCCTGACCTCTTTACCTTCAGTTAGGGAATTTTCCAGGGGCTGTAGGTGTCACGTGTGTGTAAGGAGAATGCTTCAAAGGTCCATGAGGAAATGTCCTTGCAATGTTCTTGAATTGTTGAAGATGGTCTTTAGGGAATTGTTTTATTTTTTATAAATGAAGGTTGACTATGGAGTTGACAGGCCATACATATTATAATGACCGTTAGTAAGTTGAATTTAATTGTTTCTGTTTGCTTTTGTTGGTAAAGATTCATATTCTTTGTATCTTCATTAAAACTCAAAAATGGCTTAAATTTCCTTCCAGAGGGTCGATCGTTTAAAGTGATAATTCACCTAAAAATGAAAACTGTGTCATAATTTATTGACCCTTTTTAAATTTCGAACCTGTATTGCTTTCTTTCTTCTGCAGAAAAAATGTTGGTTACCAAACAGGGACGTCGCCTCTCTTCTGAAAATAAACTATTCCCAGTCATGTCGTTCTACCCCTAAAACAGATTTTATATTCTATATAATTTTGTCTATCATGTACATGTATCCTGATTTTAATTGAACTAAAATAAGATAAAAATACAAAAATTTAGCTATTTTTTATTGGTGCATTATTCCAACAATGTTAAATGTAGGAGAATATAGACTGAACCAAGAACATTTGCACTGGCTTAGATGGTGTCGGAGAGACCAGGATTGACCTGTTAATGGACAGAGAGTGCCTTTGTCAGACAGAGGGAATGATAGGGAACAAAATTGTGTCCTCAGTTGTCTATGTGGATTGCGGGAAAGAGGATATGGACCGTGTGTGTTCATAGTTTAATGGGATCTAAGGCGAAGCATCTGACATAGAGCCAGACCGTCACTGTGGCACCCCTCTCTCTTTCTGTTTACATTTCTGTGTTTGTCCATCTGTCTCTTTTCTATCCCAGCTTTCCACCATTCACACTCTCTACTGTCTGTCAGTCATTTTCTTTATTGTTCTCCATTTTCTTATTATTTTTCTTGCTTCCTCCAGCTCCTCTCAACTCATTTATCTACCTCTTATTGGGCTTCTCAAGTTTCTTAACTCTTTTGTTCACTACTCTCAGACCAGGGTGAATGTATAAGCCTGCGTGAGTGGACGGATCGAGTGGACGGGTGAAGAATTTGTAGTGTTAAACTTTAGCCAGAATCATTACTATCATATTTGATTTTATGAAACACAAATGTTATTATTAATCCTTTTTGTCTGAATGCCATGATGCATGTGTGTGTTAAAGTGCCGGTCGTTAAGGAGGGCTTCCCCAGGCTATATACTTTCATGTATTGGGAGACGTGCAATTGAAATGCATTCAATGAAATGGAATGAAGTTGAATGATGGGCTTTCACTTGATTATCAACCTGAAACACACTTTGATGTCGTGGCATTAGAGAAGCACAGATGATTTTAAAACGCAATATGTCCGCTGAGTCATAGAGGTCCCAGAGTTGGACCATTGCCTCCCACTGACTTCGAGAACAAAGTGCGCTTGTATGTTTAAATGGATGGACGGATGATGCATAGCTGAAGTGTAGTATTGCTGAGTTCACATTGGCAGTAAATAAAGTGGGTTTGTTTTCTCATTGCTGCCCACTGAGTGATGTTATTCAAATATTGATTAGCATTGATGGTTTCGTGTGCGAGTTAGTTGGTCCAGGTGGAAATAGGAATTTTATGGCCCGTGTGTATGCAGCATTCCGTTCACAAACACTCATGAATCAATGTGCTGGACCTAAGGTGCAGTTTGAAATAAGAATTAAATCTGGTCAATGTCGGCTTACTGGTGTTTAGGGAAAATAGTTGCATCTTGTGATGTGTGTGTGCCTGTCCATGTGTGTGTGTGTTCCAGCATTTGTCATTGTCTCCTAATGTATTGCACAATTTCAGAGGTGTCCTTTAGGAATGATGCTGACCTTTTTCTCCTCACAAAAGGAACAAAAGCACTTGTTTGGTGTCGGTATCTTCCCATCTCATTTTTGCCTGTATCCATAACCTTCACTGCCAGAAAGACTGAAAGAAACACCTAAAGATTTGCCTCTCTCAATTCTCCTTTATGTAATTATTTTCTCTGTTTGTGTACTGTTGTGTCTCTGAAAGTCCTCCTTGGGGGAAAATAAAGGTTTTAAGTCATTAATATGTTTATGGTGTGGCATAATATTAGAGGTGTGCACACTGAAAAAAATTGATTCTGTACTTCAGTAGATTTTATGAAAAATACAAAATACTCAATAGTATTATGTTCTTTTTTTTATCTTATAATAATGTAAAAAAAAAATCTTGAGGGAAGAGATACACATTTTACATTAATTTTACATTAATTGGTGTAAGTAATTTTAATTATACAAGTAATTATGTAGATCTGACTTCATTTTTCTATGGTCAAGATTTAATTGCATATTTATTATTGATATAACTACCTGACAGTTGATCTGAAGTTCACAGCATGCTTTTCATCTGACTTTATAAATAAATACATTGACAGTTAATCTATATTACATATATATTATACATTTAATAATTATTATGTTCTTTTAGTCTAGTTTGTATGTTTTACTTTAATGATAGCTGTACACTTTACTTAAGAATATTCTTGTAAATTGTTACGATCCTTTTATTAATAAATAGAAATAAAGTTGTTTTTTTTCAATGCAAGATATCACATGCAATAATATAATAAATGTTGTTTGAACGATGTGCGAAATCACATTATAAAGTATGTCACTTTTTAAATAACCAATCATAAACCTGCATTAACTGTCCATGCATCCACTGCCTGTTGTATACTCACATGCTGCGCCTTTTTGCGCATTCAGAACACAAATAACTGTAATTCTTTCAGTATCGTTTTAATGCAAAAATATTTTCAATGAGCAATGTTGTGTTTTACATGTTATATTGAAAGTATTTGCTTGTCAAGTCATTGTCCTGGTACCGTTCGTTTTGAAAACCCTATCCCAGCTGTGTTATTCCTAATTTTTTATTTCTAGCTTCTAATGCTTGTTTTCGCCCCCCTGGTGGGAATTGTTTGTCTAGTTATTGAGTAGTATTCTGTTGTCTTTTACCCATCGTGGGTGTTTTGTCTTATTAAAGTTTTTGTTCACGTTCAGTCTGCATGCATCTGGGTACTTCCTGCTCCATACTCACCCTGACAGAACACAACTGCCGGAGACAGAACCCAGCAGGTGTGATGGACAGAACACTGTGCCTGATTCACGCCTGCTACGGCAGGGGAATCGCAGCATCTGGGAGTTCAGCCGAGACTTCTTGCCTTGGGGCAGGAGACAGTGTTCTCGGAAAAGGAACTTGTGAGCATTTTTAACAGCTTTCTCACGGAGCCCCTGAAGCCCAGCAAGATGAGGATGCTGAAGCCCCTCTATTTCGCACACATGGTCAGGAACGTGATTAACTGGGATGTTCCGTAGCCAGCCGTTCCAGCCTGGGCATCCTCCCAGCTGGTCATCATCCTGGAGGATTGTGTCCTGGCCATGGCTACCTGGGACTCTCCGTCATACTCCTTTGGGCCAAAACTGGTCACGCCCTCCTTGCGACCCTTTGACCAACCCCCCGCTCAAAGAAGAAGAAGGGGAGTGCCCGGCCACAGCGCCAGATCCAAGCACGGTTCCAGTGCCTGTCTAGCCGTCTTTTCCTGTGGCTCCAGCGCCGGTTCAGCTGGCTTTCCCAGCGGATTTAGCACCAGTCACAGAGCCGGCTTGTCCTGCGGCTTCAGCACTCTCGGGCGCTTAAGTGTGGCCCAGGACTCGGTTCACAAACCCCACCAGCCCTAAGCCCGCCCAAACTCAAACCCCCAAGGCCTCCCCAGTTACGGCTCGGTCTGGTCCCCCAAAGTTTGTGTGTGTGTCTGTGATGCCCCTTATTTGTTCCGTTATGTGATTTTGGGTTTTGTCTCTGTTGTTGTCTGCTGTGTTGCCACAGTGTTGGCCTTCTTGGAGTCGCTAAGTGTTGTTCACTTAGAGGAGGGTGCTGTCATGATCTGGTCCTTCATGTCAAGTATCCTCTAGTTTTCGTGACAGTAGCATGTCCGTGTGCTGATGGTGTTCGTTTATTTTTTTGTCCTAGTCTGTTTGACGGTCCCCTTGAGGAGTGCCAGGATGACGTTCCTTTAAGGAGGGTTCTGTAATGATTCTGCCTCTTTTGGTCATTGTTTTCCAGGTTTTGGCAGAGTCAGAACATACCCGTTTGTGTTGTGTGAGACACATGGCATTGTTTTGTCATGCCATGTGCTCTCTTGTCTAGTCTCCTGACCCCGCCCCCTTGTTGTCCCGTCTATCTTCCCATCATTGTTTCATTCCCTATAGCTGCCCTTGTTTCGTTATCCCTCGGTATGTATTCCTATTCAAATGCCTTGTGTTTCCTGTCATTTGCTGTTGTGTATTACATGTTATATTGAAAGAATTTGCCTATCAATTCTTTCCCCTGGTACAGTTCTTTTTGATAACCCTGTCCCACGTGTTATTCCTAGTTTTTTGTTTCTAATTTCTAATACTTAGTTTTGCACCCTGGTGGAAAGTATTTGTTTGGTGGCGAGTAGTATTCTGTTGTCTTTTCCCCATCATGCGTTTTTTGTTTTATTTAAGTTTTTGTTCACGTTCAGTCTGCCTGTATTTGGGTTCTTCCTTCTCCATACTCACCCTGACAGGAACTCCATTGCCACCAACCATTCATTCAAGTCATTTTGTACGCAAGAACCTTAATTCTCTCTCTTCTTTTTTTCTTGTGTAATTGCTAATTTTTCTGTTTTTCAGTTTCAACTTAAGTGCCCCGTTACATCACTGTCCACATGCAGTCCTCTTTGACCTCCCCATTATGGTAGGTGGGGGGGATATAGTTTCTGGTTTAGCGCTCCCCCTAAGCTATAACCCTCTAGTATCTGTCCTAATGTCTTTTCGTTTGATATCTCTTCATTCTATTTTTCATTTAATCTTTTGTCAAGTCTTTGACCCTCTCAGTTTCCACCCTGCTCTGTTGTTTTAATATATCTGGATTGGGGATCTAAACCTGCTCTTTGCCCTTAGATTATGTTATACTGACGAGCGTATGTCTGGACACATACACTAGACATGTGACCCTCATCATCTTCATCCCTACAGTGAGGATGATGACTGTTCTAGTTGCCGATGATGTCACGAGGGAAACATATGGCTTATGCTGCAGTAGCCTCTAAGTCCAGGAAAAAAATCTCCAGGTGACATAAATGTGTCATTTTTTCATGCCTGTCATAAAGAATTTCTCTGTCCGCACTAATGGAGCTCCATCCTTCTATATCCGGTGTATAGGGCCGGCAGCCAGCGAGAAATGTAGGATTTTACATGGTAATTACCGGAACGAAAACATAATGACATGATGGAGGGGACCCTGTTGCCATGAGATGGGAAAGAGATGAGACACTTTTACCTGGGAACTCATTGAAATGGTTTCATTACACTTTAACGCTTTTTCAGACAACCTTAATGTAGCGCATCACTTAAGGTCAGCAGTATCTGCTAAATGGGTGGCTTTTTTATTCATTAAAAGTAAGAGTAAATATTGCTATGTGGTCATTTAATATTTTGTCAGCGAGGATATGTTAAGAAATGCAATCTTGTCTAAGTGCTTTAACAGTACGGACAGCCGCGTCTGTGCAGTGACAGGTGTCAGTTCTAAAGACAAAAGGACACTTGGGCCTGCTTGCTGGTTATACCACCTGTCGATGGGTCTTTGACGGGCTCTGGCGGCTGTGTGTATAGGTCTTGTGCTGACATTGACAAATTATGTCATGAACTTAACAACAGTGCAGACTGTGGGCTATTGCTTAGAAGTCTTATGTGTTCATGAGGAGCAAAGGCCATGGAAGGGCTTATCCTATACAAAAACGTGAGTGATATAGACAGTTACAAGGCAACAACATAGGTTATGGTGCACACACGCTTTTGTGGCCCAAACCTATAATCTAATATACATCCGTAAACAGTAGAATCATTCTACATTTTGACATATGCTTTTAAATTACGGTTCCCCCAAAAAATAAAAATCTCCTATACTCTTATCATTTAAACCTGTATGACTATCTCCTACATAACACAAACGAAGAAATATTGACACAGAACTAATTCAAGTGAACCGGTGCTAGTTACCAACATTCTTCAGAATATCTCCTTTTGTGTTCTGCGAAAGAAATAAAATCATACAGATTTAAATAATTAAAGGGAATGATGACAGAATATTTTTCTTAAATAACCAATATACAATCAAATTGAAGAAATTCTTTATTTAAAGAAATTATTATGAAATAAAATATACATTTAAATTAAAAATAATGTAGAGTAAATAAAATATAAATAGTTGTATTATTATCATACCAATAAACAAACACAGAAACAGTCTCTTTTGTATCAAACTAGTCTTTTAGTAAAATAGTTATGATTTTGGACTATCAAAACTTTCTTATTATATTATTTTTAAGAAAAAAATACTGCATTTTAAAGTCCTACGGGAGGACTCAATATAATATTGCTTATTGCAATATATATATATATATATATATATATATATATATATATATATATATATATATATATATATATATATATATATATATATGTTTATCTATAGTTTTGCTATTTAAAATATGCAATCTATGATAATTTCTACATTGTAATATTATTGTATTATTTTGTGATTAGAAATAAGGAAAACTAAAGGCAGGTGGTTTGACTTAATTCAATGTTATCAGTAGTTTTTATCATATCTTATATTGTGCAATAGATGTCCAATGAGACGAGCAGAGAGGAGGGACCAGGGCGGAGAGACGAAGCCCAAAAGAGAAGTTGAGAGAGAGAGAGAGAGAGAGAGAGAGAGAGAGAGAGAGAGAGAGAGAGAGAGACGTGCTATCAGAATGAGAGCAAGAGGATATGCATCCATTTCTAGTCATAATGTGAGGCAAATATAATGTTAGTGTTTACCTTGAACTCATCTACATATGGCTGTGTTAAATCGATGTTTCTCATTTTTATGCGAAGTTATAAACGCACGGAGTGGATATATCTCTCAAAATATTCAACAGCGCAGAGAAATCATGTTTTTATGAATTTTATTTCCCTTATTTATCTCGATCATTGTGCAGGTGCTTAACGCAACAGTCGCTTTCACCCACGGGAGGTGTTTTTCCCGGGAAATAAACGGGATCGTTGACTTGTGTGATTGAAATCCTTCAATCTGGAATGACAGCGATCAAGAAATGATGGCATGACTGGGACAACATGAAAAAGAAAAAGTGTGCCGGAATATTTTCCCACTGCTTTTGACATCGCGGAGATTGACTGACAGACAGGAGGTGAGAGACAGCAAGACATCTGTTAGGAATGATATTAAAAGTGATTGACCCCCATGCATTATGCATATATTGTCTTATAAATTATTCTATTGATTTTGTCTGTTTTCTTGTTTATTTTTGCATGCAATAAAATGCACAATTGAATATAGAGATGTCACATATTGCATCTTTGCTTTGCAGCCATAGGCTGTGATTTTGACCATTGCAAGTTTTGTAATAATCCAGACACTCTTGGTTGCATTTGAATGACAGATATTGCTGGAAGGATAGAGAGAGGAGAGGAGGGGGTGTCTGAGAAAAAGAGAGAGAGAGAGAGAGAGAGAGAGAGAGAGAGAGAGAGAGAGAGAGAGAGAGAGAGAGAGAGAGAGAGAGAGAGAGAGAGCAAGCGCTTAGAAAGATAAATGGATTGTAGATGCATCTCTTCCAGCACAAATCCATACAATTTCAACTCTTAACTTGTTGATGCCTTCAGTCTATACACAATCTCTCTGTTAATAAAAGGGTACTCCCCATCCTTCAAATATATTCCAGCCTTTTCTTGCTTGTGCAAATGTATTCTGCTAGAGAAATAACCATCTCTCTCTTTCTCTCTCTCTCTCTCTCTCTCTCTCTCTCTCTCTCCCTCTCCTTACTAAACTCCAGAGTTGAGGAGCAGAGCACAAACAAACCTGCCGGAGCCTGGTTGCCATGGATCCCCCTCCCTCTCTGAGTCTGGCCCTCCTCAGCGGGAATGAGGATGAGGAGCAACGTCCGCCCCTCCCCATTGGTGGTATATCCCACGCCTCTCTTTCTGGCAACTACCCTGGGACCAACCATTCAAATCACACGGGAGGCAACAGCAGCCTGGAGCGTCTCAATGGCACTCCTTCGCCCACCACGCCCAACCTTCCACCCGCGTCACTGCCCAAGTTACCCCTTTCCACAACTCCCCAGCTGTCCACGCCAATACCTAACGCGCTCCACCCCACCAGCACGCCGCTCTCCTCCTGCCTCGGTAGCCAACACAGTCTGAGCGGGGAGACGTCGCCCGTCTACAACGCGTTATTTTACTCCTCTCATTCGCCCTCCACAGAGAGAGAAAGGGAACGGGAGAGAGGATGTAAGCATAGGCAGGCCAGTCCCCTGGTGCACAGGAGGGACAGCAACCCCTTTACTGAGATCGCCATGAGCTCGTGTAAATACAGCGGTGGCGTGATGAAGCCGCTGAGCCGCCTTAGCGCCTCCCGCAGGAACCTCATTGAATCGGACAGTGGCAGCGATAGCAAAGAGGGCGGTGCGAGTGCCGGAACGGGTGCGGCATCGTCCTCCCAGCATAGCCAAACGCAACCCCAGAACCCGCCAGAGATTGTTATCTCCTCTAAGGAGGATCCGCCTTATGGACACTCTTACGAACTCGAGGCCTCCGCCAATCAAATGTCCATCTATCACCAGAACCACGCCCTTTCAGAAAGCAGGGGCATGTTGGGTGGCAGCACGTCAAGTGGGACCAATGGAAGGAGGGGTGGGGCAGCTGGAGGGGTGGGAAGGAGTGCCTCCAAAGCTTCTAAACGGAAGAATCAAAACATCGGCTACAAACTGGGCCACAGGAGGGCGTTGTTCGAAAAAAGGAAGAGACTTAGTGACTATGCCCTCATATTCGGCATGTTTGGCATTGTTGTCATGGTGATTGAAACAGAGCTGTCCTGGGGTGTCTATACTAAGGTGAGGCATTCACTGGACTTCCTTCCATTCACAACCCCAGATTCAAGTGTCTTTGCAGATGAATGAGAATTCATTTTAGAAAGATGATTTTAGAACAAAACATATACACTTATACAAGCAAATTTGCTTTCCACATTCATAGTGACCAGGACAGGTAAAAGTACAAAAAACAAGGACAGATGTTTATGGATGCAAAATTTAACTTAAAAGAGGAATAAATCATATATTTTGGCGTTCGCATCTGTTCAGACGCACCTTCTCAGAGCATTTTATATTTGGCATAAAAGGAAGCTCTGTTATTCAGAAGATTCAAGACCACATCATATTACACAGGCAAAGTTTGCGAGAGCATTTTGAAAATCCAAACACAGTTGTTGAAAAAGTGCTTTGGCATTTGTCAGCTTTTCAAACAGCTACATTTGTGTGTCGGGTGTGAGCCTGCATGGTTTAAATAACTTGTGCCTATCTTAGTATTCAAACATACACATGCATTAGGAGTTCAAAGTCAGTAATGCTGCTGTGGTCAATAGCGGCATATATTAGAAGGAGAGACAGCGTGTCAGATAACAAGGTGCAAAAAAACTATTTTAGACGGCTGATGGGGAAATCTAAATAATTCTGTAGTGGCATAAAATAGTTTTTGTGAATATACGTTTTGGTAAGCCTCTTTCTAATGCAGCAAGAGTTCACCAACATCGTATTTAAACTAAAGTAGTTATTTTTCGCAGATATTAATTAATACAAACCCTTATGTCCTAATATCTTTTCCTTTAGACTTTTATTTTAGATTTGCTGTGCCATGAGACTAAGCAGATATGCCATTGGAATATATGTTGATTTTATTTGGGAAAGTAAGCTTCCGCTAAATAAATACAGCCACAGAAACATGAAGAGATCATTTTGAATATTCATTTAATCAGAATTTCTGAATGTATTTTGATCATTACAGTCGAGTGTCTGTTGAAGTTTAACAAAACCATCCAACAGCAATGTGAAGACTGAAAGCAAGACACATTGAACTGTGTAAAATAAAGGATTTTACTCAAAATGAACATTTTTGAACTTAATCCCTTAAAACTGAATGTGATATAGTTTTGCTTTGCACTATTTGAGGTCTGAGAAGTACAGTGAATCTTTTATGTTAATTTGTGAATCTTTTATGTTAATGTTAATTTGACAAATAATGCAAGAAGAAATAATATTTTCAATACTAAACAATATTAGACCAGGTTTGAAGTTTATATAATGGTACTTAAACACCAATCTATAAAGTACAAAAACTGATTAGGAAATTCATCTAAGTCTTCCTTGGCTGTATATCATATACTGTGCAAAATGTTTTGTACATTAAATCTAACAAAGGGTTTCTAGCTAACACCCACATACAGAAAAGTTGAGACTATGGGCCAGGGTAAATTTATTCATTGTAGCTGACATCTTTTTAAACAGTTCAAGGTGTATGTCTCCGTTATATACATTGCCTAAAAATATTTGATGTCTTTAGTGATGTATGCCAAGCTTCAATTTATATTGAGTTTCTTTCACATGAATAACAGACTAAAGAATGTTATATAAATGCAAACTTTTTAGGGTTTTCTGAAAGTGACGGATTTCTTAGCTTTATACGTTAAAAGTTGTAGAGCGATTGAATTTAACTGACGCATGTGTCAAGGTGAAATATTTTCTGGAGCAACAGTTTGCTATATCTTGTGGTTCAAACACAATATGTATTGAATGTTTTTGTGCTGAGAAAGAAAGTCAGAGATGAGATTATTATGGACGGATTTTGCTCTTGTGTTACAAACTTTTTGCTAGGGTGATCGTAATTGTTCTGTTTAGAATTCTGAGGGCAGCATACAGAGACAGCATTTTAGGGCATCATAAAAATGCTCCTCTCATTTAGGGTGATGGCAAAGGTGGGCATCTTAAATAATTATTCAATAAATACCCATTCTTAGCCTAATTATAGGTAGAATTATAGGTATGAAAGGGCAACCCCAGAATGCACATTGACAAATTGTTGATCAGGAAGAGTAAATGATGATAGAATTGTAATTCTTTGTTGAACTATCCATTTTAAAGGGTTAGTTCACCCCAAAATGAAAACTGAAATATCTTTTTACACCATCTTGTCATTTCAAGCCTGACTTTGTTTCTTTTGCAAAACACTAAAGAAGATATTTTGAAAAATGTTGGTAACCAAAAGCATTGGTTCCACTGATGTCCAATTGATTTCCCAATGACAGTGGACATCATTATAAAAAATAGAATGAGTTTTTGTTAGAATGTTTTTTAAGGTCTTAAGGTGTCTGAGTGTGATTTATTGAAAGCAAAGACAACATGACAGCTTACTTTTTTAATTTGTGAAATCGCAGTGGTATCTATTCGTTTTTTTGGCCACGATAATACAGTAGATGCACATTAAATAGGCTATATATCAGATGTATCAGGTGTTAAAAAATGCTACCTAGGCGCCAGGCGGTGAGATAGCTCACTTGAAGTGGAGCTATGATGTCTAGCTTGTCTCTGATCCTGAGCGGGTTTGTGCGAGGCTTCTACCTGGCATTATTCTGAATGGATCTGTCTCGGCATGTGTTCTGGAAAGCACTTTGTACATAGTCTCATTGTACTTGTTCCACAGGTGGTTGTGATATGGCTGGAATATAGGAAATTTGCTCAGTCTCTGTACTCTTTATCGTTGCCTGTTTTCCCTCTGGCTTTCTGTGTCTCTCTCTTTCCTCTTTATTTCTCTCCTCTTTCTGTCGCACCCACTCCGTTTTCTTTCTTCTATCTTTTTTATTTTCTTCTCTCCTCCCTGTCTCTCAGAATCCTCTCAGAAGGTTGCTTTCCTCTGGTCTCCTGATAATTATTCTTGGTCTGGATCTCTTTCATACTCACAATCCTTAGTTGTCTCTCTCTCTTTCTCTGTTATTTTAGTGGGCGGTGAACGGGGGAGTGTTATTGGAGAGGGAGAGAAAAGAGAGTGAGTGTTAGGAGAGATGAAATGAAAGGCTGTAATAAAATCTCTTTATTTGAGATGGAAACGGGTGAGTGAGTCAAGTTTGCACATGAATAATGGCCATGCTGATTGTATACCATTATAGCCATTATAAAACAGCACAATAGATGCCTGTTAGTGCTACATCGCCCCTTAGAGCAATTAAAGGGCTTTTCTCTCAGTGCATTACTGCTAAAGAGATACCTGAGAATCTCATGCTGTCTACTAAATGCTAAGCATCTTCCAAACTGTATGACTTAGATCTCAGACTAGATTTATCTAATGGCGATTTGCCTCTCGGCGAAAACACCCAGCAAAAAAATCTATGTTGTAATGGATAATTAATATAAGAGGAAGTGATGTCAGGGGAAATTATTATAGCAGAGTGAATGCCTAGATTGATTATTGAAAAACACCTTTGCACACCATCAAGCCCCTATTGATGGCTTTGCCACACCACTTGAGCTCTCTGTGTGCGACAGCTGCTTTTGAAAGGATAAAACCAGCATGGAATTCCTGATGAGACGCGATCACATCCAAAACATGTTCTAACCAATCTCTTTTCTGTATATGTTTGTGCATTCAAGTAAACACACAGTTTGGGCAAATGGAGATGATGTTGTACTCTTTACATAGCTGGTTAGGTAGGGAAAGTGTGTGTGTTTGGGTCTGGATTGAAATATGTATTTGGAAAAATATGGAGAGAGCAATAAAAACTGTCAAACATGCAATGTTTTATACAGGTTAGAGTGATACCTGAAGGCCCAAGAAGGAAAATTGATTTATTTTGTTTACTCACATTGTGATCATTTAAGTATGACTGCAGAACACAAATAAAGATATTTTTGAGAATGTTAGGAATCCATTCAGTTGCATTTGTTTGTATCCATATGATAGCAGTCAATGGGTGCCAGAACTGTTTGGTTACCATCTTTCTTAAAAATATCATATTATTTGTTTGGTATAAGAAAGAAGTTTGAAAAGGGGATGAGCATGCGATATGCCTGCAATATGTGATAGCATGCTAAATAATGCGTTATTTGATATACGATACAATATTTATTTGATTTAAATATATTTAAAAATGTATATAACCAATATATGTTTCACTTTATTTTAGGAAAATGAAAGTATCACTAAAACTTTTAAAGTTGCTACTTTCTCAACATGACTTTCTTGCATTCATACAAAAATTATTACAGATTGCTGGACTAGAGGTCTGTCATACAGGAAAATGTTGGACATCTCTATATCCAAAAACTTATGTACAAGCAAAATATTTTCACATAAACACATTTTTGAAGAAAACAATTGGGATATTCGTATTGTGATATGCAATTTTGCATATTGAACTTTCGATATTTCGATATATTGCACTGCCCATGTTTTCATATTTGAGAGAACTATCATTTTAAGACAGTATCTTGGTCACTAATGCCAAAACAGTTGGAATGAACTGAGTATTTTAATGTTACCTCATATTCAAATTTTCCACTAGGAGGAAAAAGATGTTGAATTCAATACCGACACATACACAATACCAACACATACACAAATTTAGAGTAAAGTAAAAGATTACCTAAAAATGTATGCACCCTCTTGTTTTTGAAACCTGTATGACTTTCTTTTGAAAAAAAAAATTAGGATTTTTGAAAACCGAACAAGATTTGTATCAATTCACTTGCATAGGTTTTGGGTCCATACAATTGTGAATAGAAGTGAAATGAGTGTGTTCACTCTTGTTAGTTACCAACATTCTTCAAAAATCTCCTTTTGAGGGGGAGTAAATCCTGACAGAATTGAGATTTTTGGATGAACTGTCACTTAAATTTTTGCCTCTTTGCATAAGCGTGTGACTGTACTATTGTGTTCATAATGAATGTGGTGTATTGTGTGTAGGTGTGTATGTTACCCTTTTCTCAGGGGATCTATGGTTCATTCACACCACACATCCTTTGCTCCCAAAATAGACAGGTAAAGGGAGCAGACAGAATGAGAGAGAATTGGAGAAAAAAAGAAAAATAGAGTACATGGTGAAATAGGAGCCGGTGTTGCTTGCTTTATTTATGGTGTTTGTTTAAATATTTGTTCTTTCATGCTGCATGTGTTTGCTATCTGAGCATTTCATGAAAAGAAAAATACTGAATTATAAAATAATTCAGATATGCAGTTGCATTTGTTTGAAGTGCATCTATGTTTTATTTGAAAATTTGACATGAATTGTTTTGGCATTTTGCTTTCATCTCAGCATCCAGTCGGGCTGGCATAACAAGTGCATCCAATTTTATTTTTGTATAAAATAAATTTTGCAACCTTTTGTACACAACATGATATAAAACCAAGAAATCTTATATGTTTATTATTAAAATAATATTTTTAATTAGGACAAAACATAAACACTCAATCAGCATTACATTCACACACAATTTTGACATCTAACAGCACTAAATACCAAGCAAAAGCTTTTGTCAAATCAATACCTAATTTTCACATATTCCTCACACTGTCACAGTTTTCCTGGGGTCTGTCTTGGCTCGGACATTTGTACATTGACAGAAGCCTGCGGATGCCTGTGTTGGTCAGCCTGTTGCCTGAGCATGAGGTCATGGATTGCTGTGCGAGTGTTCCACGTTATGCTGTAGGTACTAGTATACAATACAGCTCAACAAACAAACAAAATGATATTTCAAATATATTCAATGGTGTCCCCATTCTGTATTTGTATAATAGAAGAGCAAATATGTAAATGTGTACAGCTTTGGCTGTATTTGTACAGTGAAACCTCATTATTTGAAGCATCATAAATCGGTTAAATAATGTTTGGCATTGTCAACAAAAATTTCAAAGAATTTTAATGAGGGCGAAGTACAGGGTGTAGTAGAATGATCATGTTTAATATTATTCTAATATGAAACTGTTGTCTCTATAAGAGGTTCTCAGTAATAACATCTGTTGTGTACGATTTTACCTTAATCCACATTAACAAAATGTTTCTGTAAGGAACTTTAAAGTGGTAGTTCAGCCAAGAATAAAATTTAAACCATTATGATAGTTTTTTGAAGAGTTTTGGGACTGGCACTCTTTCCTTTGCTTTGGTTTCGTTAAAGTTAATGGGTGCCACTGCTGTTTGGTTTCCAGCTTTTTTTAAATATCTTCTTTTAATGTTCTGCAAAAGAAAGAAAATCATAAAAGTTTCAAATAGGAACAGGATGAGTAAATTATATCAGAATTTACATTTTTGGGTGAACTACCACTTAAAGAATAAAAGTGCTTAAAACGATCCTTACAATGATGCCATAGATAAACCTTTGTGGGCTTTAATGAATCATTTAGAAAAGGTTCTTTAAAATACAACTTTTGATAATTTGAAGAACCATATTGCCATAAAGAACATTTTCAGAAGCAGAAAATAAAAAGACATCTGTTCTTGAAGCACCTTTGTTTTTCAAGAGGGAACTAAGAACTACACAAACTGGGGGGGTCAGCCAGGACTGCCCATTCTTAAAAAATCATAAATAATTAGTGTACAAAACTTGGGGGTGAGATTTATTTTTTGGGTGGGTGTTAGATTCAAGTATGGAATGTATCAATATTTAAGTTTAATCACAACAGTAGTCAATAAAAGGTGTAATAGAAAAGCAAATATGTTTTTGTGTGTGTGACGTTTGCTGAGTCATCATGTAAAAACCCCTAATCCCATTCCTGCCACACTAACACTCTTTACTGCTGTCCCACAGGGGCAATAATCATCGGTACATACATACACAGAAGAGATGGACGAGCCTGAGGGAGGGTCAGTGAAGGAGAGAGAGAGAAATAGAGGGAGAAAGCGAGAGAGCCAAGGCAGTGCATTGAATTAAAAGGATCCTCAAATGACCATTAGTGCTAAGCTTTATGTACGTGCTGTGGACCGCTGGGTTCATAGATGTAGCTGTGCACCGTTCCATTTTTTACCTGTTGCCCTTTTTTTTTTTACCTGTGTGTTATTGGGTTTTCAGGGGTGTAATGGTTTCCGTCAGTGTGTAATAGGGGTTGTGTATGACTGTGTAGCTGCCATTGCGGACCCACAAATGTCCTCATGAGAGTAGTTAAACCTGAAACCCACCAAAGTGTGGTTATGAATGTTGTACCTCTCGGCCGCCATGTTTCAATGACTCCTTTCAGCTATTTCAGTCATAGCAAGACCATATGTGAATGGTGGAAGACATATATTTCTTAAAATATATTACTCAAAATTAAAGAGAGTTTAGGTAAAAAAATGACAAATTGGCATGTATCGGAACAAAGTTTTTGGGTTAACTGCTTAAGAAAGACAAAATTAAATGACATGAAGGTGAGTTGATGATAACAACATTTTATTATTGAGTACCCTTTTGAGTAAAAATGAACCCTTTTCTCATTTAAAACCCCTTCTGTTAAACAAAAAAAAAGATATTTTGAAAAATTGGATCAACTTTTTTGGTTGCCAACACACGTCAAAATATACTCTTTTTGTTCTGCTCTTAAAAAAGACATACATATTTACAAGAGGTTTGTAAAATAATCTTTTTTTATTTCTGAGTGAACAATACCTTAATATGCAGGTGCACTGGCCATCTTGTAGGCAATCATCAGAGCTTTGAATTTGATACGGCCAGCTACCGGGAACCAATGCAAACTGAAAAGTGACAGAACATATTACCCATTGGGTTGGAGGGGTACATGTGTGTGTTTTGGGCCGAATGTGTTTTATTTGCTCTGTGCAGATTGAGTCTAGGTAAATGATGAAGTGCAGTGTTCTTGAGATTGCTTTGGCCAGACTGTTCATATCATTAGACTGTGTCACTGAGATAAAGTGCTTGGAATGAGGGTCAGTCACACACAAAGTACTACCTATACAGTGACATTAATCATCTGAAAATCTATCTTTGACCTGAATCGTACAGCTTTCATATGTGTTTGCTTTGAACTTTACATTTATGTAAAGTCAAACTCTATGTTCCACATTCTGTTTTACATTTTGTGGCATTTTTGCTCTGAGCGTTAAAGAGGTTGACCTTCCTGAAGTGATATGGATATGACTGATTTTATTCGGTGAAGGGATCATATTTAAGTTTTTTTTAACGTGAGTCATGGCATCAGCGTTAAACGCAGAAACTGAGACAAGAGGAAGTAATTGCATTAGAATCACAGATGACTGTGTGTTTGTGGCGGTACGTTCAGCTGTAAAAGCCTGTGTGTGAATGAGTGTATGCTCGTGGTAAAGCGTGACAGACAGAAGGCTCAAAGATGACTGTGTCTTTAGACGTCAGAGCCGATTTACTGGCTTTTTATGAAAGGACCTGGTAAAAGTACAGAGAAGATCTTAAATATAATCTATAAATAAGCAGAAAGGAGATCTTGTTTGTGTGTGTGTGTGTGTGTGTGTGTGTGTGTGTGTGTGTGTGTGTGCGCGCGCGCGCGCGCGCGCGTGCGTGCGTGCGTTTGTGAGTGAGTGAGTGAGTGAGTGAGTGGAAGAGAATGCTGTTAAGGGTGCTCAAAAAGCCTATTACCTCTTTATGTTGTCCATCATGACCATGGCAGGATCAATAACTCTAATCTAGCCAAGAGTGTGTTTGTCATACACACTGTTTTTACACACATGAATAACATGAACCTTAATGGTCATGCCACAGAAAAAGAGAACTCAATTATAATGATCAACATTGGTTGGTTGGTTGGTTGGTTGGTTGGTTTGTTAAAAGCAAGTGAAAAAAGGATTGTAATTTCATGTGTGTGCGTGTGCGTGCATTCAGTTTTACCCTCAAAAAAGGAGCTTCCACTAAGTACTTCCTACTTTACGTGATGCCTTATATATTTTGCTTTTACTTACGTAAAATGTTACTCAAGCACTTGAGATAGTTTAGAAATTATTGTAGGGTGCAATTTAGGTGGACCAATCAACAAAAATCTGATATGCCTCTAAGAAAGTTAAAGAAACAATTAAATTATTTGATTATTTACTCACTCTCTTGACATTTTAAACCTGAATGACTGTCTTTCTTGTGCAGAACACAAAAAAAGAGATTTAGACAAATTATATTTGGAAAACTATGGTTAGTTTAGCTTGAGATGACTCTTAAGATTATTTTTTTGTATTTAAAGACATGCATTAAAAAGTAACTTATACATTTAATTAAAAAATTATTGCATAATGAAGAGTATAGCCAATGATAATAGCCAAGAACGACAGATTACGTATGTGAGGGCGGAGCTATCAAAAAAGTGGCGTGTTTGTTTTGCTGAATTCAAATGTAAACATTGACTACCAATAGTCCTACCTATGGTAGGCCTAATAGGCCTTTAATGTAATTTTCTGCCAAAAGTTGCCACCAATTAGTTTAAAATTGTATGTGAAAATGAATTTTATATTATTTTTACTTCTTTATTTTGCCCAGCATCTATTTATTTATTTTTTTGTAAAAAAAGCTATACTAGAAACTGTTGGTCCCTAATGATTTACATTGGTTTTGGTCCTTAGAAAAGAATTCAACAACGTTTTTGGATGCCAACATTCTTTAAACCATGCTCTTTTGTATTCTACACAAGAAAGACTCTCAGGTTCGAAATGACAAAAGGGTGGATAAATAATAATGACTTCATTTTCATTTTTAGGTGAACAATAGCTTTAATATGTCATATGACAGTATAACAAATATATTTTTTATTAGCTGTAAAGTGATGTGTATACATGGTTTGAGGTAAAGAAACTGCATTAGTTTACTCACACCGTTCATTTTTATGTCAACTTTGCCAGTGCGACTTGTTAAAAGCACATGACAAACACACTCAACAATCGCATTACACTTTAGTAAACTCTTTACTTAAGTTTTTAACTTCAAGTTTTGCATGAGCAACTTGAAAGACACAGAAATAAACAGTAAAAAAATATTTTGAACAATGACCCCTTAAAACTAGGAATATGTCCTCTAAGGGTGTGTTGTTACATTGGGCTTGCATTTGTCTAAAATAGCTTATAAAAATTAGATGACACTGGTTGCGGTGAGTTCAAAATACTGTCATGCTTCTTAGATTGTCCCTTGCGGCGCACTAAAGTATGACTGACCACTAATATCAGATGTCAGCTTTCCCCACTGCTATTCGAGATACAATCAATATTATCATTCCAATAGCCGTAGTGGGTTTCTTCTGTCCCTCATGGTTGTTTTCCCATAAAGTGTAAGAGAATAAGGACTGATACTGTAATTCACGAACAGCCTTCATAAAATCTCTTGTATGTCTCCAAAAAAATGAGTTTTGTAAAACCAATAAGTAAATCATTACATATTTGATATTTTTGAACATTTTGTGTTGTAAACAGATGTATGTGCTGATAAAATAACAGAAGAGCTTTGTTGTTTCTGGTCTGCTTAAAGGTGGACTCAGTTTTTAAGTTTGAAAAAACAGTGATTTAGAGGACACATCAGTCTTTTCCTCACTTATAAATAAGGATGGTCAAGATTTTAAAGCGTTCTAATGAACTCGATTTTTAATGTGTTTTTGCTACACTGAGCTATTGCTCCAGTTCCAGCTCTTTATATACAGTATATATGTGGGAGTGTGAGTGAAAGGCTATGTAAGAAGCTGTGAATCTCCCAGAGACCGCTCTCTGTCCGTGTAGAATAATGTTTCCTCTTCGCAACTTTAAATTAGACCCACGGGTGGCCAATCTAATAATGTCTTTCGTTCAGCTGGACATCGCTGATGCCCAGGCAGGACATCATTTAAAACTTTGGATTTTCATGGTAGAGTTTGTGCAAGGCTCAGTTTGTTTGAGTCTTCGTGTGCGATATAAAGTGCATATAGTCTGTTGATTATAAAGGTTACTGTATTTTATATGCACTGGCTTATTAAACACGTTGCTCTCTCACAATATAGTTTGCTAGTTTTATTTTGGTATCATTTGCTAGAATAACAACATTGCTTTCATGAGTGGTCAAATTGAACTTTCAAGCACTATTTCACTTCCATAGGAAGGATTTGCAGTGCACCACTGGTTGTGTGTATGTGTAATAAATATGGTAATGCTGAACACTTTATGTGATACAAGTATTTTTGTTTTGTTCACAGAGCTCCATGTATTCTTTGGCATTGAAGTGTCTTATAAGCCTTTCCACCGTCATTCTTCTTGGACTAATCATTGCTTACCATGCTCGAGAGGTCCAGGTAAACACATACATATATGATGTTGTATTTACATGTCACAATGTTTTGATATCATGTTAATCTGTTTGCCAAAGGGACAGTTTACCACAAAATGAAAATCCTTCCATCATTTACCCTGTCTGGTGTAATGGCAAAAATAAATGACTTTTTATCTTCTGAAGAATACATAAGATAAAGTTTTTAAAGTTTGTTGGTAACAACATTGGCCTAAACATCAAAAGACATTCCCAATCTTCTTTTGTCTTTTGCTGTCCTTCTGAAACCTCGTATCTTTATATTTTGGCCTTTACAAAAAGTAAAATGGTTACTATTCACCGCTTATTTTTCACTTAGTTTTGCAAACATCTAACGAATAAAACATCAAAAAGTCTACTTCCTCAAAACAGCATTTAAAGGAATAGCCCTTACCCTCTTGCTATTTTATACTTGCATTGACTTTCTTACTTCTGCACAAAGAAGATATTTTGAAGTTGAGAAGATTTTATTATATTAACATTACACAATTTTTTGATAACATGTTAATATATTGTTAAGGGACTATATCCAAAAAGAAAATTATTTCATCATTTACTCAGTTTTCTTTTATACCAAATATTCTTTGTTCTGCAGAATACAAAATTAGAATTTTTTCGAAGATTTTTTTGAAGTGTGTTGTTTACAACATTGGTCTACTTGGTTGGGTACGAACCGCAAAGACATTCCTCATAATATCTTCTCTTGCGTTCCAGAGGAAAACATTTCCAAATCATTATTATTATTATCCGCTGGTTCCCGTTGACTTTGATTGTAGGGACACAACTACAATGTCAAGTCAATGGTGCCCAACGCTTTTTTTTTACCCACATTTTTTTACTCTGCAAAGGAAGGTAATACAGGTTTGAAATGTGAAGAGGGCAAGTAAATGATGACATTTTGTGATAAATCGCTTAAACTATTTTTAAAAGTAGTCTTACTCTGTTTTATCCGTTTCCCAAAAACTGAATCTAGACACATACAAGTTTTCAGAAGGACAGGGGGGAAACTGCATTTGAACTATAACAAAATATTCTTTCGGTGAATTAATCCTATAAACATTATTCCTATTTCTATTTTATTTTCTATAGTAAGCCTCTTTCACACCGACACCTAGGGACAAAACAAGGCGATGTCATTCATTTCAAGTTTATTCAAAGGACGAGCGACTTTCGGGAGCAACTACATTAGGTCTAAAGCAGCAGTACTCTGTAGTCCGTCCGTTCTTACAAGATTTGTTTCTAAACGTTACTAGAGCAACCAAATCTAGAAATGCCTTCTAAAGACATTGAAGCAACAGCGCAAAGTAGCTGGCAGTCTGAACGAGGCTTTACGCAATGCTTTTCTCAAGTGCATTCAACTTTTGTTGTATTTAATGCTTTAAGCCTCATTTGCAGCCTGGTCGAATGAAGAAATGAGTAATGTTGTTTTAGGCTGTTGCCATCAGCAAGGGCAGCTCAACTCAACTCCTCATTAGCATTATTCTAATGGAAGTGTTAGCGCTGGAGTGTCACGCACATCAGTGGTCTGTAGCATAGCCTATTACAGGCACACACACATACGCACACACAAGCACGCGCACACACACAAACACACACACGCACACACACAAACCTCAAAACTGTCCTAAATCCTGATGCCTTTCTCTTTTAGAAGCACAAGCGTCTCTGAGACTTTTAGCAGGTATTTATAGGGCTGTTTGCGTCTACAACAGTGAGTCATTTTGTGAGTGTTTGAAAGTAACTTTGAAAAGGAGCATGTGTGCCCCTTTTATCAATGAATACATTTTGAGAACCCACAGCATTCTCGAAAGAAACTCGCACATACTTACACGCACACACACACAGAAACAGGCAGGCTAGATAAAACCAACTGGAAGGATGGAGTTAGAAGAAAACAAATTGTTGATTTTTTTTATATTGAATGGTGTAATAGAAGTGAGGTTAATCTGACTCTCTTACCAAATTTAGAGCAGACGTGAAATCAGACTCTACCCTCTAAAATCAATACATGTTTCTTGTCTTAGTTTGATCGATAGCATTTTCTTTAAAAATGCCATAAATGCTTCTTCATATTTGCTTTTGTCATGTTTCATCAAGGTTGAACCACAGCTTTTCATCTGGCATCACGAATCACCTTTTTAGTGCCGATGTAGAGTACAATTGCTTTTACAAATTTAGTCTCCAGCAGAATATTAAAATGAACTTTTCTTTCTTTTTACACCTTTACCTTTGAATATCATATAAATGACACGAAATGTTATTTGATGCTGACTTAAAGCCAGTAGTATGTTGGTGTGAGTTTGAAAGGAATTCACACATGAATAGTGTGAGGGTGTGTATATTCTGAAAGGGTGAAATCTGTTTACACATTTACCCAACAGAATATTAGTACAAGCTCACACATGCAAACAGAGCATGTTCACCCTTGTTTTCACTTTACTTCTTTGAATTCATCTATTTAATTTGGCCCAACACTCTAACACTCTCTTCTTTGTCAAATAATGCCACCTCCCCGGTTCTGCTTCTACTGGCAAGACAAATAAATGCAATTTGTGTCACCAAAGCGAAGGGTTTGCAGTATATCCGAACACACTTTAAAAAAACAAAGTAAAGAAAACACTGCAATAATTTGTGCATAATGTGCTACCAGTCCAAAGATTTGGAACACTTACTCATTGTGAATTCTATATTCAAAACTTAATAAAATTATGATATAACTAATCATTTTATAACTAACATAATTAAATATACTAGACTAGAATTTGTTAAAATGATGTCTTGTCATTTTTAAGCAGCTTTTTAAGGTCTCACTCTAAGTTTTGTAATGTTAAAAATGTGTATGTATTTTAGAAAACTTTCAGTTTAAAATAACTTTACTGGCATGATTGCTAAACACAACTCTTAAATCTGTTTGCTCTCCATTAAAATCAATTCCTCTTGTGTTTTCCTTTCATGCCTTCCACTCCACCTTTCTTTTCCTCTTGATTGCATGATGTATTGTATCTCTGTCTTTATCTTTAGATGTATTTTCACCTTCAGTGAATCTCTAGCCCCTGTTTAAGTCTGTTTATTGTTTAACCAGATTCTATAAAGGTGGTGAAGATACACCAGTGACTAGTTACATTGCATGTAGTTTTGGCAATCTTTTATGTTGTTTCCATTTATGATTCACAGAAATTTCGGCTAATTGGTTTTAGCTGCAAGTAAAAAATGGGCCAAAAAAAGCTCAAATAACCCTCTCCTCCCTTCAGCACCAAAAACAAATGCTAAAGGTACATATAACAAGAAAAGCTTCAAAACGGCAAACGACAAGCAAACTCTTTGTGATGCGTCAATGTGCATGAGTGCCTTATGACCCCTTATAAAACGGTTAGTTCCATTCCTCAGTTCTGATTGGTCAGCAGCTCTCATATTCATAATATAGCACTGCTGTGACTGGTGTGGCAATTTTTAAAGTAGATGGCATTTAATGAGTTTACTTAATGAAACCTTAAAACATAACATATACATATAAATAAATATTTTAGATTTTAATATTTTTATTGCGTGGTAACTGCGTCGCATTATGCACAACAACGCCCCCGGCCGTGATTTATTCAAGATACAGCCCGACCCCTCTTACCTTATTGCTTAAATATATTAGAAATCATTGATGTTAAGGCGATCAGCTTTTACCGCAATATTTATGTAGCTTCATTGTCAGAGATCATGAGCATTAATGTTTAGGTGATCAGTTTTAAATGCAAAAGACTCATCACATATAGATGTCAGTGATAAATGGAATGATTTATCAGTAACTGACTGTAATTCACATGGATAGTCATCTTGCAGGAGCCTGATATCACGTAAGCTTATTTTAAGCATGTTTACATGAGATGATGCACTGCCCCTCTGTGTTTTCTTCTTTTTTCAACTTCTTGCCTAAACAAAAGCTGCTGAATAACTTAACAGCTGTTATAATTCTACAGTAATACTTACTACACTCTTTGGATTATTGTTAAAAAAGTTTAATTTGATGGCATTTCAATGACCATCGAATAATATAATAATTATTGTTTAAAAGCTTGTTATTTAATTTTTTTATGGTTTAGTGTGTGTGTAATTAATATTTCCTTATTTCCTTATATTTCAAAAGCTGAAATTATAACAGGTTTTTATTGGCTGTACATTGCTAAGTGCCTTGTAGTATCACTTTAACGTTACCGCCATTCGTCACAGCAATGCAGGGTTATGAAAGTGAAAACCAAATTCACACCAACCCAAACCATATTCACACCAATCCCCAAGATCTTAGGTGTAAATGTAAAGAGGTGAAACCCTGTGTCACAACCCGTGCAAACCATCATCAGACCCCCACTGTGTTTTTGTACGGCAGCAGATTTGTAATAAAAACCAAATCCAGTAACAAATAGCCTTGCCAATACCTGTCACTGTTATCCTGTTTTAAACACAGTTCACCTGTTAAAGGCAGGGTCAATGATTTTTCCGAAATGCTTCAGAAAACTGAGTGGGTCTAAATCCAAAAATAATTGTGCAGCCAATCATCAGTAAGCGGCATGTCTTTTCTTAATGTGGAGAAGAATAATAACAGAGCGCAACAGATGTTGTAATTGGGGGGCAGAGCTATCAAAAAAGGGGCGAGACCCTTTTGGTGTGGGGCATGTGTGTTTTGGTGATTTCAAATGTCATTGACTACCATAAATCTTATAGTCTGCCTTTTTTTAACTCACATTAGCAGAATGAGATAGAGGATGTGCTCATTTTGAAAAAATGTAGCCTAAATCACTTTAAGGTGTGTGTGGTGTTTTTGTCTGGTGATGTCATGGCTATACATCAGAACTGACAATAGGAACATAAAATTGTAAATCAAAATGGTTTTACTCGGCAATAAGCTGTATTAAAAACGAAAGATTTTTGTACTTTAAATGAAGACAAAATTTAGCTTTTTGGGTTAATCATCCCTTATTTCAGGGTTTACTTATGTACAGTGTGATGCATTTTGAGAGGATGTGAATCATACAAAATGTTTAATTATAAAAAATACTCCCACATCTCAACCTAACATCACTGACATGTAAGCAGCTCATACTAAATTGAAGCAACCTTGTAAAATAGTTTGCTGTGATATTGTTTTGCACGTGCAACCAAATCTGTCCTCTGTTTGTGTGTGTTTGTATTTGTTTGTGTGTGCGTGTGTGTGTGTGTGTGTGTGTGTGTGTGTGTGTGTGTGTGTGTGTGTGTGTGTGTGTGTGTGTGTGTGTGTGTGTGTGTGTGTGTGTGTGTGTGTGTGTGTGTGTGTGTGTGTGTGTGTGTGTGTGTGTGCGTGTGTTTGTGCGTGTGTTTGTGTGCGTGTTTGTGTGCGTGTTTGTGTGCATGTGCGTGCGTGCGTGTGTGCGCGTGTGCGTGTGTGTGTGATTGGGTCCTGTGTTTCCTGTGTGTTTCTCATCCTCTGGTAAGAAAAGACAGGTGCCATAATGTTGTTAGGTGTTGATTAGAAATCTTCTGAGGAACACTTCAAAATCAAATGGAATTACTGTTCCTTTGAGTGCCCTCATTCCCACATTCCTGAATCAACACCATCTTCAATCCTACGAAATACACAGAAGCATCTGGATAGTTAGCCAAAAGCGCTCGCACCAGACACTTTCTGTGTGCTTACAGATTATAAATACAAAGTATTGTGTTTATCAGTGTGCTAATATGACTAAAAGGCTCTCTGAGGTTAAGTTTTTGCCGAAGAGCATGTTAATGTAAGTGCATTTTCCACAAAGAGCCAACTTGGCTGAAGTGTGCATATGCCTTGGCTACGGCAGAATAACATTAAAAAAATTATTCATGCTTGGGCAACTTCAGCTTGGTTCAATTAATGAATTAGGTGAATCACTAGTTTTACTTGAAGCCAATTTTATGATTGTCTTTAGTCCAAGGTTGGACTGATTCTGGGGATGTTTTACTTGAGTGTTTTTCTGATAAGTTTTGGAAGCTGTTTCCTTCAGTGACCTGCCATACAGTACAGTTGAGGTCTCAATTTAATTATTGACATTACATAGACAATACAGACTTCAACAAAATTTAAGAAACCGTACAATAATTTGATATTTAAAAATAAATATTGGAACCTTTGATTTATTAAATAATATGCATTTCTTTTTTATATTTTTAAAGACTACCTAAAAAAATAAAAAAATAAACATTTGATATACTAGACTTTTTATGTGGAGAGATAATACTTTTACATTAACATTAAAGCATTTAGTAGACACCTTTATCCAAAGCATCTTACAAAGAATCGAGGATAAAATAAAGCGGTAAATAGCAGAGATAACAATATGTGTAAAAGTGCTACAACGAGTTTATGAAGTTACACAAGGCAAGACTAAACCTGTTAGAAGGGAAAAAAGGTTAATTTTGTATTTTTAGAGTGATTGTATTTTTTGTATTGTGTATAAAGTGAGGGGTCAACGGAAATCCTGTGCTAGTTTTAAAGGATCACTTCACCTCAAAATAAAAATTCTAATATCATTTATTTACCCTCTGTTTGTGTAAAAAAGAGTTCAATTAAGACCTTCTACAAAATATCTTCTTAAAAAGAATCATACCGGTTTGAAACCATGTGAAACTGATGGAGTAATGAGGGGATTCTCTTTTTTTCGGTAAATTATTACTTTAACCGCGCATGAAAGATTCACCGCTCTAAAATAAAGCTTTTTACTGTGGAAAACTCTCAAGCTGAGTATGGGTACTGACAACAGAATGACAGGGAAACATTTCCAGAACGTTGCACTTGCAATGTCACAGCACGTCTCGTTGCTTAGTGCCACTGTGTGAGTTGTTGCTTGGTGAAAACCAAAGGGATTTCCTGCTGTTATTGCTACTGGCGACACATACAAGGGGTTGTGCGTATATATGTGTGAGAGAAAGAGGCACAGGGTGTATATAAATGGATTTATTTTATAAAGAGGGAATTCCGAGATATCCCTGTACATGTACATGTGAGTGTTTCCTGTATAGTATTTCAAAGGTGAGAGAAAGGTATAATATTTTTGAGGTTCTCTTCTTGTCATTGAGTGCGTGGTCTATAAAGAATATATTAGTACTGTATAGTATTTTTAAGTGAACAATGTCATCTAAGACCTAGTAACAACCCTTGTGCCTACATACTATAGACAGATTTATTTTTAGGGATAATCCAACATACCAACATGGATCCTTACTATTGTATATTTTTTACCATTACTTAATAGGGGTGTAACGGTACACAAAATCCATGGTTGGGTATATAACTTGGTTTTTAATTCACAGTTCAGTTAAATTTAGGCACAGAAAGATGGAAAAATCCAGAACATAAAATTGCTTGTTAATAATTAACAAAATGTATTATTATTATAATTATTATTATTATTATTATTATTATGTTTAACATTTCTAAACATGAACAGCTTTTAAACAAGTTTAAATAAAACATATAAAAACAAAATTGAATAAAAAAAAGGTTTAAATAAAACAAATAGTTCCGAAATAAATTATGCAAAACATAATTTTTTTATTTTATTTACGTTAGGAAGTTGCATTACAGACATAGATATGTATTGCATATGCAATGGCATAATTACCATTATGAAAACAGAACTATAATACCACTTCTGTCCTAGATAAACCAACACATCAACAGCGCTTATACTACAATAAGATTTTTTATGTACACTAACGACACAACAGTTATAATACAGCACAGAAACTGTTACAATAGTAAAAGGCTCTTAGCAATCTGTAACTTAACGCAAAAGCTGCAAGCCAAACCACCCTGACCGGGCGATATACTGCACCACTCACAAGTTCTGCATCTGAAACACGACATTTATTCAGTTAAATCATGCACCAGACTGAAGATCCTGTACTGAAATGGTTGGTTCAAATACGTATAACATTACACCCTATTATAAATATTATTAATAAATAAAAGGAGATTAAATATTGATTTGAGGAGAAATCATTTTATTATATTAGAGAGATGAAACCACAGAGTTTTATGGGGGACATAAAACTTGTGACTGTTGATCATATTGTTTAGTTTAAAAATCTGTACATAAAAACTAAAATCATTAAAGAAGTGTGTGTAATAATACAGATAGGAGATATATTATACAGATATATTTTGGTTAACCAATTTTTTTCTGTGTAGGTCCACATTTGCTTTACCTATCTTTAATTTTTGTCCTTTTTCATTTCACACTTCCATTCATCCTCTTCTTTTAAAGTTGCCTAATTGGCTTTCGCCCTCATTTGTTGGGAGGTTCTGGGTTTTCTTTCGTTCTCTTGTCTTCTCTGTCTCTGATGGGCTGAGGGAGGCGGCCCGGTCCAGTCACTCATGTTGACAGATTACCTTCACTAATGGAATTTAATTATTCAGCACATCCTGGTGGCAATTCAGCCTGAAAAAGGACGACAGGATGGTGGGTTCGGGGCGGAGGAGAGATGAATTAGGGGTAATGTGTGAGGAGGGAAGGAAGCAATGATGAGGGAGAGAAACTGAGAAGTTGTGGAATATTCCCATGATATTCCCATATATTGGATCAGAAAAACACAGTTTGTTGTGATAAGAATCAAAAGGTTTTTTTAATGATGTTAAAGGTCAAATGCAGTCAGCATGGTCAACAAAATGAATCAAGGCAGGATATGTCTTTGGTCATCATGAAAAGACTTAGGAAGCACTTAAAAAATATTTGCTATTTGTTAACATTAGAAAAGGGCAATTCTGTGAAAATGTCAACCTTACAATGAAAAAGAAATTTCCAAAGTTTACTATAGTTTACTATACAAATTTCACAGATAGCAACATTTGGTGGCTCAAATACCCATGTGATCTCTCAGTCTAAAATTATAAAGCATTTGTTTTATTTTAAGTGTATGGTTTTCATAGGCAAGAAAGGGACTTTTTTTATAGGATTGTCACATCCATTACCCTACATTCTTTATAAAAAGACACATAAAATATACCATTTTATGTTATCTCTTGTCAATTTGTTGGGTATTATTGCCTCTGGTTTGTGCATTTAGGAGCTATTCTACAAGGTGTGCCATCTCCAATAAACCATGTCCTTCTTTTTTCACATCCGTAACACATGTTTATTTCCCTTATTTAAATAGAAAACTTGTTTATAGACTGATATTTTTCTAATGTTTAGGATTTAAGTAAAATGTAAACAATTCAGTAACGATTTCAGTGTATTTTGAAATAAATATGTCACATCCATAATGCTAAATCTTCAGAACCACAACAGCAGTAGCATTTATTTAGCCTTGTTAATGTTAGTTGACATCAATACAGTTATCCATGTTAGTACTAATGTTAACAGGGGTATCTTTTGATTTTAATATTGTAATTATAAATGCTGATTTTAATGAAAAATAATAATAGCATATGCTGCATAAGTATTGTTCATTATTAGTTAATTTTTGACAATGCATAAAAAATTTTTTTTTGCCTTATTGTAAAGTGTTACCACACCTAAAAAGAAAGTGATCATAGCGAAATATGATATATCAATATTGTTGAATAACCATTATTGTTAGCATATAAAGCGAGATGATTGCATTATATCTAAGCATCATCCACCTTCCATTGAAGGCTATGAATATTGGTTGTTAACGTTGATCATTGCATTCAACCATTTCAAGTCACACACCCAACCAGAACAAGTTCCTAACACATTCACATGCTCTCTCATGCACGCATACAGTATTCACACATTCTCTTTCACTCTTCTTGCAGCCACCCACACATGAGTATTTCTCTCTTACATTCATTCCCTCGGCCTCTTTCTATCTCCTTCACCTCTCTCTCTCTCTCTCTCTCTCTCTCTCTCTCTCTCCCTCTTGCTTTCTCTTTTTTGCACACATGCACACACATAAACACACAGTCATTCTCTCTCTCTCGCCAGGGGATCCTAATTAAGCTTGGCTGGTCTTTGATGTTGTCGCCTAGGCAACAGTCACCATGACGAGGCTGGCTTTTCCAGAAAAAAAATGCACATTTAACTGCCATGCAACATACACCATGCCCTTCACACTGTCAGACACGCACACATGCAACAAGCGCACACATGCAACACACATATTTGAGGAAGCAGACTGGCTTCTGTTTACGTTTTTACGGAAACATTTGGAAAAACATTTGTCATGGTTGGGTGACCTGTTGCACTGTGGATACACTACAAGGAGGATGCAAAGCCTGAATATATGGGACTGGCAGTATATCTCCTCTTAAATGTAACTTCATTCATGAGGATTCCCGTATTTGCATCTCTTAAGTGTTTGTGTGTGGGAGTGTATGTGTGTCTCAGTCTCAGTGGGGAGAACCCTGCTTGCCTTCTGCATATCAATTAAACAAACCTCGCCAATCTAACACTTACAATTAACTTTAAACACATCCAACACCGCCAACAGCACAATTAGCTTCCCATTCCATCCTCAGACTCTGCTGATATACCGTCTGACATGAAGTTGCAGTGGGACAGAGGGAGAAAGAAAAAATAGATAGAGAATCATATAACTGTCACTGCACATTATGCCAGTATTATTCTGGCTGCTTATTTCTCAGTTCTTATATCAGTTTGGCATTCCTGGCAGGATTTTTTTAAGTATGTCCTCATTGTGGGGTTTAGAAATCATTTCATTCAGCCTCCTGTGCTGTTCCTGAGGAAGTATTGTAGCCATTCAGTAACTCACAGCCGCTCTGCTATTCAGCTGTTTTAATGAGCTATGTGAATTATTAATTCATAACTAAAGTTTTGGATTAGATGTATGATGAATGGTTCGTCTTGAGGAGTGGTTACATTTAGTTTTTTATGTGTGAATTTTGTTCACAGTTCTTTGATTTGCTGTGAATGTGTTTTTATTGTTCCAGACATGTTTGGTTCACTTTTTTTTGGATTGACAACCGACTTTAGTTTTAAAATCCCTTAATATTTTTACAAATGTGTGCAAATATACTAATATATTATTTAAAATATTTTAACATTTTATTATTTTTAGTTAAGTAGCAATCCCGTCGCGGAAATATAAAATGTATTTTTTTCTGATATTTATTTATGAAGTGATAAGATATATTAAGATATAATGTATTGAATGTATATATTTTTCTACTTAACGAACCCATTGTAATAAGTGTTGCCTTCCTACCTACAAAATGGGAAATATACAGAAAATAAATAGTACTCAAACACTTCATAGTCGTTACTGCTAAGTACAATTAATACGGAAAAATGATCATTAAAGTTACAACTGAATGTAAAAAAATATATATTATAAGTCTTAACTTTTATGCTGATATTTGCCTTTAAGCCAGATATTTGCCTTAGTTGCATGTGCTATAAATTGGCGCAAACAGGTTAATGACACCAATAATTTGAAGTGTCCAAATGCAATTATTTATTAGTTGTCACACAATATTTTTATTAAACGGTAAATATGTAAAATATTTAGAGAAAGGAACATGGTTCTTTGCTTTTGGTGTGTAAACAGAATTACATACGCATTGAATACAACCTCTAAATCAGACTGGCTTTCAGAAATACTGTTTTAGGATTACTGTTGCATGAATGTTGACCCAACATGTGGAATTTTTATCAGCACACCTCACATGAGTTGTCGTGCCCAACATTCGTACAAAAACAAATTGTTCTGTTCACTTCTTTCATCATGCTCTGTGGATCTCATGTAAATTGGGTTGCCACTCAAATGAAGGGACCAACAAAATCCTGTGGTTGATTGGGACCAAAATCCTTTGATTTACACAGCTTTTATCGCTTAGTGCTTTATTTTAGGTTGTGGTTTTTATTTCCTATTAATCCAGTTATGTATTCAAGTGACTGCTGTGTACCCTTGAGCACTTCTTTTGAGTGATTGAATGCTAATTTGGCATCCATTATGCTAAGTGTTTAGACTTGAGATTTATATCCAGTGAAGGTCTCAGATTATAACTTTGCTTAAAACTCCTTTTCCTTCGCGATGTTAAAGATTTCTAATCTTCTCCCCGTTAGCTCTTCGTCATTGACAATGGTGCGGACGACTGGCGGATTGCCATGACCATGGAGCGGGTGCTGCTCATCGCCCTGGAGCTGATCGTTTCAGCGGTTCACCCAGTGCCAGGCGACTTTAAATTCATGTGGCGGGCGCGGCTGGCCTTCTCCTACGCTCCCTCGCAGGCGGAGGCGGATCTAGACATGGTGCTGTCTGTGCCCATGTTCCTGAGACTCTACCTCATCGCCAGAGTCATGCTACTACACAGCAAGCTCTTCACGGATGCCTCCTCTCGCAGTATAGGGGCACTCAACAAGGTCAGAGGTCAAGACAATTGGATGATTTTACTAAAGTATGTCATTGGAATCTACCATTTTTGCTAATAAAGCCAGTATAACCAAAGTATGTTTACGAAAGTAGAGCTACTTGGCATCCATGTTTGCAATAATTCTTGAATGCATGTGCTGTGGATAGTATCTAAAGATCAACTAAATCTACTAAATAGTTAATAAAAAAAAAATTAACAATCTCTAGAATTAGGTTTTTACTTTGGCCAATTTTTCCTGCAGGCTTAACTTATTTTGGTGTGATGTATTGCAAATTAGTCATTACCATTATTTTAGAGCAAACATTTGAATGATATTCCAAGTCACAATGTTACCACTTTCAGAAATTAAATTGAAACTGAAACTATATTTTCTGTATAGTTGAATAGATGTAAGACACAGTTTATATTTATGACGGTGGCAGTTATTAAAATGGTGATCGAATAATGAAGAATAACATTTTTATCGGGCACACGTCCAGAGGCGTGTGACCGTTGAAAATCAAGCACACAGTCAAGCACACTTTAAGCATTTTTAAGGGCCACGGTGGAACAGCACGCAATTCACAAAGTCCCAGAAAGTACCCAATTAGTGCAAACTGAGATTTTTTGTATCGCCTGCTAATATAAAATGGGCAAACAAACAGCAAAATTAGTGAGTGCAATTCATACTTAATGACTTCCCTACAGAGGGTTTAGAATGCGATCATTCTTATTATTACTAGCAGGGATAGAAGTTTCCTGTGATCACCTGAATTCTTTTCCAGCTGTATTCCGATCACCAGCTCATTTTCAGTCAAGCCTCAATGGCCCAATTCTTCACACAAACTGTCTGGAGAAAATCCATTCTGATTTTGTAGGCAGGTCTAAACTTACACAACCTAAATCTGATCGTCTGTGAAAGAAAGTACCTAGTGTAGCTTTGACTGAGAACACAACCTTAGGTAACAGTTACTTGTGGTTTTTCTGTGCATGAATGAGAGTTTTGAATGAGAAAGTTGGACCTGTCAACTGAATTTGTTATTTAAATAAGACGTGATATTGCTTCCTAATGATCATGCTTTAATAATCATGGTTCTAATAATTTTTGTATTGCATTATATTCGCACAGCTCTTTATTTATGATATTCTGCAGATATTATGATTGATTTGTGTTGTTTTCGCACAGTTTTATCTCTGGTCCTCTTTATTTGGCCGATTTATATCTGGGAATATTGCATATCTCTTTATTGTGCTTAAGAGAAGTTGACCATTGATTCACTGTCAGTTGTTGATCTTTAAAAGTTGAAACTTTGTCCTTCAGTGTCATTGAAATAACGTAAAACAGTGGAGAATTGTTCCAGATGTGCTTTGATTTGAATGGCTGATTGGAGAGGGTAATCACTTTGTCCTTTGAGAGAAGCTCTTGTTTCAAAGAGATGTAAATGCTAATTCTCTATGCTCTCATCTTCTGTTTGAGCATTAATGATCACGTGGTCATCGCTTTCCTTCCTCTAGAGAATCGGCCTTTAAGTGACTTTTATTCAAATTAATTTATAAATAATAATGGTGAAGAAGATAAATTTTGATGTTCCATAATAAATGTAATGATACCACAGTATTGTGTTTATGGAGTGTAATCTGAAGTGTATCCGATGACTGTCAGAAATAGAAAATGATGAATGATTTATATTGAATTTAAGAACTAGTTCAAAATTTAAATCATGAATGCTAGTAACATGTCTGATGATTTCTTATGAAAATAAATGTAATTCCTAGATGGTGAATAAATAATGACAAAATTTCATTTTTGCATGGAGCATACATTATATCACAATAAACTACATCCAGAATAAAAGTTTATGTTCACATATTTTGTATTCATATGCACATATACGTACCATAATTTATTTTATACCAATCACGACTTTTACTAGAAAATGTATATAAACCAATAATTTAAATCTATTTTATAAATATTATATATTTTTATATGTTTTTTTTTGTAATTTTTCTTAAACTTAATCGTGTATATGAGTGTGTTTTAAAAACAAAATATAAAAACATATTTCACGGACAAATATAATGCTAACACAGACTTTTATACTAATAAAAATGTGGTGTTGGTGACACTATTAATCAATCAACAGCCCTAATTGTAGCTTTACATTTTATATAAATTATAAGATCTTCTAAGTATTGAGAAAACAAGATTAATTGATTTTATATTGTTGTAGTTTTTCTCTCTTCAGGTGCACTTTAACACACGGTTTGTGATGAAGACTTTGATGACCATCTGCCCGGGAACTGTGCTGCTGGTCTTTAGTATCTCCCTGTGGATCATCGCTGCCTGGACTGTAAGAGTGTGTGAGAGGTGAGAGATTGAACAACTGATTCAGTGTGTTTGGAACTGCGACTTTCTGTCTAGACACTGTCAAGCATCTTACGTTTAATGAGGAATCACCCGAATCCAGCAATAAGTGGCAGCACATGGATGATAACACCCCAGTCGAGGTGTGCAAACTCTCTGTGCATCAACTTTTCTGCATGGAGGAAAAAAAAAATTTTCAAAAGAGAAAAAGAGGTAAAATAGGAAAAAGAGAAAAGACTGTGTTTTTGCCCTTCGATTCACACCCTTGTCTTTGAGTGACCTGTTTTTCTCAACACAGCTTTTCCCTGTTCAGACTCTTGAATGTGGTTCAGGCATCAGCCAATCACGACTTCCATCAACAGATTTCCCATGCATCTTAAAAGGGTCGCTGGATAAACAAGGCCCTCGGGCCAATGAGTAGGTGTTTCTGAATCTACCAGGCGTGTTGTCATGGTTACAAACTCCAAGTGTGTGTTAGGCTGAGGGTATGCAGTGTGAAATATTGAGGGTTTCCCTCGATTGAGGACTGGAGCTGGCGTTGATTGTTGTGATAGCTTCAGGCTCGAGCGGCATAATTCCAACGATGGTTTGCACGTTTCAATTGCCACGTCCGATCAGGACGGCACCTTCCTGACATGAGTCCGCAGGGATCTGCTCTATTTTTATGCCCTGCATTCAAAGTCAACATGTGCCAGGTCCTTTCCAGAGCACGCATCTCCCTGCTTGTCTTACACAGCCCAGCACGTACACAGCGGGCTTTTTACCCTCCAGAATAGGAACTGTATTAAAAGATTTTATAAAATGTCATAGGTTCTTTGATTTTCTTCAGTGACATCAAATAAACTTAAAGGGGTTTTCTAATATGTTCACATGCTTCAAAAAACTCAGCTGGTGAAGTCAACTTAGGTTTGACACTAATAACATTCTTAACCCATTTTTGCCGTTATAATCAAATTAAAAAAATTATAATAAAAAAAATATAAGCCATTTTAGGTTTTATTTGAAAATATTTTAACTAAAAATAAATTAAAGATAGAATAATATAAAGATACTAACTAAAAATAATATAAATAAAAACTATCAACAAATGGGATAAAAACATTCCCTAATGGAAAATATGAATAATATATTAATAGTATATGCCTCTATATGATTTACTGAATTGAAATAAATTTGTCTTACACCATTGGCAGATATGTCTGCTTGCTTTAACCTCTTAATCACCCTGGATTTAGATTTGTTTTGAATAATTTTATTAATAAAACAGTAATTGATATAATAAGTAATTTTGCTTTAGAATGAAGGTTTAAGGTAACCGATAGTTCCAAGAATTAACTATCAGTGACAAATAATGCTTATGTAAATGCACAACACACTTACAGACAAACTTGCAATTACCAAATGCATCTTTGTATATTATTTGTGTATTTATATATTTATATAAAAATTCCTTGTATGTGTGAGCACACTTTGCAAATAAGCCTGATTCTGATTCTAATTCTGGATCAGCAAAAACGAAAAAAATCGGTCGACTCCTACTAATGATTGACCATTTGTTGAAAATACAGTTTTGCTATTTTCATGTCCTGCTTCTCGATAACTTCGCATGTTTCGCCTCTTTAAAAATATGTCCAAAATATCCACTGCATTCAGATCTTTCACTTTCTCTCAGGTATCATGATGCTCAGGATGTGACCAGTAATTTTTTGGGTGCCATGTGGCTTATCTCCATCACCTTCCTCTCCATTGGATACGGAGATATGGTGCCTCACACCTACTGTGGCAAGGGAGTGTGTCTGCTCACAGGAATAATGGTAAACACATACGCCGAACACAGACACACACACACACACACACACACACACACACACACACACGCACACACACAGGCGCACACACACACACACACACACACACACACACACACACACACACACACACACACACACACACACACACACACACACACACACAGGCGCACACACACGCTACTCAAACACACACACACACACACAGGCGCACACACACGCTACTCAAACACACACACACACACACACACACACACACACACACGCTACTCACACACAGGCACACCCACACTCTACTCACACACACGCTACTCACACACACGCTACTCACACACACACTACTCACACACAGGCACACACACACACAAATGAGAAAAGCATATTTTTCACACCCACAGCTTAAACATGGTTCTCTTCAACAAAACACACTCATCTGTTGTTTTTGCTGAATTCTGCTGTGTATTGAAGGATGGCATTTGTTCAGCTTTGAGGCTGTTTGGGGCTCTCATTGTTCTGCCTGATCACTTTACAAGATGGAGTTAGCTTAATGTAAGCCCCAGGTATTTCTTTGCATAAATCTGTCCAGGCTTTAAGTCCATGCGCCAAATAAAAGCTTGACAGTTTGTGTTAAGGAACTTCTTGAGTGTGTATTATATTGCTCATACTGAGTTTAAAAGAGCAAAAATATGTTTTTAAAAACAAGATTGTTTTGTTTTTATTGGGTCAGTTTCCATTTACACAAATAACGTCAAAGCATGTTGTGATAACAACTTGTGACTTCTATGTCTGCTTACAGAAATCTTGCCAATGTAAAAAATATGTATGGTCCCTGAATAAGGTTGATTAAAGTTGGTACAGATTTAATCATGCTATTATCAAATGCAGGTAATGCAGATATATGTCTCTTTCGTGTAAAGGGCAGATGATTTTTCAAATCGTTTGTGTTCCATCAATTCTTGACCTAAAAGATGAAAAGCCAGTGGGTAAAAAAAAGAAGAGAGAGAGAATGGGAGAGCGCGAAACTGAGTGTTGGAAGTGATTTCTTTTACTGTTGAGAGTGATTGTAATGACTTTCTATAGGTGGAATTATGGGACTTGTTGCTATGACAACATTGAAGGCCAGCTCTGTTAGAATGTACCACTGCCTGGGGGGAACAGGAGGGTTTAGGCAGGGGTTTAGTTCGCCAGCCGCTCTGTGATACTAGAGGATTCGGAGGATGTGTGAAGCACCTGTCTATTTTTTCTGCAAATAAATGTGGAAGGGTTGTATATATATATATATATATATATATATATATATATATATATATATATATATATATACAATATGTACTTATATACTATATATATAAGTCATGTTAACCTCACTTTGTGTAATAGACTCAGACACAAGATAAACTGCCTTGTGTATTGCTATTGTCAAGAGCAATTTGTTCTGTAACATTAAAACCTTACAGATTTAGCTTTTACACTGAAGAAGTTCTGCTTATAATATATTTTTGGCTGACAGGACATTAATGGCATTAATGACTTTAGTTTTATTGAGAAAATACTCATGGATAAATTTGCACATTTTTTTCTTAAGATTTATTATAAATATCACATTAATATATTAAAAACCACCGATGTGCATCATATAGGCAACAAAAGTGCATTTCAGACATAGATTTTAAGAAATGGCTTTGGTGTATTTTTGTGTTTGTAAGTCACAAGGGGGTTCCTATATTTCCATTAGATGCTATACTTCATGGGAAGTGCACACACAATTTCATTAGTCACTTTTTAATTCAAGTTCATATCTTATTTGTGGCTGTGTGACCTCATTAACACCCACCTGTGCACCCCCTCAAACACCCTGGCAGCTTTTTTTTAAGCTCGAGATCTGGTCTCTCTCTCTCTCTCTCTCTCTCTCTCTCTCTCTCTCTCTCTCTCTCTCTCTCTCTCTCTCTCTCTCTCTCTCTCTCTCTCTCTCTCTCTCTCTCTCTCTCTCTCTCTCTCTCTCTCTCTCTCTCTCTCTCTCGCTCTCTCTCCTCTAACTGAAACTTTACTCCTCTGCCTCAATGTTCCTCTTCACCTCTAAATTGATTAGTTTTTTTCTCCTCCAACCTGCTTAATTTTTTTTCTTCGGTTCACATCTTCACATCAACCACCTCTCTAAAGTCAGTGGCCATGCCTTGAGATTCTGATGTGTTAATGGATACATATGACATGTGCGTGTCTATGTGTGTATTTATAAAACTTGTGCTCTCAATATAATCAGTAATCTCAACAATGTTCATGTTCCAAGTCTAAAACAGTACATATGTAGTTCTGATACACAGTTCACCACGTTATAAAAAAGGAATACAATTTTATGTTGACAGATTATTATTACTACATTTTACTTTTTTTCTTTATGCAGAAATTAAAGTTATCATAACCAATAAGGCAATTTTAACTATATATGTAATAAATGGGACATTTTCAGTTAAAATGTCAAGTCTTTAAGATTACATTTAAACCCAATATAATGAACCATCTATTTATGTTTTACTAAACCTCTGCTGAAGTCCAGACATCAGGAAAAAAATTGTTTGTTCAAAGTTTTAAAACAAATAAACATTTGCAGTAAAGGATGCACGATTTTGAGAGACAACATAAGTCCGGTGCTCCTTTATAAATTTCTGTAAATTAAAATGTGCAAATAAGAAGCAATAAAACCCAACAAATGAAGCAGGCATGGCTCTTTATAAACCAAGAAATAATAATTTTATGTTTATGTGCCAGTTTAAAAGGAATATGTTTACCCACAATGCAGCACAATGATAAAGCAATCGGTTGTGTTTTTCTCTAACCTAACCAGCTCTACACATAACCAGCAGTTATAGAGTTTTGTCTAATTTGTTGATCTCTTCATGTCTATTTATGCAGCTTGGCCCAGCCCACTGTGCACATCGCAACAAAACAATATGTTGTTATATATCATGTTGCTCAGTAATTTGTAGACTATATGGACTCTTTGTACCTGGCTTTGATAAACAAATGCATTTCTCACTTCTGTCTCTCACTTTATTAAACAAGTACTGTCTCACCCTGTAAGACTTGAAGTAATTGTTTACCTGGCCCTATTTTTGTTTATTATAAAGTTGTACTAATTATATTATTGTGTAATGTTTTCCTGCTTGTAGCGTTTTTTAACCTTGACCTTCTGTCTTCTGCTCTTCATCTCACTCACACAGGGAGCCGGATGCACTGCATTGGTTGTTGCCGTGGTAGCCAGGAAGCTTGAGCTGACAAAGGCGGAGAAGCACGTGCATAACTTTATGATGGATACACAGCTCACCAAACGGGTACGCAAAACAGACGCGCATGGTGGTTCACTCAATGTTAACAAAAGCCTCACCTTGCTTTTAGAAAATGTCTGTTGAAGAGATCATGCAGCAGAGGCTCTTTCCTTTTAAATGTTGTATGCAGTTGAAAGACACATAAATATATCTCGCCATATCAAATATGTAGCCAACATCACAACTGACATCAGCGACTAGGATGCTGGTGATCAATAATTGCATCACAGGTGAAAAAAAATCACTTAAGTAGAGTACTGCTTCAAACAACATCTACAGTGAACGCTCCAGCGAGTGGGAGAGATGCTTAGAAAGAAAAAAATGAGTCTCTTTTTAAAAGTTTATTACCTTGCACTCAATTGCTTCAGCTTATCGGCCTGTCAGAGGAGAGTGACGAGGGTTGATCGATAAATGCTGTAGCGTTGCCGTGGATATCCTCTTCATGGAATGAGTTTGCTGCTACTATGGTTACAAACCTCTGCTAAAAGAGAGAAAAATCACTCACAACTTTAACCTCGCAAACCTGTTGCCTTGGAAACACGAAGGCAAAAGGGTTTACTGTACCGGTAACGGAGCGCACGGGTGTTTTACTCTTCCCAAAAAAAGTACTTGCAGTACAGGATTCTTACATAGATTTTTAGATTAGTGTGGATCATACATTGATGTATTTATGAATACAAACTGTGATTCTCTGAGGTTTTATACTTTTTAAATTGCTTCAGAACAACTTCACACCTATAAGCTAAGCGTTACACAACATAAATTACTCACACTTTTGAACTTTTTTCTGACAGGTTTACGAACACAACAAAAGGAGTTAAAATCTGTTTAGGACTTTATTTAGACTTTCATTAGTCACAGCTAGAGCTTTCCCTATCAGATCTGTTTTACCTTGTTTTTCCATTAACATGGCTTTGTCTGAAAAAATATTTATACAAACACGAAACCAGTGAAACCAGCTGAAATTATGTAGTATACGTACTGAACCAACATGGGGTGCTGTAAATCTGCCATAAATAAGTAATTTTATATAATATTTGTTAAATTTTGGAAGATTACCTGTTGGATTTTAGAACAATTCTATTAATATTCAGATTGTGTCAGATTAGGGTCAAGACGTGGGTGATGATGTCATCATTTCAGAAAGTATACAGATTGTCACATTAGCTTTTGCAGCTAAATGCATCCGTGTGGATGGCCTCTTATTTCACCGCCACACACACCTGCACTTAAGTTTGTTGTTCATTTTCATTATGAATACATTTCATCGTATTTTAACCCTCATGCATGTTTTGATGAGAGTTGCTTTACTCTCTTGTATTGATCACATGTGTTTTTTGTACAAAATAATTTATTTAGTTACAGCAATTTTAAGTAATGCATTTACATTTATTTATTTGGCAGATGCTTTTATCCAAAACTTACAAGTATTGTGTTGTGGCCTATTATCACCGCCGAGCAAACAGGGGTAAGGTGTCTTGCTCAAGGCCACTTCTGACATTGTCTGCTGATCTCAAACCCTCAACCTTTTGCTTACAAGGCCAACTTTCGAAACCACCAGGGCACAACTGACTTGAGTGAATAGAGTAGTTCACTCAAGAATGAAATTCCGCCATCCTTTACTTATCCACAATCCTGAATGAAGATATTTGGAAGAATGTTGGTAACATCTATTGTATAGACAGTAACAATGCAAGTCAATGAGTAACCTTTTTTGTTTGCAGTAAACAGAAAGTCATAGAGGTTTAATAATCTCAAGAGAGTGAGTAAATGATGACCAAATATAATATCTGTTATGAAAATATGCAGTTTTCACACTGCCTGAAATTTACTATGGTTTATTTTTGGAATCATTTTGTCTTCAGCAAATGCATCTATTCTCCATACCACCTCAACACATGTAACAGTATCTTGATTAAGATGTTGCAATTTAATTCCAAACATTAAATAAAGGTTTGAAGTAAATAATGTTTAGGTGATGAAGGATGAAGAGACAAACGCTCGACAGAGTAATTTGATTATGTCACGCAGTGGGATAATAATATGTAAACTAGACTGTCACTTCGCACAAAGGTTTTCCCTGATGTGAACGAACAGCATATGTGATTCTCTGTGAATGATAAATCAGTATATATTAGTTGTAGTGTTTGTATCTTAGCCAGTAGCTCTACACGCACCCCTCTCTCTCTCTTGCTCTCATTTACCTTGCCCCTGTCTGTGGCTCTTCATATAAATGAAACCTGTGCTGAGGTTGAGTCAGAGCTTGTACTCTTGTATTATTAAATATGATGACCAGTGTTAATTAATCAGAGCTGGACAGTCCTAATTCCAGAAACAGGGTTAAAAAAAAAACAGTGCTGCCCTATGGCTGGAGGGACACTGTCAAATCAGGGGGCTTATTAAAAACGGAAGGCTCTGTACTCCCTTCATTGCCCAGTGAGAATCTAATTGTCCTTCCTTGCGAAACAGAGCCCCTTTGAAGTTTCCTCATTCATTTCTCTCAAGCTGATTCTCTCTTTTTCATTTGTTTCCCATTTATTTTTCACCCTTTCTCTTTCTGCTGTCATTTCCGAGATTTTTGGTGTTAAGACATCCACGGAGAACTGCTTGGAAGAGCACCTTTTATCACAAGTTTACTTTTAAAGACATCCTTATAGAAGTCCTTCATAAAACTTTACCACAACAATCTCCAAATCCATGACCCTGTCTTGTTTGGCATCACTGGTCTGGGGCCAAAATTGCAATTGACCGGATGACAGAATTTTGGTCCAGAAGATGTATCGTCAGGTGAAATATCTCCCATAACGCCTATTAATTTGGCAGACGATTGGATTTTGTACATGCGGGTGAGCGAGCATGTTGGCACAGCAGAGGTTATACTGTGATCACTCTTTCCTGATGTGGTTTTCTGCTGCTAATATTGTTGTTATGGCGACATGTCCCTTCAGATAAAGAATGCAGCGGCGAATGTTCTACGAGAGACTTGGCTGATATACAAACACACCAAACTGATGAAGAAAATTGACCACTCTCGTGTTCGCAAGCACCAGAGGAAGTTTCTACAAGCCATTCACCAGTAAGAAACACCTAAAAAAGTAAAACAGCTGTATTTGCTATGTGGGCTGTTTTGAGTCTCATGTTATTCCATCTGAGTTTAATTAAAAGTTTAAATTTCATATGAACGCATGTTTCTTGATAGAATGTTAAACATCACAGCCATATACTTTGGATGTTACTCAATGTATACTCTTCAGGGATCTTGTGTCCTTTCGGTTACCAACATGCTTTAAAGTTTAAACACTTTAAACTTCTTTTGTGTTCTGCAGAAGAAAGAGAGAAACACAATGTCTCATATAATGTTTAAAATGACAGAATTTTAATTTTTACATAAACTCTGTAATAGGAATTTTATCTGACTGACATCAAACATAAAAGTGACAAAAGTATTCGAAATCCGCCCGTTTTAACGCAATTGGTGCTAGTTGGCTGGGGCTGTGACTCTGATATTCTGTCATTGTGTTATTTTGGAGGTAGTCGACCATTACTCACTCTCTTGCTGTTCCAAACCTTTTGAAATGTCTTGTTTTGGTCGAACACAGAGAGTGATATTTGGTTTATGCTTGGGTAACCAGACAGTTGAACCACATTGACTCCTATAGCAGGAAAAACAGTGATAGTCAAAACTCTTTGCTGTTATACATTCTTCAGAATAAATAAAAAAAATTATGAAGTAATTTTTCCTTATATGCTAGTCAAAGGGACTCTATGATGTGTTTGGTTATGTGCATCTTTTCAAATAATTTTCTAATAGTGTTCACCAGAAAAAAGAAATGTTTACCGATTACCGACTATCCCTTTTATTGTAAAGATTATGAGGAAAATTGTAAAAACCCAAACATATGAAATCCTTTTAAATCCAGTGCTTTTAGGATTTACCTCCTTATAGTGTAATCATCTCAGAAGACAGAACAACGAGCAATTGAAGAAAAACAAGCTGATTAACTTCATTAGCCAGTTGTGCAATTTGAAATTGAAGTCACTGGCATTTAATTGACTGCATATGTTTCATTTGTTAGATTACGGAGTGTTAAAATGGAGCAGAGAAAACTCAGTGATCAAGCCAATACTTTGGTGGACTTATCAAAGGTAAGACGTCTGTAAACATTACACTCTCTCACATACACAAACAGGCATAAAAACACAAATCTCAGACACGGTCACACATCAGAACCCACGCATATGCACGTTACATCTGTTAGGAAACAGCAGACACCCACACATACTTTCAATGACACTGTGTTCCCTTTCCTACAAAATTATTATGTGCCCACATACACACTTACATACATTATAATGCCCCAGGATTAATACCTAATGTAATGCACACATACCTTTACTTTCCCAAATATATCTCAGCATTCAACTGTTCCCATGCTGACCTGATTGTTTCTGTGGCTTTGTGTCTCCTAGCAACATGAACAAGTGTTAAAGCAGGGACGACAGTAGATGCGAGGCTAGAGGGATAGAGGGTGGGAAGGCAGTGAGACAGGAAGCTGAAGAATGACAGATTATTTTTCGTGTGTATGTGCTTGTGGCTTTTTATTGAATATAACTCTGGTTAAGTGAGCGTGTGCATTTCTTTGTTGTAAGTGAGATGGCAGTATGTAATTTTGAGTCTTGAAATTAGTAGACGTTGCATTATTGTTGTTTATATATTTAAAGATGTCGTACATTGAACATTACTTCCCAGGACTTTGTGGTACCTTTTGTGACTATTATAAATGTTATTAGGATCTTCAGATTTTCTGTCATTTTCTGTCTGCACACACCTTTGTTTCATTTTCTTATACAAAATGTTCATTTTCCCCAAGAATATTATTGTGATTTATGGTTTAAATTATACAAATAAAGCGGGTTAAAAAACTCGCATTCTTTTCCTACAAAAATAAAACTTTTACCTGCCTCTAAATAGCTTAGATGTAACTCTACACCTCAGCTTCATTAAGTTTATGTATATCCTCACTCTTGTTGTGTAAGACTGGCATTATTTCAAATTTAGCTTCGTTACCTCTTGTACTAAATGCTTCTTAAGTCGCTTTGGATAAAAGCGTCAGCCAAATGACTAGATGTAACTGTAAGCATAAGCAGGTACAAGAATATGCAAATTAGCCCAGCCGCTCAGTCACTCTTGGCCCTTCACATGCTGCCAAAACTGAAAGTGAAACTAAGAGCTGACACAGAAGTGCAGTTATTTTTTTTAGCTCACATCTATCATTGCATATCTATGAATCAAATTGCTGATTTACACCGATTTAGGAAACTTCAAAAGCTTAGAAAAGCCCACACAAACATATAAACTACATTATAAACCTGTTTTTTACAAAGGTTTTTTTTTAAAGAAGATATTCTGCCATAATTACAGGTCATCTTGTCATTCGGCCTTTCAGATTTTATTCCTTCCATGGAACACAAAAGAAGTTATCTGGATGTCTAAATTGCCATTTAATATTCAATGAAACTTCATTGGGACCAGGAACAGACAGTCTTTGTATTCAAAAATCCCTTCAATTTCAAATTTGCTTATCTTTTCTATGCTTCAGCATCTTTCAGAAAAGTTTATTGCTCAGAAGTTGCTTTTTAAATCACAGTGAACCTGTTGGAGAACTCCAATATAGCTTTGCTTACGACCACAATGAAAAAAGTGTAACCGTGCCAAATGGCCAGAACAGTCAGAATGGTACGGTTTCATGATTACATTTTTTGTATTCCTTTTGCTTGAGTGTAATCTCATTACCTTCTAGGTGAACCCACTGAGGGATTAAACAGATCTCATTTTCGACGTTTCATTCCTATCTCTTTTCACATCTTGTCCCCTTTGCTTTCCCTTTCACCACAAGTAATTCTCCTAACTGTGTTTTCCCGCTCCACAGATGCAGAGCGTCATGTATGAACTGATGTCAGAGCTGAACGACCGCAGCGAGGATCTGGAGAGGCAGATGTTAAGCCTGGAGCAGCGCGTGGAACGATTGACAGTCGGTTTTAACGCCCTGCCCGCTCACTTGTCTGCAACGCTCAGCGCCCAGCACACCGCGCTCATCCAACTGTTGCGCGAGCGTGACGCCAAGGTCCCGAACCCCACCGTGCCCGCTGTGCTATCCCCCAGCACTGCCAGCCTGCCACCAGCCAGCGCACCCAGCAGCTCCGCCGCCGCCACGGCCCAGCCCACAGAGGACAGTCCCAACACCAGCACCTCCAGCTGCTGAGAGCACCGGTGCTGGCGGGAGAGATGGGCGCATAGTCAAAGTATAAAGAAATTATGATGACCATATACACACATATACTGTAATGCACTCCAACTTCAAGTATTACAAAGCTCACGCCAGAGAACATGTCACGCCGGAGAGGCTGCCATTTGCACAAAACCCCTATGACAAAACTGCCATATTTCACGTATGTCCGCGAGAAGGACAACCTTTACTGTTAACATGAATGTATACATTTCACACGTAACATACAGACAGACGTGTTAACATGCATGGACACACGCTCACACACTCTCATCATGTCTTTGCTACCAAAGTGCTCTGTCCATAGACTAAAACTGACTTCTGTGTGCGTGTTGCAAAACGATGCATTTAGGGGGTTTCGGATACAAATAACCACCGCCCGAGAATGTCACGACCGACAACTCTTAACAGGTATCTTGACAGCACTTTTGTAAAAGTCTGAAGGAGACTAACAGCCATTTAGCGAAGCATTATTTCAAAGCCAGTTGGTACATTATGAAACCACCGCATGAAGGTGGAACCGCTGCTCTCACGGAAATAACTGTAGAATGAGTGATTATAGTCATTTTCTGATTGGAATTGCTTCTATTATAATGGTGTGTTGGAATAAGAGACTCTTTTACTTCTGACCCCATTTCAAGGGATTGAAAAACCGACTTAACAGTGACACCCTGTGGCCGGAACACTGAATTACACCCGCTCAGAATATTGTACAGTATGCTGAACCTTAGCTTTGTAACGCTCAGTTTTTTACCATTAATAATGACTAACGCAGTTATAGCTCGTATTTCATATAATCATACGATAGGGTTCTTCTCATTCTTCACGAAAACCATGATTGCTGTATGAATAACGATTTTATTAACATTAATTATAGATGAGGGAGGTGCAGTTTGAGGTGGAAATTATTTTGTAATTTTATTTTACCAGAGAGAATTAATAAAGTATATATCTATAAATGAGTGTATTTGTGTGTGCGTGTTATTGAGTGGAATATATTTTTCTTTTTTAAAAGCAAACTTATAATATGTGATGTTTTTGTATGACAATGCCTTTGAAACAGCCTCCATATTTCAAAAATCAACACCTGTCGTTATAATAAACGGTCGTGTCGTGTTCCTCTGTGTGTTGTAGTTGATGGTTGAGCTGTGTTTTAATCATGCTGATGAACCAGAGGACAGTTTGGGGGATTTTGCTGATGAACTCATTGATTGCATTGAGTCAGTCGAGTAAACTGAACGTTCCCAAGCTGCTGTTGCCTGTGAGCACTCATGTGCCTGTGAACATCACACTGACAGCACAGACAGGAGACTGCTACACATGGTGAGTGACAGCAGCAGCCCCAAACCTCATCTACTCCATATAGTCTGATAGAATGGGAATGTTGCATGGACCCTGTTTATAAGTGCTTTGTTGTATAAGATCATAAAACAATCCATTTGTATTGTTCTCTTATTTTAACTGTCACACAATTCAAAGTGTGCCTTTTGCGTTCACATATGTTTTAATGGGACACTTCACCCCTCCCCCAAAAATGATTTACGGTTAACCATGTTGAAATATATTTGGAATCATTTTTGAGATTTTTGGGGCACCGTTGACTTCATTAGTAGAAAAGAAACTGTTAAAGTTATGTGTGCTGTTCAACACAAAATAAGATATTTTGAAGAATGTTGGAAAAACAGTTTAGGGCCGCTTTAACTATTTTAGTTTTAATTTCACGCTATTATTCAGTAGTGAAGAAGGATTTAGTTTTATACTTACGTTGATTCATTTGGCAGGGCCTTTTGTCTAAAGTGACTTACAAGTATTGTGCAGTTGCTAATTACCAATGTAGAGTAAATTGGTGTAGGAGTCTTGCTTGCACTTCAGTCATTGTCTGCTGATACTGGAATTCGAACCCACAACCTTCTGCTTACAAGTCCAACTTTCTAACCCCAAGACCACGACTGGTATAATAGAAATCTATGGGACCGCTTGCTGCTTTGCTGTAAATGGTTACTATTAGCGTGGCTTGATTGCTATATATTGATCCTGAAAGACTTATGGTTGCATTACCCCAACTCCTTGTTTACATGTCACTGTAGTGGAAAGATACTATAGACATTTTTTAATGGCATTCAATGGGATTTCCTGTACCATAAGAAGTCTATGGGAAATTCGGTCAACTCGAGGGGTACATCTTACACCCCATGGAAAGAAATTATTTTACAGAGCCTGCCAAACTCTTTAAATGTGGTGACCCACGTTTCTTCAAAGTCCTCACTCTGAGCTGTGACTCGTCAAAGTTCCCCATCATAAGTCTACGACAAATTTCAGTTAGCTCTAAGGCCCTAGGAGTAACTTACACCCTTATATGAGGGATGTTTTTAAAGAGTTTACCAACCTCTGCAAACGAGGTGCACTACATGTTTCTTTGAAATCTTCACAGAGCACTGTTGGGCGCAATGTTAAGTCTATGGGATTTTTGGGGTAATTTTTGCCCCCATCAAACACTGACTCCAGATCCCTTATAAAAGTCTTAGCAGACGCCAGGTTCTATGTGAAACCTTGTGAGGACAAAAGCATGCTGAAGCATTGGTAAAATAAGAAGATAACATCCTCTGAAGATAATAATAGTGATGCTTTGCATTCTGCAAGCACTACCAATGAGGATTAGTAGATGCATTGGATTGGCAATTCCATGCAAAATTTGGATTTTCCTTCTTTCATTTTATTTTAATATTAGTTTAATTGAACGGTAATATACATCTATACCATGAAATGAAAGTGATCTATTCGTCAGATATATAGTGACCCATACACGAAATGTGACCTCTGCATTTAACCCATCTAGTGAGTAGTGAACACTAGTTAGACTCCTTTACCACCACTGCCCCCATAAAATGAAAAGTATCAGAAAAAGATAATAGGAAACATGTGTAGATGTATGTTCCTATGTGAGAACTGTATGAACAGGATATGTAGGAATATATAGATAGATATTAATGCATTTTCTGAGAATTTCTTTCAAATTCTGACTGAGAATGTCACATCTGTAATGCAGTTGCAGTTATAGTTAATAGTATTAAATACAGTTCATCCTCATACAACTGTTCATTGATATTTTTTATATCTCTATTAGTTGCTATATTAATAATAGGTATTCTCCAGTACAATTTATTATCTTTAATAAAAACAATATTTCAGAGAAAATCTGAATATAATGTAGGATCACTGTTACTAACAAGGTAAATGTAATATCAAACAATTTAATTACTTATTTGCACAAAATCCAGTAGTGACCTCGTGTGCATTAATCATTTATTAACAGTCCTGCTGTTTCATAATGACTTTAGGGTGTCCTCTAAGCCTGACAGTGTCAGGGTGTATCCTGTGTTCGAAGCCAGCCCCCCAGATCTGCTGTCCTCGTCCTCCTGCAGTCAGCAGTGCCTGGTGTCTGCTCTGTCCTCTCCTCAGGCTCTTCCCATCTATAGTGTGGTTCAAGCACAGGACCCTGGTGAGAAACGCATGGGGATTGGGCCATGGTGGGTGGGGGCTAAAAAGACATTCTTTTGTATTTAATTCAGAATTAGAGGAAAACTGTTAGAGCAGTTTTTGCACATATTTTTAAATCAATTAAATTAAACTTGGGAATTATCATTACCATTTTGCAAATGAAAGTGACATTTTAATTAACTCTTTGCCTCATTGGCTGCTTAGATTAACATATGAAGCACAGCATTTATATCTTAGCCTCTATCAAAAAGCATAACATCTCCCCTTCCCGTTACAGTGACGGGTCATATTCTGCGCTGTGATGTCATCATCGATCGCATCCAGAGGTTGCAGATTGTGACAACCACCAGACAGCTTTATACTGATGACCCGCCCGTGCAATTGTCTGTCCAGGCATTTGACTCCAAAGGTACTTTTCATTTGGCAAATTACATTAACTCTGTTTTCCAAGTGAGGAAAGTTTGTTTTTATAGTTTGTATTTGGAAAGTCTTCTGAGTCTTCTGTTCTTGGCCTGATCTACAGGAAATACTTTCAGCTCTTTGGCTGGCTTGAAGTTTAATTGGCGGCTGGCAAAGATGTCGGATGCAATAGAGACAGTGAGGTGAACAAGGGTCTTAAAATGAAGAGGGACACAGAAAGAAGGAGACAGTAAAAAGAGAGATAATACATAATGACAGCAACAGATGCAGGGCTTGATATGGACAGTCTGATGGCCGAAAGCCAGTTGGAAAGAGCTTCGGAGTAACTGATGAAACTTAACTTCTCAGACAGATTGTTAACATTGTTGTTGCAAATTAAAAAATATCTGAATATGTGACCCTGCCTGGGAAAATTCCAGCTAGCAAATTTTTCAATGATGTACTTTTTATACATACAATCATTTTGCACAATGCATGGAACATTCTTTGAGAATAAAACGTTAATATCTTTACGTAAGACCATGTCAAAGATTGAAATCATAATAAAATGAATAGGTAAATTTACACTTAATTGCTCATTTTCTTAGAATTAGATTTTCTAACTTTAACCTGGTTTTCAGGCAGAGTCACCAATGTTAACAGGGTTGAATGTTTCGGGGGTATGGTTTGGGGGGGCATCACAGGGTGTGATAGAACGTTTTTTATTAATGCCTAATAAAACAAGGCCAGCAATGTTTAGGATAAATAAACACACTTAAAACAGTTTGTAGTAGAAAAAGTTGCACCAGATGAGTCTAAAGTCGTGTTTTGTGTTGTAGATTTGTATGGTACCATGATGCTGGTTATTCTCCACCGCCTCATATCCTGTCTCTAGAGGAAGCTGGTCAGAGGGGTGAGAGTGTCCTGCTTTATGGAATCCGCAGTGGCACGGCACACATAAGAGTGTCTCTCACCGAAGCTGAACATGAGGCATGAATGCACACAGCCAGACCCACCACATGGACGTGTTTGTGTTTATGAATAGATTTTAGAATGATGATGATGGTGTCTTGCTTTTGTTTATTTAGCGTGTGGAAGCAGGTGATGTGACTTTGTCTGTATTAGACAGACTACACATGAACCCATCGGGGTATATATACCTGCTACAGGGCTCGACTGTCGAATACAAAGTGTGGAAAACAGAGCAAGAGAAAGACATAGGTACAAATCTATCCATATACTGGGTCCTGGTTTAGCAAATAAGGCATTGGTTATTATTGTTTAAGAGAAGACTCTACCCAAAAATAAAAATCTGTCATTATTCACTCACCTCTAAGTTGTTTGTTCGGTTGAACACAAAAAAATGTTTAATAATATACCAAGTCACAACTGAAACGAACCTTTATCTTGACAACCAACTCTGCCAGACATAGGTGTTTGGAGCCGGTGGTTCTCTAGAAATTTTATTGGCTAACATTCTTCCAAATATCTCTCAACAGAATAAAGAAATTTATATAGTTATTCATGATAGAATTTTCATTTTTGGCTAGAGTAGGGGAGAACAGGGATAGTTACAAGTACCATTTTCACGACATTTACTTTTACATTTGCTTTTGTTATTTTAAACCCAAATGGCTTCCAAAAAGATCATTGGAAGAATATTAGTAACCGAACAATGGTGTTCACTTCTATGGTAGTGTCACAAAATCAATGGGTACCACCATTGTTTCGTTACCAACACTCTTCAAAATATCTTCTTTTGTGGAAAGTGTCTAACCCATAGCAAAGCTGGATTTATAACAGGGCATTGATACAGACATTCTATTTGGGTAGTTTTATTTTCATGTTTTTTCAAACCTGATATTCAAATGCAATGTTATTGACATCAAAGAATTACAAAATTGTCTAATGGTCGTTATTCAAGCATTTTATGATTCTTGTAAGAGGAATACAGATAGGGTACAATAGGACATTAAAAGCTAATTTGGCAGCTAGACACACACACACACACACACACACACACACACACACACACACACACACACACACACACACATGCACGCATGCACACTCACTCACCCAAGATTACCAATATGGAGTTAAATAGCTTTTTTTAAATTTGTGATAACATCTCAACAACCTTTAGCACATTGCTTCACACCTACGGCAGATGCCGGATGTCCTCCAAACACAAGGTTGCATATGTCAGGATAGATGAGTTTTTACACCTGCATGCCATTTCTAACTCTCCTGTCTGTTTGCAGAGGTCACTCTGTCAGAGGAAGGATACAGACTGACTGTGGACGGGTACAGGGTGAAAATGTATTGTGACATCATCTGTGTTGACCAGGAGACAACCACAGTCACTGCCTTCAGGCTGGGTCATGCCACACTAACCATTTCACACAACAGTATCCAAAATTGTGCTTTTTATTGAAGCATTATTATGTTATACACTTGATTTGATCAGTTCTAAACTTAATGGTAATTCAGATCTGCCCCCTGAAGTAACAACTCACCTACCCCATGCTACCGTATATGTGGTGGAGCCAAGTTACATGAGTATTTGTTCATCTGTTCATTTTTCTGTTCATCTTAAAACAAATTGCCACTATGAGTGGAATTATATAGTCTTTTAAATATGCATTTGTCTGTGTGCTTGTCTCAGCTTTGGGTATTAAGGAAGAAGAGGACAGATGGGTATTGGAGAGAGAACGGCAGTATTATTTGACTATCCGTATCCATGACAACGAGGGCCATGAGGTTCACCTGACACAGGTTGTGCTTCACAGTAATCTGTTTATGCTCTGTCGCATCTCTTTACATGACAGGAGCAAAACACTTAAAATAGTTCAGTAATAGTTTTCCCAAATATGTGCTTTAAGCGTTTTTTTCAATCGTATCTTGTCGTAAAAATTATTGTTAAATATCCTGCTGCCCCTTTTCCAGTGCATCTTTAACATTTTCTGTTCTCTGGACTGATAACAGTTTAGCACATCTGGAAAAATAATGTAACTGTTATTTATAGAAAATTCTGCTATAATTTACTGACTCTCTTGTTTCTTTCTTCCGCAGAACACAAAAGAAGATATTTTGAAAAAAGTTGGGAACTGGCACATATGCGCGTGCATAGGTTTTTGTGTTCATAGAAGTAAAGTAAATAGGTGAAACTGTTGTTTGGTCAACTGGTTTTTACAGAGTATCTTTTTGTATGTTGCATAGAAGAAAAAAGCCAGATCATCACATTTTGTGTTTGGTACAATATAGTGTAACTGTAACTGAATGTGACAAAAAAAATGAAAATTGTGTTGTCATTTGCTCACTCTCTAGCTTCCACCAAAGAACACCAACACCAAAGAAAACATTTTTTTATATGTTGGGAATTGGCATCTATGCATGTGCTTTGGTTTTCTGACCATACAATAGGAGTGAATAAGTGCCACTGCTGTACCGTAACTTTCTTCAAAATATTTTCTTTAATGTTTCGCGGAAGAAAGAAAATAATACAGGTTTTAAATGCAAAGAGACGGAGTAAATGATGACTTGTGTTTTTAATTTTTCTGTTTCAGAACGTTGTTATTGTTGTAGAAGAGACTGAGGGACTGGTGACTTTGGAATCCACATCAGGTGCTTCCCTTTACCTCTTGAAGACCCTTAGGACAGGAAAAACCTTGATACAGGCCTCACTTCATAGCATCATGAATAAGGTGACACTGAAAACTCATTAGTTCAAAGGTTTGTCACTACGTTTTGGGTATGCATCGTACTAGACAATGAAGTGTTTTTACTGGGTATGTCTGGAATACATTTGGTGAAATGTTTGCCATGTTCCGCTGTCGACCCATGGGTTTAATTACAAGAAATTGATGCCATATGATGTCAGATTTCTTGCTTCTGGGGTTACATTCACTACATCTGCTCAGTTTGAAGGGTTCAGCAAGCTATTACATGAAAGTACAGTTCAATTTTATTGAGTAAATGGCACAAGCTGTGTTTCGATCTAGAGGGGGTGCCCCACCGGAGGGGGCACAGTGAAACTGCGAACAGGAAATGAGGACACACAGTGTGAGGTGTAAACAGAGGCATGGGGTGTGCTGGGAAACCTATTGTTTATAAAGGAAAAAACAGCATGTTGCATCTGTGGGAGGCCACGAAGGTGGCGGAAGATGAAACCCATCATGGGGGGAAGGTTTATCTAATGTCATGTAGTGGTTCTGTAAGAAACTTGCTCATTAGTTTCCGTCGGCAACTTCCTGTCAATTCTGTTCTTGTGGAAGAATCATATTTTAGATTCATAGGACAAAAAGAAAAGAGAGACTTTTCAAACTGCCTCCATGAAAAAATATCTTTGGGGGTGAAATGACGGATTTTTACGGTCAACATTGCGGTGCTACAGGTTATTCCTTGCTAAATGAAGGATTTAAAAACGTTGACACATAGTTGAGTGTTGATATGTATATTCCATTTTAGTAGATTTCACCTGTGCACTGTAAAAATTATTAATGAGGCTTATGTTAAATCATAAAATGAAAAAAAACTTTTTAAAACATAAAATAGATTTTGTTCAGTGGAAATTGTTTAAAAAACTTGTTTAAAAAAACAATAGCTAATATCTCTAATATGTAATAAATATAATTTAAGTTAATTTAATAAAAAGTATTTATTTAATGTAAATCTTATATTTTTGGTGAATTCTAATAGAAATATTAGTTAAAAAGATTAACTAATTTTTACTTGCATATACACAACAAGTAAACAGTATATTTAATTCATTTCAAAGCTTTAACGAAGAGGTCACGTGTGTTTCGTAACAGGATGGTGAAAAGTGGCCAATCATTCCACCAATCAGAGTGCAACAGGAAGTGGAAATCTACAATTCTCTTAGCCTTCATCCCCCTATAATTGTGTTTCCATGGCAACCACACAATAAGCTTTATCATCAAAATATCATGGTACCATTCAGATCAATATTTTTTTATATACATGTGTTTTGGATAAATGTTTGTTGTTAAGATTCTGTATTTTCAGGTGAAAGGAGGAAGCGGTTCTGTGACGTGGAATGTATCTAATAGTCAAATTGCCACAGTGACTGTAAATGGGGTGATCATAGCAGGACAGAGGATGGGCCAGACTGAAATTGAAGCAGCAGATTCCAAAAACCCACTGCATAGGGTGGTAGGCAAGGTAAAATTGTGTGCACCCCAATAAACGAAGATTCACAAATTGCATTTTCAACTAATCTCAGTTGTTTAATGCAGGTAATGGTCGTGCGAACAAGCCGGTTGCAGCTGGTGCCACAGAGGGGGGACTGCCGTGTAGGAGACAGGATAGACCTTCCTGTGGCTCTGTGGGGCATCCTGGACCCCCCTCACACAGACTTGCATACTCAAAGCGGAGAGTTTTTTCTAATGGAGAATAATCTTGTGCCGGTCACAGTCTGCACTGAGATCTCGCTACACATCCACACCCAACCTACCGGCATCTTCACACATGTGCCAGGTACAGTGTTGTACCGTAATACATCCCTCCATCACTGCAATTGCATAGTGCATTCATTCACCCTCCATTGACTCACTCGATATGGCAACATAGTTAGTCATCTGCCTGCTCTAATTGACCTCATATTGAACACAAGAAACACGTTAACTACTCTCAATCAAACGCACATCATCTGTTTTTCTCTCTTTATTGTCGGGGTGCCCTGCCCTAATTAGAACTTCCTTTGCACTGCATGAAAAATTAAAATAGAATGAATTAGTTCATTTCTCCTTTAAATGAAAGTACTGAGAAAATCAATAAAGCCTTTTTCTGTGTAATGTGCATCGCAAGAACAACATCAAATTGATGAAGTAAATGGGCTTCTGTCTTTGACAGGGGATTTATGAACATAACATTGCGCAGCTGTCTGGCATTTGAAGTCAACATTTGGATTGCATGGATATGAATCTCAGAAATAAAAGAATAAATTATATAATACATAATTAACAAAACTTTAGTTTAGAGTACTGACAACCACCAGTACACTGTTAATGTTGCATCATCTTATGGGAAAAAAAGAAAAAGCTTGTTTTCAACATACATAAAGTTTAAACCATCATGACTTTCTAAGCCATCATCCTTTTCTGTTTCTGGCCTGTCAGGTCCTGTGTCTCCGGGTGCTGGGTTCTGTGGAGGGATCCGTTTTAAAGCTATTTCACAGGGTCATGCTGTTGTTACTATCACTGTGGAAACAAAGGGATGCAACATCAGTGAAACCACATCACTGGTGGCATACAACCCACTTAAAGTATGTGTGTGTGCTTGTTTGCGTGCATGTGTGCGTGTTCGTGCGTTTGTGTGTATGTGTGTGTGCATGTGCACATATGATTTGTGCCGACTGTCATATCTGTGTAAAGGGTGATTTTTCAGCTCTATGTTGGCTATTTATTAATATAATGAACTGTTAGATGGTAGCAGATGATTAATTTGAATGCTGCCAGTGCTGATGTATGACTCTATAGCATGTCAGGGACACAGAGAGAAGAGCAGGACAAACAGCCGTGGGACTTTATAGAACAGTGTGATAGACCAGTGCTATGAAAGTGCTCTTGTCCTTTAAAACATGCATGTCTTTTTTTTATTCTACAGAACACAAAAAAGTTTTTTAAACAATGTTGATAGCTAGTACTCTTTCGCTTGCAATAGTTTTGTGTCCATACATCAGAAGTAAATGGCTGCAACTGTTTTTTCTTCAAACAATCTTTGTTTGTGTTCTTTGGAAAAAACTATAAATGTATTTTTTTTCTTTCAGCCTCTTGTTTCAAAGATTCTTCTTGCAGTGGATGCAGCTCGTATGGTTGTGTTTGAGGGGGGTCCTCGGCCCTGGCCCACGGCCCCCACTCGGTTCTTTCGTCACATGGAGGCACAGCCAGCCGAGGGTGTTTCAGTGGATCCATTGAGTTTGGGAGAAGGGAGACCACTTCGACATGCTTATTGGGTCACATGTACTGCTGTGGGAGAACAGGTGTCATAGAATGAATCACATATGTATAATTTCCTGTATATGATGTGAACAGGCTTCTTTGCCGTCTAGAGCTGTGTTAAAAATGCATTTTAGATTTATTTCTGTTTCAGGTAACAAATAGAAAATCTCAAACTGAATTTGATATTATTGATTTTCTTTTTTGTTGGTAACACAAAAGAAAATACTTTGAGAAACGTTTTTTTTAATGAAGAGGTCCAAAGTATTTGCTTCTGAGGATTCTTCAAAATATCTACTTTTGTGTTCCGCACATAAAAGAAAGTCATACAGGTTTAAATGACTTGAGTGTGAATAAAAAGTGAAAGCATACATTGTTAGATGAACTAACAGACGTCCCCAGTTTTCCAATGGCACCTTAGTAAATTCCTTTACCTTTCATTCTTATTCAAACTCCAATTCTACATCCTTTGTGGGGTAACCAATTCAATTTAAATTACTACATTTTTAAATTCATAATTTTGCCCTGACACATAAGCTCTCAATGCTGTTTAGTATGTAATTTTTCAAGCCTTGTCTTCCTGTGTGTTTTTGCACATATGTGTTTATTTATGTGTGCAGTGCTTGGTCTTTAGGTGTGGTAACAGTCCAGGTCCATTAAACGAGATGCCCGCAATCGAGGAGAGTAGAGTTCAGGTTTCGTGCGGCATCCCCGCTAGCCTCTCTCTTTCCATTCTCCCGTGCACCACCTCCTCACCTTTATGTATCCCTATGTACTCCAATCACAGTTTATGCCCCCAGCATCAGCAGCCCTGTGGACCAGTGAGTAATACCCTTTCTGTCCTTCCTCACTTTGCCCCCCATTGGTTTTATATTCCCACACAAACTCTCTTATGATTCAGTCATTTCCTCTAATTCCTTCACCTGCCCAGACCTCTCTCTCTCTTTTTCTTTTTTCATTTTCTCGCCCTCCAGGTGTTTCTCTTTCTATCTGGTTAACCCCGTACACCCACATCAGACCTCCATCTCTCCTTTCCTTTTTCCGCTGCTATCATTTGCCATGCAATTATGTGTGATATGCAGGGTGAAGTGTTATGGCAGTTTCCATGGTAACTGCATGCATGAGGCCTGAGCAGCTTGTGTGTATTAGGGTTGTGTTAGGGCTTTTCCATAGCTGACATAGAAGAAATACTTTTCTTCTTTATGGATGTCAAAATCCTAGCATTCAATATACTATTTTTATTCTGTCTCTGTTTGTCACATCACGTCTGTAATATAAGTGTTGAATATTTGGTCATTGGTTAAATGTTTTTTTGTTATAGCACAGTTAGAATGGAAGAGATTGCAACAGGTTTACCAATCTAGTAAACCGAATCCTTAGTCAAAACAACATCCACTCACACACAAATCAGAAAGAGTAAAAACAAACAGTTAAAATGCCAGTGATGGCATGCTCACTTACTCACACACACACACACACACACACACACACACACACACACACACACACACACACACACACACACACACACACACACACGCAAGCACGCATACAGGCATGCATACACACACATTTTGTTGGAATATAGTAGTTTTTATACTGTACAAACTGTACTTTAGATTCCCTTCCTCTAAAACCTAACAATCTCAGAAAACATTCTGCTCTTTTAGATTAAAAATTATTTAGTATTTAGATTTTGTATGATTATACACTATAAAAACATTCATGAGGCTTAGTAAATATCACTTAAATAAATTATTTATGTTAGTTATAATAATTTAATAAAATCTTTTTAAAACATTACATTTATTTTTTATAGAGAAATATAAAAATAATTCCAGATCCATAAGTTAATTTCCCTCTATAATTGCTATATACACTAATATATTTTTCTTATTAGATTTTCTTATTTTTTACTTATATATACACAAAATTTAAACAGTATATTTGATTAATATATATTAATAAATAAAAATAATTAAATTAAATAGTTTTTATATGAAATTGTTCCACCTAAGAACACAGTCCCCACAAGGAAAACGATTGGCTTTGTCCCCATAACTCTAGAATTTTTAGAAGTTCCCAGAAATTCTTGTACAAGGACACACACTTTTTTTCTGTCTCCCTGCACAAATATTGTGTTTGTCTGAGGCAGTATTCTTTCCAAAGAATTCACGAGAAAGTCCGAAAGTTTGAATTGTAAATGTTTCTCATAAGGTTTTTACAGCCAACATTACTTTTACTACAACTAATTTTGACACAAAATATTTATCTAACATGGTTACAATTTTTCATGATGGAGAACTGCATATAGTTGGATTTGTATTTCTGGAACGGGGTCCTCCCTGGCATTTTTTGGGGTCCCTAGTATCGTAAAGTTTATAAACCCCTGTTCTGCTTACATACCCCCAGACACTGTACGATTGTCATTGTATGGTCATACTGCATGGAAACTAAATAATTTCTAAGGAAATATGTAAGCCACACATTCCGTGCCACCATTTCCATTCAACATGACTGATACAGCTGCCAACTTTTGTTCAAAAATTTATTTATGCATTAACTAGCTTGCCAATTTTATTTTCATACCCAAAGAGCCCTAAATCAATCGCATATTGCTTTAATGCCATATCTGACACTTTTCCCGGAAAGTGAGATGGTTGATTTAATTATTTAATTAGGTGAGGCTTTATTTTTCTCAAACTTTGGACTTCTTTTATTCTCATAGAATGAGTATGATATTATTAAATGTTGCATTAACATATTCTTTCATGTCTTTCTGCATGGTCACAGTTAGCTGTGTCCAGCAGTAGGAATGCTGTGTTGCTGTTGTCCGTGTTTGACCAGAGGGGGGAGCGGTTTGATAATTTCACCTCCTGCTCGGTGAAGTGGACCACCTCTGGCCCTCATCTCATCTCATTGGCACCCCAGTCCACAATGAACCTGACTGATGAACCAACTCAGACAGGCTACAAACTATATGGTGTGTTTGCACTGTCTGGTCTAGTTTGGGCATTCTCAGATCAATGTTCAAATGTAATTAATGCTTTATCACCCTGTTCTTAAAGCCTGGCAGGTGCTTCAGGTTCATCAACAGACAGGAACTGTGGCTGTTAATGTCAGTCTTAGATGTCCAAAGGTGTGTGGAGATTCACAAGTATGTTTATGTGTTGTTAAACCGGGTGTGACAGTCTGAGATCCTACTGAAACTTATGTATTGATTCATATATTTTACCTTATTTATGTCTTTTTGAGATCGTGAATATTTTCTTTTACATATGTGTAACATAATCTTTGCACTTTATATAAGATGTCAACCGCCCCAGTGTCCCAGCATGTGATTCTAGATTTGGTAGAAGACGTAGAGTGGGGTAGGCAGTCTGTTACCCTGTTCAACCACCCGAAAGTCAAAGTGAGCGATCATTTCTGTTCATGATCTCTTTCCATTTGTTTCGGTTTGTAATCATTTATCAGACCATTTGTTCTTCTCTTCAGGAAAATCTAACCTTAATCTATGGTTCAGGACACTTTCGGGTCCAGTTACAAGACATGGATTTGGTCCACATCACCCATAAGGAGAACACTAATATGGTAGAGGTGAGTGTGCTTAGAGGTGAAACACACAAAAATAAGTCTTTTGTTTTACTCTAGGAGTCCATGATAAACTCAAATTGCAAATTCAAAATCTTAATTTGTGTTCAGCACATCAAGGAAAGTAAACAGGTTTGTGGTTGAACTTTTGCTTTAATTTTTACATTATATATGTAAAATATAATTGATGTACGAGACTATATGCATATGTATCAAAGTGTTTTGGAAAACGAATCCAACACATTCACTACAATATTTTGTGTTGAGTGTGCAATAAGTATACTCATTTTTAACTTAAAATAGAAAAGTATAGTTTTAAAACTATAAAGTGAGCCAATTTAGTCCCAAGCGCTATTTGTACACTACAAGTACAATACTGGTACACTGATGTTAGAATTCTACTAAATGAAGCAAAGTTCTATGGATACTTGACCTTTACTTAAGTATACTTATACAATAAAATTCAAGTATACTTCTTTTTTATAAGGGTATGTTTCTGTTCAAGGTGTCCCCACGTCATCCAGGTTCCACGACTCTCTTGGTTTATGACCTCTGTCTGACCTCTGACCCTGCTGTGGCCACCATCCTAGTCTCTGACATCACAGATTTTCAGATTGACTTCATTGATATTGTATGCCACTTTACACTAAGCATAAAACTCTACATTATGCATAAAACATCATATTCACTATTGCTGGTCCCTTGTGTTAATGGGTTTTAGAAAGTTTGTGTGTATTCCTGTTTGTTTCAGATTGAGGTTGGCCATACCGCCATATTGCGAGTACGTGTTCTGGATTCAAACTATCAGCCATTTCTCAGTTATTTCCTGTCATTTATGAACCCCATGCTCATTCCTTCTTCATCAATCATTTCTGTGAGGTGAGATTTGCAACCTTGACTACAAAGATATTTCTAATGAATAACAATTTACTAGATAAAGTCACATACATTTATAAAATGAATTGCATGTGTATGTCTATGTTGTTAGACCGGCGGGGCCAGTGGACATGTATTCAGTGGGATTTCATGTAACAGGACTGGCAGTGGGTGTGGCAAGTCTACATCTATCAGCAGTGGCTGGTCATGGGGGTGTTATAAGCTCTTTCCATAAGAATATACATGTTTATCCAGAATTTAGTTTGCAGCCACATAAACTTACCCTTGCACTTGGCGGTGTGCGACAGGTGGGTGAATTGAGCATAACCACATGCACATGTGTATACTATGTGTTCGTATGCGAAAGAGAAGGAGAGTAGCGTGGAGCTAGTGTATTCTGATTTATTGTTTTTGATGTCTAGGTAAAATGGGTGGGAGGACCTCATTCACACTCAATTGTGGAGTTCTCCGTGAGTGACAGCTCTGTTGCTATGGTGACTGAATCAGGATTGGTGAGGGCTGTGTCAGAGGGGATGGTCAAAATCAGAGGAACTCTTCAAACTGTGAGACAAGACACAGGAGCACTGCTCACCCTTGCACAGGTTGGATGCAGTTGAACTTAAATGCAGTTTTTGTTGCCAAATAAATATTCTTGAAAATAACAATGACGTTATGACAGATAATAGGAACTGCGATTTTACAGAGTTTTACTGTTATCTTTACACATTTTTGTTTGTACAAAAATTTATTATAAAAATAAGGAAATATAAATTTGACTTTTTCTTTACATATTGATTTTGTTTTTCAAAATATGATAAAAAAAGATTGTCTATTTATACATAGACAATAGTCATATTTACAGTGGTATTTTTGTAAAACAATAAAAATGTAAGTAGAAACAGGAAACGGCTGCAGATTTAAAACCATGTAATTTTACTTTTTTCCGATGCTCCAGCTGCAGACATTTTCTCATTGCAATAATGTTACCTCTATAGTTTTACCACATTTCTTTTGTGTGTTTATACAACATTTCATGTTGCTGTATCTAGGATGAAGTGGAGTTGGAGGTATTTAACCTGAAAGGAGTAAGAATACAAGCTCCTTTAGTGACTCTGTCTGTCGGAACAGAGGTTTGCACATCTTATCATCATTGTTTACTGAAACCATATCTGTGCTATCTGTATTATAAAAACACTGTATAAATCTTTATCTTAAGATGCCGGTGCATGTCATGGGGAGTGACAGTGGTCAGAATCCTCTGTCTTTGGGAGGTGTTGAGTCTGGACTGAGTTTCTACTGGAGTCTGAGCAAGCCGGGGGTGTTGGACATCAAAGCAAGGCATGCAGAGGTAATGTCAGCATACATGTTGCATAACTGTGCAGATGTTACAAAAACTTATTAAGTGCATAAATGTGATTAATGGTGCTGTATTTTTCAGGTGGGTGTTAGTGTGTCTTCATCTCATAGTTTCTCTGTGCTGGTAAGAGCCGAAGCTCCAGGCAAGACCAGCATTAAAGTGTGTGTGCAGCTTGAACAGACACACACCAACAACAAGTCACTCTCTGATTATCTGACTGATGACATACAGATACAGGTAAATATATCAGTCACATAATAAAATAGATGACCTTAAAAGGATAATTTTGTCATTATGTACTTACACCTGTGACATTCAGAGACTCTGTTGCTTTCTTTGAACTGTTTTCTTCACACCTATTTTTACAATAGGTGTGAAAAGGGTGAATCCAAGTTTCATGAAGCACATGAAAACTAAAATATTTCATGTACTGAAGGCATACACATGGGCTTGGTTAATAAAAGTAAAATCTAATCTTTTATGAGATTATATGTTTTCTGTTTGTTTTTGTGTTTGTTGGTTTGTTGACTTACCAGATGAGACATGAAAAAAAAGTAAATTGAATTTCAAATCTAACTTAACAGTGGCACATTACAGCACTATTCCACTAAACATTTAAACAGTTTATTTAGAAAGTTTAATCGTCTTCTTAACATTGGCTCTGCCCAGTCTCTCTATGCTCCACACTAAAATCCGGTTTAGATGATATTTGCCCATTCGTATCTCGATCTGCCAGGGCTACACCCTCTGCTTTTTGGCTGATATCTGATATCCTCTTGGAACACAGATCCAGACTCAGGTCCGCTGAGAGAGGTGCAAAAAGAATTATCCTGCTGAACTTTCTCTCTTTCAGTCTCTTCTTTATCTGCGGACGTCACAAGTTAGCTAAGACTCAGTTCTACAACACAAGAAATAACAACTCCCTTGAGTCTCTAACTCTTTTCAAAACTTTCTGTGCTCTTCTCTGTCCACTCACCCCTCCTCCCCTTGACAGTTTATGATTTAACGACTTTCTTTGTGGAAAAAACTGTGTCATCAGCAGTCAGGTCTCTGCTAAGCCTCTGCTGGACTATGTTCTGACTCCTAAGACTCTCTCTTTCCACTATTTCTCCCTGCTAATTGAGGACGACGTTGCAAAGATCATTGCCTCTGACCACCCTACAACCTGCCCGCAGGAACTTATCCCCACCCATCTCCTTCATGCAATCTCTCAAAAATCTGTCTTGGATCCCGCCCAAATCATCAACTCATCTTTAAGCTCTGGTACATTTCCTACAACAAGAGGCTAGCATCACACGGCTGTTAAAGAAACCCACTCTGAATCCTACACTTCTGGAGAACTAAAGGCTGGTATCTCTACTGCCTTTTGTTGGAAAACTCTTGAGCATGTCATCTTCCACCAACTCTCTTCCTTCCCTATTCAGAACAACCTTCTGGACAGCTGCTTTTGACACAGTCAATCATCGCATTCTTCTTTCGATACTCAATACCATGGGTATCTCTGACTCAGCACTCCAGTCGTTCCAGGCTAAACTCTCAGGTAGATCCTTCAGTGCATCTTGGATAGCTGAAGTCTCAGAATCGAGAATACCGTTGTACCACATGGCTCAGTGATTGGATCGTTGCTCTTCTTGGTCTACAAGACATTATTGGGATCCGTCATTTGGAAGGATGGTTTTCCTATTCTCTATGCAGATGGCACACAGCTGCACTTAAGTTTTCCACACTGAAGATTAGACAGTTTCGGCACACGTCTGCGCCTGAGTGACATCCCGCACTAGATGAAGGACCCCCATCATCTCCTCCGACCTGAAGATCAGTCACAACTTCTCTTTCCAATTAGGAGCATCCATCAATGTATCCGCGAGGTCAGCCAGATATTTGTGAGTAGTAATTGACGATCAACTCACCTTCACGGTATGTTGTGAGCGTCAGTTCCTGCAGAGTCCTTCGCTACAACATCAGGAAGATTAGTCCTTCCCTCTAGTTTCTGCACCTGACCCACTAAAACCTCTTTTCAGACATCCCACTCTTTCTATCAATATTGTTCCTACACTTGACTCATATGTTGTGTCATAGCATTATTTGTGTTATGTTTGCTTTGTTACCTCTTGTACTGATTGTTAATGGCATCCACGTCTTGTTTTAAATCTGTCTAGTTTTATCTCATTTCAGGTGTTTGAAGAGATGCAGTTAGCAGTAGGAAATCCCAGATCTATCCTTATGTCTCCTCAGTCTCAATACTCCCTGCAGAGCAATAAGTGAGTTTGTATGTTCAAATATTCCCAACAGCACTAGCAATTAAATTTCTATGTTAAAATATTCACTTTTAAGCTTGACAGAATAAATCAGCGCCCACTCAATTACCTCTTATATCATGATGTCTTGTGCAAATAATATACCAAGTTAAATAAACATTTTTGTTCGTTTTAGAGACTCAATCTGTCCAGTCCGTTACATCCTCAGTGAATGTGTCTCAGGGGAGGGCCTTGTTACTGTTAATGAGCAAGGGGTGTTAAGGACGGGGCCTGATACAGGTGCTGCCCTGTTGGAGGTTTTTGCCATTGATGTTTGTGGTTTCAACCAAACACTGCTCATCAGTGTGAAGGTGAGCTTTTTTGTTGTAATAAATCCCTGAATCCTTTTAAGTCCATTTGGGGTGTTTAACATAGTCTTCAATCTTCTTGTTAATCAAGGTGTCAGCTGTGTGGTTTTTACGTATTTTAACTGTCTCATCTCTGAACTATGATGGTGAGAAATCTCTGCCTGCCTTTCCTTTGGGATGGAAGATCAATATTTTGCCTCTGTACTACAACCACCTTGGAGAACAGTTTCATTCACATATAATGCAAACAACTGTCACTACTAACAGGTATTCACATACTGTGAGATAACATTAAAATTTTATCAGGATTATCCTGAAGAAGATAAGGTATGTTATAACTGTATTTAGCTGAAAAATAAATGCTGACAAACTTTCACAAGTTATGTCAAGCAGAATACGATCATTGTCAAGAAGCCACTGAAACCCCATGGCATTAAAGATTACATTAACATATAACCTGGTAACAAAAAAGATCATATAGACCATGAAAAATTCTCATCTGCATTAAATGTTTTATTTTTAACCTACTAAAATTACAATTATTTTATTAAAAAATATAATTGATGTTTTGCCAGTATTTCTGGTGTATAAGTGTCGAAAAATTACTTAAATTTACAGAATATTCATATATAATAATAATTAAGAAATAGTTGAAATGAGAAGGCTCCATGATCAATATTCTTAGAAAAAAATGTAATTAATGTTTACACACACACACACACGCACGCACGCACGCACGCACGCACACACACACACACACACACACACACACACACACACACACACACACACACACACACAAATGCATAATAGAAAATGTTACATATTTAATTTTTGATTAAAATATTATTCATTAATGTCTTCATATTCAACCATCATGTATTATTAATAAAATGTGTTCAGGCATCAGTGTTTTTAAAAATGGTTTTAAAAAGCATGTTTTAAATCTTTAATCAAAGGTTTTGTGAGAAACCACTTGTCGACTTCTCATCTGTTACATTATTATCTGACACTCACATGCTGTTTCTTTTTACCCTGTTTTAGAGATGATCTGGTGCATCTGTCAGCCGATAAAGACAGCAAGTCATTTCTTGTGCAGATGGTATCTCCGGGTCTAACAGTTTTGATGGTCCAGGGGGACCCTACAAACCCTTCTCTGAGTGACTACATACCTCTGCTAGTGCAGCCTGTCATCTCAGAGCCCTTAAGATCCCTGCGACCAGGAGATGTCATTTGTTTCAACTCTCTTTTAACAAATCTAAATGGTAAATGTGAAATATAAATAGTAAGTACTGCATACCTGATATATCTATTTGTAATAATATTTGGATTCTGTTATTCTTCCTCTTAGCTCAGCGAGGCAGATGGAACGTGTCTTCAAGTCAGATCCTTCACATGAACTCTGAGAATGGAGTGGCATTTGCAAAGAATTCTGGGCCAGTTGTGGTTTACTATAAGCTTGATGGGGGACAGCAGACCTACCGGCAGGTAATCGGTATCTACAGTAAATAAGAGCGTGTATGTGATGAAGTGTGAATATTTGTGGTGTCACGCAGGTAACAGTGGAGCCAGCGTCTGTTCTTCTTGTCAGCGTTCCTGTTGATAGGCTTCTTACTAACTGGCCTGAAGCTTTAGAATATGTGGTCAAAGTGCATCTCAACACCTCTGCTGCGAACACAGGTGGGTCTTTAGGCACCTTTAATTGAGATTAAAGATTTTCCAATAAATACATATCAGTGCATATTTACACGTTTTGGCAATTGGGACTTTTCTCCCTCTCGTAGCTCAATGCACTCTGGACCAGTGGAAAGTCATAGAGAATCTCCAGCCCGAGGCCATTCTACAGTGCTCGCTACAATTCAGCGTCCCTTACATACAACTCAAAACACTGCAGGCTGTGTTTCATGCATCATCCTTCTATGATACAAACACTGGTGAAACAAGTTTATCATACCCTGAATACTTTAAGATTCTTCTTTGTTTCTTTATTTGTTTGTCCAAATTTTCATTTTTATCAACATGACAAGATAAGACCTTAAAGGAATAATTTTCTCAAACATGAGCAATTTTCATGAATTGCCTAACCTGAAGTTGTTTCAAACCTATATAAATATCTTTGTTTTGTCGAATACAAAGAAAAATATTCAGAAGAATGCTAGCAACTGAGACTCCTGGGGAACTATTGGCTACCATAAACAATCAATAGTCAAATTGGTAGTTAAAGAACAAAACAGTTGGTAGTCATTTGTTCCCCCGAAATGTCAGTTGCTAATATTCTTCCAAATATTTTATTTTGAGTTCAACCAAGTTTGTAGCAAAAAAAAAAGGACCTTCCTGATGACATTTTCATTTTGTATGTACTATTCTTTTAAGGATTATTGCCTTCAATCAGAAAGGCCACAAAAAATTTGATTTTGCAATGTATACACTTATTTTTGCAATCTGAATTTTTTATTTATAAATCTGATTATCCAAACTATTTATTTTTTTACATTATCACTTTTGTTTACTTTTTGTTATTTGTCACTTTATGAAAGGACTAGGTCTTGATAGAAAATTTTCCAATTTCTCTTTTCACACTGACTGACAGCATGCTGACACTAAAGCAACAAGTGTTTTAAACTAGATATTGACTACACACCGTCTGAACACACAAAACGGATAGAAATGTATCTCGATCAGAGTAGAAAATCGAATTAGGTTTATGTGCAGTATAGACACAAAGTGTCCTTAACCTTTAAACTGTATATCATTTCTTGTGTTTCAGCTCAGTATGGCTGCAGGATCTCGGTGCAGTCGCAGTCGAACTCCATCCTTCATGTGCTATCCACTCTGTCTCTCTCCATCTATTTGTCTGTCGGCGTGCAGACATCCCCATCTGTCCCGCTCACGTTTCCTCCGTCCTCCACCTCTGTTCAGTCTTCAGTTCTGCTTCCATATGTACCGGCGTTTTATTGTCCTCTTACTGAGATCAATCTTTCACCCCAACAACCTGCATCTGAAATCACTGTGTCTTGGATCAAAGACATGCTCAACACACTACGGGTGAGCAAGAGATTGTTTCCATTCATAATTTGACATACTGAACTTGCTCTAGATCTTACACATCATTGTCTAAATCATACTTATAGCAATGAAACTCCCTTTTTATTAATCATAATATATTTAGTTGGATTTTAATAATAATCCTGTGCAGACCACTAAACAGCAACACTTGTTTTATTAGTTCTATTCAGACACCCCAGATGTTGTGATATCTGAAGTCCGTTCATCTGAAGACCCTAACCTCCTCCTTATATCAGTCTATTCAACCTCAAATTTCCTGGATCAGGCCACTTCTTCAGCAAGCATCACCCTGTACACAGAGCTTTCCAAACAGACACATATAGTGAAGGTGACTACGCTTGTGGACAGCCAAGAGTCAGGTAATAGCGCAAGTAACCTACTTATGAACCTATTTAGTGTTTAAATGAAGTTAAATGGTCAAATGTGTCACCCAGATGCAACATGTAAACAATTTAATTAAATGTTCCTTATTCTTACGTTCAGGTCAACTTGTTTCTTTAAGTTCAGGACATTTGTTTATTGCGATATTTGTGCTGTTTGCTTTTCTGGCTGTTGCTGCTGGAATTTTCATAGGTAAAGTCCCATGCAAAAAAAATTCTGTACAATTAGAGACATTTGGATTTAAAACATTTACATTTTGGCAAAAATTATTTTTCACAGTATTCAAAAGTATGCGGTCTCATATTCAGATTCAACCTTCTGCCTACACTGCCTCCACCAATAAAGGTGTGAATGTTTTTTTGCCTTATTAGTAAAAGTTCTGCCAGATTTATGCGGTTGCTGTTTTGGATGAAGATATTGTTATTTCTTAATTTTCTTTTTCAGAGGACAAACAACAATTTTTAATGTGGCTGACACCACCGGACCGAAGCCTTAAGAGAAGACAATGGCTCTGGAGTGCTCGTTAAAATACAATCCATTTCTCAACCTTCAGTACATTCTTCTATTTTAATCATTAATCTATCCACTGCCACTTTAAATAAAACCACCAAGTTTTGAAAGCCTACTTCCCTCTAGTTTTCCCTTTTACTCAAGTTATAGCTCATCCAAAACGAAACTGTCTGTCATTTCCTCACTCTCTTGAAACAAATGGGATATTTTTAAGAATGTTGGTGACCGGCCCTCATTCACTTGAAATGATGTTGTGTTCGTACAGCAGAAGTGAATAGATGCAAATGCTATTTGGTATACAACTTTCTTCCAAATATCTTGTATGTTCTGCAGAAGAAAGTCAGTAATACAGAAAAAAAATTTTTAACTAACAAAAATCACTTGAACATTCTTAGGTAAAAGCTTAAGTGATGTCCATCAGACACAACATCACCAAATAAATAATTTCCATCGCTAAATTGTGGCATTGAAGTTCTTAATAAAAATTTCTTTAACATGTTATTTATGTGACAGCTAGCAAGATATATACCACAACAACACATATAAATGAAAAATGAACCTTTATTCAAAGTGAGAGGGAGAGAGAGACAGGTTCGGTAGTTACACGCCTCAATCCGGCAAGCTCTGTGTTCAGACAGCACTTAGACATTTCAAGTTTTCTCATATTCTTCTTGGTGTAGCATTCATCTCCATATCACAGATCAGGAACATGAACCCGTTATGAATGAAGTCACTTAAGCCCTGCGGAGCAGCCAATCCTGTCTCTCCTCCCACCGTCTCCCTTGTCCTTGCATATTATTGAGAGACTAGTGCTGCTTTCTCCTGAACGAGCATCCTGTTAACAAAAACATCAAGAGCTTTAGAATACATTCTAAAACATACACATTCATAACAAGTGGTACATTTTAGCTGGATTGTCCTTGAACAGTTAAAGTAAACAATTACTATAATTCCAATAAGAGGTTTTCTTAAGTTATTTTGACTAAATGTATTTGCACTTGTTGGCTAGGTACAAAACAAAATAATGATGTCAAGTGAAACGATCTGCTCTTATCTCTACTTATGTCATATGGAGTTTGATGCCAGCACGGCTGAGGGTTTCACAGCTTTACGCTCAAGAAGAGAACAATGATCAAGTGGAAAAACACTAGGGTGGACTATGCGGGCGTGTTGCCATGGTGCTGGTGCATTTACAAGCACATGTATGTGTCTTTGATCTATGAGTGCACTTCCAGTCATATTTTTCCCACACAAAAATGAGAATCCATTAGTCATTTTCTGAAGGCCATATTTTAATGCAGGTTTGTGAGCACATGTGACATTCTAACTGCATCTGGAGAGAAGAAAATCCCATGTGACATTTTGCTCGCATTTAAAGAGACTGGAAAACCACTATTACGACATAATTGAATTGCATCCCAAATTCCGAATATTCACTGTGTATTTACATAGTGATAGTATACAGAAAGGTGCATCATTTACTGATACTCTTGTGATTTAAAACAGTATGACATTTTTCTCCACAGAAGATAAAATATGATATTTTGAAGAATGTTGGTAACCAGCACCTATGCTTGTGCATAGGGTTTTTCTTTTCTTTCATACAATATATGTGAACAGATGCCACTCCTGTTCAGTGATAAACTCTATTTTAAAAGACCCTTGGATTTTGAACCTCATTTTACATTAACTTTGTATGTTATTACCTATAAAAGATGTGTGAAGTAAATCATAACAAAATTGTTTCCTGATGAACTATAACTTTATAAATGAATAGGGAAGGTATAAAATTTAAGAGAGGGAAGCATCCATCTTTCCTTTACATAATAGCCTTAATCAAATATGCAGCTTTCGCTTCGGATAAAGTAAGATTTCTACATGTGTGACCACATGTCCTCAGATTTCCATTTTTGGAGACGATATTTCCGATTGTCGAGTAAGAGAAAGCTCTTTAATTTAAGCGTATAGCTTATAAGTCACATAGGCCTGTGTGTTGAAATAATACCTTCTGTGAGGCGGGCTTTTCCTCCGGTGGGCTGGCACAGAACCGTAGAGCATCCTACACACAAGACCACAGTCTGTGCATGACTGAATACCGTAGTGATCTTATAACAGCCTGCAAGAAAAAGACGACACTCAAAGGATGCACGAATCACACAGTCCAAGCCTTCTACAACACAAGTTTATGACAGTGGCTCAGTTAGTGGATGGTTTAACAATCATCAGCTTTGTTGGCGGACCGAGTGTGCACATCGATCATTACCTGGGCATTTGACATCCATAAAATAGGAGTTGGGGCTCTGTACGAGACGCTTCTTCTTGTGTCTCCTCTTTTCTTCCTCCGGCGTTGGGTGCAACAAGTCCTTCGCAAGCTGAAATATGGAAAAACAAAATGTGTCAATCATCTCCATCATCATGACAGATACTGATGTTACATCACTACATGTGTACAGGGAGACAGCATCAGATGTTCTGAAGGCTAAGATGATTGACATGTCTGTTGGTCTCAATGCTTTGATGTTATAATAAATATGCTGATAGTCACATGGATACTTGAAAATTGCCAAATTCAAAGCACACTCTTTCCCAACAGTTATATGACCAAATCTTATTTTGCAGCTGTGATCAAAACACCAAAGGTCTAAGAAAACATAGTGATTATCTTAAAGTAGGATCACATTGCTCTAGTGTTATAACACATATGCAGCCGGCCATCTTGTCTGCCTATACACAGACCACGCGCTTCACTCTTTTTTAGTTTTTAACTCATATTTAATAAAACTAGACGATCATATCCCGGGTACTGAACGCCACAAACCCTTCCCCTCTTCAACCGATAGAGTTTTATCCGCGTATGAAGCGTGATGGAGGTATAAATGTGTTTGATCGTGATAGCTCGCACTTACAGGCATGATGACGGGTACCGAGCGGCAGCGGAAAGGGGGGGGCACCGGAAACACATCGTGCATATGAACGGGGCTCATGTGCAGGGACAGGAAATACTTTCATGACTTTTAAAAGAATTATTTCTTTTTAACACACGAACAAATTATTTATGTGCGAATAATAAAATGATGTGTAAGAACACATCACAATGAAAATTGTGTGACAAACAATTATTTTGCAATGGTTTACTTATTTATATATTGATTTAATTTACTTATTTACTTTAATTAATTTGTTATATTTACAACTTTATGGTTTATTGCTTTTCTCACATAGATTTTCACAAAATATAAATATTTTGGACAACATATGAAACACAATATCGAATAACAAGAAAAAAGAACATGACAAAAACATTTATTGATTATTTCGTTCAATTAACTTTATTGTTATAATAAGGAAGTGATTATCGATATTATATGTTAGATTATTATTATTAATAACGATAGTTATTATTACAATTATGAATCGTTTATTCATTTATTATTGTCATTTATATACATTATAATAATGGTAATAATAATAACAATAATAATAATAACAATAATAATGCAAATAATAATAAAAATAATAATAATCATCGTAATCATTATAATGATAATAAAAATAATTCTTATTCTTCTCGTTGTTATTATTATTATTATAAATATTATTACTTCTTTGATAGCTTCGCACAAAACATAAAGATATATCCCTCAACATGAAATATAAAATATAAAAAACAAGAATAAACTAAATAAAAACGTGACAAAGAAAAAAAAGACAAAACAAATTGTAGCTTGACAAATGTTCACATTTTATTTTAATCATTGTAAGGTATATTAAAGCTTAAATTATTCATATTAATATAAATAAAGTTTGAAATGTGAGCGTATGAATTGATCATATCAACAATAATAAAAAATAAAATAAAACTACAAAACTTAATCATTTTTTAAATAATTAATCATAATAAATTATAATGTAAAAAACTTAAAATCATTGCCAGAGTCCCATGAGAGTGTGTAGTATTGTGTGTGAACAGCGCTCTCTACAGACAGATGTGTGTGTGGTCACGAGCGCAGATTTAAAGTTCCCCTCCCTCGACGTCAGCTTTTGGAAACTCAGGCAAGGCAAAGTTTAGGGAGGGAAAAGTGCGCTGTTGTCTATGCGCTGTTGTCTATGTAGGGATGATCACCGAACCCACAGCATAGAAAAGTAGTCCAGTCCATCCCCAGATGGCGAATGCGTGGCAGTCGTGTTAAAAACCAGGACTGGAAGAAACTTTTTCCTGTTGGATGGATTCTCTTATCTCTTATCTCTTAGACTGAAGAACAAACTAATGTACAGCTCACAGCTTTAAAGAAAAGGAAATCCATGAAGTTTAAACGGGAACGACAGTCGACCAGGAGACGTTTGCGTTAGTGAGAAGAAACTTGTGTTTGAAAGTTTAAAGTTGACACACTTTCGAAACGAATAATGGCAAAGAAGTACGACTTCCTCTTTAAACTGTTGCTTATTGGTGATAGTGGGGTTGGCAAGACATGTTTGATCATCCGTTTTGCAGAGGACAATTTTAATTCCACATACATATCGACTATTGGTAAGTGTATGAAAATGATTGAACTTCCTCATCATGAAGCAAAGTTCCTTTCTTGTAAAACAAGAGTTTCTGTATGGGTGTAGATTCATGTCTGTACTAGCCCTAACGTCATCTCATTCCTGTTTTAATACAACTCAATCTGTTCTGTGCTTTTTCAGCTTTCCTCTTTCATGTATCCACCTCCTCCCTGGTCCCATTTCCGGCCTTCTCCCTCCTCTTTGCTTTTGCCAGCCACAGCCTGCCCCTGCTCTCATATCTTTTTTTGCAATCTTTGTCCCCCTGCAACCCCCCTCCCACTTCATTCTGCATCAGATGGAGGTCAATCTGTCTGGCATGTAGTGCATTCACCCAGATCTTAAAAACACCCCTCTTAATGGTTCAGTGTTTGTTAAACAATTACACGTGATCACTAATTTTCTTCCAGATTCTTGACTTGGTTTAATCTGTTCATCTTTCCTTCCTGACCACCCCCTATCTCTCTATGTAGTGCTCTTGACTTGTCTCTTGTTTTTTCCACTTAGGAATTGACTTTAAGGTGAAAACCATCGAAATTGAGGGGAAGAAAGTAAAACTGCAAGTCTGGTAATTTGTTCATTTTGCTTTATTTATTTTTTGTTAAGTTCTTTGTGACATTAACCATTACGCATAGAAGAAAGCTGGTAGCAGTTGTTGGAAGGTCTAACAGATTTACTGCAAGTCACTATGTAAATAGTGACCATCGTTCCGTACAATGAATACTGTTGACATATCTCAGCTTCTATTCGTTTTTGACTGTAGTCCGTTAAGACAGCCAGTGCAAATATGCCAGACATGGAGTCCAGTTGAGTTTAGCACAATCATGCTTTTCACCGGCCTCCTGCCAACTTAATAAAGTCTGACGGTAGACGGAAGTACGGAGTCCAATTGCTGTTGTGACTAACACTCTGCTGTTAAAACGTACATTTGGGCTTCCTGTGCCTCTTTAATGTCTTATGTGTGCTTTCATTTGTTAGGGACACAGCAGGACAGGAAAGGTTTAAGACCATCACTACTGCTTACTACAGAGGAGCCATGGTGAGACAAGCAAAGAAGCACAAATGCTGATACAGACTCATTCTTATTTTTTTTAAGGCTGGACTGCAATACACAACACTCGCTTACATCAAGTGATGAACAGTTAACGTGTTTTAAAAGTCATGTAGTGTTTTCCAGCCATAATCAGCACCATATCACACAGTTAAATATTAGATTGATCTCGTTGTTTTTATTGATTGGGAATCTAACATGTATATCTTTCAGGGCATCATCCTTGTGTATGACATCACTGATGAAAAATCCTTTGAGAATATTCAGAACTGGATGAAGAGCATCAGAGAAGTAAGACATCATCAGATGTTAAGTTAGGAAATAAGTTTTTGCTTTCCAACGCTCAAAATGTAAAAGCATTCTTTCATACACCTTATATCAGCTTGGTCTAAATACAGGTTATAGGAGTTTTGTCATATAGATCAAAATTTACAAATCTTTAGGCTTTGCATTAGATAAATAAAAATATGTAGTGTAGAATGAAATGAAAAAAACGTTTGTTTCCCCTTGTTCATTTTTAATAGTACTCCTGTTTTTAATTGAATAAAAAAATGTCAATCATTCACACAGTTTGGGACGTTTCAGTTCCTTTAATGGTTCCATTGAAAACACATTCACATGTTACCAGAACAGAGACAACAGTTTAACAGATAAAGCCTTTTTCGAACAAGAAATGAGGAAGTGATCATGGTATTTTCCTTTGTTTCCAAGAATGCATCAGCAGGTGTAAGTCAGATGTTACTGGGAAACAAGTGTGACATTGAGGCCAAGAGGAAGGTGTTGACGGAGACCGGTGAGAGGGTAAGCATCATCTATCAAAGTCTATCACAGACATCAGATTGTAAACTGGGACTATGTTAATACAAAAGATGCCCTTGTCCATTAAAATGAAATTTATATGTTTTTTACATAACTATTAATTGTGATTCATTGATGACAAGTGATTGTATATTTAAATACACATTTTTGCTTTCCTTGGAGCTTGCAAAGGAACATGGTATTCGATTCTTTGAGACAAGTGCAAAATCAAGGATCAACGTTGAGGAGGTAGGAGCTGAAAGACTAACTATTACTATTGCATTCGCAATGTTAATTTGCTGTGTATAAGTATTTCTGAAAACAAAAGCAATATTAGAAGCAACCTGAAAGGCAAGATTTTAGGACGACATTTTCCAAGCCCTGAACAGACAAATGGAAAGATGGGTGGGGCATTTGACTTGGTGATTTGAACATATACCATGACTAGGAAAAATCTGCAATCCGAACTTGAAACTACTTATTTCCTATTTATTAAGCTGTCCTAGAAGTATTTTAACGTTGTAAAGGGTGTCACCAAGGAACATTTCAAAAAGTCAATTTCATGTGAGTTTGTTTGTTCACTAAAAGTGAAAATTCACACAAAAAATGAAAATTATGTCATTTTTTACTCACCCTCTTTTAATTTCAAACCTTTGTTCAAAATACAAAGAACAGATTTTGAAGAAAACTGTTGTTTGCTGAACAGTGTGGACACAAAACCAATGCAAAACATTTGAGTTTGCTGTTTGGTTAACTACGTTTTACAAAATATCATCTTAGTGTTTCGCAGAGGAAATAGTCATATAGTTTTTTCTATACAGTTTTACTTAAAGTACTATCTTTAAATATATGAATTTATTTATTTTGACAAGCTTCTCTTTTTATAGTCTTTCGCCGCTCTTGCTCGGGACATTATGCTGAAGTCAAATAAGAAGCTGGTGAGTGGTCATTATAGATACAGGTTTTATTGTTTGTTGTCTGCATTTTTTTGTAAAAATACACAATCACTCACATTGTGTTTGAAAATTTTTATTTAAATCCACTACAAAGTTGTTTTTCATTTGTCTAGATTTCTCCATCTAATCATTGCCTTAACAATCCTCCTGTTTTTTTCGAGATCTTTGCAATTATTTTTATGTTTCCTGTTCAACAGATTCCAACCATTCTAGAGGCTAAAATTGTCAGTACAGAGAAAAAGTCATCCAAATGTCTTCTTCTTTAGCATTGTCTTCGTTCTTAAGACAGGCTCACTTTGCACACAGAGCACTGCAATGTTAACACCAGAGTTATTTGCAAAGTGAACATGGAATGTGTAGAAAGAAAGATGGCGCTTTTGAGTATGATGTGAAATATTTGGTATGAGATAAGGGGTTTCTGCCTTTATGTGTTTAGAGGAAACTCATATCACTTTTAGTGTTTTATTTGCACTACACCACAAAACCAGCTGATTTGTTAGATTAGAGTTATGATTCATTTGTTTATATAATACATTGTATTCATTTGCACAGTCAGTTTTTCTCACGTCAGTGTTATTTAGACAAAAACATAGAAGAGACCACAACAACCCTTTTTGTCATTTATTAAAAATAAAATGTTCTTCTTGGAACTCATTCGTATATACAGAAAAATGCAAAAAAAAGTAGAGACTTTGTCAACCAATTAGCAATTTTTATTGGTTTTCCTGACAAATAGTTTTAATGTTTGCTTATGTAAGAAGTGGACGCATAGGGCATTGGTGAATTTAGGTTGATCAGTAAATAGTATGAAAACAAATCTGATGGCTTGCAGATGGAAATAATAGCATTCTATTGAAAATCACCACACATTTCTACTAAAGGTACTTTAGTAAGATTGAATCTACTGCTGACAGGGTTCACACTATAAAGTTTCACTCCTTTTTTTCTATTTCCACTATTCAAATTCATTATGTACACTTTCCACATCTTACTCAGTACTCAGATTTTAATAAAGAAAAATAATTTTCTCATGGCTGTACATTGTTATTTTTATATGATGTATATTAAATCTGAATCAGAATGACCTGTATTGCCAGGTGTGCTTACACATGAGACATTTTTTTGGTCACAGAAGCTTCCACATTGTAAGGTGACAAGACAAGCAAAAAGTAACATAGGAAAAGAAAATGGAATAAAATAAAAAATAAACATATACGGTAAACACACAACAGTTGAAATGCAATGTAACGTAAGAACATCGGACAAAATAAAATACATTCAGATGTTTTATAAATGTACAAGTTGCAAAGTTCTAAATATGAAATGTCCAAGGTAAAGTATTGCACACAACATTATTGCTATAGGATATCTACAAGTGTTTTAAAAATGCAAATATACAAATTATTAAGTTGCTATTTACGAAAAGTCTGCTGTAAAGTTATTTCTTCTTTGTTTGTAGGATTAAATAATATGCATTTTAAAAATTATACTTGTCTATTTAAAATATTGTAAAATTTATTTATCTTTTAGTAATTCCCCCTCCTATCCACATGTCATAACTTAATTGTTGCTTGATCTCCTTTGCGCATGCCATGGAAAGATCCCCACCAGTAGCGACCGTGACCGCGCGTTGCTAAGCAACCTCCCATCCAGCGCAGCATCAGCACCTAGCGCTGGATGAATGCATCGCCGCATCGGGTACAGATCTTACACCCATGGAAGCATATAAAGATGTTAATTTAATCTTTCTTAAACTTGCATCAAAATAAAGACGCGTGTAGTTTCGCGCCCCTGAAGGGAAGTTTTGACCCCGATGTTACGTTTTAATAACACATGTGTGTAAGACACTTGAGGTCTGGCGTGATTACGTAGCTTACGGCGCAGTGATGCTCATGTCCGGGATACGGACGGGACGGGAGTCCTCGTGACTGCGGGAGGAGAGGAAAAGAGGGACAACCCAACCTGGATAAACCGCCTCAAAGAAGAAAAACATACATTAAGTATGTATACTATGGTATGTAGAGCCAGGCGCATTTCTTGGAACTGATATTTTTATTCTTTTTTTTTGGTAGGATACCTTTAGCCCTTATGAGCATCATCCGGACTCGGCCCGGGGCTGGGACCCTCTCCAGTGGGAACACCGTGATGCTGCACTTTAATGTGTTTTGGGATGGAGGTGTTGCTTTAATTCTGCCCCGCGCATCCTAAGCAGCAGAAGGCCAAACCCGCTCGGCTGGCCTGCGGATGCTGCAGCCATCCGGCCTGCTCAATCTCTGGATACCGCAATGCTGCTGGGATGGGGAGACAGAGGGGCTAGGTGGGAGATGGATGGATGGAGAATCGAAGGAAAATGCAGTTTTGAGATGTACTTCGTCAGGGATAAATGTTGACATCACTTAAGTTTTGGACTATATGGAATGAAATCCTAACCATAGCATCTCATTGGATTTTCTGTAGAGACCGGTATGGATGATTTTAACACTACACAAAGTAGTCTGAGATCGTTTTGAGCTAGATTTCTCCCTTCTGGATGAAATTTGTACGACGACACTCCTTCTGTTTAAAACATATAAATCACTAACCTACGGAAGATCTCTAAAGAAACAATGCCATCCCCATCAGACTCCAGCAGTGTGGCCTCGATGTCTGGATCTAGAGGTCTGTCCGGTAGTCGCAGAGCAATGTCTGGGAGGACAAGTGCACGCGTGCTGCTTTACCTGGGCTTGTGTCACCTTGCCTTAGGAGCCATGGTGCTGGCGTTCAGCTTCACAAGCCTTGCCTTCACCTCATCACCCCGGGTCAGACAGTCCTGTCCTTTCTGGGCTGGCTTTTTCGTAAGTCTCTTGGGTACACACAAAACCACAGACTGTTTGTTTTCTTATAATGGTATTTATGTGAGTTTGCACGCATTTATATATATAGGCCTACATTTTAGTGTAGTTTATATTTTTCAAACAGCATTATTCCAGTTTGGCGTATATGCATGCAGATTTTAATGACCTCACATCCAGAAACTATGTGATATATTTGCTTTTTTTTCCTTGTCACACTTAAAAATATGTCGCTTATCAAAAGATATGTATGCAAGTATGATTGTGTATATAAAATGTTGACTTAAGAGAAAGTTTTTGTATTTGAATTTGTAAAGGTGAACTTGCTTCCATCGTTTTAGGTTGTAGCTTCAGGAGTTGTGGGTGTAATATCATGGAGAAGGCCTTTCACACTTGTAGTATGTATCTTTATTATCTTGATCAAGATTTTTTGTGTGTCCATGTGGATTTGAATGTTTTATTATTTGTTCAGGTATCCCTGTTTATGCTGCTGTCTGCGGTTTGTGTGATCCTCAGTCTGGCTGGTTCGATGCTTTCATGTCAGAATGCACAGATGGTCAAATCTTATCTCACCTGTCAGGTACATTTTTCTTCACGCCTCTCCTTTCCTCGTTTCTTCTCTTCTTCTCCCTAAATGAAGTGTGTGTGTTTAGATGGAGAATGGCCTGTGTCTTTGCTGTGACCCCAAGCAGATATGCTCACCAACAGAAGATGAGACACTGGTACTATACCAACATGCAGATTGCCACGCTGTGCGTCACCAGCTCAAGGTATGTATTTCCTCTTGGTTTGATCTTTAGTCTTGTATTGACATTTGAATGGAAAATACATAGCCTACTTTCTCTTCCATGATGTTATTGCCATGTCTGTGGCTGCTCATATTTGACATTAAGGAAGCTGCACTGTTGAAATATGTTTTGTGGATGACTGTGTATGCTTTGTGTTTTTGTAGGATCTGCTTTTTAGTGCCTGTGGTCTCAGTATTCTCTCCACCATAATCTGCACTCTGTCAACTGTCACCTGCAGCATCCATATCTTCTCTTTAGACTTGATGCATCTGGTGAGTGGAAGACAGGAGGTATTAGTATGGCATAAGTAAGAGTCAGATCTAACAGCGTATGCATTCTAATTCTTTTTCGTTTGTTTTTATGTTGCTTGTAGCTGGCTCCTCATCGTTCTCGTTCTGTTAACCCAGAATGCACCACTCCTCAAGATGCATTTCTCAGTAACATGATGGACTTTGAAGAGTTTGTTCCGCCCATTCCTCCACCCCCCTACTATCCCCCCGAATACACATGCAGCTCTGAGACTGATGCACAGAGGTGAAGATGATGCACACTCACCGAAAAACTGTTTGTCTATAGTTTGGTAACACTTATGTCGAGTACTTAAACATTTGCATTGCATTTATAATGTGTTATTGGTTTTGAAAAATGTTGTGAGGAACAGTATGAGGCTTAAAGTCCCAGTTCACCCAAAGATAAAACTTCTGTCATTAGTTACTCACACTCTTTATATTTCAAACCTGTATGAGTTAATTTCTTCCATAGAACCCAAAAGAAGATATTTCGAAAATTGTTGAAGACTGCCATCCCTTCACTTGCATTGGCTTTGTGTTTATACAATAGAAGTGAACGGGTGCCACTGCTTAAAATTATTTTTTTTTCTGTTCTGCTGAAGTCAAACTGGTTTGAAATGACCACTTGAGTGAGGTCATAATGGAAGAATTTTAAAATACATTTCACAAATTTTACTCAATAATAACACTCACAACAAAAAATCATTCATGGTAAATAAAGTAGTCCTTATCTTCGGAAAAAAACGATGCATATATTTTGTACTTATTATCATTTTATGAATACCATCATAATACTTAAATAATACTTCATTGGTAATTACCTTATATTTTACCCCCATTCTCAATAAATAGTATTTTCAGATTTTTAACAAACTTTTCTCTCAGCTCTTATACAACATTTTGTGTTTTTTTCAGTGTCACATATAATGGATCAAGGGAGAGTCCAGTGCCCATCTACCCAACCGACCGCCCTCCTTCTTATGAAGCAGTGATGGGTCAAAGGGCTACCAGTCAGGTAACACAACTGTCAGTCATGTTATTGATTTGTGTGTTTTGTTATTTTTGCTGTTTGGTAAAATTGTTGGTCATGAGCACCTTTGTGTCTGTAGGCCACAGTCTTTGACACTCAAGCTGGTGAGCTGTCTGGAGAGAGAGGAACATCTACAGCTTTTAGTGGGGAAGGTAAGTCCTTCCTCTACTCCGTTGCTCTAACATTAGAAATCCCTACTCATCCCTTTCATTTCGCTGTCTGTGTATATTCTCTCTCAGTTTCTATGGACAGTGGCTCTCTGTTGATGTCTGAGATTGTGGATATTCCAGATGACAGCTCCCCATCCGAGGACTCCTGTCTCATGGAAGTGGCCGTAGGCATTCGAGTGCGGTCACGGGGGGCCAGTGAGGGAGGGGATGGGGGAGAGTATGTCAGTTTCCGATGTTCACCACAACATCCGGAGGGAACGATAGTGGCTCACCCTGGAAGGCGCTGTTTCAGAGGGGAAAGATCAAACTCCTGCTCCTCCCCGAGCACTTACAACACTTCCACCTACAGGTAAGGAAGATACAGTCTCTCATTTTCTCCTGTATTACACATTACATGTATGTAATGATTCAGCTGTTATTTGTTTAAATTTACAAAATTTATATTTCAAGAAATGTCTTAGTGGTTCTGTCTCCTCACAATGAAAGTCAGTAAGGGCCATTGTTGTGTGTATATCAACTTTCTTCAAAATATTTTATTTTGTGTTCTGCAGATAATAGAAAGTTATACAGGTTTCATATGACACAATGGTGAAAAATATTTTTTCTTGAGCAAACATCTAACCTTACCAACATCTAACATCTAGCCCTGTTTGCTTAAACATCCCTTCACAGGTCACCAGTGCTGAGACGTCAAGCCCTTTTGGCAAGTAGCTGTTCTCAACTCGAGTTGTTAGCGAGATCTCAGCATTCCTCTGTCCCAGAGATTCGAGTTTGTCCCTGCACACCCTCGCATCGCGGTTCTTCCTCTGCTTTTACCAACCTGCCCACCACAGTCCAATCAATTGTTCCTCCAGAACATTCCGACCACACAGGGCATGTTCTCCATCCACACCCTTGCAACCGTGAACAAATTAGGGATCGAAAGGACAGCGATGGCTTCTTTCCCCTTGTGAGGTCACACAGTGATCCAGGGCTCAGTTCTTCAAATGATACAGGTATGTCTTTAGCTATTATTGTGTTTATAAACGCCGTTATGTATATTTTCACTAAGTTTGTTTGTGTATGTGTTTATTGATTTGCAGCATGCAATAATGTTTACAATGTTATTTCTTAATGCAGTTTGCAAATCAAAGATAAGGTCATGCATGTGTTTGTTGCTATTGTATCCTCAGGTGATTTTAGTCTCTCAGGGGGAAGTAAAGGAATCAGTTTGGGAGGGTCTCAGACTTCTTCAGAAACAGGTAAATGTCATTCATTCACAAAGAAAGTTTAAACATATTGTTTCTTTGATGATTTCCAAAAAGATTTTTAAATATTTCCATCATTTCACAACTCAAAACTTCCTCCCTATATTAAAATATGTTTATAAATAAACTAGTTTGTATAAATATTCTTCTGAAATTGTCAAATTCCGAAAACTCACACTTTATGGCATCTTGCACCTATAGCATCATGACAGTCTGGATCTAAAGGACAAAAAACTTAGTCTGAACATTCAAAGTACAGTGTCAGTGTACTAAATGTGAGCACCAAAGAAAAAAATTTAAAGAAAAAAATATTGTTTTATCCAATGATATATAAGCAGTTATTTGTTCGGAATTGAGACATTATTTACTTACGTGCAAGTTGTTCCAAATCTGTAAACATTTATTTGTTTGGTAGAACACAGACAACAATACTTGAAAGAATGGTCATAGTCAACAGTTTCTGGACCCCATTGACTACCATAAAAGGAAAAATAACTACATTTTTGTTTTTTTTAAAAAAAGGATATTTTAAAAGTAGGAAAGACAGCAAAAGCCTCTGGTGTAATTTTGAATGCCATTTATATTAGGCAGTAGGTGATTCATAACAGAATTTTTATTATGGGTGAATGATCTCTTTACATTTACATTTACATTTTATTCAGTTGGCAGATGCTTTTATCCAGAACAACTTACAAGTATTGTGTAGTGTCCAATTATCACTCCAGAGCAAATGGGTGTTAGATGCGTATATCAAGGAAACTTCAGTCATTGTCTGCTGGCACTGGGATTCAAACCAGCAACCTTCTGCTTACAAGTCCGACTTTTTTAACCACCAGACCACAACTTTATTCTTTAAATTGTTTGGTTTGTCTGTGTCTCCCGTGTGGCATAGGTCCATCATCTGGAGCATGTTTGCTGCCTCGCTCGTCTCTTGCACATCCTGTATCACTGCCCAGAAAGGGCAGCATTAAGGCTGTGAGTAGCCGGTTGCCATCTAAACAGGTCCCAGCCAACTCGCTTCGTTTACCCAAAGACTGTGCTCGTTCTCTCGGAGACCTAAAGGTGAGTCTGGCTTTAAAAAAGTAAACATACCAAGTTGGCCCTAAGTGGAAGCTTAACAGTACACTTACTTTTTTTCTTTTAGGTCACTAGGGTTTTAGTGCAGCGCTTCCTGCAACGATCAAAGCGGAATTTAGCCCCTGCAGCTGAGCATGCTGGAAACTCTATTCAGGGGCCTAAAAGGAGGACAGGAGGAGAGGGAAATCTGCCTTTAGAGCAGGTAATTATTTTTATATCGCACACTGTCGTATCTGAAACCAGTAAAAAAAAATATGATGAGCATTATAGTATGATTATCAGTATTTCATATAAATATGAAGATGTAAGTTTTTTAAATACATTACGTTTTTAAATTCAACTTTTCATATATTTTCTTGAACTAACAATCGTCGTGATCTCAGATCTTGTGGTACATCTTTTGTGTTTTTCTAAAGGTGCTCCGTAACTCTTGGGGAGCCAACAGAGGGCAGCAGCAGCACGTCCACCATCACTGCCGTGGACACCATCACTCTCATAGTGACAGTCGCCATAACGCACGGCGCCCCGACGATGATCCGGCGAGGGCTGGGGGTATCCATTTACGTAGCTGCGGAGACCTCAGCTCCACTTCTGTAGCATCACTTCGCAGACTCCACCCGCCACACGGGTCATCGGGGGCTCTTTTCTCAGAATCTGCACTGTAAATTTATTATAGGCATTCTGGAATAGATTACAAACAATGCAAACAGTTATAAAGAGGAAAACCGTGTGGCAGTGTGAACATTTATCTTGCTGACGCGATTGTTGAGACATGAAGCAGATAAATATGCTGTTTGAATAACAGCACGTGGATACTTAATGAGGGTTGTAGCCCTTCAGACTCACTGCTCTCTGTGCCTGAAAAACACACCGGTGCTGCTTTGCAGTCGTACCTATTAGTCTTTTCCTTTATCTCACCATGTGCTTCTTTACGTGGACATTTCATCTGCTGCTTTTCTGTTTCTTACTCACTGTGTTTACGTCCATTGTAAAAAATGAAGCACCATCAGAGGTCAAAACTTCTCATATGTGTAGCAGTCATACACATTGAAAATGCATGCACACACACACGCACAGACACGCAAAGTCACACACAATCAGAATTCTTCTGTAATTGGCCACTAGATGCTATACAGTCAACTCTCAAACTTAACCTTTTCAAATAGCGTATCAGAAAAATAATTCATCATCTTACACATATATATAACCTCACATCACTCATCAGTTGAGTTTGAAGTATTTAAATCCACTGGCTTTATAAGTAGAAGTGCGTGTAACTAAGCTATAGTAATTTAATTGGAGCTTCAATTTTCTTGCACCTGTCTAGATTCCCAGTCAGTGTAATAGTTTATAACAGAATGCCTTTGCATGTTTTGAGAAGGCATGCTATTTCTTTATGATTGCACACGCACGCACGCAAACAAAATCGCACACACACATGCTTGTGTATTGCACTGGATACAAAGCTAGATGCCACAAATGCAAAGAAAATTTTGAGAGATTTAGGCCATGAACTACTACAACATAACAAGTGGAAAGAAATCTGATGTAGATTTGAAGGAAAAAATGTAGTCTTTACTTGATGAGACGTATTCTGATATGCTAGCTAATGCTTTTAAATCAGACACATTGTAACTAAGTAATACATAGATTCAATTGCAGTATATGTAAATAACTTTATTGCACGGACCCCATGCTCATGCACACATTCTTTAACTCACGAAAGCACTGAAAGAAGTCTGAAACAGAGCTTGATATTCTACCTCTTGTCTTGCACACTGACATGTAACCGCTGATTGGGAATATTTTATGTAATTAAAGATTTTTGGGTGTATTTATGAAACAACCTCTACACCAACTGATGAAAACCCTGTTATTATGGAAACATGATGCCTAAAAAGAACAGCTCTACTAAATAAACTTTTAATGCAAGGGATGTAAAATAAAAACATGAATAAAAATATATACATCAAATTTGTTCAGTATTAGTTTTGCAATGATTACTCAGACTGATGCAAACAAGCCCAGTGTGTCCATTACAGTTCTACCAAAAATGAATATTTTTCATTATTAACTTGAGAAAAATATGTTATGTCTAATATCACGTAAATCATTTTGTTATTTTTAAATTTCAACAGGATATTTTGTTGAAAACAACTTAATTTGAGACGGAAAGTCTAACTGTTTTAAAATTACATAAAAATGTGAAATTACTTTATTGTATCATGATCATCAGCTCCACATGATGAAATTAATTAATTTCAAATGTTTTATGGGATTTTTAAAACGGTTTGACTTTCTGTCCTGCACAGAACACAAAATAATATATTTTTGACAATGTTGGCAACTGAAAAGCGACGGCACCCTTTCGCTTGCATTGGTTTTGTGTACAAATAATTCAGTGAATTTGTAAAACATTCTTCAAAATATCCTTTTTTGGGATATTGAGGCTGTGTGGATCACACAATTGTATAATTAGATGAACTGTCAATTTGAGGTTAGTCCCAGACTAAAAACTTAAAGGAAACCATTGAAAAAACAATGCCATTGTTTCGCAAATTTTTTCCTAAATATTTTTATAAAAGCGACATAATTATTCTATGTTAACATAGAACTTTCTTTGCTAAAAGTCCCTCTGCTGAGAGGCGTGGCTTCGACACGTGAGGACTTTTATTTTGAAACTGCAGTGTATTATATCTCAGACGGAAAATGTGAATATGGCGCGCTGGTAAACATGCAGTTTTGAGAAACATCTCAGAGGTTTACATTAAATGACAACACTAAAAAACAACCAAAGAGTTAATAATTAAACACACATTGAATCGCTCGAATATAAAACTTACAAAATGTGGAAACTTCAACCAGAAGAATCCGGAGGTAAAATGTTCAACATTACCAGCCAACATTACTTCTGACCATAAATAAAATAACCATAAACATGTTTTTTAAAGTTATTAATAGTCCTGTTTATAGGCCAACAATACAACCACCAGTGTATTAACTGAATTATGCAATATACTGTATATAACCTTACAGATTAATATTATATTTATATTAAACTCATTCTGAGGCACTAATGTTTCATAATCAGGAATTAAAACTAAAATAGATTTTGATGTAAATTTGCTTGATGGAAACTAATGGTTGTTAGTGGTTTGTCATTATAGATGCCTGAATGTTTTTAGTTTTAATCTCATTTATACTTTATATTTGAAGGGGAAATCTTCTTCCTGGTCTCTGATAAGAAGTATGTGGTGGGCCGTAAGAATTGTGAGATCCTTCTGTCCAATGATCAGTCCATCAGCCGTGAACATGCCAACCTTACTGTCACCGATCAGGTGTGTAAACCCTTCACAACATGTCTGGGATTCATAATCTCTACAGAGAAACTGTACACATCAACAAGAAATAGATTATATTCTGCTGTGTATTTCTAACATCACCACACTTGATTATTATTATCCCTTGGCCTGTTTGAATGTATATAATCCAACTAAGGAGTTTCAAGCAATCAGATAGTATAGCACAAGAGTTTACATATCTTATCAGATTGGCACTTTCTTTTCAATTATCCGGCCTTTCACTAACAAAATCGAAAGATATATCATGTTTTGTGGGACCTTTTCCATTGGGGTTGTGTACTTGAGCCACATGTCGGACCTCATCCGTAAGTCGAGTCTTTTGACAGCGAACATAACCTCTTGGTAGCGGGTTTTGGAATCACTTAAATTTTATTCTGAAAGTGATAGTTAATTAAGATACAAAAATAAATTTTTTACATTTTTTACATTTGAGTTCCTTCAAATCCGTCAAAAAAGTCCTGATGAACGCAGAGAAAGATATTTTGAAAAATGCTTATACCAGCTCTTGGACCCCATTGACTAACATTGTAGGTAAAATAACTACATAGTTTTTTCTTCTGTTAAAGATAGCATGAGATATTTTGAAGAATGTAGAAAACCCATACGTTCTAGGGTACTTTTGACTGCGTCTGTATTTTTTTATTATATCTGTATTCGTCCAAATATATTGTTCAACCAAACCAAGAAATCTATACAGGTTTGGAACAACTAAAGAGTAGAACTTTTAATGTGAACCATCCCTTTAATATAAACCATTAAATCTGCTCATGTCTGCTATTCCTACGCAGAACAAATCACATGAGAGACATTGATGTAGCTGTATGTATGCTTAGAAACAAAAGAATGGTCCTTGATTAGGTTGTCTTTTCTCATAGCAGTTTCTACAGTGTTCACAAAATGTTAATGTAGACCTCTTATAAATGTTGCGTAAGAAAGATTGATCATATGCAGTGCTGTGAAAATTATATCATTCAAATAATAAATACTAATTGCCTTCTCTAAATTATTTTTTGATCATTTGACTAATCACTAATCAGTAGATTCAAGTAATCATAAATGTGATTATTGCACTTAGTCATTTGTACAACACAACAAATTCATTGTTTGATATTTAAGTATTTTGGGAAGTATTTCAAAGTTATTGGAATAATGCGTGTTGTGTGAACATAGTAAGAATATGAATATTGTTGCTATATTATTTTTTTTATCAGTATAAAAGAAAGGATAAAATGGCCTAGGTTATATAAACATACATGATGCCTATATTACTATAAAAAATAAAAAAAATATTTTTATTGAATTGCTTTTATAAAACCAGGAATTCTTTGAATGAGTGTTTGCAATGGTTGTGCCCTAGATGGCCCCATTTACTATAGTATTTTGCAGGGGGAAGGGTGTTTTCTGTCTTTGTATCACTGTCTTTTCTGTTTTACCCGAAAATTATAATTTACTCACCATTAAGTCCTACATTTCTTTGTTCAACTGACCACAAAGAAATATTTTCCGAAGAGTTTGTGCAACTAAGATATCTGAAATCCAATATTTTTCTAAATATCTCCCTTTGTGTTGAACCGAACAAAGTAGTTTATCGCATAATTTTCATTTTGGGTAAATTATCTTGTCAAATGACTTCATGATTTTATGCTTTGACAGGGAGTTTCATTGAAAGATAGCTCTAAATATGGCACTTTCGTCAATGATGAGAAGCTCGACACTGGTTCAACGAAAACTCTGCAGACTGGAGACAGAGTAACATTTGGGGTCTTTCAAAGCAAGTTTAGGTTTGTAAGTTTTCGTTTTTAAATATGTGTGTATATGAGGACACATATGTCTGATTTTTAATACATTTTGATATTATTGCATGTTTTTTAAAATGGATCATTATTACTGTGATCAGGTTGGAGAAAGAGTCTATCGTGGTCTGTTCGTCATGTGTTGATAATGAAGGGAAGGTCGCCCTTTCTCAGGATGTGCGATCCATAGGGGGTCAGATGGTCAACTCATGGACACTTGAATGCACACATCTCGTCATGCCCACTGTAAAGATCACCATAAAGGTGAGGAGGCCATTGATTAGTAAAAAAACATGAAGTGACACATCATTTGATCCTTAAGTGGATGATTATGTTGACATTTCAAACCAACAATGTAGCTTTACTGAGCGTGCCCAAACTTAACTCCCTTAACACACACAACACTCTGCAAGAGTGTCAAACGTCAGTACTTTCTTTGATCCAATGGTTTGAGTCAGTATTTACATTATTTGCAGTAGTGTGTGATTAGTATTGATGAGCTGACAATTCTGAAACATTTTTGTTATTATTATTTTTAATAATCAATTGGGAATTTAATGATGTATAAGATACATTTCACAGGGATAGCTTTGCAGGTAGAAAAGTCAAGACATTAACACAGGTCTTCTGGATTAAGTCTGTTCAGAGCTGCATCTCTCTTTTTATTATGTAATAATAGGTTAAATAGATGATGACTTTCGATCACTGTGTGGAGCATTGGCTATTGTCACCCATCTTGGGCATACAAAGATCTCTGGATTTTTATAAATAATCAGTAAATTGAACGTCTAGAAATGTGAACTCATAGTTTCTAATGACACACTACTGTAGACTAATTTATTAATAAAAACAAACATTGATTGGGTTGAAAATATTGACATGCCTAAAGGAGAAGTTACACACGCATTTTCCGACACTCTTATGTTAATCTTTAGCACCGGTTGTGTAGAATCGCGTCGTTAATATATAAAAAAAAGTATTGAGTTTCCTCACTTTTACAGAAGACTGATACAGTTTATGATTGTTTCCGGATAAGGCCGAGCTCCCCGTCCGGACCGTGAGCAGCGCTTGTGACCAATCTCCTAACTAGGGCGTCTCATGGAATGTACACGCTGATTTTCGTGCTCTTCCACACTCTCTGTTTGGTGCGTGGACAGGATTTTTCGGATGAATGGCCAGTAAATAACTTGTGATTTGACAACATCTGCAAGTTGAATATTTAAAAAAACTTACAGAAGCCATTGGCTTGTGGTGGGGGGTTGTATTGAGCATAGAAATACTACGTAATGCGAAGTCTGTTCATACAAAGGATCATGTTGAACATGAGAACTCAACATGTTTAACAGTCTAAAAGTACTTATAATACATTAAACAGTGTGATAGTTCTCCTCTAAACCTTTGTTCATTAATGTATGCTAACAAGTCTCTTTAGATAATATAACTTGTTAAATTTAAAGCCACTTGCCTGAACAATTACAAACACGGAGTGGAAGTTAACTTCTTGCAAGAAATGTACATTTACATAGTCTATTATTAACTGACACATTTCTAATGAAACCTTCAAAATACATCACTTAAATGCAATCTCTCTAACTCTCCTTTGGCAGACGATCTGTGCTCTGCTGTGCTGTCGACCTATAGTAAAGCCTGAATTCTTCAGTGTATTTAGCAAAGCTGTTGAGAAGAAACTGCCCTTGCCTAAACCTGAGAGGTAAAGAAAGACCATTTTTAATTGAGGTGTAAACTATTCATGGGTTTGAATTACAGAAGGCACAAAAACTGATGAACATGTGATTTAAATGCATTGTAAAGATTTTAGATACTGTTTGCTTAATGAGTCAATGGAAATTTAAAATATAGAGTACAATGAAGTGTATTTTAAAATGAAGTTAATATAGTGTTGTTTTCATAAATCAGATTTAGACCTCAGATTGATGAGCCCACCCTGACCAAAGAGGATCTGGACCTGAGTGCTCGGCCTGAGAGAAAGAGTCTCTTTAAAGGGAAAACATTTGTGTTTCTGAACTCTAAACAGGCAAGAGGGTTCTTCACAATTTCTTATTAACTACATTACATTCCTATTTAGTGTAATATAAATACTACTGCATTTAATACCACTTTTATTACTAGGGAGGCTGTAATCGATCAGCCGGGGATCATTAACAGCTGATAATTTAGTCATGTTTCATGATCTTCTTGACAAAAAAACAGTACTCTGTATCAGTGTCAAAAATCCTGATCGGAGCATCCCTAGTTAATGTGACTTATAAAAAAGGTGCAAGTCAAGTTGTGAGATTCTCTGTTACTAGCAGGCCTGTTTGTTAGATGGAAACTACAGTAGTGTGGTTTAGTCACATGGCCATTTTCCCTTCCGTGTTGCCTACATGATAAGGTTAAAATATATATTTAAATGAATAGGTGTACAGACATTTCCCCCTGAACTCTCCCAGTGAAAAGCTATATTCATGTTTCAGTCACATCTGAATAAATTTAAGAAGATATTGTAATATATAAAACAATGTTCTATCGTATGTTGTTATCAGAATCATGCATGATTGTTGCAATTATAAACACTTGTGTTTTTCCCAGATGAAGCGTTTAAGTCAGGCAGTGAGTTTTGGAGGTGCAGTGAGTCAGCTATTGGAGGAGGGCTCTTTGCCCATTTCACTCCTGGTGTCCAGCAGTACTTGTGTGATTGACATGATATCCGGCAACTCACAAGTTCTGATCCCTCCCTCCACCAAGAAATGGGTGGAGTCTGTTGCCAAAATTCTGCACAGGTAAGTGTAGCTTTTCGGTTATTATATTTGCTTAGAAAATATTGTATTGATTGATATAATAAAAGTTTTGCTTACTTTTTGGTTGTTTTGTATTTAAGGTCTTAAAGCTATAGTTCACATATAAAACTCACCCTCTTGTCATTTCAAACTTGGAAACTGTCTTTCCTTCCAGATAGATATTTTGAAGAAGGAAGCTTACTGGCACCTATTCACTTGCATCTCTAAAGCCTTTCTGGATTTTTTTTGCAGAAAAGGCTTACGCCTTATCACAGAGTCTGAGGTTGGATTAGCTGCCATTCATATCAGTAATCAAATTTACTGCAATCCCTGCTCATCTATACACTCTGGTAGGAATATTGCAATAACACATCCTGTGCTAACAAACTACTCCAGAAGTTGTAATATATTCCTCAGTGTTGTCTAAAACAGTGTTTTTTTCCTAATGACCTGTTAAAGACCACATCTCTCAGATTTTGACATAATTTGATTCTGGTTAAGAATATAATGTATTGTATTAGGTTGCTGACAGGAGTGTAAGGAGTCTGTAACTGAGTCTTATGAGACTGTGATATATTTGTGAGTGAAAGTGTGTGAGTGTTTTCAACTGTATATGTGATAATATTAAAAATAGGCTTGCTGTCGGTCACAGTGATGGCTTAATACTGATAACATCAATAACAATTTCTCAACGTTTCACCACAGAACCTGTGAAGGGGAAACCAGTCATAGCTTTAGACACATTTTCTCAGAACACCGCTGTGGATGAGACTGCTCTCGTCGCACCTTCCCAGAACATCACAGCCTATGTGGTCAACACTGAGGTCTCACCTGATCCAAGCAGGTAACAGAAAGCAGTTGTTGGGTGAAGAATTGAATCTGATTAGTTTTTACTGAATTTAATATAAAAATCAAATATACCTAATAAAATGATTATTAAACAAAATGTATTAACATTGCCAAATTAACAGTGAAAACTTTTTTTCTGAATGTTCTATTAATAGTTGTTTCTTTAAGTAAAAGGATTTTGTTATTGACAAGAATTTTGACAAATTTCAAATAAAACTGTTATCGCGCATTTGCATTTATTTCCAGGAAGCTTTAACAGTAATGCAATTTTTGTAGATCTTTATTTTATAAAAACTTCAAACACTTTTCAAACCACAGCTTTTATGTTCATCTGTTCTCGTCAGAACACAAAAGAAAATAAGTTGTAATAATAATGCAATTTGGGTCAATTAGAAGTGTGATGGTGCTCTTTATGAGCTTTGCTGTGATTAAGTCATAGGCATAAGGTTACAGGCAGAGACAGAGACAGTAAAAACAAATCTGAGAGAATGTGTTATTTCCATTGTTTTTTTAATGTCATTTAGCATGTTTACAGAAATCTCATTCTGTTTCTTGCCTGTTAATATGGCTGATTGTGATATAGTTGTAAATTAACACGAGAATTTCTGGGTACCCTTTGGGTGAACCCGTAATATTTGATGTGAGGGGTTGAATAGTCATCACATGTGATTTGCAGTTCCGGTGCGGGTCGGTAATAAACATGCACAAGCAGACAGCCAACAAGCAGATAGCCAAACAGTCAATGATTTGGTGCTACCAGTGTCTTTCCTGCATTTCAAAAGCTTTGATAGCAGCAGAATGAAATGTCTTAATGTATAATTTCTGTTAATTTATTGCTTTAAATACATGCACATCTACATCTCTTGCAGGTGCGGTTTGAGTCGCGGTGTGTATGTCAAACGGGTAGGGTGGGGTACGGAATGATCGAACGACGGTCAGGTTTTCTAGACGACGGTCGGGTGTTCTTTTAATTTTTTCAGATACGGGTTTAATAAAAAGGACTCATGCAGGACTCTGATGTAAAGCACTTCTGGAAACTCATTCCCTTTGCTTGTTTATTTGTTTTTAAGTTCTGAGTGGGGGAGTGATATGGACATTGAAGGGGTTTCTGTGATATCTCTAGGCAGATATCCCATGGCTCTCAGCCAAATAGATTCCAGAACCAAAAAGAACTGTTGGGTAGTATATTGTATACAATACTTTGGGTGAACTATCAGTTTAACAGGCGCACATCTGGAATGGCCACAATGCATGTAGGAATATATGTATTGTATTTCTAGATCTACCAGATAAACAGAGTAAATCTTCACATTTGCAGGATCGATACAAGTGGAATCAGTGCAGTTGGTGAGACTCCAGAAAAGACACACCCAGCACAAAGGTCTTTACAGCCGTCCACCTTCCCAAAAACCAGAAAGCCCTCCCTCGATCCTGAACGTTCAGCTTCTCACAAAGAGACAGTGATGTCACCAGAGGGCTGTAGTGGGGTTGAACCTGAGCGGAAGTTGAAGACAGGTTCATCAGGCAAGGGGCTAGATTGCTCTATGAAATCGATAACCGCTGCCAGTGGCAGTACTAAACTAAAACAATCTCCACAAAAACAGTCGGCTCTCACACACTTTTTCCAGCCTGCGAGCAAGAAAAGGCAAGTCTCATACCAACTGATTTACATTTGTCCCGTGGGATCTGACCATAAGTGAATAGTGCTGAGTTATATTTTGTTTGTATCTAGAAATGCATCAGCAGTGAAAAGTGCATGTCTTATGTCTCTATTTGCTGGTTGACATTTTGGTGCATCCCCAAAAAATGTTTTAATAGCTTTGTAAGGATTTTTTTTAAATTATCATCAATGTTGTTTTGGTTGCAGACCACGTCAAGACAGTCTGAGCTCTGTCCAGTCTGAAGCCAAAATCTCCAGAAAAGACATAGATGGCAAAATGGATGAGATGATCAATTCTGGTCCTTCGTATTCGCAGCACAGTTCCTCTAACAGTATAACCAACAAAATATCAAGTACAGGCCAAAACCAGCGTTACTCAAGTTCCAGTTTGGGTTTTGGTTCAGATCACACCGTAGCCCAACCAGGAAAGAGTTGTGGATCGACTCAAAGTTCTGGCGGCAAGAAGAGAAAGGAACCAGTGCTTGATGTCCCACCAGGCCAAGATGAAGCTGCAGATTTAGACCTGTCACTTGAAGAACTCGAGTCTATCATGTCAGAGGAGATGGATGAGCCTCTGCAGACTTCTGCTAATAAAAAACAATGTCTTGAGTCAGACCTAAGCACAGCAAACAATCCTCAATGCCCTTATCAGCAAAAAATCAAGACAAATCAGCAAAGTAGTGCCAACAACATTCAGCAGTTGGATAGGAAAGGCCCCATTTCAACAAATTATGGCTCTGAGAAACAGTCAAAGAGGTCGTCCAATCAAGTGCTAAATTCAGAGCGGGAAGCGCACAGGTCAGCCAATGGAGAGGAAAGATTAGAAGAAGATCTAAAGGAGGAAGAGGTGTCTTTTGTTGTGGTAAAAAAACAGTTCGTTACTTTACTACTTTATTATCTGCAGAACAGCTTATCCCATGTTTTGTTTTGTTTAGACTTCAAGGACCCAAAAGGATATTTCCCAGCCCTTCAAAGCTGGTGCCAAACAGGAAATACAGGTGAGAAAGTTTTAAGAAAATCCTGATTGGAGCCACTTTGAACAACACTATACCTTTATTCAGGGTTTAAAGGAAAGGCCATAAGCAGTATGTTTGTATCTTAAAGAAAATCTTCAAGAAAAAGTATGTAAGAAAACCCTTTGGAGTACATAGGTTTCTCTAAAAAATTGGAGAGAAAATGTGTTCTGATCCTCATCCAAGTGACAATAGACCAACACAGTCTTAAAGTAATACCATACAAACACTATACGTTTTCTTGTTTTTATTTAAAATACAAGATGTTAACATCTGCACTGCTGAGTGGAAAAGGTATGTAATATGCACTAGGCTAATGACTTCTCCTAGAGCTAATTGTCCCCAGAAGTAAGAATTTGACTCTAATCTATGTTATGAAAGTTCGGACTGATGAAATTTTTCATGCAGCTGTAATTTTCTAACAAAACAACTGTTGCTCTCAAGACCTCAGTCTCACCGTCTGGAACAAAGAATGACCCTGAGTTGCCCAGAAGGCTTGTACAGATTCAATTTCAGTCCCTGACTGTAAGCAACTCCTCCAGAACAACACCCATCCCACTTCAGACCCGAGATCCCAATGGCAAAAATGTCAAAAATTTTTGCAAGGTATTACCATAATGAGTGTCTCATGTACATGATGTTGTTTAATCTTAGAATGTAATACAATGTTTTTGTGGTTAAAAGGCCTTTTGTGTGTGTGTGTGTGTGTGTGTGTGTGTGTGTGTGTGTGTGTGTGTGTGTGTGTGTGTGTGTGTGTGTGTGTGTGTGTGTGTGTGTGTGTGTGTGTGTGTGTGTGCGTGTGCGTGTATCTTATTCTGTGTGTTTATGTCTAGACATCCGTCCCTGGATTAAAGGGGCTGCCCAATATTATCGGAGGCTCTGATCTGGTGGCTCACAATCGCAGCAAGAGCTCCGAATTAGAGGAGTGGCTGAGACAGGCAGCCGAGGTTAGTATTGACCATTGTTGCAAAAATGTCAGAAGATTGCAAACGTTGTTATTTGTAAACATACTCTATCTACCATGTACAGTGCATTTACCTCATAAAGAAAAGAATGTATTCTTTACTATAAGTGTTGTTTCATTCGTTGCCATCTCTCTCTACCTCCTTTCTCGTAGGAAGAAAAACAGAATGAACGAGAAGAGACTTTGGGTGATGATTTGTTCAGGTATGCACTCTGTGTATTTCTGTTGCTAAATATTACACATAAAAAGCTGCCAGATAGAAACAAGAGCACTTTCAGAGTCTCTGCCTCATAAGAACCAGGACTGATCTTGAAGTTATTTAAACACAAACTCAACACCTACCTAAACCAACACGGCATTTATCCAAATGGTGATCTCCGACCCTAAACAATTAGAGTCCACAAACAGGCATTTGGACTGTAGTGGACAGGCTTAGACTGATTTGGATACTAAGGCCCATAGACTGGGCAGGAGTGAGGGACTTCAGTGTCCAATTGTTGTTTTGTTTTGAGTCAGTTATGACTATCAGGCATATGCTTGCAGGAGTGGTTATGCAAAGCTGTGCAAATGTCCAGCAAAGTGTAAGAGTTTGAAAAACGTAACTTATTCACAGCTGTGATTTCACTGGAGTGAATGAAGTTTATTACTTGAATTCGTGTAGCTGTGTTTTTTTTCTGAGGTGACCCAAGCGAGATGTTGACGGGAGGCTTTCTCTTCTTTTAACAGTTTTAGAACATACGTGGAAAGTATGACGTCAATGATTTCCAAACTGCTTTTAAATCTTTGTTAACATGTGAAGTCACACTGGGCTGCGGAAATCCCATTGTTATTTCTAATGAACTGCTGCTGCTTCAACGTAATTATCACAGAAAAAACTGGGATGGTTAAAGGATGACAAGTTTAGATAATTTATTGAAAACTATACTAAAAGTAGCTTAAAAGAACATGTCAGGGTAAAATTTTACAAGTATTTGTCACTGTATTCTCTCAATTTTGGTGCAAGTGTCTGACTTTATACAACAAACTCTTATCATTGTTCTTCTCCTGAGATACTTGGGTCTCATCAGAGACAAAATTGTTGCCAAGAGACTGGACCTGGCTTACAAGGGACTTTAAAGTGGTGCCGTTTCTCCAGTACAAGCAGAAAACCACAGCGGTGTGGTTTATCCAGCACTACTGTTTGATCTCTGAATCATGGTGCTCGGTCAGTCATGCATGGAGTGGGAACATCACACAGAAAATAAAAGAGTGAAAATAAAAACATCACACTTATCCAACAATTTCTGCAGCTTTCTCCCCCAAGCTGTCCAGACATGTTTTATTGATAGGGATGTCTGGTTTGATGACTTCCAAGAATACCAGATTTGTACAGGCTATGATGTGTAAAACTGTGCTCACTTCTATTATTTTACGTTGGTGGTTACTAGCTTAAGTATTACAGAAACTTGTATTGTATATGACCTCTGTATTTTTTTTTTTTTTAGGTATAACCCTAAACCCTGCAGGAAAATGAAGTAATAGTTCATAAAGCTTTCCTCATTGAAGAAGACCACCTCTGTATTGTTTGAAGCCCCTTGTATGACATCTCACACTGATAATGGCTTTTAATGTTCTACACCCAACATTAAACGATTATAAATAAGGACAGAGTTGTAAAGAAAAAAACCTTTTGATTTTTATACTAGGTTTATTTATCTATAAATACTGTGTACAAAACATATGTTTATTAAAGTTTTACAAATGTGAGCAATTGCATATCACACTAACATTGCATCCAGCTTGTTTTAATCAACTTGCTTTGTGTTCTTCGTGTACATGACTGGTCACCTCATTACAGATTTGTTAACGAATTACAGAGTTAGACCACAGTTTCACGTCTATGTTTGAGATGTTTCCCGATTTCCAAAACTTTACAGGTTTGTTTATGTTTTCGTAAAGTTATTTGGCATAACAGAGCAATACAAAATTTGAAGCATCAATATTTGATGCTAAGAGTTGTAATCTTTGCAGAACATCTTATCTTAGAATTTGAATCCAGTAAAAAAACTGTAACATCTTGTATTTAATTAAACTGAATTTATTTTACTTGCAAATGCCTCTAAGATCTGAAAAACACCACCATCAGACTGCATGCATTTCTATGCTTTGGCACTTTTTTCAATTTGGGTTAAATTTGTACTACTATAATGCGTGTCCCCAAGTTTTCTTGCTGGTTAGGAAGTTTTGACTGGACCACTGTCTCTTCTACATTATCATAACTTTTCATCACTGTCTTTAGTATAGAGTATCACATTTAATATGGGATTTGGAAAGCAATGGACAAAAGATGATGTCTTTCATCTTAAGTATTAGAATATATATTCAATTGAATAGACTGTAAAAGCTTAAGGGCAACAATATAAGAAATGCATGGCCTTATATGAGGCATATGTGTGTGTCTTAATCTATATAAATTGTTTGTTCATTGGTATTTAACAGGCAAACACATACATTTTAAGAGTTTGGCTTCAGAATCTGCTTCTGGTGTATTGCTTCCTTGTACAGTTCTGTGCAAGTCTCCTCACTTTACTTTAGACACTACATTTATGATTTGAAGATTTTTCCATCATATTGTCTTTAACATCCTTAAGCGCAGAACTACAGCAGCAGCAACAACAAGAGAATAGACAGTATTTGCAACCATAAGAAGTCAAGCCTACTCAGCAAAGAATTAAATTGACTGGCATATTGGCACATTATTCCTGGTGTGTAAAATGACTTGGGTAAGATGGTCAACCTAGGAAAGCTGGATCAGTCCTCCTAGCTTCTAATTAGTTTTATATATGTACATCTGCAAATGGTAAAAAGAAGTTGTAGTTACACCAATTTATTCACTGCATACATAAAAATGGGCTGAAGTCATGGCTCCTGTCATGAAACCCTTTCTTTCATACCTTCAAACAAATCCTCCTCTACCACCTCCTCTTCCTCGTCCTCCTTCCTCTGCGATAAACTTCCTATTCTTCTTATTCATCTGTTTAAGTCTCCTATGCAGACAGCTAGCTATACCAAGAGCACCGCCCTTCAAGAAACGCACAAAATTGTCTCCAATAAGGGGACCCATGGCAAAGAGCCCAGGCTCAGAGTTGCACTCAAAGGTGTAAGGATTTATGTCGATGGGATTTTGCCTGCAGGAAATTGGCCTGCTGGGATCCAAGCCAAGGTACTGACCTTGCTCCTTGAGGAAAAACAGATTTGGATAGGAACCGATAAGAACTAATACCATAGAGACTTTGAGAGCTTTAAGAACGCCGCTGGATCCTTTTATCATGCAGTGCATGTCAGGCTGGAAGGAGAGCACACAGTGCTCAGGGAAGCTGGTGTAGTCTGGAAAAGAAGATGGTCCAGGCTTAGTGGTGTTGGTGGTAGGGGATGAAGGGTAAGCATGGGAACACATCATGTGGTAGACCCTGTGATATTCTGGGTAAAGTGTCTTTGGCAACTGCTTGAAGATGAGACCTGGGTCATCGGTGCGCTTACGGAAGGCGTGCAACACGGGGACCCCGTGGTTCAAAGCACACAGAACTGCGTCGGCAGCACTAAGCCCCGCACCAACTACCAGAACGGGATCAGAGGAAGATCCCAGTTTGTCACTGCAGTTGACTGCAACTCCTAGGTTGCGCACATTGTGAAAGACGTAAGAGAGATCCTCACCCTCCACTCCCAATCGAGCTGGTGAGTCAGATGCCCCTGTAGCAAGGACAACATTCTCTGCGAATAAACTAAATGGGACATTAGTGTCCCCCTGGAACTGCTGGTAGCCCCTGACTTCCCAAAGTCCCCTTGAAAGCCCTTGAGAAACCACAAAACTCTCAGTTTTCTCCTTGCTTCGCTTATCTGCATCTTTCTCTTCGTCAATCTCACCCCTACCCGTACTTTCTGTTCCATTTTCGGTCTCATTTGTTGACCCATCTGCTATTCCATTTTTAACATTCTCAATCCCATTCTTGTTGCAGTAACCAAACGTACGTTTCAAACAATACATCTTATCATTAATGGTGCCTTTTTCATTCCCGAGACTGTCTTCATGACTGCGTTGGAGTTTCTGAACAGAGGTGATGTAAGTGTTGTCAACAAAGTTCTTCTGGAGGCCCATGAGTTTGACGTAATTCTTGTAGTAGGAGGAGATCTCTTCTGGAGTGGCTCTGTCATTTGAGGTCCCCCTGTGAGAACAACACACAGATACACAAGGAATCCATCTATCTGTGAAGTTGGGACACTTAAAATATCAATGGAAAAATGTAACATTGTAATCCGTTGTTATCATTAGTACATACCTCTGATCCCTATAGTTTACTCCTGGTAACTCCATCCATATACCGAGACTGATTGTCAGCATTGAACCCTCCATTGCCTTGGACGTAAAACAGGAAGATTATGTCAATGGCGACACAAACATTCACATCCCAGTTTCTTTACATTACATCACCTAACTGTTATGTTAAAAAGCTAATATAAATAATTTTAAACCACAATCTCAATTCTTTCCTGTTTAGTCTTTAAAGACACAAAAGTAGAAACTGGAACCTGCCCTGTAGAATCTAATGAAAAACTCACATGCCAGGCACCACCTGGTGTGGCTTTGCCCAAAACCAAATGAGGAATGTGCTGTTTCTTTTCAAGCCTCCACTGCAGTACAGATGGAAACTCAAAGCCCAAATCTGCATTGGGATGCAGGAGGCTGTCAAAAAGCACTGCCACAGGATTCCCTGAACGTCCCTCTAATCCCTCACAGAGATACTCTAAGTCCTGCATAAAGACACAGTCGGTTGATTGATCATTTGAAATTTTGGGATTGTTCAAATTCTTCTTACAATTCCTTACTTGTTCAGTGATGGGAACCTCTCTAGCTTCCTGTAGTTTACGAAAGAGGATGGTGTTTGGGTGAACAGCCATGGGATCTAAATACGGAGTGTACCCGCTCAGAAGGTATGACAGGCATATACCTGAAGGACCATTCCCTGTGAAAGAGCAAGAGTGGCTTTTCCATTAGTAACTACACAATAATGGTCAATTTATTAATTGTTTTGTGACTTACCAATGATGACAACTGGCACCGTTCGAGCACAGTCACTCAACAGAGAGCTTTCTGCCAGAAGAGGCATAGTGGAAGCCAGATTCAGGGCCAGCACTGGTTAAAAATATAGTTTATATTAATAAAATTATTGTGGTCTGTGCTTTTTTTTAACATTGCCTTAAGGTCTGTTGTGCATACATTTTTATGTTTTCACTACGAAAATAATGTACTGTTTATATTTATGCAGTAAAAGTGTTCAAACATATTATATCAGTATGCATTCAAGAAAGGTGCTGTTACTGCCCAAGTTATAAACAGTTTTATAGAGATAGCGCTTTTATTCGATTATATTCATTGTCTCGTCCGGGTGGGTGTAAATCCCCCCTGATTACATATCTGTTTGGCAGGTAATCCGTGCTGCCTGTGTTTATGTTTTCAAAAAAGTGGGCTTGGCATTCTGACAGTCGACACATTCAGTCACCAAACACACCCACTTTTTCTTTCACCCTGGTTGTTTACACTTTTCAGAGCGTGCAGGATTCCAAGCATAGCCATGGGGCAGAATGGTCGGACAGGGGTGTGGGGGGGGGCTGACTGGTACTGTTGGCAGTGTTTGGAGCTGGCATTTCCACCTCACTGCCCCATTTCACAGTCTCCAGACCACATTCACAACATGCACTCACATGGGCAAGCCCCTGTCTGACATACTCATTTGTGTGAGAATGTTTTTTCAATTGCAGATCTTCCTTAAATTACAACGCAACATAAAAGCATGTGCATTAATAATTGCATAGACTTTAGAAAGGCATAAATAAACTATTTAAAATGAAGTTAATTGTGAATAATTAAAAAGTGGTGTCAGTTGTGGTCTGTGAGGTCAGCTGTGGTTAGCGCGTTGGACTTCAAAAGGTTTCCAGAAGGTTGGTGGTTTGATTCTAAGTGTCAGCAGGCAATGACTGAAGTGCCACCTTGCCCCTCTTTGCTCACAGTTTGCGCTGCACAAAACTTGTAAGTTGCTTTGGATAAAAGCATCTGCCAAATGAATAAATGTAAATAATATATTTATAGTATATAGTATATATATATATATATATTTACTGTATAAGCTGGTTTTGTGCTTCAGAAAGTGAGAGTATTGAGACAGGTCTATCAGTAGAGTATGTATATACACATACACATGTGAAGAAGGCAAAATCCCCCCTGCAGACCCCAAAAATTCTGTGTGCATTGTTTTTGGTAATTATTATCTCTCTTTCCTCTATTTTCTTATTAAATCTCTCTTTATAAAAAATATAATTAATTATTTTTTGTAAAGAGAGATTTGGATAAAATACTGCTCCTACTTTCAGAAATATAGACATGACAAAGATTGGTTTTAATATCTTACACAGTGAAAAGCACAAAAAGTACTAAGATAACATTCTCTTAATCCTGAATTTGGCATACCCAAGATCATGTGCTTTACAAAATGTATCATTCTTGTTATTCTTTTTTTAAAGGTTGTCTGAATTATAAAAGACAAAATCAGTTTTACTACAGAACTATTAAACATTTCTATAGCAAACAAAGAAAAAGAGGAAAATCATGTGACACCTTGCATAATGTAGTCTAAATTTATCATATGTGCTTCTATAGGAAAAATGTATTATATACAATAATAAGAAAGATGTATTTCAACAGGGACAGCAGATTGTCTTACCTCCAATGCAAAAACTTTAGATTCTCTGTTTTTCAGATGTGCTTATCTCTGGAAGGCTCAGGATGATGCTGTGTGTTGTATAAATAGTCCGTATCCCTTGTGGGAGGATCCAATCCGAGTCACAGGATGACATGGACCAGAGATCTTTAAAGATTTCGCAAACATGACATGTTTTCTGAGAGCACGTTTGTTTAACGATGATGGAACGATGAGTAATGCAGAACGGTGTGAATTGTATTATGGGCTTGAGAGGAGCTCGGAGGTGTCAGTTCAGCATCATCTGAGCCTCGTGTCGCACCGACAGGCATGTCGAGCGAGCCCCGAATCGCGGAGTCCGCTACACGCACATGGCATCCAGTAAAATAAGGCACCTTTCCGTTAAACGATAGGAAACTTAATCGATCTACTCGATGCAGGTTCACATTGCAGAATCAGGAGAGACTGCAGCTGCATGGCTTATTGATCAGGAATGAGGAGTGATGATGCTCATGATGCACAACCTTAGTTTGACATTACTTTTTTAAGAAAAATAAAACATTTGCCATATGTGACCATTCAGAGGAAAATTTTAATATAAAAAGATTTAGAATGTTCTGAATGTTTCTTGTATTGTTATATACATTATATATTCATGTAGTTAAAATCTGTGTTAGTGTAGATAGCAGCTTTATTGTGTTTGTATGTGGGGATAGTTGACACTTTTCATTTTTTTAATTTACAAATCTATTGTTGAGAATAATTAACTCAAACCAATGTTAAACAAAAAGGTGTTACTCAATACTAGAAGATATGTTTATGTTTTAATTTAAATTCATTTTAATTGTTAAGACACACATTGACAGATGCACACAAACACACGGTACAGTTTAGAGGAGTTTGCACATTTTTAGAAATGTTGTCTTGATTTATTGTTTGACAAATGATATGCGGGTTTAACTTTTAAACATTTTCTTCACAAATAAAATTTAGAAATGACTAAAGTATTATGTTAGAAAACATATATTTTTATTTCATTTTGATAATTGTTTCAACTGTCTCTGTGCAATGTTTCAACTATCCTCTTTTCATTTGACTTTATTTGACACACGCACGCACGCACGCGCACACACACACACACACACACACACACACACACACACACACACACACACACACACACACACACACACACACACACACACACACACACACACACACACACACACACACACACACACACACAGAGACACACACACACACACAGACACACACACACACACACACACACACACACACACACACACACACACACACACACACACACACGTTACTGCTACTATTGGGTGGGTAGCTGCCAGATCTACCTTTAGCATATTACAATTGTGGCTTTCAACTTAAAACAGTCCATTACAAACTGATGGAAATTCCACAAGTGCTGCAAGTCTCCCCTACCTTATCTTTCAATATATTAAGATATGTATATGAGCATAACTAGACCCAGGCGCATTACATTTAGAAACATTTTGTTCGCTGTATAAAATGTGTTTAAGAAATTCTGACTTCTTGACAATAACATGTAATGACTTCATATTTTGCAACATTATTTGTTTTACATTTTTTTTTTTTTTGTATTTACACCTGATTCTCCCTGTTGTCTGTTATCAGAACATTAATAAATAAGAACCCATGCTTACTGTACTGTAGGATAGGTAAACAGTTTGATGGAGCTAACTTGCAAGTGTTCTGTGACCCATAGAATAAGCAGTTTGTGTGATGTGATGATGGTACTGATGCTGATACACACAACCCATCCTGAAATCCAGCACTGTCTGGAAGATGCCCCGGAGACGTCTGCACACATGCTGATGGTGATGTGTCAAACAAGCCACATGGATCACAGTAAGAAAATGCAAACTTCCCATTCACATGTGTTGTATCGGATTCTGAGAAAAATGAAAACCACACCTGAATATTCTGTTCTTTACTGTCAAGTGTTTAATGAGGAATTACGCATTGATGTTGATTTGCTGTGATTGTGTTTATTGTCGGGGTCTGCTGTTGCTCTCCAGGGTTCTGAAAGAGTGAGTATTATATGACTCACTGAACTCAAGGATCAATTTGTGTATTGGCAATTTTCCCCATCAATGCCAAAGCTGTATGCAATCTTACCCTTTCTGGGAAATACATTTAGATGCATTTTACAGCCCCAGTAAACATAAGGAATTAAAAGTTGATGAGTAAATGACTTCCACTGAATGTGACTGTTAAGTGCTATTTCAGTCTTTTGCTTTTTGAACAAAAAGTGAATTCATTTGAAGAGTATCCCTGCAAATAAGCACATCTTTAATATAAAAACAGTTGCCACATGTGTCTGATAAATGGACCATGCAACAGATTGAGTGACATTTATTAATGTAAGCTCATTACCTTTATATAATAGCAGTTATAAGGACATACAAAAATACATTCTCTGCATTCGGACAGACAGTAAGGTCACTTAATCCTCAGCCCATCTGTAGGGCGACTTAACACTTTGATGATCTTTGGCCATGCCACACTGGCCCTTCTGCCAAGTCCATGCGCCCGGGACATCACACAGTCCACATACCGCTCCCAAAAGACCTGTGCCAGGTCCATAAACATGTCCTGATGCCTGGGTTGATGAGCTCCACGCAGATATGTCATGAAGTTCCAGAGCCCGCTGACGGTGTCTGCAACGCGCAGTTTACGCATTTGTATGACCGCGAGCGACGACGCGTCCCAGCATTCCCGGTTTATCTCGCCCAGGCTCCCCGGTGCACCGGCACCTATCTCGGAATTAAGCGTTTCGAGTTCTGGAGGCAGAAGATGAGACGATGCGCTGGAAACCATCAGAAGACACAGCGACACAAGCCGCCAACAGTGGCCGTCAAAGAATCCAATTAGCCGTCCCATCCTGAGAGCCAATTAAGCATCCGTTAATGAGTTAATGAGAAAACATTCAACAAGTTACTTTTAGGGTTAAGTTTGCATGTTTGTTCACAAAATACTTTAACTTTATGTTGAATCTAAAGCTATTGAATTAAAAAGTCCAAATAATGTACTTACTAAACAAAGTGGGTGTCAGATGTCTATCCTGTCCTTGAGATCTCTATTTTCTTTCATATCTCTGAGGAGTTCTTGGTTTCCTGCGACTCTGATGGAACTTCGTGGCGCTTTTAAAGTGTTACGCAATCACGTCATACGTCAAAAAACTTGACCAGCACGTGACCAAATTACATCTCAGGGAACAGAAGAACCTGCGGCTCATGATTACTGTTATTCATATTTTGCCAGCTGGAATTTAAATATCTTACACAAGGTTGTGTTATTTTTATAGGTGGATTTATTTCTGGTGTTTTTCACCAAACGTGTAAGTGAAGCTGGTGATCCTTTGTTGGTGACTAACCAGAACATTGCGTGACTAGTGGACTACAAATAAAAATTTAATATTCCTATTTAGAAAATTCTTGGAAAATACTTCAAATGTTGAAAAAATTAGACTTCATTAAGGTTTGGGGCAATAACTTAATTATGCATTTTTTTACACATTGTGGAAAAGAGAGTTCACCAAACGCATCTAATTTATGACATAAAACCAAAGGAATTGTGTTATTAAAAAAGGAGCAATTCCAGCGTTATGGATGGGACACTCTGCGTTATGACGTCACAAGAATGCTCTTATAATGTACCTGTATATATCTAAGCCAACTGTTTATGTTATTCAAAATAGTTGATGGTGTTTAAACATCAGAAAACTATCAGTCTATGAACAAGTTATCTATTTTAAAAAAAGATGATTCAAATTTGTACATTTAATCTTTTTTTTAAATAGATAACTTGTTTATAGACTGATAGTTTTCTGATGCTTAAACTAGAATCAGAAATATCCAACAAATGACCAAAGGATTCTCTTTATAGAACTTAAGATAATAACTATATTTTAATATTCATGTGTCTGTTTATGAAGAAAATCTAGCATTATAAATTATGACAACCCTGAAAATAGCCCTAACATTATAAAAATAATGCACTTAAAATAAAATTAATTATCTAGAAATTTTAAAGAGAGACCTGACTAGTTATTTGAACAGCCAAATGTTGACATCTGTGATATAAGAATACTTTAAATTAAAAAAGTTGTTATTTCCCCGGATTGCCCAAATGTAAAGCGGCACAACATGACGCGGAGGGGCGGAGTCCGGTGGGACGGACAGGCTTTTAAGCCAATCACAACACACATGGTCATGTTTCCGGAAGTACACACACGTGGTTAGTCCTGAGCATAGAGAGCTCGAGTCTGAAATGTGATAACTGAAACCGCATATTTATTTGTTATTGCAAAGCTCTTAAGAATCAAGCAGTTATTTCGGGATGGTCTGGACCAGCAGGCTTTGTTTTCGGAAGGTTAGTTACAATGAGTTTTAAACATGACCTTTTCTAGTAAACATCACATGCTTTATATTACACATGTGTTCTGTGGATGTGTAGACATTTAAATGTGATTCAGATCAACAGATCTCTAACTCTGGTAATCTTTAGTTTAGTTTCAATGCTGTATTATAATTTACATTTATAATAATATAATATAATTTATAATTTATTTGTCAACACTTGTCATGTAATGTAGCATTGGCATCATGGTAATGTTATTTTCTCTCTGCCTTCTTTCAGTATGGCAACTTTGTGGACAACATCCGGTTGTATGTGAAGGGTGGAAGTGGGGGAATGGGATTGCCCCGTCTAGGGGGGCAAGGTGGAAATGGTGGAGATGTGTGGGTGATGGCCAAAAAAGGAGTCACCTTGAAGCAGATCAAAGACAAGCACCCTGACAAACGATTCTCTGCTGGGGTTGGTTCTAACAGCTGGTGGGTAGATTCATTCTTATGACAATAACATATTAACATTTACATTTAGTCATTTAGCAGACGCTTTTATCCAAAGCGACTTACAATAGTCGAGGAGACAATGAAGCGGTAAATAGCCGATACAACAATAGGTGAACAAGTGCTACAACATAAGATATGAACACATAGATTCAAATAAATGTTTACATAATACAAAGGAAAGAGAAATTGAGTAAGACACAGGAATTCCGGAAAGCCAAAATTGAATTAAAAATTATGATTGATTTTAAAATCGTATTTAGCTTGATTTTAAAATCGTATTTAGCTTGATCTCTGATGTGATTTTTGCATGGTTTTGTTATTAGATTTGTGTTTTTTTTTTCTTAGTATTCATGCTTTGAGAGGATCTAAAGGAGAAGATGCTCAGATCTTTGCCCCAACGGGAATCTGTGTTACGACAGATGATGGGAGGATTTTGGGTAATTCCATAAACATCCCTGTCTAGTTAATCCGAGTTGTATGATAATTGTTCACCCGCAATACTTGACCACTTTATTTGACTTTTTTCTTAACCTCGTCATTTTCTCTTTCAGCCTTTACACCACAGCCAATTTTTTCTCTTGTAATCTTTCGTGAGATGTAATTTTCTTGGTATTATTCAAAGGTTTTAGTTACTGTTTTATTTTCAGGAGAGCTGAATAATGAAGACGACAGGCTTTTGGTGGCCAAAGGTGGTCATGGTGGCTCTCTTCACTCTAATTTTTTACCCACTAAAGGTCAGACCAGACAGATTCGACTGGACCTTAAACTCATTGCAGATGTTGGACTTGTGGGGTGAGGATGACATATAAAGATATGACTGTACGCTGCTTTCTTAGTGTAGGTTCATTCTGAAAGATTTCTATTATTTTGTTAGATTTCCCAATGCAGGTAAATCCTCCTTACTGACGGCATTATCTCATGCTACACCAAAGATTGCCAGCTACCCTTGTAAGTACATCACATTTAATAACCTGTAACAAGAGAATGTAGTCAAGAACGACTCTATATAAAAAACGTTTTTTTTTTACAAATAAACACTTTCAAGGTTATACCTTTTTCTCTTTCTTTTGCAGTTACAACCTTGCGACCTGAAGTTGGGAAAATCATGTATGACGATTACAAGCAGGTAAGATGACAGCCTCTTCAGTTGAGTGTACGTGCAGAACAGTAGCAGACGGTTAGCTCAAGAGGACAAATTCTGGGGTCATATGGTTAGGCTTCATCATTGTAAGAAAACACCGTGTCAATCAGCCTTTGCCATGATTTTAGGTTGTGCGAAATAAATTGCTCTTGATTAGAGGGATAGTTGACCTCAAAATGAAAATTCTGTCATCATGTACTCGTTCTCTTTACCTTTAAAAACTTAATGGACTCCTATCTCCTAAATAATACAAAAGAAGGTATTTTTGAAGAATGTTGGTAAACCGTTGGTCCAACCATTGACGAATCAGGTCTTTGGGGATCAACAGTTTTTAGTTGGGAACATTCTTCAAATATTTTCATATTTTAGTGTTTTGCAGGAGTAAGAATAACAAACAGGTGTAAAAGTGTAAAATGTGTGTGAACGATATAACTTTTGTTTTGGGGTTAACTTTAAGTTTAAAAGCTTTACTGTTGGTAAAAACAATGTAAACATTGTTAATATTTCAGTGTGCTTCACAGATTGGGACAGTGGGACTACAAATATAGAATGCAAACATTTCTATATAGAATATGTCTATGTGAGTGAGTGGGAAAGTTTTTCTCTTGAGGTGTCGGTAGCAGACTTACCTGGACTCATTGAAGGAGCTCATTTGAACAAAGGCATGGGACACAAGTTTCTTAAACATGTGGAGAGAACCAAGCAGATCATGTTTGTGGTAAGACTGTGATCAGGCTGTTATTTGGTGAATAGGAATATTAAGAGAAACCCGTCTGTGTCATCTTATCCAGATTTGTTTGATTTTTTTAGGTTGATATCTATGGGTTCCAGCTAGCGAGTAACACTCCAGTAAGATGTGCCTTTGAAACGGTGTTACTTTTAACCAAGGTAAAACCTGCTGATGTAGTGTATAAGGGTCGGCAGAACACAATGTACTTTAAAAATCTAATTGAAGCGTGAATGGCTGGTTTTGTTGATAATTTCATTGAAGTAAAGTTGATTTTTGCTGTTAATTAGGAGCTTGAATTGTATAAGAAGGAACTATTATCCAAGCCATCCATCTTGGTTATAAATAAGATGGACCTCCCTGATGCTGAGGACAAGCTTGGAGAACTGGAAAAACAGCTAGAGAACCAGGAAGGTAGATATTATTCCAACATACAATTTTATAACTTCTACATGTATTTTAAGGTGGTTAGTCATCTTCTTTGAAACCACATAAATGTTTTCTCTCCAGGAGAGGAAGTTTGTAAATGGGGGTTTGTAATAAACAAAAACGTTTATTGTTAAATTGCATTGACCTTTAAATCCTTCTTGGTGACTGTGATTGTCAAGACGTTTTTTGTACTATACGGTGGCAGTTGGAGTAACACTTTGCTCTCCTTAGAATCACGACATTGCCTTCCTGAGGACATAATTCCAAGGAGCCCATTGCATTTTACAAACATTATCCCAGTCTCTGCCAAAACTGGTCTCGGGCTGTCAAGGCTGAAGTCTCTCATCCGCCAATCACTTGAGGATCATGATGTCATAGAAACTGAGAGCCAACGCAGTGAGAGATTACTGGAGTTGAAAAGGCAGATTCCCACTCCATCCATACCCAGCTGGGGAAACCCCAATGCTTGAATTTAAACTCCTACAAACTCATCATAAAGGACACTAGCTAGTTTCTGCAGAATATTGTATAAACATTTATTTCTTATAGGCCTATGTTGTACGTTTTCTTCTACACAACATTTGTGACGTAATAAATATCTCAGCACCTCTGTGTTTTTCAAATGTCTGTCGTGGCAATTAACTATGCCGAGTCCAAAATGTAAGTCCATCAACATTATACCTAAGGTAAGTCTCTAAGGAAGAAGTTAAGTAAAAAACTACAATTATGTAAAGTGGAGGAAACGAACAATACAATTATCTATATGTTTACCCCTATCCTCAAGGGTTAGCTCTGTTTGTGGGACTATCAGCTCAAATTCTGATGCCAGTTTTGATTATCCACAGCTTCAAGGACCATATAAATGTTCTAATCTATTTTCAAAGTTTGTCATGACTATAATTTGATATTCATACTATTTTTTATTTTTAATATATTTCTACTATTATTCTATTTGTGACTACTATTAAATTGCCAACATATATGTTACACACACATCTAATACATGATTTGGTGGTATTTGCATTCATATTTTTCAACATTTTATTGTAATAATAAACTCGTCAAAATTCGAAAATAAGGGAACTATGGGAATTATGGAAATAAAAGTAAAATAAAACATCTTAAAAATGAAGTGACCGTCAGACTAGAATTTGCAGAAATGCTCTTGTCATTTTATCAAACAGCTTTTAAAGGTTTCAACCTGAGATTCTTTTAATTAATAAGGAGTCACCATCTATTAGTCAACTAAAAAAAACGTGTCTTTAAACTTGTGTTATGTGATGTGTTATGTTGTTATCTATATTTAACTAATTTCTAGCATCTATATATAGCCTAGACCTTCAGATCAACTTTTTCTTTAATAATGATAAGCATTTAATTTAAGTAATCTATGGTAGTGAACGCCTGAAGACACGTAGCAATACCACCAATGGACACTTGATGGCGCTAAAATCTTTCAGGTGAATTTCAGTTCAATGCGACCTTCATGCATATCCACATGCCTTTTATTTGTTATATCTGTATGTAATCATAATCATCTTACTGTAAAATGTTAACATATTTTAATGTTAAATATATGAAATTAGGTGACTTATACAAACTTGGCAATACAAAAGTAAGCATAAGATGTTGATATATAGATTAAAAAATAAAACAAAGTAATGGTGTAATTGTTTAATTTGGCTGTGACGTCAGGAATTTCTCATGGATTCAACATTATAAGGAACAAATCCACCACGAGGATGAGAAAGGATGGAAGAGTTCTGCTACTTGAACTGAAAGAGAATACATAAAAATGTATAAAATATTTTTTAATGAAAATGTAGTTAATTATTCACACACTTGTCATTTCAAATTTATTTGCATTTCTTCTGTAGAACACAAAAAATCTGTTTAAAAGAAAGTTTGTCACAGCACAGCTGCGGTAACGCTTCTCTCCTATTGTACACAAGAACCAATGCAAGTTGATGAGCACCAGTTACCAACTTAATTCAAACTATCTCTTGTGTGTTGTGTCAAAGATAGAAAGTCATAGCGGTTTAAAATGTCAAGTGTCCACTAATTGATTAAAATCTTTTATTGAAACAATTTGACTGTATGAGATTATGGCTTACCCCTCAGTGGGTCTTGGTTGAGTAGTTGTGATTGGTAGAGGGCTGGTCAATGCTCTATAAGACAAAACACAAAAACATTGTGTTTTAACAAATATATGAAAACTATTATTTGCCAAAGCTCATTCACTCTCTTAAACTGACAGCACTCTCAAAAATGAAAATTAATTCTTATATTCTCTCTCTTGTCATTTACAATGTACTTGAATTTCTTTTTTTTTGTAGGATTCAAAAAATTAATTTAAAAGAAAGTTGGTCACTAAGCAGCTGTGGCACTCTTTTACTTCATTTGTATACAAAACCAATGCAAGGGAATAAGCGCCATTTCCCAACATTCTTCGAAATATCCCTTTTGTATACTCTTAAAGCAAGGGAGTCATAATGGTTTGAAATGTAGGGGGGAGAGTAACTGAGGAAAATCTTTTATTAAAACAATTTGACTGTATGAGACTGTGACCTACCCCTCAGTGGGTCTTGGTTGAGTTGTTGTGATTGGTTGAGGACTGGTCAAAGCTCTAAAAGACAAAACACAAACACATATATATGAAAACTATTATTTGCCAAATCTAATTAACTCTCTTAGAATCATAGCATTCTCAAAAATGAAATTTTCTACGTATATTCACACTCTTATCATTTAAAATTCACTTGAATTTCTTTTTCTGTAGGACAAAGACAAGCAAGTTAAAAGAAAGTTGGTCACTGAACAACTGTGACACCCTTTAACTTCTTTTGTATACAAAACTAATGCAAGGAAATAAGCGCCAATTCCCAACATTCTTCAAAGTATCACTTTTGTATTCTTTAAAGGGAGGGAGTTATACTTTTTTGAAATGTAAACTGATGAAAATGTTTCATTAAAACAATATGACTGTATGAGACTGTGCCCTACCCCTCAGTCGGTCTTGGTTGAGTTGTTGTGATTGGTTGAGGACTGGTCGAAGCTCTAGATGACAAAACACAATCACCATTGTGCTTTTACAAATGAACAAAAACAAAAAATTGGACAAAAGCTCATTCAATCTCTTAAAATGATAGTAGTCCCAGAGATTAGAAGTCTGTTATTAATTCACACTCTTGTCATTTGAAACCTATTTGACTGTCTTTCTTATGGTGAACACAAAAAATATATTTTGAAGAAAGTTGGTCACTAAACAGTTGTGGCACTTATTCCCTTTTATTCTGAAAACACAAAACCAATGCAGGTGCAGGGGTGATTGTGACAAAAAGAAATCTTAATATTTATTTTGAGTTCTTTGGAAGCAAGGTAGTTCCCTTTCTGTCGGTGTCTCGACGTTGTGTCGAGGACGACAGTATGGGGTTCGCTCTTGAGAACCAATCAACTCTGACTATATTAAAAAGGCCAATGGGAATTGGCAAATGAAATTTGCATGCCGGGCCCCGCCCCGGACATCCGGGTATAAAAGGGGAGCCGGCGTGCTCATTCATTACCTTTTGTTCTTCGGAACCTGCGGATGACTTCCAGTCTGATGCTGAAATCGACTTCTGGCGATCTTCCTGCTGGTGTGACGACGCGATTGCAGTGGACTGTCCCTCTTCAAGCGGCTCCCCTGTGCGTTTCGGCAGAAGGCAGAGAGTGTCTGGAATTCTTCTTTTTTCTAAATAAAAGAGCAATTTCTAAGCAGCGTGTTGCCTCATGGCACACAGCTGCTCCCTGGGTTGCGGCGGATTCGTCCTAGACGGGGACACCCATAACGCTTGCATCTCGTGTTTGGGTCTCCAACACGCTGAAGCGGCGTTCATGGGACCGACCTGCCCGCACTGCGAGCAGATGTCGATTAAGACGTTGCGGTCACGGGTGGCTTCTTTCCCAGGAAAGCGAGCCACCACTTCGTCAGCTCCCTTTGGTTCGTTGACTGCGGCTACGGCACGGTCAACAGCCTCAGCGAGCGGCGTTGGTGATTATGAGGGTTCTATGGATGTCACTCCGTCAGCCTCCGGCTCGCGGAACTTCCATACCTCTGCACACTCGTCAACCCCGTCGGCAAGAGGTGGTACGCCGTCTCTTGCTTCCCTACGGGATGAGGACGAATTGTCGGTCGCGGCATCGGAGGGCGCCCTGCTGGATTCGGATCCGGATGACGTCCTAGAGCTTCCGTCTCTGACGGGTAAGCCTCAGGACGATCCGGATCCGGAGATGGCGGCCATGCTTTCCCGGGCCGCCGCGAGCATTGGGCTTCAGTGTACGGCCCCGCCGTCACCCCAGCGCTCGCGGCTGGATGCATGGTATCTGGGGTCCGGACAGGGCTCTAAGCCACGTTCGGCTCCAGTGCCATTCTTCCCGGAAGTGCATGAGGAGATCACGAAGTCGTGGAATGCGCCGTTCTCGGCGCGTACACGGCAGACAGTTTCCTCTGCCCTCACTTCCCTCGATGGGGGAGCAGTCAGGGGCTATGTCGACATACCCCAGGTGGAGCGGGCTGTTGCGGTACATCTGTGCCCTCAGGCCGCGTCCACTTGGAGAGGTCGACCACGGCTCCCATCCAGGAAGTGTAAGTTTTCTTCGACTCTCGAGTCGAGAGCTTACACTGCCGCTGGAGAGGCTGCTTCCTCGCTCCATGCCATGGCTATCCTGCAGGTCCACCAGGCCAAGGCACTCAAGGAGCTGGACGAAGGAAGTTCCGACCCCGCAGTTCTGCAGGAGCTGCGCACTGCGACTGACCTGACTAAGGTTACGGCGCGTGCCCTGGGTCGGACGATGTCCACTTTGGTGGTCCAGGAGAGACTTCTCTGGCTCAACCTTGCGCAAATGCGGGAGGTCGAGAAGGTTCGCTTTCTCGATGCCCCCATTGCGCAAGGTGGGCTGTTTGGAGACACGGTGGAGGACTTCTCGCAGCAGTTCTCCGCCGTGCAGAGGCAGACGGAGGCTATCAGGCATATCCTCCCACGTCGTAGCCGGGCAGCCTCCGGGCCGCCCAGGCTCCGTGCTCAGTCTGCCCCCAGACAGCCTCGCCCCTCCCAACCGACCCCTCCGGTTGTATCTCTCCCTCAGGCGGCGACCCGGAGAACGGCGAATCGGAGGAGAGCGATGCCCCCCCGTCAGCACCCACCTCGTAGGAAGCGTGGGAGACGATCATGACGGGAGGCACCCAGCGGAGGAAACACCATCACGCCCGGTCCTGGGGATACCATCTCCAAAGTGGCCGGAGCGGGACGTTCCTGCCACGTCCCAACTCGTGCCGGGCCCTTTTCAGGGCCTGGTGCCCACCCTCTCACAAAAAGAGCAGTTTCCTCCCCTGGGTTTATAACACAACCGTTGGCACTCTCCAAGCGACGGTGCACGGTTACAAGACGTTGCGTCAGTCCGACTCGACGTTGTGTCAATCTGACTCAACGTTGTGTTGAGACTCGACGTTGCGTGACAGCAGCGGCGCCGCAACTAGACACACTCTCGGTCGGACGGTGTGCTATTCGGCAGCCCCCAAGAGCAGGTTAGTACTCGGGACAGCAAGCTTCCAGGGCTTCCGCCCTAAGACGAAGCAGCCGTCCTGAGAGCCACAGAACCCCCCTCCAGGGGAATGGTGAAGGAGATCGTTCCTCTCGTTTCGCTTTCCCGACTACCGTAGGCATGGATTATGCTCGGACCGGGGCGGTAACCAGACAGAACGATCCGTCTCGGCTATGGGGATTTCCACATGCTTGCCTCCCATTAGAGGTAGAGACCTCCTGAGGGCGAGCATGACCGCTACCAACTCCAGACCACTGATGTGTCGGTACAATCGGGGACCCGTCCATCGACCCGAAACTGTATGCCCGTTGCACACTGCTCCCTAACCCATATTTATCCAGGGCTATCTGACCAAGAGAGCCAATGTGCTCTCTCATCAGATGCTGCCCCAAAAGGAATGGCGACTCCACCCCGGGATGATCCGGCTGGTGTGGGAACAGTCCGACCAGGCACAGGTGGTCCTGGTTGCTTCGTCGGACAACACCCGTCGCCGTCTGAGGTACCCTTTGACCGAGGGTTTCCTGGACAGGGATGCTCCGGCGCACAGCCGGCCCCGGGTCAAGTGGAAGCACCACTTCCCCCCAGTGAGCTTTCTTGCACCCGTCCCGTGCAAGGGCAGGGACGAGGAACGCCAGGTCCTGTTAATTGATCCTGAATGAGTAACCCTGACGGTGGCGGGGACGATCGTTCAGGCGAGAACATCTGCCACGAGGCGTCTGTACGCCGCAAAGTGGTGTGTCTTCTCGTCCTGGTGCTCCTCACACGGTGAAGAGCCTCGAGGATGTGTGATCAGTGCAGTGCTGACACACACCACGAGTTGGTGGAAGGTAAGTATTTTTGGGCAGCATAGCATGGTCACCAGGTCGAGGACGCAAGATGGGTTTATCCCTCGCGTCCACGCTCCATACCCTCTTGGGATCTCGACGTGGTCCTAACGGGCCTTTCCGAGACCCCCGTTGAGCCCCTAGTAGAGTCTGTTCTGGGAAGACAGTACTCCTAGTAGAGCTCACCCCAAGAGGGTAGGGGACCTACAAATATCCTTCGTATCCAAAGAGTGCCTACAGTTCGGACCGAATTAATCTCACGTCATCCTGAGACCCCGGCTCGACTACGTACCCAAAGTTCCTACCACACCTTTTCGGGACCAGGTAGTGAACCTGCAGGCGCTCCCCACAGGGGAGGAAGACCCAACCCCGTCCGTGTTGTGTCTGGTACGAGCGTTAAGACTCTACCTAAACCGCACGCAGAGCTTCAGCCGCTCTGAGCAGCTGTTTGTTTGTTATGGAGGTCAGCAAAGAGGAGGGCTGTCCAAACAGAGACTGGCACACTGGATCGTAGATGCCATTTCCATGGCTTACCGATGCCAGAACCTACCCTGCCCACTTGCAGTGAGAGCTCACTCTACCAGAGGCGTTGCCTCCTCGTGGGCAGTGGCTCAGGGAGCCTCTCTGGCAGACATCTGCACAGCTGCGGGTTGGGCTACGCCCAACACCTTTGCGAGGTTCTACAACCTCAGGGTGGAACCGGTATCAGCTCGGGTCCTACGCAGATAGAGCTAACGGCCGACCGGGCGTACGCCTGCGAAAGGCCTTCTTCCCTTTTTAGGTAAGTGCCGTGCCTATTCGGCCTCTCTGCTTCCCTGGCAGGAAGTACAGGTCACCTATCCATCATTTAGCACCTTACGGTCACGGGCTGGGCGGAGCGGCCCTGTTGACTAGGCTGGAACATCGGTGCTGTTGTTCCTCTAGGTAAACCCCTTTTTCCAGCTGGTGCTCCGTACGTAGTGGCTCCCCCATCAGGGGTGGCCCCGGCCGACGTAATTCCTTCACCAAGATTCTCCTACTCAGGCGAATGCGTGACCTCCTCTCACGTGGTGCTACTCACAAGGGTAAGCAATGCACACTATACCTCCATGAGTCATCTTCCCTTTTCAGGTGAGACCATTGGCATATTTCCACATATTAACCTCCCTACGGCAGGATGTGGCTTCCGTAACGCACTCCCTCCTTGAAGGGGCCGCGTTTCCCGGTGCAGTTAGCGGTCGGGCGGCTATCTCGCTGCGATGATAGAAGGCCAGCGCCCCAAAGAGACCGGTGGTAAAGTACCTCTTATCTTTTTTCAAAGCTCTGGACGTCTTACCATCTCTCCACTGGTAGGTTACGCTCTCGTGTAGAAGCTCACACCTATGACGCACTAGAGTCGGTCAAGGTAGCTCCGCTGGAGATCGTGACACGGCACGGCGCTGTGGCGTGATTACATAGGAATCCCATACTGTCGTCCTCGACACAACGTCGAGAGACCGACAGAAAGGGAACGTCTGGGTTACTTGCGTAACCCCGGTTCCCTGATGGAGGGAACGAGACGTTGTGTCCTTCATGCCACACCGCTGTGCTGCCCACTGCAACAGTCGTGGGTCATCCTCACGTTCCTCAGCACAAAGGTAATGAATGAGCACGCCGGCTCCCCTTTTATACCCGGATGTCCGGGGCGGGGCCCGGCATGCAAATTTCATTCGCCAATTCCCATTGGCCTTTTTAATATAGTCAGAGTTGATTGGTTCTCAAGAGCAAACCCCATACTGTCGTCCTCGACACAACGTCTCGTTCCCTCCATCAGGGAACCGGGGTTACGCAAGTAACCCAGACGTTATACTGGTTTAACACGTAAGGGGGGAGAGTAACTGATTAAAATCTTTCATTAAAACAATATGACTGTATGAGACTGTGACCTACCCCTCAGTCGGTCTTGGTTGAGTTATTGTGATTGGTTGAGGACTTGTCAAAGCTCTAAATGACAAAACATAAACACATTAAAACAGTAAATGTCATAATTTTTGTAAAATTTAGTTTCCTAATCTTATTTACCCCATAAGATAGCATGACCATAGAAATCTTTGATCTACCCCTCTGTGGGACATTCTGCACTTCTAATGACTGGCCAAAGGGCTGTTAACATCATTGCACATTGAGATCGAAATTTGTATCCGAAAAAATTGGACCGGGTTTAAAAGATGCAATTGATAATTTTGGACTGGGTGTACAGAGATCTTCAGAGCTCTTTGCACAAAAATTTTACAACTACCAAAAGTTTAACTGTTCAAAAAGAATCACCATTTCAGTTTAGTAATAAAGTAGTTTGTTGTCTGATCTGCATGTCACATAACCTCATTCCCTTCTAAAATATCTGATGATTTATTTATTTACATTCACACTCATTTTCATTTAAATCTATTATATATTTTAAAGTAACTTGATCATTGGAGAGCTGTGGCCCCCACTCACATTTATTGAATACCAAAATTACAAGTAACTGAGCACCAATCCCCAAATTCTTCAAAATATCTCTTTTGTGCTCCTTAGAAGCAAGGCAGTTTAAAATGTAAGAGGGAACAGTAATTGATTAAAAGTTTTCATCAAAACATTATAACTGTATGAGACTGTGGCCTACCCCTCAGTCGGTCTTGGTTGTGATGTTGTGATTGGTTGAGGACTGGTCAAAGCTCTAAAGGACAAAACACAAACACATTATGTTTTTACAAATGGATAAAACCATACAATTGTCCAAAAGCTCATTCAATCTCTTAAAGTGATACTACTCCCAGAGATGAAAAGTCTGTTATTAATTCACGCTCTTGTCATTTGAAATCTATTTGACTTTCTTTCTTATGGTGAACACAAAAAAAGATATTTTGAAGAAAGTTGGTCACTAAACAGTTGTGGCACTTATTCCCTTTTATTCTGTAAACACAAAATCAATTCACGTGAATGGGTGATAGTGACCAAAATAAATCGAAATATTATTTTGTGTTCTTTAGAAGCAAGGTAGTCGTATTGGTTTGAAAGGTTTGAATATAAGGGAGGCGGGAAATTGATGAGAATCTTTTATTAAAACAATATGAATGTTTGAGAAATTGGCCTACCCCCCAGTGGGCTTTGGTTGAGATGCTGTCATTGGTTGAGCAGTGGTCAAAGCCCTAAAAGAAAAAACACAAAGATATTATATTTTTTCAAATATATGAAAACTATTATTTGCTAAAACTCATTCGCTCTCTTAGAGTGATTGGACTCTCAAAAATGAAAATGTAGCCATTTATTCACACTCTTGTTATCTCAAATTTATTTGCATTTCTTCTGTAGAACACAAAAAATATGTTTAAAAGAAAGTTTGTCACAGCACAGCTGCGGTACCGCTTCACTTCTATTGTACACAAAACCAATGCAAGTTGATGAGCACCAGTTACCAACTTAATTCAAACTATCTCTTGTGTGTTGTGTCAAAGATAGAAAGTCATAGCGGTTTAAAATGTCAAGGGTCCACAAATTGATTAAAATCTTTTATTGAAACAATATGACTGTATGAGATTATGGCTTACCCCTCAGTGGGTCTTGGTTGAGTTGTTGTGATTGGTAGAGGGATGGTCAATGCTCTATAAGACAAAACACAAAAACATTGTGTTTTAAAAAATATATGAAAACTATTATTTGCCAAAGCTCATTCACTCTCTTAAACTGATAGCACTCTCAAAAATGAAAATGTATTCTTATAATCTCTCTCTTGTCATTTACAATGTACTTGAATTTCTTTTTTTTTGTAGGATTCAAAAAATTAATTTAAAAGAAAGTTGGTCCCCCTCAGTGGGATATTCTGCACTTCTAATGACTGGTCAAAGGGGCCGTAAACATCATTGCACATTGAGATCGAAATTTGTATCTGAAAAAATTGGACCGGGCTTAAAAAATGCAATTGATAATTTAGGACTGGGTGTACATAGATCTTCAGAGCTCTTTGCACAAAATTTTACAACTACCAAAAGTTTAACTGTTCAAAAAGTAGCACCATTTCAGTTTAGTAATAAGTAGTCTGTTGTCTGATCTGCATGTGACATAACCTCATTCCCTTCTAAAAGATCTGAGGATTCTCTCATAAATGTACATTTATTTAAATTCACACCCTTGTCATTTCAAATCTATTATATATTTTAAAGTAACTTGATCATTGGAGAGCTGTGGCCCCCATTCACATCTATTGTATACAAAAAATACAAGTAACTGAGCACCAATCCCCAAATTCTTCAAAATATCTCTTTTGTGCTCCTAAGAAGCAAGGCAGTTTAAAATGTGAGTGAGAAAAGTAATTGATGAAAAACTTTTATTGAAACAATATGACTGTATGAGACTATGGCTTACCCCTCAGTGGGTCTTGGTTGAGTTGTTGTGATTGGTAGAGGGATGGTCAATGCTCTATAAGACAAAACACAAAAACATTGTGTTTTAAAAAATATATGAAAACTATTATTTGCCAAAGCTCATTCACTCTCTTAAACTGATAGCACTCTCAAAAATGAAATTTTATTCTTATATTCTCTCTCTTGTCATTTACAATATACTTGAATTTCTTTTTTTTGTAGGATTCAAAAAATTAATTTAAAAGAAAGTTGGTCACTAAGCAGCTGTGGCACTCTTTTACTTCATTTGTATACAAAACCAATGCAAGGGAATAAGCGCCATTTCCCAACATTCTTCGAAATATCCCTTTTGTATACTCTTAAAGCAAGGGAGTCATACTGGTTTGAAATGTAGGGGGGAGAGTAACTGATGAAAATCTTTCATTAAAACAATAAAACTGTATGAGACTGTGGCTTACCCCTCAGTGGGTCTTGGTTGAGTTGTTGTGATTGGTTGAGGACTAGTCAAAGCTCTAAAAGAAAAAACACAAACACATATATATGAAAACTATTATTTGCCAAATCTAATTAACTCTCTTAGAATCATAGCATTCTCAAAAATGAAATTTTCTACGTATATTCACACTCTTATCATTTAAAATTCACTTGAATTTCTTTTTCTGTAGGACACAGACAAGCAAGTTAAAAGAAAGTTGGTCACTGAACAACTGTGACACCCTTTAACTTCTTTTGTATACAAAACTAATGCAAGGAAATAAGCACCAATTCCCAACATTCTTCAAAATATCACTTTTGTATTCTTTAAAGGGAGGGAGTTATACTTTTTTGAAATGTAAACTGATGAAAATGTTTCATTAAAACAATATGACTGTATGAGACTGTGCCCTACCCCTCAGTCGGTCTTGGTTGAGTTGTTGTGATTGGTTGAGGACTGGTCGAAGCTCTAGATGACAAAACACAAACACATTGTGTTTTTACAAATGAACAAAAACATAAAATTGGACAAAAGCTCATTCAATCTCTTAAAGTGATAGTAGTCCCAGAGATTAGAAGTCTGTTATTAATTCACACTCTTGTCATTTGAAACCTATTTGACTGTCTTTCTTATGGTGAACACAAAAAATATATTTTGAAGAAAGTTGGTCACTAAACAGTTGTGGCACTTATTCCCTTTTATTCTGAAAACACAAAACCAGTGCAGGTGAAGGGGTGATTGTGACAAAAAGAAATCTAAATATTTATTTTGTGTTCTTTAGAAGCAAGGTAGTTATACTGGTTTAATACGTAAGGGGGGAGAGTAACTGATTAACATCTTTCATTAAAACAATTTGACTGTATGAGACTGTGGCCTACCCCTCAGTGGGTCTTGGTTGAGTTGTTGTGATTGGTTGAGGACTGGTCAAAGCTCTAAAAGAAAAAACACAAACACATATATATGAAAACTATTATTTGCCAAATCTCGTTAACTCTCTTAGAGTCATATCTCTCTTAAAAATAATTTTTTTTTTCATATATTCACACTCTTATCATTTAAAATTCACTTGAATTTCTTTTTCTGTAGGACAAAGACAAGCAAGTTAAAAGAAAGTCGGTCACTGAACAACAGTGGCAGCCTTCAACTTTTTTTGTATACAAAACTAATGCAAGGGAATTAGCGCCATTTCCCAACATTCTTCAAAAACACCACTTTTGTATTCTTTAAAGTAAGGGAGTTATACTGGTTTGAAATGTAAACTGATGAAAATGTTTCATTAAAACAATATGACTGTATGAGACCGTGACCTACCCCTCAGTGGGTCTTGGTTGAGTTATTGTGATTGGTTGAGGACTTGTCAAAGCTCTAAATGACAAAACATAAACACATTAAAACAGTAAATTCCATACTTTTTGTAAAGTTTAGTTTTCTAATCTTATTTACCCCATAAGATAGCATGACCATTAAAAACTGTTACCTACCCCTCAGTGGGATATTCTGCACTTCTAATGACTGGCCAAAGGGGCCGTAAACATCATTGCACATTGAGACCGAAATTTGTATCCGAAAAAATTGGACCGGGTTTAAATAAATGCAATTGATATTTTTGGACTGGGTGTACATAGATCTTCAGAGCTCTTTGCACAAAAATTTAACAACTACTTTGTGCTCCTAAGAAGCAAGGCAGTTTGAAAATTTGAGTGAGAAAAGTAATTGATGAAAAACTTTTATTAAAACAATATGACTGTATGAGACTATGGCCTACCCCTCAGTGGGTCTTCGTTGAGTTGTTGTGATTGGTTGAGGACTGGTCAAAGTTCTAAAAGACAATTAATTCCATAAAATCTATTTGAATTTCTTTCTGCTGCAGAAAAAAAAGATATATTTAGAATGAAGTTAGACACTGAACAGCTGTGGCACCCATTGACTTCTATTTGGTAAAAAACCAATGGAAGTCAATGAGCACCAGTACCCAACTTAATTCTAACTATCTTTTGTGTTTTCTGTCAAATCAAAGTAATACTGGTTTGAAATATAAGGGGGAGGTAAATTTTGACAATCTTTTACCTAAAACAATTTACTGTATGAGACTGTGACATACCCCTCAGTGGGTCTTGGTTGAGTAGTTGTGATTGGTAGAGGGATGGTCAATGCTCTATAAGACAAAACACAAAAACATTGTGTTTTAACAAATATATGAAAACTATTATTTGCCAAAGCTCATTCAGCAACTGACCACAAAACCAATGCATGTGAATGGTTCATCGTGACTGAAAGAAATCTAAATATTATTTTGTGTTCTTTAGAAGCAAGGGAGTCATACTGGTTTGGAAGGTTTGAAATGTAAGGAAGGCGAGAAATTGATGAGAACCTTTTATTTAAACAATATGAATGTTTGAGAAATTGGCCTACCCCCCAGTGGGCTTTGGTTGAGATGCTGTCATTGGTTGAGCAGTGGTCAAAGCCCTAAAAGACAAAACACAAAGACATTATATTTTTCAAATATATGAAAACTATTATTTGCTAAAACTCATTCACTCTCTTAGAGTGATTGGACTCTCAAAAATGAAAATGTAGCCATTTATTCACACTCTTGTCATTTCAAATTTATTTGCATTTCTTCTGTAGAACACAAAAAATATGTTTAAAAGAAAGTTTGTCACAGCACAGGTGCGGTACCCTTCACTTCTATTGTACACAAAACCAATGCAAGTTGATGAGCACCAGTTACCAACTTAATTCAAACTATCTCTTGTGTGTTGCGTCAAAGATAGAAAGTCATAGCGGTTTAAAAGGTCATGGGTACACTAATTGATTAAAATCTTTTAAAAAAACAATATGACTGTATGAGATTATGGCTTACCCCTCAGTGGGTCTTGGTTGAGTAGTTGTGATTGGTAGAGGGATGGTCAATGCTCTATAAGACAAAACAAAAAAACATTGTGTTTTAATATATGAAAACTATTATTTGCCAAAGCTCATTCACTCTCTTAAACTGATAGCACTCTCAAAAATGAAAATTTATTCTTATATTCTCTCTCTTGTCATTTAAAATTTACATTAATTTCTTTTTCTGTAGGACAAAAAAAAGAAATTTAAAAGAAAGTTCGTCACTAAGCAGCTGTGGCACTCTTTAACTTCATTTGTATAAAAAACCAATGCAAGGAATAAGCGCCATTTCCCAACATTCTTCGAAATATCCCTCTTGTATTCTTTTAAAGCAAGGGAGTCATACTGGTTTAATTTGTAAGGTGGGAGAGTAACCGATTAAAATCTTTTATTAAAACAATATGACTGTATGAGACTGTGGCCTACCCCTCAGTGGGTCTTGGTTGAGTTGTTGTGATTGGTTGAGGACTGGTCAAAGCTCTAAAAGAAAAAACACAAACACATATATATGAAAACTATTATTTGCCAAAATTAATTATCTCTCTTAGAATCACAGCTCTCTCAAAAATGAAAATTTCTACGTATATTCACACTCTTATCATTTAAAATTCACTTGAATTTCTTTTTCTGTAGGACACAGACAAGAAAGTTAAAAGAAAGTTGGTCACTGAACAACTGTGACACCCTTTAACTTCTTTGGTATACAAAACTAATGCAAGGAAATAAGCACCAATTCCCAACATTCTTCAAAATATCACTTTTGTATTCTTTAAAGGGAGGGAGTTATACTTTTTTGAAATGTAAACTGATGAAAATGTTTCATTAAAACAATATGACTGTATGAGACTGTGCCCTACCCCTCAGTCGGTCTTGGTTGAGTTGTTGTGATTGGTTGAGGACTGGTCGAAGCTCTAGATGACAAAACACAAACACATTGTGTTTTTACAAATGAACAAAAACATAAAATTGGACAAAAGCTCATTCAATCTCTTAAAGTGATAGTAGTCCTAGAGATTAGAAGTCTGTTATTAATTCACACTCTTGTCATTTGAAACCTATTTGACTTTCTTTCTTATGGTGAACACAAAAAATATATTTTGAAGAAAGTTGGTCACTAAACAGTTGTGGCACTTATTCCCTTTTATTCTGAAAACACAAAACCAGTGCAGGTGAAGGGGTGATTGTGACAAAAAGAAATCTAAATATTTATTTTGTGTTCTTTAGAAGCAAGGTAGTTATACTGGTTTAATACGTAAGGGGGGAGAGTAACTGATTAACATCTTTCATTAAAACAATTTGACTGTATGAGACTGTGGCTTACCCCTCAGTGGGTCTTGGTTGAGTTGTTGTGATTGGTTGAGGACTTGTCAAAGCTCTAAAAGAAAAAACACAAACACATATATATGAAAACTATTATTTTCCAAATCTCATTAACTCTCTTAGAGTCATATCTCTCTTAAAAATGAAATTTTTTTCATATATTCACACTCTTATCATGTTAAATTCACTTGAATTTCTTCTGCACTTCTAATGACTGGCCAAAGGGGCCGTAAACATCATTGCACATTGAGATCGAAATTTGTATCTGAAAAATTTGGACCGGGTTTAAAAAATGCAATTGATAATTTAGGACTGGGTGTACATAGATCTTCAGTGCTCTTTGCACAAAATTTTTTAAAGCCACCAAAAGTTTAACTGTTCAAAAAGAATCACCATTTCAGTTTAGTAATAAAGTAGTCTGTTGTCTGATCTGCATGTGACATAACCTCATTCCCTTCTAAAAGATCTGAGGATTCTCTCAGAAATGTAAATTTATTTAAATTCACACCCTTGTCATTTCAAATCTATTTTATATTTTAAAGTAACTTGATCATTGGAGAGCTGTGGCCCCCATTCACATCTATTGTATACAAAAAATACAAGTAACTGAGCAGCAATCCCCAAATTCTACAACATATCTCTTTTGTGCTCCTAAGAAGCAAGGCAGTTTAAAATGTGAGTGAGAAAATTAATTGATGAAAAACTTTTATTAAAACAATATGACTGTATGAGACTGTGGCCTACCCCTCAGTGGGTCTTGTTTGAGTTGTTGTGATTGGTTGAGGACTGGTCAAAGTGCTAAAAGACAATTAATTCCATAAAATCTATTTGAATTTCTTTCTGCTGCAGAAAATAAAAAATATATTTAGAATGAAGTTAGACACTGAACAGCTGTGGCACCCATTCATTTCTATTTGGTAAAAAACCAATGGAAGTCAATGAGCACCAGTACCCAACTTAATTCTAACTATCTTTTGTGTTTTCTGTCAAATCAAAGGGGGAGGTAATTTTTGACAATCTTTTACCTAAAACAATTTGACTGTATGAGATTATGCCTTACCCCTCAGTGGGTCTTGGTTGAGTAGTTGTGATTGGTAGAGGGCTGGTCAATGCTCTATAAGACAAAACACAAAAACATTGTGTTTTAACAAATATGAAAACTATTAATGCCAAAGCTCATTCAGCAACTGACCACAAAACCAATGCACGTGAATGGTTGATAGTGACCAAAAGAAATCTAAATATTTATTTTGTGTTCTTAAGAAGCAAGGGAGTCATACTGGTTTGAAAGGTTTGAAATGTAAGGAAGGCGAGAAATTGATGAGAATCTTTTATTAAAAAAATACGAATGTATGAGAAATTGGCCTACCCCCTAGTGGGCTTTGGTTGAGGTGCTGTCATTGGTTGAGCAGTGGTCAAAGCCCTAAAAGACAAAACACAAAGACATTATATTTTTTCAAATATACGAAAACTATTATTTGCTAAAACTCATTCACTCTCTTAGAGTGATTGGACTCTCAAAAATGAAAATGTAGCCATTTATTCACACTCTTGTCATTTCAAATTTATTTGCATTTCTTCTGTAGAACACAAAAAATATGTTTAAAAGAAAGTTTGTCACAGCACAGGTGCGGTACCCTTCACTTCTATTGTACACAAAACCAATGCAAGTTGATGAGCACCAGTTACCAACTAAATTCAAACTATCTCTTGTGTGTTGCGTCAAAGATAGAAAGTCATAGCGGTTTAAAAGGTCATGGGTACACTAATTGATTAAAATCTTTTAAAAAAACAATATGACTGTATGAGATTATGGCTTACCCCTCAGTGGGTCTTGGTTGAGTAGTTGTGATTGGTAGAGGGATGGTCAATGCTCTATAAGACAAAACAAAAAAACATTGTGTTTTAAAAAATATATGAAAACTATTATTTGCCAAAGCTCATTCACTCTCTTAAACTGATAGCACTCTCAAAAATGAAAATTTATTCTTATATTCTCTCTCTTGTCATTTAAAATTTACTTTAATTTCTTTTTCTGTAGGACAAAAAAAAGAAATTTAAAAGAAAGTTGGTCACTAAGCAGCTGTGGCACTCTTTAACTTCATTTGTATAAAAAACCAATGCAAGGGAATAAGCGCCATTTCCCAACATTCTTCGAAATATCCCTTTTGTATTCTTTTAAAGCAAGGGAGTCATACTGGTTTCATTTGTAAGGTGGGAGAGTAACCGATTAAAATCTTTTATTAAAACAATATGACTGTATGAGACTGTGGCCTACCCCTCAGTGGGTCTTGGTTGAGTTGTTGTGATTGGTTGAGGACTGGTCAAAGCTCTAAAAGAAAAAACACAAACACATATATATGAAAACTATTATTTGCCAAAATTAATTATCTCTCTTAGAATCACAGCTCTCTCAAAAATGAAAATTTCTACGTATATTCACACTCTTATCATTTAAAATTCACTTGAATTTCTTTTTTCTGTAGGACACAGACAAGAAAGTTAAAAGAAAGTTGGCCACTGAACAACTGTGACACCCTTTAACTTCTTTGGTATACAAAACTAATGCAAGGGAATAAGCGCCAATTCCCAACATTCTTCAAAATATAACTTTTGTATTCTTTAAAGTGAGGGAGTTATACTGGTTTGAAATGTAAACTGATGAAAATATTTCATTAAAACAATATGACTGTATGAGACTGTGACCTACCCCACTGTCGGTCTTGGTTGAATTGTTGTGATTGGTTGAGGACTGGTCGAAGCTCTAGATGACAAAACATAAACACATTAAAACAGTAAATGCCATAATTTTTGTAAAGTTTAGTTTTCTAATCTTATTTACCCCATAAGATAGCATGACCATTAAAAACTGTTACCTACCCTTCAGTGGGATATTCTGCAATTGTAATGACTGGCCAAAGGGGCCGTAAACATCATTGCACATTGAGATCGAAATTTGTATCCGAAAAAATTGGACCGGGTTTAAAAAAAATGTAAATGATAATTTTGGACTGGGTGTACATAGATCTTCAGAATTCTTTGCACAAAAATTGAACAACTACCAAAAGTTTAACTGTTCAAAAAGAATCACCATTTCAGTTTAGTAATAAGTAGTCTGTTGTCTGATCTGCATGTGACATAACCTCATTCCCTTCTAAAAGATCTGAGGATTCTCTCATAAATGTACATTTATTTAAATTCACACTCTTGTCATTTGAAATCTATTTTATATTTTAAAGTAACTTGATCATTGGAGAGCTGTGGCCCCCATTCACATCTATTGTATACAAAAAATACAAGTAACTGAGCAGCAATCCCCAAATTCTTCAAAATATCTCTTTTGTGCTCATAAGAAGCAAGGCAGTTTAAAATGTGAGTGAGAAAAGTAATTGATTAAAAACTTTTATTAAAACAATATGACTGTATGAGACTATGGCCTACCCCTCAGTGGGTCTTGTTTGAGGTGTTGTGATTGGTTGAGGACTGGTCAAAGTTCTAAAAGACAATTAATTCCATAAAATCTATTTGAATTTCTTTCTGCTGCAGAAAATAAAAAATATATTTAGAATGAAGTTAGACACTGAACAGCTGTGGCACCCATTCACTTCTATTTGGTAAAAAACCAATGGAAGTCAATGAGCACCAGTACCCAACTTAATTCAAACTATCTTTTGTGTTTTCTGTCAAATCAAAGGGGGAGGTAATTTTGACAATCTTTTACCTAAAACAATATGACTGTATGAGATTATGGCTTACCCCTCAGTGGGTCTTGGTTGAGTTGTTGTGATTGGTAGAGGGCTGGTCAATGCTCTATAAGACAAAACACAAAAACATTGTGTTTTAGTAAATATGAAAACTATTATTTGCCAAAGCTCATTTAGCAACTGACCACAAAACCAATGCATGTGAATGGTTGATAGTGACCAAAAGAAATCTAAGTATTATTTTGTGTTCTTTAGAAGCAAGGGAGTCATACTGGTTTGAAAGGTTTGAAATGTAAGGAAGGCGAGAAATTGATGAGAATCTTTTATTAAGACAATATGAATGTATGAGAAATTGGCCTACCCCCTAGTGGGCTTTGGTTGAGGTGCTGTCATTGGTTGAGCAGTGGTCAAAGCCCTAAAAGACAAAACACAAAGACATTATATTCTTTAAAATATATGAAAACTATTATTTGCTAAAACTCATTCGCTCTCTTGGAGTGATTGGACTCTCAAAAATTAAAATGTAGCCATTTATTCACACACTTGTCATTTCAAATTTATTTGCATTTCTTCTGTAGAACACAAAAAATATGTTTAAAAGAAAGTTTGTCACAGCACAGCTACGGTAACGCTTCACTTCTATTGTACACAAAACCAATGCAAGTTGATGAGCACCAGTTACCAACTTAATTCAAACCATCTCTTGTGTGTTGTGTCAAAGATAGAAAGTCATAGCGGTTTAAAATGTCAAGGGTCAACTAATTGATTAAAATCTTTAAAAATAACAATTTGACTGTATGAGATTATGGCTTACCCCTCAGTGGGTCTTGGTTGAGTAGTTGTGATTGGTAGAGGGATGGTCAATGCTCTATAAGACAAAATACAAAAACATTGTGTTTTAACAAATATATGAAAACTATTCTTTTTCTGTAGGATACAAAAAAGAAATTTAGAAGAAGTTTGTCACTAAACAGCTGTGGCACCCTTTCACTTCTTTTGTATACAAAACAAATGCAAGGGAATTAGTGCCATTTCCCAACATTTTCGATATATCCCTTTTGTGTTCTTTTAAAGCAAGGGAGTCATACTGGTTTAATACGTAAGGTGGGAGAGTAACTCATGAAAATATTTCATTAAAACAATTTGACTGTATGAGACTGTGGCCTATCCCCCTCAGTCGGTCTTGGTTGAGTTGTTGTGATTGGTTGAGGACTGGTCAAAGCTCTAAAGGACAAAACACACACATTATGTTTTTACAAATGAACAAAAACATAAAATTGGCCAAAAGCACATCCAATCTCTTAAAGTGATAGTAGTCCCAGAGATGAAAAGTCTGTTATAAATTCACACTCTTGTCATTTGAAACCTTTTTGACTGTCTTTCTTATGGTGAACACAAAAAAGATATTTTGAAGAAAGTTGGTCACTAATTAATGTGGCACTTATTTCCTTTTATCCTGAAAACACAAAACCAATGCACATGAATGGGTAATAGTGACAAAAAGAAATCTAAATATTTTTTTGTGTTCTTTAAAAGCAAGGTTGTCATACAGGTTTGAAATTTAAAAGAGGCGAGAAAATGTTGAGAATCTTTTATTAAAACAATATGACTGTATGAGACTGTGGCTTACCCCTCAGTGGGTCTTGGTTGAGTTGTTGTGATTGGTTGAGCAGTGGTCAAAGTTCTAAAAGAAAAAAACACAAACACATATATATGAAAACTATTATTTGCCAAATCTCATTAACTCTCATAGAGTGATAGCGCTCTCAAAAATGAAAATGTAGTCATTTATTCAAATTCTTATCATTTAAAATGTACTAGAATTTCTTTTTCTGTAGGACACAGACAAGAAAGTTGGAAGAAAGTTGGTCACTGAACAACAGTGGCAGCCTTCAACTTCTTTGGTATACAAAACCAATGCAAGGGAATAAGCCCCATTTCCCAACATTCTTCAAAATATCGCTTTTGTATTCTTTAAGTAAGGGAGTCATACTGGTTTGAAATGTAAACTGATGAAAATATTTCATTAAAACAATATGACTGTATGAGACTGTGACCTACCCCTCAGTCGGTCTTGGTTGAGTTATTGTGATTGGTTGAGGACTTGTCAAAGCTCTAAATGACAAAACACAAACACATTAAAACAGTAAATGTCATAATTTTTGTAAAATTTAGTTTCCTAATCTTATTTACCCCATAAGATAGCATGACCATAGAAATCTTTGATCTACCCCTCAGTGGGATATTCTGCACTTCTAATGACTGGCCAAAGGGGCCGTAAACATCATTGCACATTGAAATCGCAAAATTGTATCCGAAAAAATTGGACCGGGTTTATAAAAATGCAATTGATAATTTTGGACTGGGTGTACAAGAGCTGTTTGCACAAAAATGTAAAAGCTACCAAAAGTTTAACTGTTCAAAAAGAATCACAATTTCAGTTTAGTAATAAAGTAATCTGCTGTCTGATGTGCATGTGACGTAACCTCATTCCCTTCTAAAAGATCTAATGATTCTCTCAAAAATGTACATTTATTTACATTCACACTCTTGTCATTTCAAATCTATTATATATTTTAACTTGGTCATTGGAGAGCTGTGGCCCCCATTCACATCTATTGTATACAAAAAATACAAGTAACTGAGCACTAATCCCCAAATTCTTCAAAATATCTCTTTTGTGCTCCTAAGAAGCAAGGAAGTTTGAAAGCTAAGTGGGAACAGTTATTGATTAAAATTTTTCATCAAAACATTATAACTGTATGAGACTGTGGCCTACCCCTCAGTCGGTCTTGGTTGTGATGTTGTGATTGGTTGAGGACTGGTCAAATCTCTATATGACAAAACACACACATTATGTTTTTACAAATGGATAGAACCAGAAAATTGGCCAAAAGCTCATTCAATCTCTTAAAGTGATAGTAGTCCCAGAGATGAGAAGTCTGTTATTAATTCACACTCTTGTCAATTGAAACCTATTTGACTTTCTTTCTTATGGTGAACACAAAAAAGATATTTTGAAGAAAGTTGGTCACTAAACAGTTATGGTACTTATTCCCTTTTATTCTGAAAACACAAAACCAATGCATGTTAATGGGTGATAGTGACCAAAAGAAATCTAAATATCTATTTTGTGCTCTTTAGAAGCAAGGTAGTCATACTGGTTTGAAATATAAAAGAGGCGAGAAATTGATGAGAATCTTTTATTAAAACAATATGAATGTATGAGAAATTGGCCTACCCCCCAGTGGGCTTTGGTTGAGATGCTGTCATTGGTTGAGCAGTGGTCAAAGCTCTAAAAGAAAAACACAAAAACATTATATTTTTTCAAATATACGAAAACTATTATTTGCTAAAACTCATTCACTCTCTTAGAGTGATTGGACTCTCAAAAATGAAAATGTAGTCATTTATTCACACACTTGTCATTTCAAATTTATTTGCATTTCTTCTGTAGAACACAAAAAATATGTTTAAAAGAAAGTTTGTCACAGCACAGGTGCGGTACCCTTCACTTCTATTGTACACAAAACCAATGCAAGTTGATGAGCACCAGTTACCAACTTAATTCAAACTATCTCTTGTGTGTTGTGTGTCAAAGATAGAAAGTCATAGCGGTTTAAAATGTCAAGGGTCCACTAATTGATTAAAATCTTTTATCAAAACAATATGACTGTATGAGATTATGGCTTACCCCTCAGTGGGTCTTGGTTGAGTAGTTGTGATTGATAGAGGGCTGGTCAATGCTCTATGAGACAAAACACAAAACATGTTGTTTTAATAAATATATGAAAACTATTATTTGCCAAAGCTCATTCACTCTCTTAAAATGATAGCACTGTCAAAAATGAAAATTTATTCTTATATTCTCTCTCTTGTCATTTAAAATGTACTCTAATTTCTTTTTCTTTAGGACACAAAAACGAAATTTGGAAGAAAGTTTGTCACTTAAAAACTGTGGCATCCTTTCACTTCTTTTGTATAAAAAAACAATGCAAGGGAATTAGTGCCATTTCCCAACATTCTTCAAAATATCCCTTTTGTATTCTTTAAGAGCAAGGGAGTCCTACTGGTTTAATACGTAATGGAGGGAGGAGTAACTGATTAAAATATTACAACTGTAACATTATACAAAACATTATAACTGTATGAGACTGTGCCCTACCCCTCAGTCGGTCTTGGTTGAGTTGTTGTGATTGGTTGAGGACTGGTCAAAGCTCTAAAAGAAAAAACACAAACACATTATGTTTTTACACATTAATAAAACCATAAAATTGGCCAAAAGCTCATTCAATCACTTAAAGTGATAATACTCCCAGAGATGAAAAGTCTGAAATTTATTCACACTCTTGTCATTTGAAACCTATTTGACTGTCTTTCTTATGGTGAACACAAAAAATATATTTTGAAGAAAGTTGGTCACTAAACAGTTGTGGCACTTATTCCCTTTTGTTCTGAAATCACAAAACCAATGCAGGTGAATGGGTGATAGTGACCAAAAGAAATCCAAATATTTATTTTGTGTTCTTTAGAAGCAAGGTAGTAATACAGGTTTTAAATGTAAAAGAGGCGAGAAATTGATGAGAATCTTTTATTAAAACATTATGACTGTTAGACGTTAGCCTACAGCTCAGTGGGTCTTGGTTGAATTGTTGTGATTGGTTGAGCAGTGGTCAAAGCTCTTAAAGAAAAAACACAAACACATATATATGAAAACTATTATTTGCCAAATCTCATTAACTCTCTTAGAATCATAGCTCTCTCAAAAAAGTACATTTTATTCATATATTCACACTCTTATCATTTAAAATTCATTTTGAATTTCTTTTTCTGTAGGACACAGACAAGAAAGTTGGAAGAAAGTTGGTCACTGAACAACTGTGGCACCCTTTCATTTCTTTTGTATACAAACCCACTGCAAGGGAATTTTCGCCATATCCCAACATTCTTCAAAATATCACTTTTGTATTCTTTAAAGTAAGGGAGTCATACTAGTTTGAAATGTAAACTGATGAAAATGTTTCATTAAAACATTATAACTGTATGAGACTGTGACCTACCCCTCAGTCGGTCTTGGTTGAGTTGTTGTGATTGGCTGACGACTGGTCAAAGCACTAATAGACAAAACATAAACACATTAAAACATTAAATGTCATAATTTTTGTAAAATTTAGTTTCCCTAATCTTATTTACCCCATAAGATTGCATGACCATTAAAAACTGTTACCTACCCCTCTGTGGGATATTCTGCACTTCTAATGACTGGCCAAAGGGGCCATTAACATCATTGCAAATTGAGACCGAAAATTGTATCCGACAAAAATTGGACCGGGTTTAAAAAATTGCAATTGATTATTTTGGACTGGGTGTACATAGATCTTAAGAGCTCTTTGCAAAATTTTTTTAAAGCTACCAAAAGTTTAACAGTTCAAAAAGAATCACCATTTCAGTTTAGTAATAAAGTAGTCTGTTGTCTGATGTGCATGTGACATAACCTCATTCCCTTCTAAAAGATCTGAGGATTCTCTCATAAATGTACATTTATTTAAATTCACACCCTTGTCATTTCAAATCTATTATATATTTTAAAATAACTTGATCATTGGAGAGCTGTGGCCCCCATTCACATTTATTGAATACCAAAAATACAAGTAACTGAGCACCAATCCCCAAATTCTTCAAAATATCTCTTTTGTGTTCCTAAGAAGCAAGGAAGTTTGAAATGTAACAGGGAACAGTAATTGATTAAAATTTATAATCAAAACATTATAACTGTATGAGACTGTGGCCTACCCCTCAGTCGGTCTTGGTTGAGTTGTTGTGATTGGTTGAGTACTGGTCAAAGCTCTAAAGGACAAAACACAAACACATTATCTTTTTACAAATGAACAAAACCATAAACTTGGCCAAAAGCTCATTCAATCTTTAAAGTGATAGTAGTCCCAGAGATGAGAAGTCTGTTATCAATTCACACTCTTGTCATTTGAAACCTATTTGACTGTCTTTCTTATGGTAAACACAAAAAAAATATTTATAGAAAGTTGGTCACTAAACAGTTGTGGCACTTATTTCCTTTTATTCTGAAAACACAAAACCAATGCACATGAATGGGTGATAGTGACAAAAAGAAATCAAAATATTTATTTTGTGTTCTATGGAAGCAAGGTAGTCGTATTGGTTTGAAGCGTAATGGAGGCAAGACATTTATGAAAATCTTTTATTAAAATACAATGACTGTAAGAGACTGTGGCTTACCCCTCAGTGGGTCTTGGTTGACTTGTTGTGATTGGTTGAGTAGTGGTCAAAGCTCTACAAGAAAAAACACAAAGACATTATATTTTTTCAAATATATGAAAACTATTATTTGCCAAAGCTCATTCACTCTCTTAAACTGATAGCACTCTCAAAAATGAAAATTTATTCTTATATTCTCTCTCTTGTCATTTAAAATTTACTTTAATTTCTTTTTCTGTAGGACAAAAAAAAGAAATTTAAAAGAAAGTTGGTCACTAAGCAGCTGTGGCACTCTTTAACTTCATTTGTATAAAAAACCAATGCAAGGGAATAAGCGCCATTTCCCAACATTCTTCGAAATATCCCTTTTGTATTCTTTTAAAGCAAGGGAGTCATACTGGTTTAATTTGTAAGGTGGGAGAGTAACCGATTAAAATCTTTTATTAAAACAATATGACTGTATGAGACTGTGGCCTACCCCTCAGTGGGTCTTGGTTGAGTTGTTGTGATTGGTTGAGGACTGGTCAAAGCTCTAAAAGAAAAAACACAAACACATATATATGAAAACTATTATTTGCCAAAATTAATTATCTCTCTTAGAATCACAGCTCTCTCAAAAATGAAAATTTCTACGTATATTCACACTCTTATCATTTAAAATTCACTTGAATTTCTTTTTCTGTAGGACACAGACAAGCAAGTTAAAAAAAAAGTTGGTCACTGAACAACTGTGACACCCTTTAACTTCTTTTGTATACAAAACTAATGCAAGGAAATAAGCACCAATTCCCAACATTCTTCAAAATATCACTTTTGTATTCTTTAAAGGGAGGGAGTTATACTTTTTTGAAATGTAAACTGATGAAAATGTTTCATTAAAACAATATGACTGTATGAGACTGGGCCCTACCCCTCAGTCGGTCTTGGTTGAGTTGTTGTGATTGGTTGAGGACTGGTCGAAGCTCTAGATGACAAAACACAAACACATTGTGTTTTTACAAATGAACAAAAACATAAAATTGGACAAAAGCTCATTCAATCTCTTAAAGTGATAGTAGTCCCAGAGATTAGAAGTCTGTTATTAATTCACACTCTTGTCATTTGAAACCTATTTGACTGTCTTTCTTATGGTGAACACAAAAAATATATTTTGAAGAAAGTTGGTCACTAAACAGTTGTGGCACTTATTCCCTTTTATTCTGAAAACACAAAACCAGTGCAGGTGAAGGGGTGATTGTGACAAAAAGAAATCTAAATATTTATTTTGTGTTCTTTAGAAGCAAGGTAGTTATACTGGTTTAATACGTAAGGGGGGAGAGTAACTGATTAACATCTTTCATTAAAACAATTTGACTGTATGAGACTGTGGCCTACCCCTCAGTGGGTCTTGGTTGAGTTGTTGTGATTGGTTGAGGACTTGTCAAAGCTCTAAAAGAAAAAACACAAACACATATATATGAAAACTATTATTTTCCAAATCTCATTAACTCTCTTAGAGTCATATCTCTCTTAAAAATGAAATTTTTTTCATATATTCACACTCTTATCATGTTAAATTCACTTGAATTTCTTCTGCACTTCTAATGACTGGCCAAAGGGGCCGTAAACATCATTGCACATTGAGATCGAAATTTGTATCTGAAAAATTTGGACCGGGTTTAAAAAATGCAATTGATAATTTAGGACTGGGTGTACATAGATCTTCAGTGCTCTTTGCACAAAATTTTTTAAAGCCACCAAAAGTTTAACTGTTCAAAAAGAATCACCATTTCAGTTTAGTAATAAAGTAGTCTGTTGTCTGATCTGCATGTGACATAACCTCATTCCCTTCTAAAAGATCTGAGGATTCTCTCAGAAATGTAAATTTATTTAAATTCACACCCTTGTCATTTCAAATCTATTATATATTTTAAAGTAACTTGATCATTGGAGAGCTGTGGCCCCCATTCACATCTATTGTATACAAAAAATACAAGTAACTGAGCAGCAATCCCCAAATTCTTCAACATATCTCTTTTGTGCTCCTAAGAAGCAAGGCAGTTTAAAATGTGAGTGAGAAAATTAATTGATGAAAAACTTTTATTAAAACAATATGACTGTATGAGACTGTGGCCTACCCCTCAGTGGGTCTTGTTTGAGTTGTTGTGATTGGTTGAGGACTGGTCAAAGTTCTAAAAGACAATTAATTCCATAAAATCTATTTGAATTTCTTTCTGCTGCAGAAAATAAAAAATATATTTAGAATGAAGTTAGACACTGAACAGCTGTGGCACCCATTCACTTCTATTTGGTAAAAAACCAATGGAAGTCAATGAGCACCAGTACCCAACTTAATTCTAACTATCTTTTGTGTTTTCTGTCAAATCAAAGGGGGAGGTAATTTTTGACAATCTTTTACCTAAAACAATTTGACTGTATGAGATTATGCCTTACCCCTCAGTGGGTCTTGGTTGAGTAGTTGTGATTGGTAGAGGGCTGGTCAATGCTCTATAAGACAAAACACAAAAACATTGTGTTTTAACAAATATGAAAACTATTAATGCCAAAGCTCATTCAGCAACTGACCACAAAACCAATGCACGTGAATGGTTGATAGTGACCAAAAGAAATCTAAATATTTATTTTGTGTTCTTTAGAAGCAAGGGAGTCATACTGGTTTGAAAGGTTTGAAATGTAAGGAAGGCGAGAAATTGATGAGAATCTTTTATTAAAAAAATACGAATGTATGAGAAATTGGCCTACCCCCTAGTGGGCTTTGGTTGAGGTGCTGTCATTGGTTGAGCAGTGGTCAAAGCCCTAAAAGACAAAACACAAAGACATTATATTTTTTCAAATATACGAAAACTATTATTTGCTAAAACTCATTCACTCTCTTAGAGTGATTGGACTCTCAAAAATGAAAATGTAGCCATTTATTCACACTCTTGTCATTTCAAATTTATTTGCATTTCTTCTGTAGAACACAAAAAATATGTTTAAAAGAAAGTTTGTCACAGCACAGCTGCGGTAACGCTTCACTTCTATTGTACACAAAACCAATGCAAGTTGATGAGCACCAGTTACCAACTTAATTCAAACTATCTCTTGTGTGTTGTGTCAAAGATAGAAAGTCATAGCGGTTTAAAATGTCAAGGGTCCACTAATTAATTAAAATCTTTTATTGAAACAATATGACTGTATGAGATTATGGCTTACCCCTCAGTGGGTCTTGGTTGAGTTGTTGTGATTGGTAGAGGGATGGTCAATGCTCTATAAGACAAAACACAAAAACCTTGTGTTGTAACAAATATATGAAAACTATTATTTGCCAAAGCTCATTCACTCTCTTAAACTGATAGCACTCTCAAAAATGAAAATTTATTCTTATATTCTCTCTCTTGTCATTTAAAATTTACTTTAATTTCTTTTTCTGTAGGACACAAAAAAGAAATTTAAAAGAAAGTTCGTCACTAAGCAGCTGTGGCACTCTTTTACTTCATTTGTATAAAAAACCAATGCAAGGGAATCAGCGCCATTTCCCAACATTCTTCGAAATATCCCTTTTGTATTCTTTTAAAGCAAGGGAGTCATACTGGTTTAATACGTAAGGGGGAGAGTAACTGATTAAAATCTTTTATTAAAACAATATGACTGTATGAGACTGTGGCCTACCCCTCAGTGGGTCTTGGTTGAGTTGTTGTGATTGGTTGAGGACTGGTCAAAGCTCTAAAAGAAAAAACACAAACACATATATATGAAAACTATTATTTGCCAAATCTCATTAACTCTCTTAGAGTCATATCTCTCTTAAAAATAATTTTTTTTTCATATATTCACACTCTTATCATGTTAAATTCACTTGAATTTCTTTTTCTGTAGGACAAAGACAAGCAAGTTAAAAGAAAGTCGGTCACTGAACAACAGTGGCAGCCTTCAACTTTTTTTGTATACAAAACCAATGCAAGGGAATTAGCGCCATTTCCCAACATTCTTCAAAAATACCACTTTTGTATTCTTTAAAGTAAGGGAGTTATACTGGTTTGAAATGTAAACTGATGAAAATGTTTCATTAAAACAATATGACTGTATGAGACCGTGACCTACCCCTCAGTGGGTCTTGGTTGAGTTATTGTGATTGGTTGAGGACTTCTCAAAGCTCTAAATGACAAAACATAAACACATTAAAACAGTTAATTCCATAATTTTTGTAAAGTTTAGTTTTCTAATCTTATTTACCCCATAAGATAGCATGACCATTAAAAACTGTTACCTACCCCTCAGTGGGATATTCTGCACTTGTAATGACTGGCCAAAGGGGCTGTAAACATCATTGCACATTGAGACCGAAATTTGTATCCGAAAAAATTGGACCGGGTTTAAATAAATGCAATTGATATTTTTGGACTGGGTGTACATAGATCTTCAGAGCTCTTTGCACAAAAATTGAACAACTACCAAAAGTTTAACTGTTCAAAAAGAATCACCATTTCAGTTTAGTAATAAAGTAGTCTGTTGTCTGATGTGCATGTGACATAACCTCATTCCCTTCTAAAAGATCTGAGGATTCTCTCAGAAATGTACATTTATTTACATTCACACTCTTGTCATTTGAAATCTATTTTATATTTTAAAGTAACTTGATCATTGGAGAGCTGTGGCCCCCATTCTCATCTATCGTATACAAAAAATACAAGTAACTGAGCACCAATCCCCAAATTCTTCAAAATATCTCTTTTGTGCTCCTAAGAAGCAAGGCAGTTTGAAAATTTGAGTGAGAAAAGTAATTGATGAAAAACTTTTATTAAAACAATATGACTGTATGAGACTATGGCCTACCCCTCAGTGGGTCTTGGTTGAGTTGTTGTGATTGGTTGAGGACTGGTCAAAGTTCTAAAAGACAATTAATTCCATAAAATCTATTTGAATTTCTTTCTGCTGCAGAAAAAAAATATATATTTAGAATGAAGTTAGACACTGAACAACTGTGGCACCCATTGACTTCTATTTGGTAAAAAACCAATGGAAGTCAATGAGCACCAGTACCCAACTTAATTCTAACTATCTTTTGTGTTTTCTGTCAAATCAAAGTAATACTGGTTTGAAATATAAGGGGGAGGTAAATTTTGACAATCTTTTACCTAAAACAATTTACTGAATGAGACTGTGACATACCCCTCAGTGGGTCTTGGTTGAGTAGTTGTGATTGGTAGAGGGATGGTCAATGCTCTATAAGACAAAACACAAAAACATTGTGTTTTAACAAATATATGAAAACTATTATTTGCCAAAGCTCATTCAGCAACTGACCACAAAACCAATGCATGTGAATGGTTCATCGCGACTGAAAGAAATCTAAATATTATTTTGTGTTCTTTAGAAGCAAGGGAGTCATACTGGTTTGGAAGGTTTGAAATGTAAGGAAGGCGAGAAATTGATGAGAATCTTTTATTAAAACAATATGAATGTTTGAGAAATTGGCCTACCCCCCAGTGGGCTTTGGTTGAGATGCTGTCATTGGTTGAGCAGTGGTCAAAGCCCTAAAAGACAAAACACAAAGACATTATATTTTTCAAATATATGAAAACTATTATTTGCTAAAACTCATTCACTCTCTTAGAGTGATTGGACTCTCAAAAATGAAAATGTAGCCATTTATTCACACTCTTGTCATTTCATATTTATTTACATTTCTTCTGTAGAACACAAAAAATATGTTTAAAAGAAAGTTTGTCACAGCACAGGTGCGGTACCCTTCACTTCTATTGTACACAAAACCAATGCAAGTTGATGAGCACCAGTTACCAACTAAATTCAAACTATCTCTTGTGTGTTGCGTCAAAGATAGAAAGTCATAGCGGTTTAAAAGGTCATGGGTACACTAATTGATTAAAATCTTTTAAAAAAACAATATGACTGTATGAGATTATGGCTTGCCCCTCAGTGGGTCTTGGTTGAGTAGTTGTGATTGGTAGAGGGATGGTCAATGCTCTATAAGACAAAACACAAAAACATTGTGTTTTAAAAAATATATGAAAACTATTATTTGCCAAAGCTCATTCACTCTCTTAAACTGATAGCACTCTCAAAAATGAAAATTTATTCTTATATTCTCTCTCTTGTCATTTAAAATTTACTTTAATTTCTTTTTCTGTAGGACAAAAAAAAGAAATTTAAAAGAAAGTTGGTCACTAAGCAGCTGTGGCACTCTTTAACTTCATTTGTATAAAAAACCAATGCAAGGGAATAAGCGCCATTTCCCAACATTCTTCGAAATATCCCTTTTGTATTCTTTTAAAGCAAGGGAGTCATACTGGTTTAATTTGTAAGGTGGGAGAGTAACCGATTAAAATCTTTTATTAAAACAATATGACTGTATGAGACTGTGGCCTACCCCTCAGTGGGTCTTGGTTGAGTTGTTGTGATTGGTTGAGGACTGGTCAAAGCTCTAAAAGAAAAAACACAAACACATATATATGAAAACTATTATTTGCCAAAATTAATTATCTCTCTTAGAATCACAGCTCTCTCAAAAATGAAAATTTCTACGTATATTCACACTCTTATCATTTAAAATTCACTTGAATTTCTTTTTTCTGTAGGACACAGACAAGAAAGTTAAAAGAAAGTTGGCCACTGAACAACTGTGACACCCTTTAACTTCTTTGGTATACAAAACTAATGCAAGGGAATAAGCGCCAATTCCCAACATTCTTCAAAATATAACTTTTGTATTCTTTAAAGTGAGGGAGTTATACTGGTTTGAAATGTAAACTGATGAAAATATTTCATTAAAACAATATGACTGTATGAGACTGTGACCTACCCCACTGTCGGTCTTGGTTGAATTGTTGTGATTGGTTGAGGACTGGTCGAAGCTCTAGATGACAAAACATAAACACATTAAAACAGTAAATGCCATAATTTTTGTAAAGTTTAGTTTTCTAATCTTATTTACCCCATAAGATAGCATGACCATTAAAAACTGTTACCTACCCTTCAGTGGGATATTCTGCAATTGTAATGACTGGCCAAAGGGGCCGTAAACATCATTGCACATTGAGATCGAAATTTGTATCCGAAAAAATTGGACCGGGTTTAAAAAAAATGTAAATGATAATTTTGGACTGGGTGTACATAGATCTTCAGAATTCTTTGCACAAAAATTGAACAACTACCAAAAGTTTAACTGTTCAAAAAGAATCACCATTTCAGTTTAGTAATAAGTAGTCTGTTGTCTGATCTGCATGTGACATAACCTCATTCCCTTCTAAAAGATCTGAGGATTCTCTCATAAATGTACATTTATTTAAATTCACACTCTTGTCATTTGAAATCTATTTTATATTTTAAAGTAACTTGATCATTGGAGAGCTGTGGCCCCCATTCACATCTATTGTATACAAAAAATACAAGTAACTGAGCAGCAATCCCCAAATTCTTCAAAATATCTCTTTTGTGCTCATAAGAAGCAAGGCAGTTTAAAATGTGAGTGAGAAAAGTAATTGATTAAAAACTTTTATTAAAACAATATGACTGTATGAGACTATGGCCTACCCCTCAGTGGGTCTTGTTTGAGGTGTTGTGATTGGTTGAGGACTGGTCAAAGTTCTAAAAGACAATTAATTCCATAAAATCTATTTGAATTTCTTTCTGCTGCAGAAAATAAAAAATATATTTAGAATGAAGTTAGACACTGAACAGCTGTGGCACCCATTCACTTCTATTTGGTAAAAAACCAATGGAAGTCAATGAGCACCAGTACCCAACTTAATTCAAACTATCTTTTGTGTTTTCTGTCAAATCAAAGGGGGAGGTAATTTTGACAATCTTTTACCTAAAACAATTTGACTGTATGAGATTATGCCTTACCCCTCAGTGGGTCTTGGTTGAGTTGTTGTGATTGGTAGAGGGCTGGTCAATGCTCTATAAGACAAAACACAAAAACATTGTGTTTTAGTAAATATGAAAACTATTATTTGCCAAAGCTCATTTAGCAACTGACCACAAAACCAATGCATGTGAATGGTTGATAGTGACCAAAAGAAATCTAAGTATTATTTTGTGTTCTTTAGAAGCAAGGGAGTCATACTGGTTTGAAAGGTTTGAAATGTAAGGAAGGCGAGAAATTGATGAGAATCTTTTATTAAGACAATATGAATGTATGAGAAATTGGCCTACCCCCTAGTGGGCTTTGGTTGAGGTGCTGTCATTGGTTGAGCAGTGGTCAAAGCCCTAAAAGACAAAACACAAAGACATTATATTCTTTAAAATATATGAAAACTATTATTTGCTAAAACTCATTCGCTCTCTTGGAGTGATTGGACTCTCAAAAATTAAAATGTAGCCATTTATTCACACACTTGTCATTTCAAATTTATTTGCATTTCTTCTGTAGAACACAAAAAATATGTTTAAAAGAAAGTTTGTCACAGCACAGCTACGGTAACGCTTCACTTCTATTGTACACAAAACCAATGCAAGTTGATGAGCACCAGTTACCAACTTAATTCAAACCATCTCTTGTGTGTTGTGTCAAAGATAGAAAGTCATAGCGGTTTAAAATGTCAAGGGTCAACTAATTGATTAAAATCTTTAAAAATAACAATTTGACTGTATGAGATTATGGCTTACCCCTCAGTGGGTCTTGGTTGAGTAGTTGTGATTGGTAGAGGGATGGTCAATGCTCTATAAGACAAAATACAAAAACATTGTGTTTTAACAAATATATGAAAACTATTCTTTTTCTGTAGGATACAAAAAAGAAATTTAGAAGAAGTTTGTCACTAAACAGCTGTGGCACCCTTTCACTTCTTTTGTATACAAAACAAATGCAAGGGAATTAGTGCCATTTCCCAACATTTTCGATATATCCCTTTTGTGTTCTTTTAAAGCAAGGGAGTCATACTGGTTTAATACGTAAGGTGGGAGAGTAACTCATGAAAATATTTCATTAAAACAATTTGACTGTATGAGACTGTGGCCTATCCCCCTCAGTCGGTCTTGGTTGAGTTGTTGTGATTGGTTGAGGACTGGTCAAAGCTCTAAAGGACAAAACACACACATTATGTTTTTACAAATGAACAAAAACATAAAATTGGCCAAAAGCACATCCAATCTCTTAAAGTGATAGTAGTCCCAGAGATGAAAAGTCTGTTATAAATTCACACTCTTGTCATTTGAAACCTTTTTGACTGTCTTTCTTATGGTGAACACAAAAAAGATATTTTGAAGAAAGTTGGTCACTAATTAATGTGGCACTTATTTCCTTTTATCCTGAAAACACAAAACCAATGCACATGAATGGGTAATAGTGACAAAAAGAAATCTAAATATTTTTTTGTGTTCTTTAAAAGCAAGGTTGTCATACAGGTTTGAAATTTAAAAGAGGCGAGAAAATGTTGAGAATCTTTTATTAAAACAATATGACTGTATGAGACTGTGGCTTACCCCTCAGTGGGTCTTGGTTGAGTTGTTGTGATTGGTTGAGCAGTGGTCAAAGTTCTAAAAGAAAAAAACACAAACACATATATATGAAAACTATTATTTGCCAAATCTCATTAACTCTCATAGAGTGATAGCGCTCTCAAAAATGAAAATGTAGTCATTTATTCAAATTCTTATCATTTAAAATGTACTAGAATTTCTTTTTCTGTAGGACACAGACAAGAAAGTTGGAAGAAAGTTGGTCACTGAACAACAGTGGCAGCCTTCAACTTCTTTGGTATACAAAACCAATGCAAGGGAATAAGCCCCATTTCCCAACATTCTTCAAAATATCGCTTTTGTATTCTTTAAGTAAGGGAGTCATACTGGTTTGAAATGTAAACTGATGAAAATATTTCATTAAAACAATATGACTGTATGAGACTGTGACCTACCCCTCAGTCGGTCTTGGTTGAGTTATTGTGATTGGTTGAGGACTTGTCAAAGCTCTAAATGACAAAACACAAACACATTAAAACAGTAAATGTCATAATTTTTGTAAAATTTAGTTTCCTAATCTTATTTACCCCATAAGATAGCATGACCATAGAAATCTTTGATCTACCCCTCAGTGGGATATTCTGCACTTCTAATGACTGGCCAAAGGGGCCGTAAACATCATTGCACATTGAAATCGCAAAATTGTATCCGAAAAAATTGGACCGGGTTTATAAAAATGCAATTGATAATTTTGGACTGGGTGTACAAGAGCTGTTTGCACAAAAATGTAAAAGCTACCAAAAGTTTAACTGTTCAAAAAGAATCACAATTTCAGTTTAGTAATAAAGTAATCTGCTGTCTGATGTGCATGTGACGTAACCTCATTCCCTTCTAAAAGATCTAATGATTCTCTCAAAAATGTACATTTATTTACATTCACACTCTTGTCATTTCAAATCTATTATATATTTTAACTTGGTCATTGGAGAGCTGTGGCCCCCATTCACATCTATTGTATACAAAAAATACAAGTAACTGAGCACTAATCCCCAAATTCTTCAAAATATCTCTTTTGTGCTCCTAAGAAGCAAGGAAGTTTGAAAGCTAAGTGGGAACAGTTATTGATTAAAATTTTTCATCAAAACATTATAACTGTATGAGACTGTGGCCTACCCCTCAGTCGGTCTTGGTTGTGATGTTGTGATTGGTTGAGGACTGGTCAAATCTCTATATGACAAAACACACACATTATGTTTTTACAAATGGATAGAACCAGAAAATTGGCCAAAAGCTCATTCAATCTCTTAAAGTGATAGTAGTCCCAGAGATGAGAAGTCTGTTATTAATTCACACTCTTGTCAATTGAAACCTATTTGACTTTCTTTCTTATGGTGAACACAAAAAAGATATTTTGAAGAAAGTTGGTCACTAAACAGTTATGGTACTTATTCCCTTTTATTCTGAAAACACAAAACCAATGCATGTTAATGGGTGATAGTGACCAAAAGAAATCTAAATATCTATTTTGTGCTCTTTAGAAGCAAGGTAGTTATACTGGTTTGAAATATAAAAGAGGCGAGAAATTGATGAGAATCTTTTATTAAAACAATATGAATGTATGAGAAATTGGCCTACCCCCCAGTGGGCTTTGGTTGAGATGCTGTCATTGGTTGAGCAGTGGTCAAAGCTCTAAAAGAAAAAACACAAAAACATTATATTTTTTCAAATATACGAAAACTATTATTTGCTAAAACTCATTCACTCTCTTAGAGTGATTGGACTCTCAAAAATGAAAATGTAGTCATTTATTCACACACTTGTCATTTCAAATTTATTTGCATTTCTTCTGTAGAACACAAAAAATATGTTTAAAAGAAAGTTTGTCACAGCAAAGGTGCGGTACCCTTCACTTCTATTGTACACAAAACCAATGCAAGTTGATGAGCACCAGTTACCAACTTAATTCAAACTATCTCTTGTGTGTTGTGTGTCAAAGATAGAAAGTCATAGCGGTTTAAAATGTCAAGGGTCCACTAATTGATTAAAATCTTTTATCAAAACAATATGACTGTATGAGATTATGGCTTACCCCTCAGTGGGTCTTGGTTGAGTAGTTGTGATTGATAGAGGGCTGGTCAATGCTCTATGAGACAAAACACAAAACATGTTGTTTTAATAAATATATGAAAACTATTATTTGCCAAAGCTCATTCACTCTCTTAAAATGATAGCACTGTCAAAAATGAAAATTTATTCTTATATTCTCTCTCTTGTCATTTAAAATGTACTCTAATTTCTTTTTCTTTAGGACACAAAAACGAAATTTGGAAGAAAGTTTGTCACTTAAAAACTGTGGCATCCTTTCACTTCTTTTGTATAAAAAAACAATGCAAGGGAATTAGTGCCATTTCCCAACATTCTTCAAAATATCCCTTTTGTATTCTTTAAGAGCAAGGGAGTCCTACTGGTTTAATACGTAATGGAGGGAGGAGTAACTGATTAAAATATTACAACTGTAACATTATACAAAACATTATAACTGTATGAGACTGTGCCCTACCCCTCAGTCGGTCTTGGTTGAGTTGTTGTGATTGGTTGAGGACTGGTCAAAGCTCTAAAAGAAAAAACACAAACACATTATGTTTTTACACATTAATAAAACCATAAAATTGGCCAAAAGCTCATTCAATCACTTAAAGTGATAATACTCCCAGAGATGAAAAGTCTGAAATTTATTCACACTCTTGTCATTTGAAACCTATTTGACTGTCTTTCTTATGGTGAACACAAAAAATATATTTTGAAGAAAGTTGGTCACTAAACAGTTGTGGCACTTATTCCCTTTTGTTCTGAAATCACAAAACCAATGCAGGTGAATGGGTGATAGTGACCAAAAGAAATCCAAATATTTATTTTGTGTTCTTTAGAAGCAAGGTAGTAATACAGGTTTTAAATGTAAAAGAGGCGAGAAATTGATGAGAATCTTTTATTAAAACATTATGACTGTTAGACGTTAGCCTACAGCTCAGTGGGTCTTGGTTGAATTGTTGTGATTGGTTGAGCAGTGGTCAAAGCTCTTAAAGAAAAAACACAAACACATATATATGAAAACTATTATTTGCCAAATCTCATTAACTCTCTTAGAATCATAGCTCTCTCAAAAAAGTACATTTTATTCATATATTCACACTCTTATCATTTAAAATTCATTTTGAATTTCTTTTTCTGTAGGACACAGACAAGAAAGTTGGAAGAAAGTTGGTCACTGAACAACTGTGGCACCCTTTCATTTCTTTTGTATACAAACCCACTGCAAGGGAATTTTCGCCATATCCCAACATTCTTCAAAATATCACTTTTGTATTCTTTAAAGTAAGGGAGTCATACTAGTTTGAAATGTAAACTGATGAAAATGTTTCATTAAAACATTATAACTGTATGAGACTGTGACCTACCCCTCAGTCGGTCTTGGTTGAGTTGTTGTGATTGGCTGACGACTGGTCAAAGCACTAATAGACAAAACATAAACACATTAAAACATTAAATGTCATAATTTTTGTAAAATTTAGTTTCCCTAATCTTATTTACCCCATAAGATTGCATGACCATTAAAAACTGTTACCTACCCCTCTGTGGGATATTCTGCACTTCTAATGACTGGCCAAAGGGGCCATTAACATCATTGCAAATTGAGACCGAAAATTGTATCCGACAAAAATTGGACCGGGTTTAAAAAATTGCAATTGATTATTTTGGACTGGGTGTACATAGATCTTAAGAGCTCTTTGCAAATTTTTTTTAAAGCTACCAAAAGTTTAACAGTTCAAAAAGAATCACCATTTCAGTTTAGTAATAAAGTAGTCTGTTGTCTGATGTGCATGTGACATAACCTCATTCCCTTCTAAAAGATCTGAGGATTCTCTCATAAATGTACATTTATTTAAATTCACACCATTGTCATTTCAAATCTATTATATATTTTAAAATAACTTGATCATTGGAGAGCTGTGGCCCCCATTCACATTTATTGAATACCAAAAATACAAGTAACTGAGCACCAATCCCCAAATTCTTCAAAATATCTCTTTTGTGTTCCTAAGAAGCAAGGAAGTTTGAAATGTAACAGGGAACAGTAATTGATTAAAATTTATAATCAAAACATTATAACTGTATGAGACTGTGGCCTACCCCTCAGTCGGTCTTGGTTGAGTTGTTGTGATTGGTTGAGTACTGGTCAAAGCTCTAAAGGACAAAACACAAACACATTATCTTTTTACAAATGAACAAAACCATAAACTTGGCCAAAAGCTCATTCAATCTTTAAAGTGATAGTAGTCCCAGAGATGAGAAGTCTGTTATCAATTCACACTCTTGTCATTTGAAACCTATTTGACTGTCTTTCTTATGGTAAACACAAAAAAAAATATTTATAGAAAGTTGGTCACTAAACAGTTGTGGCACTTATTTCCTTTTATTCTGAAAACACAAAACCAATGCACATGAATGGGTGATAGTGACAAAAAGAAATCAAAATATTTATTTTGTGTTCTATGGAAGCAAGGTAGTCGTATTGGTTTGAAGCGTAATGGAGGCAAGACATTTATGAAAATCTTTTATTAAAATACAATGACTGTATGAGACTGTGGCTTACCCCTCAGTGGGTCTTGGTTGACTTGTTGTGATTGGTTGAGTAGTGGTCAAAGCTCTAAAAGAAAAAACACAAAGACATTATATTTTGCAAATATATGAAAACTATTATTGGCAAAAACTCATTCATTCTCTTAGAGTGATTGAACTCTCAAAAATGAAAATGTAGTCATTTATTGACACTTGTCATTTCATATTTATTTGCATTTCTTCTGTAGAACACAAAAAATATGTTTAAAAGAAAGTTTGTCACAGCACAGGTGCGGTACCCTTCACTTCTATTGTACACAAAACCAATGCAAGTTGATGAGCACCAGTTACCAACTTAATTCAAACTATCTCTTGTGTGTTGTGTCAAAGATAGAAAGTCATAGCGGTTTAAAATGTCAAGTGTCCACTAATTGATTGAAATCTTTTATTGAAACAATATGACTGTATGAGATTATGGCTTACCCCTCAGTGGGTCTTGGTTGAGTAGTTGTGATTGGTAGAGGGATGGTCAATGCTCTATAAGACAAAACACAAAAACCTTGTGTTTTAACAAATGTATAAACAATTTATTGGCCAAAAGCTCGTTCAATCAAATAAAGTGATAGTTCTCTCAAAAATGAAAAGTCTGTCATCAACTCAAACTCTTGTCATTTCAAACCTATTTGACTTTCTTTCTTCTGTAGATCACAAAATAATATTTTGAAGAAAGTTGGTCACTGAACAGCTATGGTACCCATTCACGTCTATTGTATATAAAACCAACGAATGTGGATGAGTGCCAGTTGCCATCATTCCCCAATATATCACTTTTCGGTTAATTTAAAGCAAGGGAGTCATTCTGGTTTGAAATATAAAGTGGGCAAGCTGTCGATGAAGATCTTTCAATGAAACAATATGACTCTATGAGACTGTGACCTACCCCTCAGTGGGTCTTGGTTGAGTTGTTGTGATTGGTTGAGGAGCTATTATAGCTCTAAGAGGCAAAACACAAACACAATATACTCTTAAAAATGTATAAAAAAGAAAAAAAGCTAATTTACTCTCTTAAAGAACTCGTTCTTCCAGAAATGAAAATTTTGTCATATATTCACACTCTTGTCATTTCAAATCTAATTGAATTTCTTTCTTCTGCAGAACACAAAACATATTTTGAAGAAAGTTGGTAACTGAACAGCTTTGGCACCCATTCACTTAAACTACATACAAAACAAATGAGGGGAGTGAGCACCAGTTACCAACATTTTTTAAAATATCATTTATGTGTTCATTAGAAGCAAGGTAGTCCTACTGGTTTGAAATGTAAGGGAGGCAAGAAATCGATTAGAATCTTTTATTAAAACATTATGAGTATGAGACTGTGGCTTACCCCTCAGTGGGTCTTGGTTGAGTTGTTGTAATTGGTTGAGGAGTTGTCAAAACCCTAAAAAGTCAAACACAAACACATTCTCTCCAAATATTGTACATCATTATACTACATCAAGTAACTGGGAGTTCTAAGACATTGATATTATTTCAAGAGATGGTTAAAGTATAATTACCTAGAAACACATGGCCCGTATCTGACACTTTCATCAAGAACATTGTTGATTTGCTTAACTTTCACAACTGGGCAGGGTAGAGAATCATTCTGCTGTAGCTCTCTGATATCTAAGACAAAACATGCTGGTTAAATACACCACATGAACTGAAAGCTTAATATATAAGTGAAACTCCAACCAACAATGAAAATCCTATCATAAATTACTCAAGTTGTTCCAAACTTGTTTACATTTCTTATAGCTAACTATAACTAAGATTATGAATGTTACCAAATAACATGTTTTTTGGCTGCTCCCGGGGCAGAAAAACTAAAATGATTCTCAAAGATTCCCCAGAATGGTAGCATTTGGTTTCCTGAAAATCTCAGTTGTGTTTAACAGAAGTAAGACATTTTGCAGGTAACACTTTGCTTGAGTGATTATTCATCACAGAATTACTCATTATCAGTTGGAATTTCCTTTAAAAAATCAAAACCAGGGGGCCTGTTTATAAATGCTCACATGCATAGATTTCACCATAGAGAGGGCATGTACAAAAACTTATCTCATTTATAAATGATATAAAATTAAGATGCATTTTTATTGGTTAGGGTATGGACTATAGCTGAATTCAATGGTATAATTTTACAATTGGAAGAATCTAATTTAGGATGGTTCCTGTGCAGCATTTCATAAAAGAGACCCCCGTTTTCTATAAGCTATGTGACATACCTTGCATGCTAATAAGAATTATGAGGTCACCTCCCTTGATGAAATCTCTTTTTTTGAGGTCAGCTCTGGGGATTACAGTACTGAAATATCCACTGTAAAATACTTGCATATTTTCAATATTCACTGTCTGAGTACTATTCTGAGGATTGTTCCAACCACCTGTACAATAAATGTATTTTTTAAATGCACATGCTAGAAATTAGCGTTTTTGTTTCATTAGCATTAACACTTTTCCCCAAACCGTACACACAAAATGCACGTCTCACATCTCCTTTTAAATATAACTGCATTCAAAATACCAGTAACACTTGTCCGAATGAAGAATTTGCATCAGATTGCAAACACTTCTGTCATGATAATAAATGTTTGGATATACCATGTAAACACTGTTGTTCTAAATGTAAAGCTTTTTTGTCTTTTATAGGCTTGTATCTACATTTCAATAGAATTTTCTACAATGAATGAAGTCTGCTGAGAGGGGGAACAAGTGCACTGTTTACGCCAATGCAATATTTAAACAGAAAATATCAGTTCAAGCATAACTGTTGCTTACAGTAGCACACCCAAAAATTGTATGTGGGGGTTCCGCGGGGGTCAGTCAAGATATTCTGATCTTTGACCTATTTTTAGGCCTATTCCACGGTCAAGCAGTGATAGGTTAGTGATCAGTTAAACATTTACTGTTTGTACATGAGCGTGAGACCTGGTGAATAAGTATAGAATTTTGATTGGTTGTGTTAGATGTTTGTATTTAAGTTTAAGTTTTTAAGTTAGAGTTTTTCTGAATTGTTTAAACACTAAGACCCATTGGAGTTCTCAGTTGCCTAAAAGACTTGCAGTATCAGAGAAAGTTTGTCAGATGCAGGGTACATTACTGTAAAAATAGCAGTATAGGAACAAATAAGGAGGAATAACTAAACAAATTCAAAGAGCAAAGAAAAGTTAATACATTTTAATTAAGCTACTATAATAGAATATGTTCTGAAAAAGACACTGAAGGAAAACATGAAATTTGATATAAAAGATTAAAAATGCGTTTTCTATTTTTGGAACAATGTGTTTTCCAATTTTTTATGTTAAAGTGTCTATCAAAGCAGTGTTTAACTTTAAACACAGTTAAAATGGTTTTGGAAGAAAGTTTCAGTTTGCGTGAGGAGTCGAATGTTTTGTTCAGAGGGCTTTAAGACAAGGTTTTGTGTTTAATGTTAACAGGAAATGGAGCTAGGTTTTAGAAAATGTGTTTTATCAATTGAGGAAAACTCAAATGGATTTAATTCACTGTCTTTCCACGATGTAACACCACTGTCAAATACAGGAAATATACTCTGCCATCTGGCACTTTGGTGGAAATACACAGAATCTTAAAAGACTCAGGTTATGTTAATTGTCTCACCTTGTTGTTCAGTAGTGAAGCTTGTTTCAAGTGACATGCGTCTCTGCATGTGTGGATTCTGATCAAGCACCTGGAGGGTTACTTGTCTGTGTAGACAAGGCCACTGCAGCTGGTTATCAAACACACCGGATAACAGGTAAAACTGTAATAAATAGTTATCAGAATTTCTCTCTAAAACAACCCGATAACCATATCCTTCACTAGAATAATATAGTGAACTGAAGATGTTATTGGGTGTTGTGTTTAGAAGTTGCTCAAAGTTTCGTATCTGCCATATATTGGGGCACTCAATCTGTGGGATATTAATATCATCTACTGAAAACCCTCCACTGGAGTTTCCAGCTCCTTTAAGTGCTTCAAATACGACTTGAAAGGTTTTAGTTGCATTTAGTGACACATGGTGCAGACGCCAGTAATTGTCAGAGGGTCCTGAAAAGAATGAAAGTAAGAAAACCTTGAGCAACATTTTCACGTTGAGTGCATTCATTTGAATTTATTTGAGCAGTTGAAACAGACCTGTAATCTGATCCATAAGTATCAAAATTCCTCTGCTGTCCGCTTCATTCTGATACTCTCTCATCCAGATGTTGAGCTTGTCATTTTCATTACCACTGTGATAGTAATAAAACTGCAGACACTGAACTTTACAGTCTCTTGTCGGAGTCATTTTTCTGGTTTCTTGTCTAGCTGAATCTCCCTCTTTTCTTCCCTTTAGACTGACGTGCATGAAGAAAGAGCTCACTGGAAAAATAAAACATGTGAAATGGGTAGAGTTGATATATGTGCAAAACACAAATTTTTTGTGTATTTTAGGAATTTCTCATTTTAGAAATCTCACCATTATACTTTGTGTCCATATAGGTGTGATCAGTGACATTGACTCCCATCACTGAACTCACTTTCAGCCATCCGTGTTCAGTAGATGAACAGAAACTCATCTGACATAGAGAGTCATCATCAAAACTACAGTGATGAAGAAAAGATGTGGATGAATCTATAACACAAACAGTCATAATGATCCAGTTATTCCAGATGGAATATTTTTGATAATTTGTGCCTGTCACATTACAATTATTAACATAGTACAGCCCAAAAGGTTTTCATACAATGAAGGCATTTTATAATATGCATTGTTAAAAGGATGCTGTACATTAAATACAGTATGAGCAATGGATTTATTTATAAAAATTATAAGGTATCAACAGCAAGAAAATAAAGCTAGAAAAATAGATATAACTTTAAAAACACGGTCACAGTTTCATTGTGTTCCAGAGAATAAACATAAAAACAACAATTGAAAATAAATAAATGGAAAAAACACTTACTGCATTTATAAAGACTATTGAGCTCAATAGCATCATATTCACTCATGTCAAAGCGCTGACCGATCACATCTTGAAACTCAGGATGCTTGGTTATAATTGTAAGTCCATTCCCATTGCTGAAGGAGTCTTTACGATAATGCATAACAGATATGTAGTCATATGGAGTGCCCTGGACACTACTCATATTCTCCCCATATTTATTGAAATTGTTTTCCTGCCCTAAAAAATAAAGGTGTAATTTTTTTTACATAGAATACTAATAAATATATATATATGTAGTCTGAGGGCTAGAGGCAACCTGCTATGATGTTTTCAGATCTTATTGTGACATAATCATCTCTGTCATATCTAGAGTGTTCATGATAAAATCCAAGTGCATGAAGAAACTCATGCTCAACAATTCCTATACGTCCGCAGCCCTCTCCAATGGAAATATTCTGAGGCTGTTGCCCTTTACTGATTCGACCGATAAATGACCAACACCTGTTAAAAATGTAAGAGGCCATAGATATTTAGCATGATGGTGGTATCTTAGTTTATCAAGTCAGATGTTCTTTTCCCTAAAATCAGTGAAGGCTAGTTTAAGATCTCAATGGAGTAAATGTATCTACCTTTACATTATATTTAAGCATTTGGCATTAATATGATTTGGTCTCGTCACTGGTGGTGGGGCAGTAACTAAAAGCAGAGGTGACCAATTACAGTATACTAGACCATTTGACCAGGCAGAGAAAACTGGGTGGCGTGTCTTAAAGTTTTAGGAACTAAATACGAGTGTTTTCAGACATAAGCAGAGACGTGAGGAAACCAGGTAAATAATAAAACTACCAATGTGCGCCTTTAATAATATAATATTGAGGACTCAAACAAAAAAATTAATGATAGCTTAAACACCAAACAAGGGTCTCTAAAAAATCTGAGTATGTGCAATCCCTGGGAATCAAACCCATGATTAGGGTGATGCCAGCAACATTCTCCAACCACTGAGCTAGAGGAAGGTACTTATACTGTACCCTTGAAGCTTCACCACAGAAATGTAAAATTCTTCTGTTGTTCTTGGTTTGAAGTCAACACAGGATTTCAGTCTGAACTGCTCAAAGGCCCTCCATATGACACCTTTATCATTCATAGCTGTAACCAGAATCAAAACACATCATGTGGGAAAGGATCCAAAGCATTGGTTTAAAAATACATAAAGATTAAAAAAAACATATGTTCTTACTTAGATCAGGACTCAGCACATAGGGTACAGGGAATTCCCATCGTTTTGAATTTCCTAAAATTGAACTTCTTTGCCTTGTCTTTAAAGCAGATAAATTGATATGATAACTTCAGATCAGAGCTCCCCAAACCTCAGAGGGGTTAGGTCCCCACAAACATAGCAAAAGATTCATGCTTTCCCCACCTCTTTGTTTAAAAGAATGTAAATTATTAGCTTAAAGATATTTATAAATGTATTAATTTTGATTGGTCAGCAGCTGTGTTTTATTCTTGATGCAGCATGGCTATGACCGCTTCACCAAACCATTCTGTGTATCACTGAGTATCAATCTTTGCAACATTAACATATAGCTGTGGTGGTTAGACTCTACTAACAGCAGCAAAAGCAAAAGCTGTTCTTTTCGTAATGTAAATATTACTATATATTTTTTATTTTTACATTTTTATTGTGCGATAATCATTGATGACTTGCTTAACAATGCCCGTCAGCTTTGATCTATTCGCAATACAGCATGGCCTCTTGTACCTTATTGCTTATATATGTATTTGTATATTACATTAATTTACATTTACATTTAGTCATTTAGCAGACGCTTTTATCCAAAGCGACTTACAATAGTCGAGGAGACAATGAAGCAGTAAATAGCCGATACAACAATAGGTCAACAAGTGCTACAACAATGCTACCGAGTTACACAGAGAGCGAAGTTACAAAAGATTTTTTTTATTTATTTATTTATTTTTTATTTAGATTTTACAACTACTTAGAATTTAAAGCCGATTGTCTCACAAAACATCCACAACATTTAACCTGTGATTCAGTCTAGCCACAGTCTAGCCACAGTTCCCCGGCAAATCGGCTATGCAGCAACTGCTTTAGATAACTAATATCAGACTTCTTTTTTGATGTAATAATGTGTGTTTATGTCATTTTTTAAATAACACTCACCACCATGATGTCTCCCTCTTTAAGGTGTAAACCTAATGCATTCATATATCACAAAACATGAATGAGAATGATTTTATATATTAATTTTCTGTACACACTCAGAGCCACAGATTAAATTTCAATATTAAGTATGCGGTTAACTTTAAGCAATAAATAAATAAGACATTCAATGTGATTTATAAAAAAATATTATTACTGTTAAAAAGTGAGAATCAAAACTGTTAAAATGACTATCACAATGTATAGTATTTTGTGTGTTAAAGGCACTAAGATGTTGGCATCAAAATGAACAAAGATTGATTTATATCCATAGAAAGGACATTAGATCTACATAAAATGAACTGGGTTGACAGAATGTTGTGAATGTACAAAATATGGGTTGTAGAATTTACTTAATTTCATCATGTTTATAGGATCCACCTAACTAAATAGTTTTTTAGCATATGTATTTCAAGAGAAGATATGTTAAAAAAAAACTATTTTAATTATGTGAAACTGAAGAACATGATAAAAATTCTGTAGTCCAACAACCCATTTTTTAACTGAATACATTATTTAAATTAAATGAATAAAAGAATAAGGGAGTATAATACGTTCTGCAATTTCTACATTAAATTATAAAAAAAATACTTATAAAGGGTCAAAACTTTATAACATAGTGTCAATTAAAAAAGGTGTACATTTCCAATTAGCATATAGATTAAAAGTATGTAGTCTTTAAATATGTCATGAGTGTTTTTTGTTGTTGCAAATATGCCTCACACGATTGATAAACAAAAAGTAAATTCCCCCAAATTTTACCCAAAACATTTTAATTATTTTCAAACAACAACAATTTAAAGCATCACACTTTCTTTAAAGTACAGGGTTTATGCTTAACCCATTTTTTACAGCATCTGTTGCCACTGGCTGACTGTACAGCAATACAGTTTGTTGTGTGTTATATCATCAGTCATTATCAAAAGCTGTCTCTATAGATCAATATACCTGTACACCTTTCTTATTGATATCTTATTTTACAAAGATCTTGTGTTATTTTCACAGAGTTGATCAGACTTTACATCATAAATGTGCAGCAATTTCAATTCTTCGTTTCAAAGTTTCTTACACTGACTGACATACTTTTTTACATAATTATATCCCTTTACCTTTGTTTATTTCAGGAATATCCTTCCAGTGCTCATCAATAACTTATAGAAGGAAGGAAAACATGATTAAAAAAACACACATATTGTGTGCATTGTGTTGTAGCTAAAAAACATACAAGTAAAACCATGCAAGCAGAATGTAAAGGAAATAGAGAGTGAACAATTATTGAACATACAGTAACATAAATTGACTGTAAACCACCAGGACACTGTTAATTTCACTGACTTATAATGTGTGCTGTACTCACCCACATATTGTGAAGGCTAAGGAAATTATAAATATTAATAAAAAAAATACTTTGTTGATATTTTGTATACACTTATAGGTTTTCCGATATATGATATATGATACTCACCATTTGTGATGCAAAGTAAAAAGCCAAGCTCATCAGAAAAAAAGTCCACACATTCATCTTCACAGTTAATCAACTTGATCTATTGACTGACAAAATTTCAACTTATCACTTGACAGTGATCTTACATAAATTATGTGATATTAAGTATTTCTACAGGCAACCCATTAAAGATCATATTTGTGATCAAATGTTCAGATACTCACATGACAGAATATGTTTAAGCATCTCACTCTGCTTGTCTGATTTTAATAAAATCTTTCCCACTGTTCTTCCTCATACTAACTGAGCTTCTTTCAGTAATTATGACTTGTTGCACATACTGGTATACCTACATTGTCAGATGTCAGTAAGAGAGACAAAGACCATTTATTTTGAAACCGAAAATGAAATAAAATTGTTAGAACATATAACATTTACATACATTTAAAGCCTATTTATTTATAAACATAAGCAGGAGCTGCTTATGTTTATAAATAAATAGGCTTTAAATGTATGTTTTTCCGGACACAATTGAAAAGCTGTATCGGTCTTCTGTACACTACAGGTACTCAAGATTAAGATAAGTAAAAACTGTGTAGGATACCTTTAAAAGGATACAAACACACAGAGTTTAGACAAAATAATGGATAGCGACAGTAACAATTTTTATCTTAAAACAAGACTCTACTGTGTTTGTTAGTTAACCCAAAGAGCTCGTTAGGATGTTTCTAGTTTGAAGGCATTCTTTTTGATGAAGCATGCCCTAACAAGGTAACAAAAGAGAGGGCTGTGTATGAAGAATATTTTTGTTGACGTCTCAGGTTGTTTTTAACCAACGATTGCTATGGGCAATAAATGCAGTCATGTCAGATTCTTTAAATGACAGTGGCTTACTTTTTTAACAACAACTGTGAACATTATCTTCATAACATTAAGAAATGTTTGATTTATCTTATGCATACAAAGTAGGATTGTCATCCTTTTCTTTTTGGGAACGCACTAGTAAAAACACAGCGAAAAATGATCTAGTTGGAAATCTTGGACTACAGTGTACGCCAGGATTGTCGGGATCTAGTTACTTTTGTATTAAGACGGTGACAATATAATACTCATTCTTATAATGTCTTGAACATATGCAGATAACATATGCAGATAATATTGCATATCATGGAAAGAGAGTGCAACAGAAATGTATCGCATCTGTTGTTACTCTTCTGCATCTCTGAAAGCTGTGCATGTTATACTTTATGTGTATATTGTGTTATAGGAGGTGAGTTTTACATTTTTGGGTAGGTGCACTCTGCCTAAAATGCTGACTTGTTGACAGAGAGACGTAATACTCAACTTGAAAGTTCCAATTTTGGCATAAGATGCTCAGCCTTAGGTTGTTACAAACCAGTCGATTTATTTTAGTCGAATACTGAAAAAGGTATTTGGAAAAATATTAGTTACTAAGAGATGTTTTTAGGGCACCATTGATTACAATAGTAGAAATAATTAAAATGGTAATAAAATGTGCACTAAAACAGTTTGTTTCCAATTCCCCTAAATATCTCTTGAAGATATAGTATACATTCTATGGGATCACTTATTCAATAATGTTGGAGAACAAAATTTAAATATACATTGAGCAAAGCAATTCCCTAAAGTGTTAAGAGTGTAACTGGTTTTACTTGAACCCACACCCATAATGACTGACACTGTGGCTTCTAATGTAGAGCAGACATATTTATCTAATTTCTCACCAGTAAGGCATTAATTAACTTTAACATTCAGAGACAGCTAATATAATGGCACAATGTTAGTGTTTTAAAATTTTATATTTAAATATACAGATGGAAAAGCTTACAGGTATCAGACGTGTATAATCCAACATGAAAAGAGCCAGTGCCTTTGAATGAACAAAAAAGGATTTTAACCACAGGCCTGGAGGTGCTGGTCAGCACCTGGATCTGGGGAGCCAAGGAGGTGCATCAGGGACAGGAAGCCACAGGGTTGTCTTCGGAGGAGTTTGCCGTGGTCATGGTGAGGAAACCGCCCAGAGTCACCATGAGCACAGCATAGGAAGGGGTTCAGCCACTGTTCTACTGACCGACTCCTGGGTGGTTGCATCACCAGGTATTAGCCCCCCTGCCAAATATGCTTTTTTTTCTCCACTACAGTCTTTGCCCCGGCACATGCCAAAGCCAAGCAAAAACGGTCACCAAAGAGTAGTCTAAGGGGAAACTAGGATCTGGGAGTTCCAGACAGGGCACTTGGACAGGGCACTGGAGCTGGATGCTCTTGACAGGGCGCTGGAGATGGACTTAAATTCAAACTCTCTATTGTTTGATCTAAAGAGTTTAAATGGAGGTTTCAAATTTAAAAGCATTTTTTGCTGCATACTGTGATGCTGCTGAAGCTGCCTGGGGACGCGGAGGATGGCATGCTAACAATGGTCCGGTCTGTGGGTTAATAAGGACTGGACAGCAACCTCCACTGACTTTTAGTTCCGCCCGGTCACACCAATAGATGGAATAACCACATTACCATATTAGTCTTAGTTCCAGCATTTAAGTAGTTTGTGGTTGTCGTCTTGGCCCTCATTTTTCCTTCTCGGTCCCTCACATATACCAAGTATGATGTTGGCATAAAAGAACAATTGAATACATGTTTATGTATGAATATGTAAAAGAGTACACATTTGTCTTATGGTGTGACATAGCAACATTTAATATTTGAATGAATAGCTTTTTCATCAACATTATTTCAACCAACAGCCTTGAAGTCAAACATTTCAAACATTGCTAAGAGTCATAAATGTAGATATGGCATATATCTAAAATATGCATATATAGTAGTCAAAAGACATGGTGCTTTACTTTGTACAGAGAAAAACTTCTAAACATACTCAACAATATTAAGAATAGACATGTTCGATTCGCAATTCAAAAACTCAACACTAGATTCGTTAGGTTTCTTCCCCGCCATGCTCAGGCATTGGGGTTGTCCGCCACCTGACCCCAACCTGGTCCCTCCCAGCCCTGTTCTGCACCTGACTGTGGCAGGCTGGAGGCCAAGAAACAGTGCTCCCCCTGGTAGAGCTAGGAGAGCAGTTAGCCGCGCTCCAATGCCACCGCTGGGAGGTTTGACCTAAAAAAAAGGAAAAATTACTATCTCTAATAAGATAGTAGACTCTGGACAGAGACCAGAGGCTCTGGACAGAGACCAGAGGCTCTGGACAGAGATCAGAGGCTCAGCCTTGGTACCTCCAGGGGACCCCTGTGCTTTCTTATTAATATTATAATATTATATATTAATTAAGCAGAAAAGGCCGCAAACCTATGAAGAGGATCAGAGAGGATAGAATAGTTTTGCCACTAAAAATACATGAAAGAATACGAAAAAAAAATATACATGAAAAGATACGGAATTATTCTGAAGAAGACCTGAGGTATGTCAATTAAAGTATTGTGGATCAGTTAGACATATTTAATTGAGCTTTTACCGAAATTCTAAATTCTCTTTTAGTGAGATAAATATTGATGGCCCAGTCTTTTAATAACAAATACAGTCTTGTTGCCAACGTTGGTTTGAGTTCCATTTTTTGATGATTATCCCAAAAATCCTGGTACCCATAAGAAAGAAATTTGTCTTTGAATAGTTTTATACCAACTGGCTGAATTGACAATTGATTGCATGTAATCAAAGTGGATTGAAAACATAAAAAACAAAAGAAAAGGGTTGTACAAGTGCTACATAATATGATTGAAAGTGTCTTACCAGTAGGTCTGGATGGGTCTGTGGTGATGCTTCCTTCTTATGACATTTGTTTCTGCATGTGTGGATACTGCATGTGTGGATACTGATCCGAAAAAGAACTGATATACTGATGAGAAGCACCTGTAGGGTCACGTGTAGCCATGGACAAGGCCATTGCAGCTGGCTATCAAACACACCGGATACCAGATGAACAATTCCCTTACTGGAAAGTTGCAAGAGGAGGAAGAGCTTGACCTTGTAGTGCAGGCTGTGTGTTGTCATTAAGGCAAAAATGTTAGGGACTTTTAATTTGATAGAGACTTTTGTTTTGATATTGATGTTGACCTGGAGTTTGGGGTTAGAGGTTATTTCCTGTACAGAAGTAAGGAAAATGACAGAATGTGAGCACATGTAATCCATTTGTTGTTAGCACTAGAGGCAATGTCGTAAGTTCAAAATTCATTTTTATGTTAATAAGTTAATACTGTTTAAAAACAAAGACTTCACATACTTGCAATATTATTTACATGTATTTACAGGTATATTTCATTAGACAAGATTTATGTTAAAACAGTCGAACTTTATTTCCTTGTTACAGTTTTCACTCTGTCATGTAAGATGATGTTGAAGCCACAGTAAACAGCAAGAAATCGCTCACTACGACTTGTCGTCATTTTGCATCAGAGTTAGCTGGTTGTATAGCTACAGTTGCTACACTGCAGTGAGGACAACACAGTGAAAAGACAGAGAAAAGTTAGTGTTGAACATCGTTGCATGATGGATGGGAAACGTGCTAAGCCTTCCGTAGCAAGTGGAAGTTCTCATTCATCTGCATCATCAAGGAGTGCAGTAATCCGTGCACGGGCTAAAGCTGCAGCTGCTAAAGTACGTGCTGAATATGCAGAAAAAGAGGCTAAAGCTAAAATAGAAAAGGCAACTAAAGAAGCTGAATCACAGTTGGAGAAGGTAAAAAGAGAGACTGAGCTGGAAACACTCGCCATGTGTCGTGAAGCGGCAGCTGCTGAAGCTGAAGCAGCCGTTTGGGAATCGGCTGACTCAATTGCGAAGTGTATTATGTTGGATGAAATAGGCTCATCAGGTGAAGATAAAATGGAGCGGACGAGCGAATACGTCCAAACTCATTTTGGCCCAACTAGCTCCCCAAAGCGAGAAGCTACGAGTGCTTGCTTGCAGGTTTTTCAGCCTGCTACAGATGACACTCTCATTTTCAGTCCGAACAATCCCTTCTCTTCAAGCCAGCAGGTTCCTGTTTTTTCACATGAGCCACGACAGGCTAGTAACATACTAAATGGGAATTTATCAGAGGATCGTCTAGGTGATGCTTATGTTCCACCGTCAGCCAAACTGTCATATGGCCAGACTTTATATGACAAAAAGGATGCTCAATTCGATTCAAAGAAGTTTCACACTGACTTGAATATTTCTGCTCCGTGCTATTACCCCCAACTAAAACTGATCAGAGCATATCTGCAACTGAACATCTTGCGCAATATTTAGCGCGACGTGACCTGGGTGAGTGCAAGCTTGTATGAGTTTGATGATAAACCGGAAAATTATCGTGCTTGGCAGTCTTCATATAAAAATGCTACACAAGGGCTGGGTCTCACTGCTACGGAGGAGCTAGACTTAATGACTCGATGGCTTGGCAAAGAATCCAGCAACCAAGTGAAACGCCTGCGTTCAGTGCACGTAGCAAGTCCAGAAATAGCACTCAGAAAAGCCTGGGAACGTCTTCAGGAATGTTACGCAGCGCCAGAGGTAGTTGAAAAGGCCCTCTTCACTCGACTTGACAAGTTCCCCAAAGTTTTAGCAAAAGAAAATCTGAAGCTAAGGGAGTTAGCAGATCTGCTGATGGAAGTGCAGTGTGCTAAGGAAGACGGCTACTTTCCAGGTTTGTCCTACCTGGATACTGCAAGAGGCATTGAACCTATAGTAGCCAAGCTGCCTTATGGATTTCAGGAAAAATGGATTTCTGCGGGTTCAAAGTATAAAGAAGAAAATGGAGGACGGTTTCCACCATTTGAATTCTTTACCAGATTCATGTGCTATGAGGCAAAGAAAAGGAATGATCCCAGTTTTGCCCTTTTAAATGCTAGCGGATCTGCTGTAAAGGCTGAGAGTCCCCAATTTAAAAGTACCAAGAACCCCATTGCAGTTCATAAGACCAATGTCTCCCCAGCAGAGTCGAGCATTTCCAGTGATCCAAACAAGAGCTGCCCAATACATGCAAAGCCACATCCACTGAAGAAGTGCAAAGCCTTTAGAGCCAAAGATCTTCAAGATAGGAAAGCCTTTCTGAAGGAGAGAGGATTCTGCTTTAAATGCTGTGGCTCAAATAGTCATGTGGCGAAGGACTGCACTGCAGTAGTGAAATGTTCTGAGTGCGACAGCACCAAGCATGTCTCAGCTATGCATCCGGGCCCTTCACCAAAGATCACTCCTGTTACCTCGCTACAGAATGGCGGGGAGGAAGAAGAGGGTAACGACAGCAGGGAAGTCGTCAGTTCAAGCTGTACTGAAGTATGTGGTGCAGGACAAGTTGGGAGGTCGTGTTCCAAGATATGCCTAGCAAAGGTGTATCACAAAGGCTGTCCAGATAAAGCCATCAAGGCATATATCGTTTTAGATGACCAAAGCAACCGGTCATTGGTGAGGTCCAGTTTCTTTGACTTTTTCAACATTCAGAGTAAGCCATATCCTTACTTACTTAGAACGTGCTCCGGCACAGAGGAAACATTTGGCAGAAGGGCTGAAGATTTTATGGTCAAAGCACTCGATGGGAAAGTGACAATCCCTCTTCCCCCGCTTATTGAATGTAACGACTTACCTGACAACCGGGCTGAAATACCCACGCCGAACGCCGCTCTTCATCAACCTCACCTCGTGAAGGTAGCAGAGCACATTCCCAAGTTGGACCCTACTGCGGAGATCCTCCTGCTGCTTGGTAGAGATATAATTAGAGTGCACAAGGTAAGAGAACAAGTAAATGGCCCTCCCAATGCTCCTTTTGCTCAACGTCTTGACCTGGGTTGGGTAGTGGTTGGAGAGGTCTGCCTAGGCAATGCGCACAAGCCAAATGTCTGTATTTACAGGACAACAGTGCTTGACCGTCAACGGCCCTCGCTCCTCCAACCATGCACAAGTGTAATGCATGTCAGGGATAAGCTTCATAGCAAAGAGCCCAGGAAGAGTGTCTTAGGGCCCAGCAGGGCTAAAGAAGATAGGCTGGGTAAAAATGTATTCGATTGCACCGAACAGGACCACAAGCTGGCACCATCGATTGAGGATGAGACTTTCTTGAGCATAATGGACAAAGAAGTCTACAGAAATGATTCACACAGTTGGGTCGCTCCACTACCGTTCAGACAGCCTAGAGAACGTTTGCCTAACAACCGCAGCCAAGTACTCAAACGTTTTGAATCACTTCGACGCAACTTGAGGAGAAAGCCGGAGATGGAACTGCAATATGTGGCATTCATGGGCAAACTGCTGAAAAATGATCATGCTGAGGTGGCACCAGAACTAAGGGAAGATGAAGAGTGTTGGTACTTACCAAGCTTCGCAGTCTTTCACCCACAAAAGCCAGGTCAAATCAGGGTGGTGTTTGATTCAAGCGCCCAACACTCCGGGATCTCTTTAAACAATGTGCTTTTGACTGGCCCTGATCTTAACAACTCCCTTCTGGGAGTACTCATGCGGTTCCGAAAGGAAAAGGTGGCTGTTATGGCAGACATACAGCAGATGTTTTACTGCTTCCTCGTAGAAGAAAAACATAGGAACTATTTGAGATTCTTATGGTTCAAGAACAATGATGTGGCAAGTGAAATCGTAGACTACAGGATGAAGGTCCATGTGTTTGGGAACAGCCCGTCTCCAGCAGTGGCAATTTATGGGCTAAGAAGAGCTGTCAGAAAGGGTGCGCAAAGATATGGACAAGACACCGTCAACTTTGTCGAGCGCCACTTTTATGTTGATGACGGACTTTGTTCTGTCCCTACTGATGCTGAAGCTATTGACTTGCTGCGTAGGACTCAGGCTTCATTGGCTGAGTCCAACCTTAGGCTCCACAAGTTTGTATCGAACAGTCCGACTGTCTTAGCAGCTTTCCCAAGTGAGGACTGCGTGGCAGCTGGAAAAGAGGTAGACCTCTGTGGGAAGGAGTCGCCCACCCAACGCAGCTTGGGCCTCTTGTGGGAGGTAGCTCGGGACACATTCATCTTCTCTGTGTCAACTGACGTAAAGCCGTTTACCCGCCGTGGAGTTCTCTCAATGGTGAACAGTGTTTTTGATCCCTTGGGTTTTTTGGCTCCGGTCGTAGTCCAAGGAAGAGCCCTTCTCAGAGAGCTGAACTCTGAGGCTTCAGAGTGGGACACTCCATTACCTGAAGATAAATTAGGCAAGTGGGAAGCTTGGCGAAACTCACTTCAAGAGTTGAAGCACTTCCATATACCAAGGATGTACTCAGGCATCTCTCTAATCAAAGCCAAACGAGTGGAACTCTGTGTGTTCTGTGATGCTTCTACAATGGCCATTGGGGCTGTAGCCTATTTGAAGACCATCCAAGAAGGCATTGTTGACATTGGATTGGTCATGGGGAAGTCTAAACTTGCTCCTCAATCTGAGCCAACCATACCGAGACTTGAGCTGTGTGCTGCGGTCTTGGCTGTGGAAATGGCCGAATTGATTCAGGAAGAACTGGACTTGAAGTTGGATTCCATTAAATTCTACACGGATAGCAGAGTGGTCCTTGGATACATTCATAACCAATCCAGACGGTTTTATGTATATGTCCACAATCGAGTCCAGCGTATTCGCCAGACAACAAATCCTGAACAGTGGCACTATGTACGCTCAGAGGACAATCCGGCTGATATTGCATCAAGGTCTGTTTCAGCATCCCGTCTTACACAAACAATGTGGTTCAGCGGACCTACCTTTTTGTGTAAACCTTCCATTCAACCAGCCTGTTCAGTCATTCAGCTTAGTCTCACCAGAATTGGATGCAGAGATTCGCCCAGATGTGAATATTTATGCCACTCAGCTTCACGAGAAAGGTCTCAGCATAGAGCGTTTTGAGAGGTTCTCCACCTTTGACACACTCCAGCGAGCTGTGGCACTGTTAATTCACATTGCAAGATCTTTCAAGTTCCCTACCATCATGGACAAGTGTAGGGGATGGCATACATGTGAGCTGCCTCGCTCTCCGGATGAGCTTTCCCAAGCCAGAGAAGTCATCATTAGAGCCGTTCAGAAGAAAGCATTTGGAAGGAATTTGAAGCTCTAGAAAGAGACAAGCCAATTCCTCTGAACAGCTGTTTACGTCGTCTCAACCCTATCTTGCAGAATGACCTCATCTGCATTGGTGGCCGTCTGAAAAACGCAGACGTAGAGATTGAACAAAAGAACCCTGTAATTCTCCCAAAAGACAACCATGTTTCCTTACTGTTCATCAGACACCATCATACCCAAGTGAAACATCAGGGCCGCCATTTAACAGAAGGCGCTGTGAGAGCTGCAGGACTCTGGATCTTGGGAGGTAAAAGGCTCATTAACTCAACTCTTCACAAATGCGTGACCTGTCGTAGACTCAGAGGTCGGATGCAGGAGCAACTAATGGCGGATTTGCCACCTGAGCGTCTCAAGGCCTGCCCTCCCTTCACGTATGTAGGGCTAGATGTCTTCGGACCATGGCACATCACTACCAGACGTACAAGAGGAGTTCAGTGTGAGAGCAAACGGTGGGCCATATTATTCTGTTGTATGAGCTCCAGGGCGGTTCACATTGAGGTGATTGCCTCAATGGACACTTCAAGCTGTGTCAATGCCTTAAGGCGTTTCTTTGCCATAAGAGGATCAGCCAAACAACTGAGGTCAGATTGTGGCACGAACTTCATTGGGGCCTGCAGAGAACTTGGGATGAGCGCAGAACAACCAGACACCACTGTGCAGAGGTACCTACACCAACAAGGATGCTCCTGGGTGTTTAACCCACCTCATGCTTCGCACATGGGTGGTTCGTGGGAACGCCTCATTGGAGTGGCTCGAAGGATCCTGGAGTCAATGCTTCTTGAATATGGCACTCGTCTGAGTCATGATGTCTTGTGCACTTTAATGGCAGAGGTGGCAGCAATTATGAATGCAAGGCCTCTGGTTCCAGTTTCAAATGATCCAGAGGATCCATTCATTCTCACACCATCTATGCTGTTAATTCAGAAAGTCGGCACCCCGCCTCCTCCAGGAGACTTTACGGACAGAGACCTCCTAACCAAGCAGTGGAGACAAGTACAAGCCTTGTCCAACATGTTCTGGCGCCGTTGGAGACAAGTGTACTTGTCAACCATACAAGGTCGGAAGAAATGGACCAAATCTCATCAAAATCTGCAAGAAGGAGATGTCGTCCTCCTCAAGGACATCCAAGCTGTCCGCAACAGCTGGCCTATGGCGATCGTCACAAAGGCTATTCCTGGAAAAGACGGAAAAGTTCGTAAGGTGGAATTGAAGACCACAGATCAAGGACATTCAAAAAAGTACCTTAGACCAGTAACAGAACTTGTTTTGCTTCTGAGTAGAGAGTGATGTTCGTCTGGTTAGTTAATACATAACTGGTTTGTGTATTGACCTCACAGAGGTCAGGCGGGGAGTGTGTTGTCATTAAGGCAAAAATGTTAGGGACTTTTAATTTGATAGAGACTTTTGTTTTGATATTGATGTTGACCTGGAGTTTGGGGTTAGAGGTTATTTCCTGTACAGAAGTAAGGAGGATGACAGAATGTGAGCACATGTAATCCATTTGTTGTTAGCACTAGAGGCAATGTCGTAAGTTCAAAATTCATTTTTATGTTAATAAGTTAATACTGTTTAAAAACAAAGACTTCACATACTTGCAATATTATTTACATGTATTTACAGGTATATTTCATTAGACAAGATTTATGTTAAAACAGTCGAACTTTATTTCCTTGTTACAGTTTTCACTCTGTCATGTAAGATGATGTTGAAGCCACATACAGCAAGAAATCGCTCACTACGACTTGTCGTCATTTTGCATCAGAGTTAGCTGGTTGTATAGCTACAGTTGCTACACTGCAGTGAGGACAACACAGGCTGGCTTTCTGAGAAACGGATCAGAAAGCTGAAAAAATGCCATGTTCGCTTGCAGAAGATGAGTAGCGGGCATTAGCAGATGCTGACTTCAGGATAAAGGTACACAATTTAATTAAAGACACAGTAATATACAGCATGCACAGTCGGTTTTCTGCTAATGCAAAACCTTTCTCAGATTTTTCCGTTTAGACCCAAGAAACTTTGTTCATGTGAGGCAATATTGACTGCAAAGTTCAGCTCTCGAATTAATAAGCAAATATCTGCCTATATTTGATTAAAAAGCTTCATTTGGCACATTATGTGGTGAACTGTGCAGCCTTACATCTCAGTGGGATAGACTAAAGATATTCCCTCTGGAGGGTTACATTGTCAGGACAACTAGTGAAATGCCACAAGGATGTAATATTGATCCCTCCAATGAAAATTCTCATGTCTTTGCAAAATGACACTGGGACAAACAATATGGATGCTCTGATTGATCAGGAGATCGATAGCGGCCGATAATCACATTCTATGACTTGATCAGTACTAGCTTACCTTGGTCAATGTTACTTGACCAATATCAATTGATGACGGCAAAACCTGAGGACGTACATGATGAGTGGGGATGTTAATGCTTTGGTGATGCAACACTGTAAAGGGTTTAAAAATGATCACTGTATAATGTCTACTTTTTTGGAATCATTTAGTACTCTGTTAAAACAATAGACTACTTTAACATTACATTCATTACATATTTCATGTTAAATGTAACAAAACTATAAAATTATAACAAAGGCAACAACTACCGTATAACTTCGTATGAAAAAGGTTAACGGTACTCACAGAGCTTATATATCTGTCATATTAACTTGAAGCATCAGACAAAAACGGTACTTGGTATTGGTGGCAAAATCCTGATCATAGCATCCCTTATATACAAAGTTGCAGAGACAAGTAAACTGCTCAGACGTTTATTAATGTTTTAGCTGAAGCAGGTTAAAAAAAGTTGCTGTTGTTTCTGATAATAATAATACAATACTTGTTTTATTTTTTTTGTGTTTAAAGACTGGATACATGTGAACAATTTTGCACAGAATATATGTTCAGATATTGCAGAAAAAGTATTTGTGATGTTTTAAAAAATAGTGTTGGATATTTACCCTTTAAGGTTTTCGTATTTATGACAAATATTTGAAGTTATATAGCAGCTCTTTCCTCGAAAAATACTTAATTGTGTCATAAGAAAGTTTAATACATTTTACATTAATCTTTATTTTAAACATATAGCTTAATATATTCTTTATTTGTTGTATTCATGTTTGTGTTTGGTAATAATAGAATTACTGTTACACCACACTTTACAACTCTCTGTGTGTTCTTTTTTCTGTTGTTTTCATAAGTGATGATTGATCAGAGGCCTAAGTGCACGTCATGATACTAGTGAAAATGTAAAAAGCAAAAAGTTGTTTGGAGAGTTAGGTGACATTTTAATCAACTTTTATTATATACAGTGTAACATATGGGGGATTTAAATATATATAATTCCACATTCTACCACTAAAGTTACTGACATAAAAAAACAGAGAAAAAGCCATTGGTTGCAATTTGCAACCTCAACACTGGATCCCGCTGTTTTTCAGTGAATGGTCTTTTAAGTGAGTAAAGATGTAACAGATTTAAGCTAAAACACATTTAACAGTATAAAATAAACAAAGAGATTTTAACTGTACTAGCAAACCCCACATATTGTATAAAGTAAATAAAGAATATACCAGAAGTCTAAACATAATCTTTTCTATTTTAATTCCTGTGCAGTTATGGAGCATTTTCCTCCCTGTTAATTCAGCAGAAAAGGCCAGAAACCCACAAAGAGGACCAGAGAGAATAAAAGAGTCTTTACACTGAATAAACATAAAAAGTAATAGATTAGTCCTACAATTTTATTAAATACACATTTGCCAGAAAAAGTATGAAATACATTTTATTCAAGATGGTTATACAATCATTTACCTGGTAGCACCTTGATTTTGAATAGCACCATTACGATTCACTCTCATATTTGGACAGGATACAGAATTATTCTGAAGAAGACCTGGGGTATCTAAATTAAAGTATTGTGGATCAGTAAGCAAATTTATTTGAGCTTTTAAAGAAATTCTGACAAACGTGTTGTTTTAAATTACAAAAACTACCTTGCATGCTGAAGAGAAATATGATGTCACCACCCTTGATAAACTCTCTTTTAGTGAGATCGCTTTTGAACATAAAAGGACTATAGCCCAGTCCTTTAGTTACAAATACAGTCCTGTAGCCAATGTTGGTTTTTGTTCCATTTTTTCGAGGATTATCCCAAAAAAGCCTATTACCTATTCAAAAAGTGTCTTTTAAAGTTTCATTCATTAGTCACTAATATATTATTTTCAATGCAATCCCTGGATTTCTTCCATCAAGGTAATATTTGGTTTAGATCTTATTGCAGTTAAACCATGAAAAAATGTGAAAGGCCTCATGATATGATTGAAAGTGTCTCACCAGAAGGACTGGTTGGGTCTGTGGTGATGCTTCTCTCATATGACATTCGTTTCTGCATGTGTGGATTCTGATCAAGCACCTGTAGGGTCACGTGTCGCCATGGACAAGGCCATTGCAGCTTGTCATCATACACACCGGATACCAGACGAACATACATTGAGAAGTAAGTGTTAAAATTCTTCAAGAGAACCTGATAGCGATAACCTTCACTGGAGTAATAGAGTGGGCTTTGGTAAGAACCATTTGCTGAGCTTTTATTTAGCTGTCTGAAGTTTCTTATCTGCCATATTTTGGGGCACTCAATCTCTGCGATATTAATATCATCCAATGAAAACCCTCCACTGGAGTTTCCAGCTCCTTTACGAGCTTCAAATAGGATACTGAAGGGTTTATTTGCCTTTAGTGACACGTGGTGCAGACGCCAATAATTGTCAGAGGGGCCTGAAAAAAATCATATAAATAAAACCTCCAGCAACATTGAGCAACAAAAATACAAATAAATAAGTGTGGTCAAAAGTGTTTTAGACCTGTGATGCGATTCCAGAGTCTCAATACTCCTATGCTGTCCACCTTATTCTGATATTCTCTCATCCAGATGTTGAGCTTGTCATTTTTATTACCACTGTGATAGTAATAAAACTGCAGACACTGAACTTTACGGTCTCTTGTCGGAGTCATTTTTCTGGTTTCTAGTCTAGCTGAATCTCCCTCTTTTCTTCCCTTTAGACTGAAGTGCATGAAGAAAGAGCTCACTGGAAAAATAAAACATGAAGGAAATGGGTAAAGTTGATATATGTGCAAAACACAAATGAGGACATGATAAACAAATTAATTTCGGGGATTTTAAAAGGTAAGTACAATTTTTGTTAATATCAAACCAGAAATCTCACCATTATACTTTGTGTCCATATTGGTGTGATCAGTGACATTGACTCCCATCACTGAACTCACTTTCAGCCATCCGTGTTCAGTAGATGAACAGAAACTCATCTGACACAGAGAGTCATCATCAAAACTACAGTGATGAAGAAAAGATGTGGACGACTCTATAGCACAAACAAAATGTTTAAAAATTAAACATACAGAGAAAACACTTAAGAATACTCATCCACAAATAAACAAATAAATGAAAAACACCTACTGCATTTATAAAGACTATTGAGCTCAATAGCATCATATTCACTCATGTCAAAGCGCTGACCGATCACATCTTGAAACCCAGGATTCTTGGTAATAATTGTAGATCCATTCCCATTGCTGAAGTAATTTTTATCAGAATGCATCACAGACATGTAGTCATATGGAGTGCCTTGGACACTACTCACATTCTTACTGTTTATCTTGAAATTGATCTGAGACCCTGTAAAATGACAGTCAGGCAGTTATTAAGACAATTTGTTTTTAGAAATGACTGGTACTAAGTAGTCATAATAAAGTTGAAATAGATTAAAATCTCATGGCAACCTGCTATGCTTTTGTTATATCTTATTGTGACATAAGCATCTCTATCATATCTTGTCTCCTCATGGTAAAAGCCCAGTGCATGGAGAAACAGATGCTCAATCATCCCTATATATCCACAGTACCCAACAAACAGAGTTTGGCTCTTGGAAATACTCTGTTGCCCTACATAGGATGAACACCTGAAAAATCAGCCGAAAGACATATATGTATAGATGTATAATAGTAATGGCTCACACTTACAAGGTGCTTTATATTGCAGTGAATATTGATGCAGGGATCACACACACCAACCGTGAACACACACACACACACACACACACACACACACAGTGCAGTGGGCAGACATTTATACTGCAGCGCCCGGGGAGCAATTGGGGGTTCGATGCCTTGCTCAAGTGTACCAAAGTCATGGTCTTGCCGGCCCGGGACTTGAACACACAACCTTAGGTGTAAAACTCTGTAACCACTAGGGCAAAACTTCCTTTTGTTTGCACTCTTGTGCCATACCAAGTTTTTAACAGTAATTTGGCACCACTGTAAGACCCACAGTAACTAAATGGCAACAATGTTTCCAATATTTTACTGTTAAAAGCCTGGTAAAATCTAGCAGTGTATACTGTACCCCTCATTCTCCACTGAAATGAAAGATTTTTCTGTTGTTCGGGGTTTAAAGTCAACACATGATTTCAGTCGGAACCGCTCAAAGGCCCTTAATATAACTCCTTTAACATTCATACCTGTAACCAGAAATAAAACACATCACGAAGAAAGAATGGAAAATTAAATACACAGAAAATTAATGTAATAAAATACAAATAAAAAAATAAAAAAATCCACATTTTCTTACTCAGATTAGTACTCAGAACATAGGGGACAGGGATTTCCCTCCAGTATCTACTCAGAATTGAACTCCTTGCTATTGGCTTTAAGGAAAACATTGTATATGGATTATAAAATAATATGTTAAAGAGATGACAGACAGTGCTAAAAGAAATAATTTTTTTTTGACTAGGTGTGATACAATGTGGTTTACGGATAAAAAATGCATTCGTTTACAAGTAAAGAAAACACATCACTCTGGACGTGTCTGCACACAATGACATTTAATGTTATGATTACTTGGACAGGCAAATTCAGATTGTCAGCTTAAGTAACGTAGATAATATAGGCCAGTGTTAACCAGTTTTTCAGGCAGATCTGGGTTAGCATTCGCTTTTAAATAAACAGATATTGTGTTCTAAAACTTAAAATTTAGCTATTTCACATCACTTACATGGGCAATATGTAAGAAACCAAAACCAGTTAACATTGAGCCATTTAATGTTTATATTTTTGTTTGTCTCTTAGAATAACACTCACCATCATGATGTCTCCCTTTATAAGGAGTAAGCCTAAAACGACAAAGACAGTTGAGTTTAAATATATTCATTTAATGTAACACAATTAAATTAATACTGAAAAAATTGGTTGTTGAAATTATTTAATTTGATCATAAACATTGATACAATTTTATGTTAAAAGATCTCATTTTAATCATGCAGAAACCAATGCACATGATAAATTAAGTATTTCCAACAACCTATTTTCATTGTGCACTTTATTACCTGTTCAGTGATAACACAAATATCTAACGAGCCAATAAAGTTCAAAGCATCATAACAGTCTGACCATGACCATGTTTGATGATTCTCTTCTAACACCCACTTCCATGAAATCAAATGTTAAAAACTTTACTTAACCATTTTTTAACCTTTATTTTAATCTCGGTTAATGTAGACAGGAAAAGATAGACTGAATTAAGATACCTCTGCAGTCACCAAATTGTCATCTGGTCTAAATCTACATTTATATTTAGAAAATCTGTTCTTCACATAATACAGTGGGTTTTACCTTTGTTCATATTAGAAACATCCTTTGGTTCTCCATCCATGTCTTTTAAAACGTTTATTTGAAAAAAGAACAACAGAAGTCAGTCAAAAAATAATACAGAACCAAAGTAAAATTTGTTTTCCTTTTTATTATATTCACATTTCATATATTCTCCATATGTGATTATGTAATTAAAAAAATACTTTCTAGACATTATGTTTACTATATGATAAAGATGTCTTAAATTAAGAAACCAGGAAACATATTAAACAAAAGCTTCTTTGCTCTACAGAGAAAACAAATCATCTTATCCTATATATTGTTGTACTCACCAGTTACATTTAGTGAAGGCTAAGGATGAGAAATAAAGTTTTGCAAAATCATTCACACAATCACACATTTCACTTTATGCTATTAAAATTAAATCCATTTCTCACTCACATGTGGTCAACTAAACTTACCATTGGAGATGTGAAGGAAAAGGCCCACATCGGCAAAAGAAAAGCCCACAGATTCATCTTTGCTGTAAATAAGATAAGATTCAACTGTTGATGGATGGAGTTTCAGCTTACTTAAATGACGCAAACTCGGAAAAATGTAAGATATTTCAAAGTCAATCCCTTACTCTGCTTGAATGGTAACGGGACAATGAAATCCATTTCGCTTGTCAAGTTATTTTAATAGTGTTCTGCTGTATCATCTTAGTACCTAATGAAATATGCAAAATCTAGATTTTCATAGACCACACCTTTTAATGAGACAAACAATGTATTAATTAAATACAAAATTACTCAACATAAATATATATTTAAGTTAGATTTAGATAGTTAGAAGTTAGATTTTCACAGAATGTTCTTTACAATATAGACCTAAAAATAAATTTGGTCCTGGTTTTCTTAGCCTTCAGACTGGCAACAAACTTTAAGTGTAAAGTTGCACCATGATTGAACAGTTTTTATGATGATTAAAACATAGATTTCCAGATATTAAAAGCAATGTGTGCTGAGTTAAATATACTCAATGTCTGTGCTTATGATTTAAAATGAGCCGGTGTCTTGAAATTTCATTCTTCCCATCAGATTTTCCTTCCAGTAATAGACATCTTAATATAATGTCAATTTTTGCACCGTTGAATTATTGAACCTTTTTATTTTATAATGCACAGAAATGCGATAAAAGAACCCCTCTAGGAGAAATTAAAATAGAAAGAACCAGGGAATTAGCTGAACAACGCTGTGAATTGCTATTGCAGTGTTTATTTGCAAGATCAACCTACCATGGTTATTTGTCTTGAGCAAACATGTAAAACACTGAACTGAACACACTGCAGACATCCTCTCAAGATGTCACAATATTCAGCACAGCCAGATATAGCTTCACATTCTTATTTAGATCGTTTGAGGAGGTATATTAATTTATGAAGGACACCTGTGAAGGCCTATGTGTTAAAACTTCTATATAAAGCCATCATAATGAACACATGATGCTGATTCATACGAGTTGCTGGTTTATCACAAAATTTCTTATTTAGTTATTCTCATAATTTAAACTGCAATGACATTTATTAGATTAAATATTGTCCTGCATTTGCATTTTTTATTTATATGTATCAAAAGTGTCTTTAGCATACTGTCAAGATTACAATACATTTCCATTTGGCTTGTCCATTTATTTTAATAGTGTTCTGCTGAATCTTATCATATTAGTACCCAATGCAGTATGCAAAATCTAGTTTATTTATAGACTACACCTTGTAATGAGACAAACAATGTAATTATTTATACAAATTCATTTAACATAAATATATATTTAAAATATAAGGTTACATTTTCACAGAATGTTTTTTTACAATATAGACCTAAAAATAAATTTGGTTCTGGTTTTCTAGGCTTTCAGACTGGCAACAAACTTTAAGTATAAAGTCGCAACCTGATTGAACAGTTTTTATGATGATTAAAACATAGATTTCCAGATATTAAAATCAATGTGTGCTGAGTTACATATACTCAATGTCTGTGTTTATGATTTAAAATGAGCCGGTGTCTTGAAATTCCGTTCTTCCCATCAGATTGTCCTTCCAGTAATAGACATGTTAATATAATGTCAATTTTTGCACCGTTGAATTATTGAACCTTTTTATTTTATAATGCACAGAAATGCGAAAAAAGAACCCTCTAGGAGAAATTAAAATAGAAAGAACCAGGGAATTAGCTGAACAACTCTGTGAATTGCAATTGCAGTGTTTATTTGCAAGATCAACCTACCACGGTTATTTTTCTTGAGCAAACATGTAAAACACTGCACTGAACACACTGCAGACATCCTCTCAAGATGTCACAATATTCAGCACAGCCAGATATAGCTTCACATTCTTATTAAGATCGTTTGAGGAGGTATATTAATTTAGACGGCCTATGTGTAAAAACTTCTTTATAAAGCCATCATAATGAACACATGCTACTAATTTATAGGAGTTGCTTGTTTATAACAAAAAATGTATTAAGGTATTCTAATAATTTAAACTGCAATGGCATTTATTAAATTAAATATTGCCCTGCGTTGGCATTGTGTTTCAAATGTGTGTAAATATTACCCTACTTTATTCCATCTTATTCAAATTTGTTTTTGACTGCAAGCAACATTCAAAGTTGTGATTACATAAACACTGTATGTAAAAAATATGTGGACACAGACCCCTTATTATGTTTAAATGAGATATTACTTTTGACAAAAAAATTCTTATAACCAAACGATTTGAAATGATGTACCTTTTTTAGCACATTAGTTAAATTCCTGGTGTTTTCCATGTCCTATTATTGTAACAGTGTTTGGAATCAACATTTGAATGTTACGTATATTTCAAAAACAAAATTGAATGAAAAGAAGGAAACACATAATGTAAGCAAGTCATTTATTTAAATGCATCAAATGTGTTTTTAGCATTCCAATTCAATTTCAATTCAATTCACTTTTATTGTCACATCACCACGGCACATGTGCACTGGTTAGTGAAATTCTTAGGAGCTTGCTCCAAAAACAACACAGTACAGGTAACATGTAACATGTAACATATAGTACAGACCACATAAGACAGTGTGCAATATGCACATACATATAATCAGTACACACAGTGTACTATAGACAGTCAAAACATTCAACACAGTGTGTACATACATACATTTAGCACTAGAAAAACATTAAACACTAAACACAGAGTGTGCACGTTCTGAATAGTAGCATACAGTCAAGATTACAATCCAAGAACATAACAAAACAAAGCCATAAAATCGGCAATGTTGGCAATGACTTTCGTAAACAGACTTTGCATAATAGACAGTGGTTAATTAAGAAACTTACCTGTCACACTGCAAGTCCAAGGTTACTATGAAAACAAACAAACAGACACACAAACAGTAACCTCAAAAACAACACAAGGTAATAATAAACTTATTCAAATTGAAAACATAACTGTGCCAACAAATACAGTTTTTAGGACAAGAATAATAATGTGTGTTTTTTTTAGAATCTATTGAAAGAAAAACAATATCATATACAAAACTGTTTCTTCAGATATGAATAAAGACCTTGCACAATAAACCGTTCTCTTTTCTTTAAATACTTTTAGTTGTATACAGGGCCTTCCTACATGGAACTCTCCATGTTGTTCCGTATATTTTCGAAAATGCTTATTTTGAACAGAACTTATATGATTTACTCTCACATTTGGGCAGGATGCAGATTTATTCAGACGTAGACCTCCTGTGATCTGATCCAAACATCTCAAACATGCTACAAACATTTCCATGACTTCTGTAAACAGAATTTGCATTTATAAACAACGGAAACTAAAAAGGCACATGATAATTCATGTTGTATTACAGGTTTAATCAATGTTGGGTTTATCATTGTTATGTTTGAAAAAATCTGAATAGAAACTATATATTACCCTACAATTACAAGTCTATTTTGTAGTATAAAAAATAATGAATATTGATAATCTAATGACATAAAATCATTATGAAAATAGTGAAATTGTCTTACTGGTATTACATACTAAGCTTGCATCTTTAATCTTTTCAGTGTTTCTACTAAAATGCAATCCAGCAGTATAAATGGTCTTGCGATACTTTCAAGAACAAATTACAAAAACGCTGGGAAATTATACGTTTGGGATGGAGCGCAAAACAATTGTATATACTGCAGAGGAAGAAGCCTCTGATGCTGAAGCTTACAAGACATTACAAGAAAAGTTCCATAGAGGACAGAAACTGTCAGAGTTTTCCAAATAGTGAAAAGAGATATGTGCAGTGGAGCTACTTCAAAGCATCATCAAGGAAAAAAGAAGAATGACTTGCTTATTGACCTTTGCCAGATACAAATAACTTAAATTACATCTGTCAGATAAACAGAGGTTCAAGTTTAGGCATACATACGTAAGTGCTGTCCTTTTACCTGGTGTCATATTTGGTATGTTCCTAGTAATTTAATGTTAGTATTAATGTGTTCTTTCACTCAGTGTCAGTGTTAACATTTCCTCTGATTTTGTGTGTGGAAATAAAGTAAAAAGTAATTGAAAATGTTATCAATAAATGTAAATGTACTCACAATTTGTTATTCTTTAAGGTAAAATAAAGTTTTTTTATTAATAACTGACTGGTTTGCTTAATTTTATTCTAAGTTATTCCTTATGAATGATGTGGTGACTTTTCATTCATTATTAATTGGTTACTGAGGTTTTTCTTTAGAATAATGTTCCAGGTTCTTAGTAATTCCTTTAGAATGATGTGGTAACTCTTCATTAAGTATTAATGGGTTACTGATGTTTTCACTTAAGAATACTGCTCCAGGTTCTTAGTAATTCCTTTAGAATTATGTGGTAACTCTTCATTAATTATTAATGGGTTCCCCATGTTTTCACTTAAGAATACTGTTCCAGGTTCTAAAGAATTCTTTAGGATCTTAGAAGTGCTTGGTTTGCAGAGCTAATACCTCTGGCAATAGCTCCCCCCTGGCCCATTCCCCTGCGGAAGGACCTTCTGTCTCAGGGGAAGGATACGGTGTGGCACCCATGACCAGACCTGTGGAATCTCCATGTCTGGTCCCTGGACGGGACGAGGAGATCCTGAATGAGTTACCTCCGGCGGTGGCGGGGACGGTCGTTCAGGCGAGAGCACCAGCCACGAGCATTTGTACGCCGCGAAATGGCACATTTACATTTACATTTAGATTTAGTCATTTAGCAGACGCTTTTATCCAAAGCAACTTACAATAGTCGAGGAGACAATGAAGCGGTAAATAGCCGATACAACAATAGGGCAACAAGTGCTACAACAATGCTACCAAGTTAGCATTTTTTTTTTTTTTGATAGAGTGGGTAGGTTAAAAAAGAAATGAGTTAGTGAGTTAGATGTAGCCGGAAAAAGATGAGTTTTTAGGTGTTTTTTGAAGATAGAGACCGAGTCTGACAAGCGTGAAGCCAGAGGCAGATCATTCCACCATCGAGGAACTGAAGCAGAGAACGTTCGAGAGAGAGATTTCTTACCCTTTTGAGCTGGTACCACAAGTCTCAGCTCATTTGCGGAGCGCAGAGATCTTGAGGGTCTATACCTTTGCATTAGTGAGTTAAGGTAAGTGGGTGCTGAACCGGTGGTGGTCTTGTAGGCAATGAGAAGACATTTAAATTCAATGCGAGCTGCTACCGGAAGCCAATGTAGTTTTATGAAGAGAGGTGTTACATGGGTCCTTTTTGGTTCCTTGAACACCACTCTTGCCGCTGCATTTTGAATCATCTGTAGAGGTTTAGTTGTGCACATCGGGAGTCCAGCAAGCAGCGCATTGCAGTAATCTAGCCTGGACAGGACCAGAGTTTGAACCAGGATTTGTGTGGAGTGTTCTGTGAGAAACTGTCTGATCTTCCACATCTTCTCGTCCTGGTGCTCCTCACATGGCGTTGGCGTTGTCCTAACGGGCCTTTCCGAGACATTGTCTCACGATGAAGACATTACTCCTAGTAGCGCTCGCTACTATCAAGAGGGTAGGGGACCTACAAGCTCCGCGTCTCCACGTCCAACGAGTGCCTAAAGTTCGGACCGAATTACTCTCACGTCATCCTGAGATCCCGGCCTGGCTACTTGCCCAAAGTTCCTACCACCCCCTTTCGAGATCAGGTAGTGGGGAGGGGGAGGAAGACCCAACTCCTTCAGTGTTGTGTCCGGTACGAGCGTTAAGACTCTACCTGGAACGCACGCAGAGCTTCAGGAGCTCTGGGCAGCATTTTGTCTGTTATGGAGATCAGCAAAGAGGGAGGGCTGTCTCCAAACAGAGATTGGCGCACGTGATCGTGGATGCTATTTCCATGTCTTACCAATGCCAGAACCTACCCTGCCCGCTTGCAGTGAGGGCTCACTCCACCAGGGGTGTAGCCTCCTCATGGGCAGTGGCTCAGTGCGCCTCTCTGGCAGACATCTGCACAGCTGCGGGTTGGGCTACGCCCAACACCTTTGCAAGGTTTTACAACCTCAGGGTGGATCCGGTATCAGCTCGGGTTTTACGCAGGTAGGACCAGCGACCGGCCGGGCGTACGCCTGCGAAAGCGCCTTCTCCCCTCTTCAGGTGAGTTCAGTGCCCTAATCGGCCTCTCTGCTTCCCCTTCGGATGAGTATAGGTCACCTATCCATCACTCAGCAGCCAACCCCCCTGGCGGAGTGGACCTGTTGACCAGGCAGAACATCGGAGTAAGCAGTCCCTTTTCAGGTGAGTCCCTTTCTTCAGCCAGTGCTCCGTACACAAGTAACTTAGACGTTTTGTTATAAAGTTATCACTTTCAAATTATTCTAAGTAGAAATAGTTATTCATGGTAAAATCCTGTATTTGATTCTACTCTTGAGTAGACATTCGCCTCCAATCTCATGTTAACACTTGCAAAAAGCCCCATAAAACTGGTGCAAAGGTAAGAGTCACTATAGGTACCATGCTGTCAGAAGAAACATTTAATAAGATTGTGGATATCATTGGCCAGCTGATAAAACTGACTATGGCAGAAGTGAGACAAGCTGGTATGTTTTCTGACACAACCCAGGATAACAGCTCCAAAGACCAGTATTGAATCATCTTTCGGCAAGTAACATATGTCATTAAAGAAAGACTGATTGCAGTTGCTGACAGCGAGTCATCTACTGGCCAGATTTTTGTAGTATTGTAGAAGACAAAGTGAAGAAGCCAACCATGGGGGCCAACGCAAAGGGATTCATAGAAGTTGTTTTGAAACATGAGACAGCGCTCAATGCTCAACTCTTCATTCACATTTTTAAACTAACATCCCCTTTTTAAATACGTACAGACAAAGGGAATGGATATGCTCACAACTGAACATCTGGTTGAGGGGACAGAGAAGGGTCACAGCAAGTGTGCCGGGGACATCGAAGGAGTTCAGTGTGCAGTTGATGCGTTTATGGAAAGTTGCAAGAAGAGGAAGAGCTTGACCTTGTAGTGCAGGCTGGATTTTCTGAGAAAAGGATCAGAGAGATGAAAAAATGCCAAGAGAGCCTGCAAAAGATGAGCAGCTGGCATCAGCAGATGTTAACTTCAGGATAAAGGTACACAATGTCTTTAAAGACACAGTAATAGACGGTATGCACAATCAGTTTTCTGCTAATGCAAAACTTTTCTCAGATTTTGCTGTTTTGACCCAAGAAACTTTGTTCATTGAGGCAATATTGAATCCAAAGCTCTGCTCTGGAATTAATAAGCAAATGTCTTATTAAATTTGATAAAAAAAGTTTCAGTTGGCCCATTATGTGGTGAACTGTGCAGCCTTGCATCTAAGTGGGATGGACTAAAGATATTCCCTCTGGAGGGTTACATTGTCAGGACAACTAGTGAAATGCCACAAGGATGTGATGTTGATCCCTCCATGGAACAACAGGATGTTGAACTAAAATGCAAAGATTGTCCATCTCATTCTCTTTCAGAACAGGTATCTAACTGATGCCTACCTTGAGATTGGACTTGCCTACAAGTTGCTAGTACCTCTTTCTATCACACAATTAGCCTGTGAGAGAAGTTTTATAGTGACATTTAAAAAAAAAAAAAGGTTCAGAAACTCTTTGACCCTGAAGAATATTGAGGCATTCATGCTCAGGTGCACTGAGAAAGAAATTCTCATTTCTTTGCAAAATGACACTGGGATAAACAAAATGGATGCTCCGATTGATCAGGAGATCCATATCGGCCGATAATAATATTCCATGACTCGATCAGTACTAGCTAAACTTGACGAATGTTACTTGACCAATATCAATTGATGACGGCAAAGCCAGAGGACGTACACGATGAGTGGGGATGTTAATGCTTTGGTGATGCAACACTGTAAAGGGTTTAAAAATGATCACTGTATAATGAATACTTTTTTGGAATCATTTAGTACTCTGTTAAAACAATAGACTACTTTAACATTACATTCATTGCATATTTACTGTAAAATATTACAAAACTCTTAAAATATAACAACAGCAACAACTACAGTATAACTTCGTATGAAAAAGGTTAACGGTACTCACAGAGCTTATATATCTGTCATATTAACTTGAAGCATCAGACAAAAACGGTACTTGGTATTGGTGGCAAAATCCTGATCATAGCATCCCTTATATACAAAAGTTGCAGAGACCAGTAAACTGCTCAGAAGTTTATTAATGTTTTAGCTGAAGCAGGTTAAAAAAAGTTGTTGTTGTTTCTGATAATAATAATACAATACTTGTTTTATTTTTTTTGTGTTTAAAGATTGGATATGTGTGAACAATTTTGCACAGAATATATATTAAGATATTGCAGAAAAAGTCTTTGTGATGTTTTAAAAAATAGTGTTGGATATTTACCCTTTCATATTTATGACAAATATTTGAAGTTATATAGCAGCTGTTTCCTCGAAAAATACTTAATTGTGTCATAAGAAAGTTTAATACATTTTACAGTAATCTTTATTTTAAACATATAGCTTAATATATTCTTTATTTGTTGTATTCATGTTTGTGTTTGGTAATAATAGAATTACTGTTACACCACACTTTACAACTCTCTGTGTGTTCTTTTTTCTGTTGTTTTCATAAGTGATGATTGATCAGAGGCCTAAGTGCACGTCATGATACTAGTGAAAATGTAAAAAGCAAAAAGTTGTTCGGAGAGTTAGGTGACATTTTAATCAACTTTTATTATATACAGTGTAACATATGGGGGATATAAATATATATAATTCCACATTCTACCACTAAAGTCACTGACATAAAAACACAGAGAAAAAGCCATTGGTTGATATTTGCAACCTCAACACTGGATCCCGCTGTTTTTCAGTGAATGGTCTTTTAAGTGAGTAAAGATGTAACAGAGTTAAGCTAAAACACATTTAACAGTATAAAATAAACAAAGAGATTTTAACTGTACTAGCAAACCCCACATATTGTATAAAGTAAATAAAGAATATACCAGAAGTCTAAACATAATCTTTTATATTTTAATTCCTGTGCAGTTATGGAGCATTTTCCTCCCTGTTAATTCAGCAGAAAAGGCCAGAAACCCACAAAGAGAACCAGAGAGAATGAAAGAGTCCTTCCACTGAATAAACATAAAAAGTAATAGATTAGTCCTACAATTTTATTAGATACACATTTGCCAGAAAAGTATGAAAAAGCTTTTATTCAAGATGGTTATACAATCATTTACCTGGTAGCACCTTGATTTTGAATAGCACCATTACGATTCACTCTCATATTTGGACAGGATACAGAATTATTCTGAAGAAGACCTGGGGTATCTAAATTAAAGTATTGTGGATCAGTAAGCAAATTTATTTGAGCTTTTAAAGAAATTCTGACAAACGTGTTGTTTTAAATTACAAAAACTACCTTGCATGCTGAAGAGAAATATGATGTCACCACCCTTGATAAACTCTCTTTTAGTGAGATCGCTTTTGAACATAAAAGGACTATAGCCCAGTCCTTTAGTTACAAATACAGTCCTGTTGCCAATGTTGGTTTTTGTTCCATTTTTTCGAGGATTATCCCAAAAAAGCCTATTACCTATTCAAAAAGTGTCTTTTAAAGTTTCATTCATTAGTCACTAATATATTATTTTCAATGCAATCCCTGGATTTCTTCCATCAAGGTAATATTTGGTTTAGATCTTATTGCAGTTAAAACATGAAAAAATGTGAAAGGCCTCATGATATGATTGAAAGTGTCTCACCAGAAGGTCTGGTTGGGTCTGTGGTGATGCTTCTCTCATATGACATTCGTTTCTGCATGTGTGGATTCTGATCAAGCACCTGTAGGGTCACGTGTCGCCATGGACAAGGCCATTGCAGCTTGTCATCATACACACCGGATACCAGACGAACATACATTGAGAAGTAAGTGTTAAAATTCTTCAAGAGAACCTGATAGCGATAACCTTCACTGGAGTAATAGAGTGGGCTTTGGTAAGAACCATTTGCTGAGCTTTTATTTAGCTGTCTGAAGTTTCTTATCTGCCATATTTTGGGGCACTCAATCTCTGCGATATTAATATCATCCAATGAAAACCCTCCACTGGAGTTTCCAGCTCCTTTACGAGCTTCAAATAGGATACTGAAGGGTTTATTTGCCTTTAGTGACACGTGGTGCAGACGCCAGTATTTGTCAGAGGGTCCTGAAAAAAATCATATAAATAAAAGCTTGAGCGACATTGAGTGCCTTGAGTGCTTCATTTTCATTTGTAAAAATAAAAATAAATAAGTGTGGTCAAAAATGTTTAAGACCTGTGATGCGATTCCAGAGTCTCAATACTCCTCTGCTGTCCGCTTCATTCTGATATTCTCTCATCCAGATGTTGAGCTTGTCATTTTTATTACCACTGTGATAGTAATAAAACTGCAGACACTGCACTTTACAGTCTCTTGTCGGAGTCATTTTTCTGGTTTCTAGTCTAGCTGAATCTCCCTCTTTTCTTCCCTTTAGACTGACGTGCATGAAGAAAGAGCTCACTGGAAAAATAAAACATGAAGGAAATGGGTAAAGTTGATATATGTGCAAAACACAAATGAGGACATGATAAACAAATTAATTTCGGGGATTTTAAAAGGTAAGTACAATTTTTGTTAATATCAAACCAGAAATCTCACCATTATACTTTGTGTCCATATTGGTGTGATCATTGACATTGACTCCCATCACTGAACTCACTTTCAGCCATCTGTGTTCAGTATATGAACAGAAACTCATCTGACACAGAGAGTCATCATCAAAACTACAGTGATGAAGAAAAGATGTGGACGACTCTATAGCACGAACAAAATGTTTAAAAATGAAACATACAGAGAAAACACTTAAGAATACTCATCCACAAATAAACAAATAAATGAAAAGCACTTACTGCATTTATAAAGACTATTGAGCTCAATAGCATCATATTCACTCATGTCAAAGCGCTGACCGATCACATCTTGAAACTCAGGATGCTTGGTAATAATTGTAGATCCATTCCCATTGCTGAAGGTGTCTTTACGATAATGCATAACAGACATGTAGTCATATGGAGTTCCTTGGACACTACTCACACTCTCACTGTTTTTATTGAATTTGGTCTCATATCCTGAAAAAGAACCATTTTTAAGCTTTTCAGTGTAAAATGGCTTAAATACAGTTTGTAGTCTTAACACATTTTAAATTCTTGAAAGATTTTGTGGCAACCTGCTTTTATGTTTTCATATCTTATTGTGACATAATCATCTCTATCATATCTTGTCTGCTCATGGTAAAATCCCAGTGCATGGAGAAACAGATGCTGAATGTCTCCTATACTTCCACACTCTCCAGCGTTAAGATTTTGGCTCTGGGAAATCTTCAACAGCCCAACATATGAATTACATCTGAAAAATCATTTGGAACACCTTGGAAAAGCAGCTTTAAATACATGTAGAGTTACATAATAATAATGATACAATGAAAAAATTGATTGTTGGAATCACTTATTTTTGTCATATACATTGGGACTACATTGTTAAATCATATTTAAACAGAAATTATGTTAAAAAAAACTAAAATTAAGTAATTAAATAACCTTTTTGTTCAATGTAGCATATAAGCATAGATGTTTTATGTCCCTAAGGCCAGTTCGGCGTAGTACAGTATTTGTGTTTATGCGCACGCACACACACACACACACACACACACACACACACACACACACACACACACACACACACACACACACACACACACACACACACACACACACACACACACACACACACACACACAGACAGACAGACAGACACTTATCCTCATAAATATACACACACATTTATCTGATGTGTCTTTAGATTAATAAACATAACGATAGTCTGTACTGTACCCCTTATTCTCCACTGAAATAAAAGACTTTTCTGTTGTCCTGGGCTTAAAGTCAACACAGGACTTCAGTCGGAACCGCTCAAAGACTCTTAGTATCATTCCTTTATAATTCATACCTATTTTCAAATCACAATTAAAATTAAAAGATAAAAAACATCACTAAAATATAAATACGCTTTTAAAAAATGCAGTTTTCTTACTCAGATCAGCACTGAGGACATATGGGATGGGGATTTCCCACCGGTATTGTTTTCCCAGAATTGAACTCCGTTCTGCTGGCTTCGGGGAAGATAGTTTATAATAATTACACAAAAGGAATATATTTTCAAAATTTTTCTAATGTTAGCAACTCACCAGCAAGATGTCTCCCTCATTCAGATTTAATCCTAATAGCACACAACAAAACAGTGCATTTTAATAAGTTCCATTATTCTATAACACATTATTTGGCACTGTAGTCACATTTTATAAACTAAGGATCTACTGAAAATTAAATGCACTTCCATAATGAAATATGATTGAGAGAATAATGGCTAGATGGGTTTTAAACTCATAGAAAGGACTGAATATAACATTCTCTTTATGATCACAATGTATATCTTATACCAAATACCATGAAGGAAAATGTCGAAATGCTCAGATCAAATGAGTTTGAATTCACTGTCTCCAATTTTACCTTTATCCCGGTGTTCCTTATCAACGTCTTATAAAAAGTAAAAAAAGGTCAAGTCAGTTAACCACAAAAGTAAATTGAAAATCCTTTTCAAGATGCTGTTAATGTTTTAGTCTTATAATTTCAGATTAGGTATTAATGTTATGTATCAAGAGTGGTTAATAGAATAACAAAACGTATGTTTTTAGGATAACATTTTTACATGATAGAAATATGCTAAATTAATGTGATACGAAGAAACACATCAAATTGTAATAAAAAAACATTTTACTTTATACATTTTATTTTATTACATTAAATTATATTAAATTAATTATTCATTGATTATATTGACTCTTTTACTCACCAGATACATTTATTAAGGGCTTGGGATAGGAAGAAAATATTTCAAACATTAATATTTAAATATGACACACACACAAGCAAACATGCACACACTCCTATACAGTAACAATTTTGCTATTACAATGTATTTTCTCATTTTCTCATACAGGTTATCTACTATCAAACTTACCACTAGTGATGCAGGGCGAAAAGCCAAAGTCAGCAGAAGAAAAGCCCACAAATTCATCTTAGCTGTAAATCATATTGATCAACAATAAATAATTTAATAATATTCAAATTACCACTATGTACCTTCGTAAATGTATTTTATCAAAACATATTTGTAATAACCATCCAAGATATATTTAAGACATATTAAACACAAGCTACAGAGTTGTTAAAATCCACCTTCAGTTCACCTGCTTGAAAAAAAGTTAATTAAACCCCTCTTATTGGTTAAGTAACCTTTAAAGAGTTTCTTTGACAGAAACTGACACATATGTAAATTGATACATCTAGATTTACACAGACCACTCCTTGTGATGATGAGACAAGCACATGATGTTATTTATGTAATAGTTTAAATAAATATTTTTAATAACAAAAGGTTCTTATAATTACTCATAATACATACTTTTAATTCTGTGTGGCACATGCAGAAACACATCCCTTTTTAATTAGGAAATAATAATAAGTGAATTTTATACTATATTCAATAGAAGCAGTAACTACTAGATATATAAACGAGAAATTTTATTGTCACCATTGTGTGGTGTGATTATAAGATTATAAAAATGATGAGTGAGATAAGGTTGATCCTTTAGGGAATCTTTTACTAAACTCACAAAAAATTTCCAGGATAACATCCTGCATGAATAACCAGAAATGTTAAAATGTATGTAAATATTAGCCTGCTTATTTTGTCTTATAAGATTATAAAAGTGATGAGTGAGAAAATGGGGTTTCTTAAAGGAATCTTTGACTAAATTCACAAAAAATAAGCAGGATAACATCCTGCATGAACAATAAGAAATGTTAAAATTTATAGAAATATTATCCTGCTTATTTAGTATTAGTCAAATATGTTTTTTTGCAGCAGCTCAGATAGTTTATCATATTGAGTTGAGGGAATATTTTTTCCTCTTTTTTTCCTATAACCAATAAATATGAATTGATGTAGGTTTTTAAAACATTCACCAGACTCGCTAATCTTATGGAATTTAAACAAACAACAACAAATAATATTACAGAATTTTAAGGAAAATGCTTTTAACATGTGATTTTTTGTTGTATTGTACAGACTTTGATATATTTGTTCCTATAGTTTTAAGTTAGAATTTTTGTCTTTATATAGGATACACTAGTTAAACTTTAACATAACATAAACTCTAACATATTATTATTACTTTTAGGGATTTGCAAAAATTTAAATAATGGTTTGTTTAAGCTAAAAATTTGTAATGTAAATTAGGGAAGAAAGTTTGGTAAGAGAAAAACAGGCAGATATTTCCTCTATACTATAATAAACAGTGCAGCCACAACTTTGAATGTTATGAGTCATTTGAATTTAAGGGAAGTCAACTGAAGATATTAGTTCACCTCCAAAAAACAAAATGATGTTTTTGGGGCTTATCGGGTTATCACTTTTCAGTCTATATAAAGCTACATAAAGCTGTTCTGTAAAGCTACATCACAAATCAACAAACTGAAGAGAATTAGGATGTCAACACCCTTTTTTTAAACTTTGTTTTTGAAATTTTGATAACCCATCCTTTCACAACAAATATGGTTCGTGTTTCATTATTACATGCTTTACAAATTATTTAAAAGTGACGTGGTCCTGAAAAAATAAAACAATAAAAAATTAACAACATTTTACGAAATTACTGGACTACACAACACATAAAACCAATTTTTACTTTATAGAAAAAAAAGGAAAGTGACATATGGCCAAGTATGATGGCCCGTACTTGAAATTTCTGCTCTGCATTTAACCCATCAATGTGTACACACACAGTAAGTGAACACACACTGCCAGAGCAGTTGGGGGAAAAGGACTTTTGCTCAAGAGTCTTACCTCGGTAGTGTATGTAAGGTGTGGGAAAGTGCTTGTTGTTTACCCCCCCCACCTACAATCCCTGACAGTATTGAGAACCAGCTATCTTAGGATCACAAGACCGATACTCAAACCACCATGCCACGACGGTCCCCTTAAAAATCTAAATAGAATCTATTCCATCCAACTACAAGTCCATTCTTTACTTCAAGGAATTATAAAAGAACCACTAAAATGTGGCACAAACAACAGTTATAAAATGATTTACCTGTTGACATAAAAACAAAAACAAGCAAATAGTGCAAAAAAGTTGAGAGAATGCACAGATCTTTAAAGCATATTTGTCTCTGTGTTTTTTATTTTCAAGGCTGAAAGCTGTTTATGTACATGTTTTAGTAGTTGAGGAAATCAGATATCTAATACGGAGAGGTGTTGTAAGTGAACTCTGTCCCTCCACGCTGGCTGGTTGAGGGGAGAGGTGTGTTTCTGGGGGAGGTGGAGGATCAAGGTATACATTGTTATCAGAATGTCTGTTCAATGAGAACATGCTTATACCAAACATCCTTAATTTCACTCGCTAATTCATATTAATATATCTTTGAAGGATTATACCTGCTGCCCTCATGCATTTTTTTACGAAAGGTCTTAGATTTGCAATTGATTTTAAGTTTTCTTTATTCAATTGTGTGATTTCTTTCTTTTACTCTTTATACATTGCAGATCAAAGCGCATAATAGCTAGTAATTAATAAGAACTTCTTATATATATTTATATTTATATGCAATGCATTTGGCAAATAGGTTGCATACAGAAAAAACTTAAGTGTGTTCTATCAGGTTCTCTCCAACAATTTTTGGACTCAATACTTCGTCTGATAAGCTATTGCATATGTCACCCATCTGTAGTTATTTTCATTGAATACAAGAAACATTTGATTTTCTCTTAATGACGAACTATATGTTATGATTCCCATTTTAACAGAAAAGTGGTCAATCTGTAGGGTCCAGGCAGTATAAAAAGGTCAAGAGCTTCACAGAATCATGTAACAGCCAACTGAAATGACGCTGGGGGAGCGGCATTGACAGCATGGCACAGAGTGATGGACTTTGATATTTCTGTGGACTATATAACTTCACCCACATTTAGATATATTTTAGCCATAGACTGTCAAGACTGGAGCTCATTATACTAAGCAATACAGGAGACAAGGTAAGTTCAACTTTAAAATAGTGTTATGGTGAACATTGAAATAAATGGGGCGAATGTGTAAAAATTCCCCCTTTCTTTTTCTTGTTAGGAAAACGACAGTGAAGATGAAGTTGTATTTGGTCCTTGCATTTGTTGCATTTACAGGTAAATTAGGCAACATTACTGCATAACTGTATTGGTACAATTTTAACATCATGAGTGCACTGAAAATAATGACCCTGACTGGAGAATAGAAAGAACAAACAGATCAGAATCATATTATTTGCATCTTTACCAGGTTGCCATGCCAACTTATTTTATGCCGATGAACCCAAACCTCAACTGGAGCAGTTGACTGATGCATTCTGGAGTTATGTTGCCAAGGCAACACACACTGCAGAGGACACTCTTAAAATGATCAGAGAGTCTCAACTGGGTCAGGATGTCAAGTAAGTTGGTTCTAGGCTGCATTCCAACGACAGAAATCTCAGATTGTATGATGTTTCACACAAACATACTTTTTTCATTTCAGTGCAAGACTGACACAGAGTGCTGATGTAGCCAGTGAATATGCCATCACCCTCAAGAAACAGGTGGACCCTCTTACTGAAGAGCTCATGAACAAAATCACAAAGGAGGCTGAAGTGTTGAGGGAGCGTCTGGGTCAGGATCTGATCACAGTGAGAGACAAACTGGAGCCCTATGCCGACAACATCAAAAGTCAGATTCAGCAGAGAGTAGAGGATCTCAGGTCAGCCATGGCTCCATATGCAGATTCTCTGGATTCTGAGAGCCTTAAGGCCACTCTTCTCCAGAAAAGTGAGGAGCTTAAAGGAAGTGTGGAGCAGAGTGTGAAGGAACTGCAAGCACAGCTGGAGCCCTACACTGCTGATATCAAAGAGAAGGTTGACCAACATCTCCAGGAGTTTCAGAAGACCGTGAGCCCCATGGCTGAGAATCTTCAGGCCCAGATTGCTGAGAGAACAAAGATGGTCCAGCAGAGTCTAGCACCTTACGCTGAAGACCTAAAGGAAAAGCTGGACCCCTATGCTCGGGACCTGAAGGCTCAGCTCACCTCCCTCTATGAGTCCTTCATCAATTCTAACTAAAGACTTCCATCACAGGAGCGATTATCCTTGAGTTAGCACTGAAACCAAAACCTATCCCTCCAAATACTTTTATTCATCTGTCGAATATACCATGCCTTAAATCAAACTAGTTTACAGCATTCTTTTGTGCTTCTCATTCGTCCATTTTTAAACTTATGGGAAACATCTATACCAGGAACCTGCACCTTTATAGATATTTGTTCTGTTTTCTTTATAACAGTTATGTATTTATTTAAATTGAGTAACTCTTTATTGTTTTCACTGAAAAGTGTGTGTAGTTTGTTTAAATGTCAATTTTATGTTGATTTTCTTATTTAAGCATAAATAAAACATCAGCATTATACAACCACAAAATATCCCCTTTAAATTTCAGTACATTGGTCATAAAATCTCATTTAGTACCTTAACACAGGAATGCTCTTTAAGAGCCCTATCACAAGACTATAAGAGCAAAATTGCATTTACACAACAATTCAATATCACAAATGTGTAGAGACATCAGAAAAAAACATTGGGTATATTAAATCTACTGTAGAACTTCTTTCTTGCGGCAAAAATTCCAGCCCAGCATTACGGTGAAATTTTCTTTAAATACGTCTCTAATATTTTGCTTCTGTTGCTTCTGTGAACTTATTACTGAGAAATTACTGAGAAATGAGGCAGGATGTATGTTTGAATATGAGAGAAAGACTTCACATGACAGAATGTATTATTTGCATTGCACTGCGGAACTTTCCATAGTTTTTTAATGTAAATATACACTTGTTTACAGAAGCATTTGTGCATCGATAACATCACATAGAACTGCTGTATAATATAATTTACTATTCATGCTTTTTGAAAAAGGAACATGTTATGTAATATTTACAAAGAAAGGTGATCCAGGCAATTTTACCTTTGTAGTGTAAAGCGCCAATGCAAATTTCTAAATAGAGAATACATGTGCCATAGAAAACGATGGACAAAAAAACAAATAAATATCATTGCAAATATAAGTTAATTGCAATAATAACTATACTGTCACATTACAACAGTCTCTTAAAAGAGGAGACCTTTCAATTGCTTACAAAATATTGTAAATACTGACGTAAACACCCAGTAAGCACATTAGTCTATTTAAAATGTTCCACTTTTGTCTACATTTACAAGTATATGGTTGGCAGATGCCAAAGCCGCTTACAAGTATTGTGCAGTTGCCAATTATCACTGAGCAAACAGGGGTAAGGTGTCTTGATCAAGGACACTTTAGTCATTGTCTGCTGGCACTGAGATTCAAACCCACAGCCTACTGCTTAAAAGTCCAGCTCTCTAACCACCAGCTTTAAGGAATAGGTTAATTTCTTGACCCCTAACAGCTACATCCAGGACTACTAGTATAACAGATGATAGAGTTCGTCATTAGTGTGGCACAGATAATCTCACAGACTGATACTTCTTAATTACATCACATTCTTTATTTTATGGGACAAAGTGTCTAGATAAAAACATTTAATCAAGGACATCTTGCAAATAAAAAATAACATCCCAATAAATGTTTTCACCAGCTGGCGATGTCATCATGAATGTTAGAGATTAACTATTGACGTCTGTGAAGTTTTTAATAGATCTCTAAGTCAGAGAAAGAAGTTTAGAAACACAACAATTTCCAACTAAATTTCCATAAATAAACAAAAAGCAACCTCACAATAAGGGATGGTTTTTGAAAACATTGATTGAACTTGATCCAAAACAATACATTCCTAAATTAATTTTAATTGTCCAGCAATAAAATGTATTTGTTTCGGATTCTTAAAGAATCATTGGAGTCATTTTTTGTCTTTTAAAATGGTTTATAGGTCAGCAGTTTTCATTATTTGTACTTAGTGGAAAAACTCATTGTACTGAACAATGATAAATTTGGATAAGTAAACCTGATAGCCAGTCATGACCCATTGAATTAATGCTCTGTTCAACTCCTTAGAATGTATAAATACAGATATGAAACAGCTTCTTTTTACTTCTTCAAAGTGGACAAAGCTGATTAAAGCACAGAGACAAAGGTAAGAAATTCAAAAAGTTAGTTTAATATACAATTTAAATATTTTTCCAGAGGCTAAATCATTTTCAATTACAATGTTTGTATTCCTTTACAGGTTGAAACTGAGAAGATGAGGACACTTTTGATTCTTTCTCTAGCTGTTTTTACAGGTTAAAATGGGGTTCGGGTTTTTTATGTAATCTAAAATACCATACTTGTGACACATAGATCCCACTATTATGAACAATTAATGTTTATATGTTTTAACATACTAAAACATATTTTAAAATATTGCTCTAAATTTTAATTGGTTTAATCTCACAAACAGGCTGTTCTAGCAATCCTACGAAGGGCGAAGAGCCCAATCCACCCCTGGAGTACTTAAAAGGTCTATTCTGGAGTTATATTGCCCATGCAACACATGGCACTGATGAAAAAGCAGAGATTGGTGAAAAGACTCAGCATGGACAGAAAGACAGGTACCTTAAAAAAACTACATCTGTAATTTTTCTACATTGCAAGTTCTCTGGCATGACCAAATTGACTTCTCCAAATGTTATTGCCAGAATAACACACAACACCGATCAACATGCCACCACCATCAAGAATCAGATGGATAGTCTGGCGGAGGAGTGGATGGCCAATTTCGCTAAGGAGGCTAACGTTTTAAAAGAGCTTCTGGAGCAAGATCTAAAGACATTGAAAGATCAACTGGAGTCCTATGCCGACAATGTCAAGAGTCAGATTCAGGAGAGAGTAGAGGAGCTCAAATCAGCCATGGCTCCATATGCAGATTCTCTGGATTCTGAGAGTCTTAAGGCCACTCTTCACCAGAGAAGTGAAGAGTTGAGAGAAAGTGTGAAGCAGAGTGTAAAGGATCTACGGGCTCAGCTTAAGCCCTAAAGCACTTTTATCATAGGGAAAATAAAATTACATGAGCGAGAGCTTAAAAAGATTATGTTAAGATTTCAAGGCTAGTGTTTAGTTTAACATGTTTATTAATCTGTTGTTCTTTCTATAATTTTTTACCTTAATGGTCTGGTATGCTTACAAATGTTGTGCTTATGTTTGTTTCTTATAACTGCCACAATAAACCCAATTGCTTCAAAGTCTCAACAATTCCATGCACTTTCTGTACTTGCTTGGATCAAACATTCTTGATCATTAGGCCTCACTAAGTGTTCAGAGTACACTCTAGTGGTGAGAAATACGACATAACTCCTGTGGTCAGTACCTGTATCTCTTGACTAATCTTAAACCTTCAAAATATAAATTGAAAATAAAAGTCCTATGAAAACCATTTTCATAGCTTGAATTTTACTCTATAAAAAACTCAAAACTATTAATTATTAGCAGGCCCAGAATATGCAAATGAGCCCTGCTTCCACTCATCACACTCTGCAGTTCCAGATGCTGCTAAAACTGAAAATTAAATTTAAATAAAATTTTCAGTCTCAACAATTTTTGGTAAACTTTAGCTTTATGGAGAAACTTGTTAGCAATGGCTTTAAACGATACATTTGCAAAGGGTTTGTCTTAATGTAGATTAAAATCGCATAAAAGTGTAACTTTTTTCTAAAGACGTATTTAAATAAATCATATTTGCAGTGTTGGGTAGGAGCCACTTTAATTCTTTATCAAAAACCACCTCACCACTGAGTAAACTAGTAGCATCACTAGCTGCACTACTCGTTTAACTATAGTTCTCAGTAGAGTTGTGCTTTTTGATGATGTAGCAATGTAGTATTCAAAAATCAACTTGATTTAAGTATCTTTAAATCTCAGACTCAAATCAGAATTACAACTGCCCAAGATCACTGATTCAGGATCAGCAAGAGATGGCACAGCCATGCACCGAAAAGTGCAACATCCAATTGGCCACTGTGGGTGCAACCAAAAATGTTATTTGTTACCAATGTTTATGCCATTCCAAAGCAAAACACAATGTTTTTTAAGATATTTGCTGCATAATGAAAACTAACCAAAAAAATGCAATCTAAACGAAAAGTATGAATGGATGGGGATCACAGTGTTACATTTTGTGTTACATGAAACTAACAACCAATCACAGTTCAGTGTGATAATACAGTGACCAATCAGAGGCATTTAAATACTTCACCCAGTGAAGTGTGGATGTGTGTTGAAGTGAGCTCATTATAAACAACTGCTGAAGATATACTGTAGCGAGACATTTACATATATTTACCAGAAACCAAGTTATCAAGAGTTTAGTAATCTTAAATGTTATTTGATCTTTTTAATACTCCCCAAACAATTTATGTATGAATGCCTGTTGTTTTATATTTACGATGTGTCATTTTCCTCTCAGGCTTATTTCAGTTTAAATTTAAAACAGCCTTTTATATTTTGTCATATTTTCATTAAGTACTTTACGCACTTAAAATTAAATCTTATAACATTGTTATAACACAATTTTTTGTAAACAGTCATGGCATTTTTTAACAGTTAAGTTGATATTTTACAGTCCTCATATCATTATTAAACTGCCTAAGAACAAAATTTACATTTATATTACTTTTACATTTAGCAGCAATTTTATACAAAGTGACTTTCAAACAATCGAGGGGATAATGAAGTGGTAAAAAGCAGAGATAACAATAGGTGAAAAGGTGCTACAATGTGATCACTAAGTTACATAAGGCAAGATGAAACCTTTCAAGGGTTTTGTACACTTCCTTTTAAAAACAATATACACTTTTAAAATATTTAATAAATAAACTTTCTTTTCAATGTACAATTTTATTTTTCACTGATATAACATTTGGAATTGCTAGTTGGTTAATAATAAAAAATGGCTTTGATGTAGGTAGCTACATTTGCCACATTTCTGTAGCTTAACTCAGCTATGTTTCTCCTTATCTATAGTGTACGGCTTTAGGGCTAAAGGGCAGGAGACTGAATACAATGAATGCCAGAAGATAGAGAATCAAGAGGCTTCAAATGACGTGTCAGGTCTTATCAGGAGTGAAGAACATGTATGATTTGGGCCTGTAGGTTGGAAGAGTTCAATGGGTCAAATGTTCAAACTCAAGTCTTTGTTCGTTTTTTTGCTGAGTAATGTAAATCAGATGGGATTTCAAGTTAGGATAGTACAATTAAAAATATGATTTTTGGTATAACATTTCACCTCTATTTTAAATTTTCTTTAGGAACATGCCTTGTGATTAAGTGATAGACCACAGATTTTCATGTGTATGTAACGTTAAAGCAACTTTCATGGCTGTAAAGAGAAGAGTTCACGGTCCCACACGTAACATTATCTGCATTGAATTAGAGGTTCTATGATGACGGATGGTCCAGTCACGAAGATATGATGTGGAGCACTCATGACAGCAAGACACTACCCACTGGACTTTGGGATTCCACTCCACAATCACCTCCTCATGCTGTATAAATACAGATATGAAACAGCTACAAACTTCACTTGTTTTACACACTGGACAGCGTAAGGACTTCAACCATGAAGGTTTTTGTGGTGTTCGCCTTTGCTGTATTTACAGGTCAGAATTAAAATTTTAAGATGATTGAAATTTATTTTTCTCCAATATTTAATGTATGTTTTATTCTGTTACTGACTGAAATGTATATGTCACGAAACAGGCTGCAATGCCAACCTTTTCTATGCTGATGAGCCCAAGCCACAGCTGGAGCAGTTGACTGACGCATTCTGGAGTTATGTTGCTAAAGCCACACACACCGCAGAAGAAACCGTCCAGATGATCAGAAGTTCCCAACTGGGACAAGAAGTCAAGTAAGTCAACTGCTGAATTCCGTTGCACTGAAATATTGTTACCAAAAACTTAAAATTAAACTTCTATTTCAGTGCTAGACTGACACAGAGTGCTGATGTAGCCAGTGAATATGCCATCACCCTCAAGAAACAGGTGGATCCTCTGACTGAAGAGCTCATGACCAAAATCACAAAGGAGGCTGAAGTGTTGAGGGAGCGTCTGGGTCAGGATCTGATCACAGTGAGAGACAAACTGGAGCCCTATGCCGACAACATCAAAAGTCAGATTCAGCAGAGAGTAGAGGATCTCAGGTCAGCCATGGCTCCATATGCAGATTCTCTGGATTCTGAGAGCCTTAAGGCCACTCTTCTCCAGAAAAGTGAAGAGCTTAAAGGAAGTGTGGAGCAGAGCGTGAAGGAACTGCAGGCACAGCTGGAGCCCTACACTGCTGATATCAAAGAGAAGGTTGACCAACATCTCCAGGAGTTTCAGAAGACCGTGAGCCCCATGGCTGAGAATCTTCAGGCCCAGATTGCTGAGAGAACACAGATGGTTCAACAGAGTCTGACACCCTATGCTGAAGACCTGAAGGAAAAGCTGGACCCCTATGCCCAGGATCTGAAGGAGAAACTGGACCCTTACGCCCAGGACCTGAAGACCCAGCTCACCGCCCTCTATGAGTCTTTCATCAAGTCCAACTAAACAAGACATCACCTTTACCCATTTCCTCATGAATGAGAACTGTGACTTTTAAATCTAACCACCCATCCAACGACACCAAAAACTAGAGTTTTCCCTATAAAGATTATTGATGGTTCATGAGTCAAATATCTGAGAAATTTTCTGTATATCTGATGCATATTTATTTAGTCAAACTTTGAAACTTTAATATATGTAAGAGAACAGTGTGTATGAAGTTTCTTAGAAATGTAAATTTTATTTGATTTTATTGATCAAATAAAAACCTGCATTATAAACTGAATGGTTTTTCTTTTGAACGGCAAAAGGTGCATTACTCATCAATATCATTTAAAACGAGTCCCATCACAGGCCAATAACAATGTTATCTACCATAGAGTAAAGACACTCTAAGATTGACCCTTTAATTAATCAATAAATATGCTACATGAAAAAATTCCCATTATTATTGTGACGTCACACAATGCATTGCATTTTAATACAGTCGCTGCTTTCAAGTTTACAGCTTTATGGGTTGCTTTGACCTCAATCTCTTGTAACATACAGTCTCAGTCAGGAAATTTTGATGTGGAGTAATATTGACAGCAAGGCACTACCCATTGGACTTTGGGTTTTATTGCAACAGTCATCAACTGAGCCATATATAAACTGATATGAAACAGTTATCTGCCTCAAGCACAGACTAAACAGCCCTGATTAAAAGTGCACCGAAAAGTACAGGTACAAACTATTATTTGTTATTAAATTGCACTTTTTTAATTTGCTTTGCGTAGTTATTCATTTTAACTCACTTTAAGTTATTTACAGGTGAAAACTGGAAACCATGAAGGTTCTGTTGGTCTTTATATTGGTTGTATTTACAGGTTAGAACTATTTCAAACACACCCTTATTGAAATTGTTAGTTTCCTTAAAAAAAAAATATATATATATATATATATATATATATATATATATATATGAACCTGCCTGTAAAAATGCAGCTGAAGTAATACTTTGGTATTAACTTTTTTATTCATTGAATTTGTCTACACAATGTAAAGAACATTCTTAATAATATAACATTGACATCTTAAGTATTGACTTGTCAAAGATTGAAATCATATTAAAAATAATAGGCTATATCAAATATGCTAGTTGTCTCAGAAATAGATTTTCAGATTTTAGCCTGATATATAACTTATTTTCACATGTAATAACCTAATACAACATACAATTGTTACTTTTTTGTAAAAATATCCCTAATAGCTCATAATATGTACTAAACTAACAAGAATAAATTACTTAAATTCGTCATTACTTACTCACACACTAGTCATTTCAAACCTCTATGACCTTAATTCTTCTGCAGAACACAAAAGATGATATTTATGAAAACCGTTGGTCCCCAATGATTTCTATTGTTCCCACACAAAACTCAGTTCAAGTCAATGGATCACCAACATTTTTCAAAATGTCTTATTTTGTGTTCAGCAGAAGAAAGTAAATCGTAGTATTTTTACTTTGGGGTGAACTACATATTAAAAAGCAAAACAAGAAAATTAAAAAGTTTCCTAATACAAATATACTCTGTTTAATAAACAGGCTGCCAAGCCAGCCCACTATATGCCGATGAGCCCAATCTACAACTAGAGAAGTTGGCTGAACGTCTACTGGAGGAACTGAACACTGTGAAGTGTGCGCTGAAGCCCTACATTGAATATGTTACCGATCCTTTTGAGAAGGGAGTCGATTATGTAAAGAACCTTGATTCTGAGACACTGAAGGCCACACTGCAACAGCGGGGTAAGGAGCTGCGAGAAACCCTGGAGGAAAGTATGAAAGATGTAAAAGCTCAGCTGGAGCCTTTCACTGAAGAGTTCAAGGAAAAGACGAACCTCTACACCAGAGAGCTGAAGGCACAGCTCACATCTTTTTATGAATATATTACCACCAACAGCTAATTATTCTTAACACCATGTCCAATGTATTCATATGCTAATCCAAAATCAGAGATGTACATGATCTACACAGTATACTTAAAATGGTCTTAATGTTTCGTTCAACTAAATGTCTGTACTGGGTGTCTATCAGAGAGAGCTTTAGAGGCATATCTAAAAATAGTATGATAAAGCATCTCTATTTCATTCTGAGTAAACATACACTTGCACTTATTATGTTTAGACCCATAAAAGTGACACCTTTGTATTTGCTCTGTGGAAAATAATGACTATATGAGATCATGTATCATTTGTAAACACAAAAAAATTGCATTTTATATATTAAATATTATACGTTTTTTAAAACAAATATACCCAATAAATGTTTGTAAATATATTTGATGAAGGCCTCAGCTAAAATGTTTGTTTTTTGACCTCCAGGTGAAATATGTCAAATAAAACCATATCAACAGAATTTCAATGAGTGCAAAAAATGGCTTCATGCGTATTAACATGAACCTTATACCACAGGCAAACCACTTAAGAGGAAACTGTATTTACAGTATTATAGTTTAGGTTTAATGGGGACTTTAACTTATTTAATCTAATTTATCCTGTTTTAGCTTACATTTAGCACTTTTCCACAAATATTTTATTACAAATATTTTTTCTCAATTGGGTGAATATATAACCCCAAAAAAAGTGGGGAGAGCACAGAATAAACAAAAAAGTAGTGTTTTCAAATTTTACTTTGATTGTATTCCATATCAGACAATATGAATACAAAATCTTTCATGTTTTGTAAGGTCAACTTGATTTCATTTGTCAACAAAATTCAAGGAATCTGTAGGGATTTCAGTGCGTAAAGGGAAACAACCTTGATCTCTGATCCCTCAGGCGGCACTGTGTCAAGAATCATCATTCATCCCGATTTTAACACATGTGCTCGAAACTACTTTGGTAAAACTTTGTCAGTTAAAACTATACTGCAACAAAAGGAAGCTCTATGTTAACAGGGCTCAGATACATCTGCTATGGACCACAGTGGAACATGTACAGTGGTCAGATGAATCAGTATTTCATTTTTTGGGGGGGAGAAATGGATGCTGTGTCCTAAGGACCAAAGAAGAAAAGAATCATCCAGACTGTAACCAGCAACAAGTCCAAAAGCCCTTGGCAAAGGTCACTTGCACTTCTGTCATGGACCCATTAATGCTGAAGATTTTGGAGCACATTCTGCTGCGTTCAAGAACTCTGACAGGGCCAGTCCAGAAGCAAACCATGATGCCCCCTCCGTTAAACATATACATCCAAGGCATTTATAGATACTTTTGTACCCCTTTCCGGCTTCGTGCAATTCAACAATTCTTGACAATAGGTCTTCTGAGAGCTTTTTTGTGTTTTTTGTGTTTGGGCACGTTCTGTGCTTTTATAGAGCATGGCAGGTTTTATTAACACATCCAATGTGATCACATTGATTGGAGTCCAGATTGGCTGACTCCTGGCTCTGATTAGCTCTTGGAGAAGATTTTAGCCTTTTTCCAACCTGCACTGTGAATGCCTACATATTGTGTTTAATATAAAAATGTCAACATATAATATTTGAGTCGTATTAATTTAAGCAGACTGTGTTTGTTTATTGTTGTGACTTGGGTGGTGAGCGGAACACATTTTCTCTCCAATTTATGCAGAAATTTAAGTAATATCAAAGGTTTCAAACACTTTTCTTGCAGCTGTATAATATTGAGGCCTTTGCTTCGTTAATTTTATATACCCCTGTAAAACAACTTTTTTAAAACATAAGTTTATGCTGTTTCACAAATGGACCTTTGCTTTGTTATGTAACCTTGTTTCTAATTCACAAACACAATTAATTACTAATTAATCAGCAATTCATTGGCTGAAGGTCAAACAGATGTGCTGAGCGTTGAGCTACTTGTGATGACAGTTCATTTAGGAATTCAGTTGGGTCAGATCCATGTCAGATCCTATTAAGGTTTGTTCAAATTCAAGAAACAGCATGAGGTTAATAAATAGGACATTAATTATAACTAAATGGTAACAAAATAGTTAAAAAAGATATATATTCAGGCAAAAACAAGAACAAAAAACATGTTTCACTTGATGTGATGTGTCAAATCTTATCAGAAACGAACAAAGTCTTATATCATTTGTGGCCATTGTCAGGTCAAAGGTCCAGCTCAGTCTGGTTTCGTGTAGATTAAGTATATCAGAAAAATCTCATCATTAATGAGTATGTTGATTATCACCTTACTAGAAGGAGAGTGTTTGTTTTTGTGTACTCTTGAATAAATTTAAAATGCTTTTATGTGTCTACACAAATACCCACTTCAGAACTTGGGACTAAAATATGACTATTTTTATTAATTTACTTCAGTCTACTTTATTTACCTAACATGACTATCACTATATAATTGTTCATTAATTTGCTTGAATCATTCTACTCGCATATGTATTTCTTTATGTAAATGATAGTTACCTTTAATTATTTATTTGAATTATTATTATTGTAAAACAGTAGACATTTGATTTGGTACTGTATGTGCTATCACTGTATTTAATTTAGGATCCAAGCTACAATGTCAGGATGTTAGGTTATGATGTGGAGTGCTTCTGTCAGCAAGACACTACCCACTGGACTTTGGGTTTCCATTCCACAATCACCTCCTCATGCTGTATAAATACAGATATGAAACAGCTACAAACTTCACTTGTTTTACACACTGGACAGCGTGGAGACTACAACCATGAAGGTTTTTGTGGTGTTCGCCCTTGCTGTATTTACAGGTCAGAATTTAAATTTTAAGATGATTAATATTACGGATTTATTTTTCTCCAATATTTAATGTATGTTTTATTCTGTTACTGACTGAAATGTATATGTCACGAAACAGGCTGCAATGCCAACCTTTTCTATGCTGATGAGCCCAAGCCACAGCTGGAGCAGTTGACTGACGCATTCTGGAGTTATGTTGCTAAAGCCACACACACCGCAGAAGAAACCGTCCAGATGATCAGAAGTTCCCAACTGGGACAAGAAGTCAAGTAAGTCAACTGCTGAATTCCGTTGCACTGAAATATTGTTACCAAAAACTTAACATTAAACTTCTATTTCAGTGCTAGACTGACACAGAGTGCTGATGTAGCCAGTGAATATGCCATCACCCTCAAGAAACAGGTGGATCCTCTGACTGAAGAGCTCATGACCAAAATCACAAAGGAGGCTGAAGTGTTGAGGGAGCGTCTGGGTCAGGATCTGATCACAGTGAGAGACAAACTGGAGCCCTATGCCGACAACATCAAAAGTCAGATTCAGCAGAGAGTAGAGGATCTCAGGTCAGCCATGGCTCCATATGCAGATTCTCTGGATTCTGAGAGCCTTAAGGCCACTCTTCTCCAGAAAAGTGAGGAGCTTAAAGGAAGTGTGGAGCAGAGCGTGAAGGAACTGCAGGCACAGCTGGAGCCCTACACTGCTGATATCAAAGAGAAGGTTGACCAACATCTCCAGGAGTTTCAGAAGACCGTGAGCCCCATGGCTGAGAATCTTCAGGCCCAGATTGCTGAGAGAACACAGATGGTTCAACAGAGTCTGACACCCTATGCTGAAGACCTGAAGGAAAAGCTGGACCCCTATGCCCAGGATCTGAAGGAGAAACTGGACCCTTACGCCCAGGACCTGAAGACCCAGCTCACCACCCTCTATGAGTCCTTCATCAACAGAAATTAAATACGGTCTAATTTCAAAGACTATTCTCATTTGCTGCTAAAATATTTGCATCTTTGATTTAATAAAGAATGCAACTTCACTGTCTGTAATTAACATCTGTACCTGTTCGCTATATGTGATGTAGTATTTATTTACAGCAATGAAGCAAAAAAGAAAAGAAAATTAAAGCTATGTCAGAAGAAAACTAGTCTTGCATTTCTTTAAAATACTTGGACAGTGATTTCTTTGCTCTTTATAAGGCAAATAGAATATATATATTTGTGATGTCAGAGGTTTAGTTGTGTTTATCCTTATGAAAAAGAAGTTTCCTTAAGTAAACTAAGTATTCTAATATCAATGTTCTAGTACTGTACTCAAATTTGCCCCCTTTCTAGTTTATAAAAGTATATTCCTTATTTAAGTTTAATATTCTAATAGCACCCTTCAATAAACGTCTTTATCTTAAGTGTACTGTGGCATTCCCTTTCAATGTAAAGGGATACTGAACCCAAAATGAAAATTTTGACATTAATTGTTCACCCACAAATTGTTCCAAACCTGTACAAATATCTGTTTTGAACACAAAGATATTTAGAAGAACGTTATCAACTGGGATTCATGGGGGACCATTGACTAGCATAGTAGAAAGAAATATTGTTTTATGTTTAGTTCAACACAAAAGGAGATAGTGCAGTACCATTATATTTTTTCTCAATTTTTCTTAATATTCTTCTTTGTGTTCAGCAAAATAAATACATTTCTCCATTTCTGAAACCACTTGAGGATGAGTAATTACAGATATATAATTTTTGGATGGGGCATCCCATCAAGACCACATGTTAAAACAATTATCAGTAATTTTCATAACAAAAAGGAAAAATGGCAACAGATAATTTAAATATATATTGCATATAAACATGAGCTGGATTGAGAGTCAGTAATATCTCAGATTGGGTTGGGATTTGTAAAAGGGCGCTACTTTGCACTTCTGACCTATGTACTTTGATTTTTGTAAAGCGTGCTCTTTCACAGGAACAAAATATCTATTGAATGTGCGTCACCACCTTTACTGTGAAATGGTAAATTCCAGACAGAACAGCAGTAAACAAACAAGAGTTAATTACTCATACACTATCATTGTGAAACACACATGCCATCTAGTGGAAGTTCACCATCATTTTCAAACAAGTCACTACAAGGTTTCCTGTTTAGACTGGTCATTACTAGTGCCAGTTTACCCTTCCAAATCAGTGCATAAAAACATACGTGCCATCAGAACATTCATAAACACCCACAGCCACTTACAAAAAAAATCCCTAACAAATCCCTTCGGCAGCATGTTGGGAGCTGTCCATGCAGGTTTGTAAAAGTACCAGTTCTACCATTTCCAAGAGTCTCCCACACAATCCAGAGAACAAAAACAACCTTCATCTCCTGAATGCACACAAAGAAGCTCATCCTACCACTGCCAAGAGAATTTAATCAGGCATGCCATCATTACTCAGACACTGGTCCATAGAAAGCAATTTGTTTACCAAATGCTGTATTACGGCGGAAGTAACCAAAACAAAACAAATCATTGTCTTACAGAGTGAATAAAAATACAGTTTTTTACAGAAGTTTTGGCTTTTGTAAATCTACTGATCTTAATTATATTTGCAATTTGACAAGTGAAATATCTTTGTACATTCATTTGATCTCATGTCGGTCATATGGGAAAAACTGTAACATCATTTCGAAAGTTAAAGTGACGGTCAAGAGAGTGATTAAAATGCACTGACAGCTCTTTCTGACCGAAACTAGCTGAGCTCCCTTTGATCTGGAATGTCTGACTGATGAAAACAATGCCAGTGACTCACAAATAAAAGAAAGCAAGACATAAGAAAAGAGAACTCAGGTCACTAGAGTTCATCACAGTGTACACTCATGTTTCTGTTTTAGGAATAATTTGTCATTCTATATCTGCTCAAGTCATGGCTGCACTGTATCTTTTGTAAATGGAAGGTTTAATCTTTGGGAAGGGGGCAGTGAACAGTTTGATTACTGTACTGAAATACTCAGTTCACTGGACCAAGAAACTTCATCACTCTGATGAGTTGGCTGGGGTTACATGCGTTCAGCACTTACTGGTCACCTTTAACACATTAAGGCAAAACCACAAGGCCCAAAAACAACACAGACAACAAAGACCTTTCTTAAACTCATCTCGCTACATCATCTCGCTGAATTTATCTTAGCTCTTTTTAACCATTTTTCTTTTTGTTTTTGAGACATCCGAAGAAATCATGTCAAATACCTCTGGTTGTTGCAGAATGATAAAATGTTAAAAAGCTTCGTTCAACAACTTTCAATTAGAAACCCATGAAAACCGCGTTGTCCATGAGTAGGCACTCACTCTCCTGTCTTTTCAAACCTGTATGACTTTCTTCCACAGAAAACAAAAGAAGATGTTTTGGGAAAAGTTGTTAACCAAACAGCAGTTGCAATGGGTGCTGGTTGCCAACATTCTTAAAAATATATTCTTCATGCTCTCTTGAAGATGTTAAGTGAGTAGGTGAATGATGGCAGAATTTTCATTTTTGGGCAACTATCACCATCACAAAAAGGTTTTTGAAGATGACAGACTTTCTTCTGACCTTAAAATTTAAATGTGCCTTTTTTTCCATACCATCATACTTCAACATCTCAACCTTTTCAAACTCTTCCTCGTTCTTAATTTAAGCAAACAAAACCATGAAAATAGGAAGTATGTATCATGAGGGCATCAGCATTTTGATGACCAACAGACATGACATCATTCATTTTAATGCTAAACAAGCTTAAAGGCTTATATGAGTTTAAAGGGCAGTTTACATTTACAAATTTCCATTAAAATTTTTGTATCCACAGCAATACATTAATATAAAATGAAAAATTATTATGAGGCTTTTTTCTATACTTCAAAATGCCCTAGAAATGCATGCATAATAAGGCTGATAAAGTAGAGAATAAAAGCTAGGGTTAGTGTGAAGTCCACAGATAAGCAGAATTAGAATTAAGGGCATTTAAACAGTGATTATCTTGAAGAAGAACAATAGGAGCAGTAGATGTATCCACCGTGTATACTGTAAACTGTATGCATGCATACTTGTGAGCCCAGTACAACAGTGATCCTGCTGAGTCCTTTGCTTTACCAAAGCCATGTTTGTTTGTGGCAGCTGCAGGGGTGAACCAGACAAGGCTCAACAAGATGAAAGGGACAAGTTGGGACAGGAGGCTAAAGATCACTGAATAGGTGGAATCAAAATGTGGGTGATAAGGCTCGTGTTACGTTGTCAGGGCAAAACAATTACTCAAGACGTCTTGCCCTGAATAAAGATTAAGGATCCTGTTCTAGCGGGTTCTAACGGGTCAAATGTGTTTAGAATAGATCTGAAAAACTCCATGGAAGTATTTATTAGATTTAATGAAACTTGCTAAAAAACAAAGAATATCTTATCTATGAATGATAAAAGGCACTGGTGATCTAATGGTGTGGAATAAGCGGTTGTTGTAAATCTGTGATGTTGTATTGCAGGCATGTTACACAATAACAACCTTGGGGGGGGTCTTACAAAGTTTAAAGTGTAATCACAAATGTGACGTCAGCATGTGTTGTTCTTCCTTTTGTTGTGAGTATTATCATTGTGCACCAAATGTGTCCCTATAAAGAAGCTTATAGGGTTAATCCATATAGATAAGCATCACTACAGACTGAAGAATGTGTTTGGAAGATGTTGGCTTCTGTGTGTAAAGTTCACCTGTAGACTATTGTGAGTTTCATCAAGGAGGTTTAATCCCTCGTGAACTTTTGCCAAATTATAAGAATTATAGCATAAGTTTTATAATTAAATGCGTGTCAGTAAAAGGAAATATACGTTCTGCGTTAACGTGTACGCTTTTTTATCCAATGCGAATCATATTATATTCTATATCACACGTTCTGCACGAACTATATTATAAGTTTTATTATGACTTTAAATATACCCTTATGAATAAAAACTGGGAGTAAAAGAAGGGTTAAGGATTATTTACAATAGAAAACAAGTTTAAACTGACAAAAATGCGAACTTTGGTTAATGAAGTATAGTCGTTGTTTAACCGTTTCGAGCCTTTATCTCAAAACGAAACTCACAAAATGCCTCCAACACTTATTAATGGACTTAATAAAATTGTGCAATGTATCTCCAACTGGTGCGAGAAGATGCGGACTTCGCACATGTGATGTACACGCGTGGGATGATGCTGAGAACAAAGGATGAAGCACGTGACAGTGATTGGCTGTCCGTGGACTGTATATAAGACCTGACTCCAGCACCATCTCCACACGGAGAACACTCTCTCTCTTTAGGTGAGTAAGCTCGATCTGCATTATTGGTGTAGCTTGTGAAAATGTTTATGGGTAAATGATCATCTTGCCTTTTATCCAAATTGACTTGCATTGCATTATAGTTGTACATTTCATTCTGAGTATGTGCAACCTCTGGGATTGCATTGCAAGAGCCACTTGACTTTAAATGAATCAGTTTTTTTACATTATGTCATCTCAGGAATCATATGTCAGTTTCAACTAAAGTCTTTAATGCTGAAATTAATGATTGATGTTTGAGCAAAGTTTATATATATAATCAAGTTGTCATGATGAAAGTAACAGCTTGGTTTAAGGTGTATTCATTTGTTTGTTCTTCTCTTTCTTTAGGTGTACTTGCATTTCAGTCAACATGAGGGCTTTAGCAGTGATCTTTGCTCTGGCAGTTTTTACCGGTATGAAATATATATATATATATATTCACCTTTGGTCATTTCGGATACAGTGTCAATCCATACATGTATAACAACAATTGCTTTATAAAGTGTAAACCCATTGTAAATTACTGCTGACTCTTCTCTGTGTCCAAATTAAAATGAGAACAAAAGTTAACATTGTTTTGGACTCTCTCTGCAGGCTGCCATGCTCGTGTTTTGTTTCAGGCTGACGCCCCTCAGCCCAGATGGGAGGAGATGGTGGACCGCTTCTGGGTGTACGTGTCTGAGCTCAACACACAGGCCGATGGAGTCGTGCAGAACATCAAGAGCTCTCAGCTCACCAGAGAGCTTGAGTAAGTTAACGTTGTAATTTTTTTAAATTATTTAAGCATGTTGAAATAAAACTGTTAACTCATCACCTGTGGCCTTAACATGACTTTTTTATTTTGCAGCACTCTTATCACCGACACCATGGCTGAGCTGAGCACATACACTGACAGTGTCCAAACCCAACTGGCTCCATACACCTCAGATGCTGCTGGACAGTTGAGTAAGGATCTCGAGCTCTTGACTAGCAAACTGCAAACTGACATGACCGATGCCAAGGAACGCTCCACACAGTACCTGCAAGAGCTGAAAAGCATGATGGAGCAGAACGCCGATGATGTCAAGAACCGTGTCAGCATCTACACCCGCAAACTAAAGAAGCGTCTGAACAAGGACACCGAGGAGATCCGCAAGTATGTCCCTGTTGGAACAAAAGATACATTTGGGTTAAGAATTAAAGGTGATTTTTGAACTCATAATAAATCTTTTACCCTTGCAGCACCGTTGCCACCTACCTGGGTGAGCTGAAGTCTCGCGCTTCCCAGAACGCAGACGCCGTGAAGGACCGCTTCGAGCCCTACGTGAGCCAGGTCCACGACGGTGCCAACCAGAAACTGGGTGTCCTTGGCGAACTGATGAAGTCCCAGGCCCAGGAAGTGAGTGAGCATCTTGAGGTTCAGGCCGGAGCCCTGAAAGAGAAGCTCGAGCAGACCGCTGAGACCCTGCGCACTTCCCTTGAAGGCCGTGTGGATGAGTTGACCAGCCTTCTCACCCCCTACTCCCAGCAGATCCGTGAGCAGCTACAGATGGTCATGGACAAGATCAAAGAGGCCACAGCAGCTCTTCCCGCTCAGGCATAAGAACTCTGTACACTCATCTACAGTCAACACCAAACAGAAAGATTGTCTTTTGTTACTGAAATGTGCTGTGTTGGTAGGTTAAGGTGTAAAGAAATGGACTACTGGTGTCCATAACCAGACAGATAAATTACTCGCCATGTTTACTTACTCAGTATTAACCCACCATTTTATTATCTACTTTCAATAAACGTCTTTTGCATACAGTAGAGCAGTTTCATAATGAAATAATCTCCATGGAAGCTAACAGTAAACAAATCTTTTAAAATAAATAATCAAAATGTGTTTTCACTGCTGAAACGAATCACAAGAATATATGCAGAGACAAGCTTTGTTAGCCACGGCTCCGAATATTTCATGTTTCCATGCACTGCTGTTTGAATTTGTTTACAATAAACATGTGTCCTACTACACAAGTCAGTCTCTTTTTAATCTATTGCCATCATTCACAAAACCTCTTTAAAACAACAAAACAAACAAAGGAAATCTTATAAAAGAATACATAAAATTAGCTGTTTTTCCTTTATTCTACAGATCATGCATAAACAGTTAGATAAAGCTTCTGAAGTCTTTTCTGTCCACTGGCCTCTGACAATTTTAATAAGAGACATAATAAAGGCATCAGTCAGGCTTAACATGTCCTTTATACAACTGCTCTGGATAAAGGCCTGTAACATGAATTGGCAAGTTATTTACAAACACCACAAGAAGCCATGACCATCAATTATAACGTAATCCAAAAAACATGTTTCAACAATGTCGACGTTTCCAGATTTTGAACATTTAGGCTTAACTGATCAACCTTTTATATACCCTCTAAAATGAATCACTGCAGAATTTTTTATACATCCCCTCACTAGCCTCAATGCCTGACTTTAGATGTTTTTATGACGCATGTTTCTGCCTCCTGCATTCACCAGAAGACTTGTGTAGACAAGACTAAACTGTGGCTTATACCTTTACTTCTCCTGTATGACTCAAAGTGATAGTTCACCCCAAAATGTATATTCTATCGTAAATTCATACAGGTTTTAAATGACAAGAGCCTTTCTTCTGCAGAACACAAAAGAAGATATTTTGAAGAAACAGCAGAGACACTCTTTAAATTCTGTTGAATAGGCACAAAACCAATTAAAGTTTCTTGCTGAATATGGAATAGTTCCGAGCATTCTTAAAAATACTTTCTTTGTTCTTTGTGGAAAAAATAATGCTGTTTTCAATAATTTTATGTTTGTTGGGAAAATTTTGCCAACGAAATTAAATATTTTTGAAGGTGGAAATTCACTGGACCTGCATAAATATTACGTTGTTTCATGTTAAGAAAATATTTACCCAAAAGACAAAAAGACACCTCCTCATGTCTACTACTTTAACACTATGTGCTTACATTAAGTTATTTATGACAAATTTAGAGTGAATTAGATGCTTTTTGTACATTTCTGAAAAACAATAGGCAAGCATTTAACATCTGTTTGTCTTTGCAAGGGTGCCGTTACAACTGTGTTTTCTTTAACTATATTGTTTCATTATGCCAAGCTTGACGTGTTGAGATCTGCTTCCAAATTCCATTAGTTTTTCTCCAGGTCTGCTGTATAGAGGTACTTGTCGTGCCTGTGGCTATGTTTTGTTTTTTATTCATTTAAATCTTTGTCATCTTGTGTTTGTTGGGTAATAAGACTTGTTACACATTTGAAAGAACACCAAACCCGCCAGCTTTGCTGCATACACATTGCCAGTAGATGCCAGTAGATTGCACCCAATCTGTCTGTCTTAACATTTTTGTTTTGAATAAAGAAAGGCTCTTAGATAATAATATTCCTTGTTCTTGTGAATTTCTGATCTGCTTTGCAATATGATAATGGAAAAGGGAAGAGAACAAAACAAAGAGCGAAAGAAAAGACAGAAAGATTTCATAACAAACTGTAAATTGTCATGTCATAATCTTGGTTATTCCCTTAAAAGTCCCCTTTCTTCTACAAGGCTGAAAAGATTTGTTGATGTACTTGTGGTCTTGTCCAAAGAGTGTTCTGATCAGATAAAGGATCTTGTAAGATATAAACCTAAACAATTCCATGAACCGAACATATTACTCAGATTTTAAATATAACATGATATAACGACATAATATGATATCCAAATCAATAACCTTAAAAATAAAAGTAATCATTCGGCCAAGAATGTTGGTATTTGGCAAACATACAACAGTAAATGGGTGCCACTAACTGTTCATTCACCAACTTTCTTCAAAACATATTTGTTTGTGTTCTGCATAAGAAAGAAGATCATAAAGATTATAATTGACAAGATGGTGACAGAGCTTCCTTCTTGAACTACCACTTTAACAACGTTTGCATGCTTTATTCAATTGTATTTTTGTCCAAAATAATATGCAATAACCCACATAGCAGTGTTTTAAAATTCAAAGCACTATGTGTATAATACACCCACGCCTTGCATTACAGGCCTTGATTTGCAAACATCTTGTCTCAAAGGTCAACAAAGAAGCTGAAATGGCCCAGCATGCCACTGACTAGACACATCGGTTCATCAATTGCAGACCAAATTGGAAACCTATGGGGAATCTTTAACAGCTAAAAGAAAAATACATATCAAGTTATGCATGCATGACCAACAAATAGCCCAGCAGTTGGCACCTAAGGATTATTTAAATGACTTCGGGCAAATGGCTAACAGTCACAAAGGAAACATTTCACCCCCACCCACACAGACTTTTCATCCTCAGATGTGATCAGAGGTAACTGTAGTTCACAGTCACTTGTTGTGATTCACATTATGTCCTTGTTTGCATGGTGCCTTACTTCCCCTCCTTTGAGTCTAGATGTTTACAACACTTGCAAAAGTCAGCTTTTGAGCGAAACACATCCTATCAAAAAAATCTATTTAAATGCACTAGTGTCAGTGTTTGAAATGCATTAGATGATTTTAGGTCACCGATCACAAGTTTGGTTATTTTCATATTACTTTGAAAACATTTAATTATATTAACAAGCAATACTTTGCTTAACTGTAAAAAAAACACGCACCATGATAAAAGCAAAGTCTATAGGGCATGTAAGAGTGATATGTTTTTTTTTTTTTATAGAGACAATGTACTACAGAAATACAAATACTTGTTGTTTATACAACAAAAAACATCACTATAAACAAAAACATCCAATCGGTAACGGTTATTAAAGATCACCAGATAATCATGTTGATCACCCAGATCAATAAAAATCCAAAGGTGGTTTTAATACAGCTGTTGCATCAGAGGTTAACACATTCTTGAATCTCTGTTGTCAGGAGTGAGACTTATATTCAGATAAACAATCTTAAATGTGCTTGAAGTCTTACTATCTCATATAATGATGTGGCTAATCGGGCCAAAGTCCAACTTCAATAAGACAAAAACCTGTGTACAGCCATTTTAAATCAGGTTACATTCGCAATAACAAAGATAGCATAGATGGGGATTCATTCCTGATAGTGTACGGATGTATTAAACGTTTTAAAATCCAGACCCTTATCATTAATGTAAAACTTTCAAATATGTTCGATATTGTTGTTTCAAGGTTACAGATAGTAGGTTCCACTTTTGGATTCATGCACAATTTATATAACAAATGTATATGAATTCAACATTTGGAAAATAATACAGGTCTTGACATGTGCTTACAATTTAAAAGACCGAGATGTTTACAGTCTGACAACATAGAAAGGAAAACAACAGATCTGAGCAGAGAGTAAGAGAGAAGTCCAGGAGGTCTCAATAGGTCAGAGGTGGTGTTATCATTCGACGTCAGACCTGTTAAGCCTATAAAGGGGCCTTGGTCATCTGGGAGGCATCACAAGCTTAACTTCTTCAGGACTGCAAGACAGGTATGGACACTTAGGTTTGGAAAATGTTCTTGCGACTGCTTTATTTCACAGATCATGTAGCGAAAAAGCAAAGGATAAAGATAAATATAATTGAGTTTGTTGAGCTTAGCAGGTACAGAACTTAATGTTGAGAAGTATTGTGGCGACATCTAGATGTCATGGATCGGCATAGTCAGAGAAATGTTCACTTTTTCAAAATGATAAAAAAAACAAAAAAACATTAACCAGTGTCTTTATGTGCATCAATAATTTTATTGCATATGTTTAATAGCATATTTAATGATCAATCAAGCAGGTTTTAAAAATATTTTCGAATAGAATAAACAAAGTATTTTGAATATTTTGTGATATTTGATTGTTTCATATTTCAGGACAAATTGAAAACATGAAACTGTATCTCGCTGTAGCTGTGCTGGTGCTTGTGCTGGCCGCACTCACAGGTAACTCTGACCACATTTCACTTTAATTACACCTTTTTTAATAATTAATAAAAAATTTTAGTTAGAATTCTGTAAATAAAAATGCACTAACCAACAAAATAAATAAAAAACTTTTTATTGTAAACAGAGGCCCAGGAAGAGCCAACACTGGAGCAGCGCTTCGCCAACTTCCACAGCCAAGTGAAAGACATTGCTGATGACCTGACACAGAAGACCAAAAACGCCTTTGAGCAAATTGAAACCAGTGACTTTGCCGTCAAAACCAAGTAAGATTGTCATAATTCTACCTGTAAAATATTAAATAAATGCATTAGGAAGAAACCATGTGGACGTTTTCTAACAGAGCTTGGTGTTTTTTGTATCTACAGGTCCTGGTTTACTGAACAGTTTGAGAAGATGAAGCAGAAAATGTCTGAATCGTTCAATTAATAAACCCATTGATCCATTCATTATAAACATTCAATCACAAATGTAATATCACCTCCATTATTTGCGTTGCAAAGGTTGCAATATCGCCATCATCTGCATTTCATTTGTGTAATCTGTATAATAGTTTGTTTTTGTGAAATGCTGAAATGAGGAAATCTACACAAAAATGTTCAACTGAATAAACTGTAAAAAAAATATCAGCCTCATTTGCAGAATACATATTTGACGTTTTGTTCACATTAACAAGAGTAAAGTTTTTTTGTGTCAAACAAGTTTTGAATTTTTCTGAATCTGTATTTATTATATTACATACACCACACACATGTGATAATACATGGTATGTCTTAAGCAGAATAAGTGTTTTTGTAAGTCATAGCTTAACAAAAATTAACAATTTAATAATGAACATTTTAAGTACATTTTTAAGTGTTTGCTTTAAGGCCTAATGCCAAGTTTATTCAAGTGCACCAATCAAAAATATTTTATACAAATTATAACTTTTAATTTATTTAGCAAAGATTTCAAAGTGCAAAATTATTTGGAAATTAACCTTTATGTTTAACTTTGATACCTGATCTCGGTGTTTTATTATAAACATTCTCTACTACATAAAAATAAATAACAATTTAAACATTTAATTTTGAATATACTTTACAGTCATGCACTGAACACACAAATGTAAATGATGGGGAAAAAACAACAAAAATCTAGTTGAGTCAATAAAATAATGTTTGCATCACTTTTAGATGCTGAAGATCTTATTCCACATACAAAAGTATTTAATTGCCTCAGCATTTTAATTCTGTCCAATATTGCTTTAACAAAACCATTAAACATGGACCTAGCAACCCCAAGATTTCCTTCATCAGGATGTATGAACTGATAAAATGATACAGCCTAAAAGTTGCTTAGCTTAAAAGTGTCTGCCAAATGTGTAAATGTAAATAAAACTGTATGTACAAAATCAGAGGTCAACAAACTTTCACCACCAGGCCACATCAGACTAAAGTCACTGTTTGTCCTCAGTTAATGATCGGTGCATTCGTGATTTATTTTAATCTTTCAAGTTCAGGAGAAAAATGCATTCTGACCTCTATTCCTAGGATAATACCCTGGTATTAAAGTGAGTGTTTATGGCAATACTGACTTAAGTTTTAAACAGTCAGCATATGAAAAAAAAAGTGATCTGTTTAACATGGATGATCCAAACACAGTTAAAAGATTATATCAAAAGAATATTCACAATGAATTCCATCTAGAAAAAAGGTTTGTTCTTAATATATAATATTATAATATTAGGATATACATAATATATCATATGCATGTGAATTTCGTATTTATAACCATGAGCACATATGTATATTATTTTAGGAAATATTTAAATGTATTTATCATAAACCAATATAATACCGTATATATAAACATTTATTAATGTTTATTTTTCATAGACGTACATGGGCTTCTTACAAATACAAAATTATAATGCACAGTGCAACATATATCTGAAAAACGTTTATTCAGGATGCAATTTATAACAAATAATAGTTTAACAAGCTGCATAAAAATACAGATATATAAAAAGATAATTTCTTAACTTAACAGTCATCATGAATGTATGATTTCTAACTTGCTTGCAACACAACCATCGTTTAAACAAACATCAGGCAGTGCTTGCTCAAAAATGATCTGTAGTCTGTTTCTCAGAATTGATTCAAATACTGCATTACTGCTACAAGTTATCACTTGAAGAATTCTGACTAAACCCAAGGCAATCTCATCACAAAATCAACACAGAAAGAGCAAGCTGGTGATTTTACTGAAGAGAAAAATTTTTTTAAAGGTAAACAATTCCTACAAATACTTTATTCTGTTTCAATGAAACTGACCTAATAAACAAGAAAGTCTATAAGCACAAATGACACTGATTCAATTATAATTACTCATTCTTTTACAGATGTCCGGATTGATGTTCTTCGTGCTGGTCATGATGTTGCAAGGTCTGCATTTGTATTTTAATGTTTCTTTCCCACCATTATGACACATGAATAGCAAAATACAATCAACATTTGAATAGAATGTGATGTTGATATTGTGAAACATACTGTCTTTAGCACATTTGATAGCATCAGACACTCAAAATCCAGAAGAAACTGGTGGAATTTTAGAAAGAGCAAAGCAAGCATACAGGTATAACCTCTTAATGTTATTTCTTCCCTTTATCTCTCTTTGTTTAAAACATAAGTGAAATAAGTCTTGAGCTAAAATAAAAAAGTTGTTCTAAATTTTCTTTCACTTATCTGTTGTTTGTGTGTGTATTTTTGTTACATGACAGGGAAACAAAGGCTAAAGTCCTAAATGTTGGCAGTACAATGGCTGATTTTGCTGGCATGTACTATGAGGAACATTTCAAGCAAACTGCTGACCCTTATATTGAATGGGCTAAAGGCAGTACGAGTTCTTTGTGGGAAAGAGTAAAAAATAGAGTGTCCACCTTTAAATCAAACTGATATGTACGTGCAATACCAAACTGATTTTAAGTTTTTCATTAGAAATGTATGTTTCTAGTATGTTGGCTTATGAACACTTCTACAGCTGTCCACTGCAGTCTTAATACAACTGCACTAATATCCAATGCATTTCATATATTAAAACCAAAAACATACTTGTTCTCTCAAATTATTTTCTGTTCCTTCATCTTGTGTCATATTATTTTGTGTATTTCTTCTGAATATCCAACTATTTTTCTGCTGGATTATGTTTCCAAACTGAACAAGAGGGACAAAACCAGAAATTATATAAATTATCATCATAACTAGCACATAAAAATAAGAATATAGGAGAAAATAATAAATAAATAAGGCAACATATTATAGATTAGACACGTTGTGTTCCAAAGTTTAAAGTACACTGCCTTTAGGTCTGTCTATTTAATATGTGGAAAGCTGTTCACAACCTTTGGACAGCCTTTGCTCAACCCTTATTGGTTTATGTACATCAAGTAAAAAAATATCGATTCTGGCACTCTTCAGCTTTCCAACATATGAACAAGCCATGATTTTAGTGCAAAAACCTCATACGGAAGAAATAAATGCAAAAAAGTTCCAATTAACATCCAAAAAACGCACAAGTTTATTACCACATTAAATTGATTATTTCCCCCCAAGAAGCGACCAAAAAGAGTTAAAGCTTTTTTTCTGTATCTTTAATAAATGTATAAATCAATTTAAAAAGAACTCATGCACACACATCTTTGACCAATGATTTCATAAGCATTCACTAACATCTCTATAATCTATAGACAGGGAACACTGGACTTTGAGTGTGTGTGTGTTTGCCCTTTAGGGACAGTAGGTCCACCTGCGTGGGTGTGTGTGCATGCATGCAGTGTGAAGATGTGTGTGATAGGATTGATAGTGCATGCATAAGTGTGTATTTGTGATGACGTCTGTTTGGTCAAGCGGTCAGACAGATATAGGGGTGGATGCCAGACAGTATAATTGCAGACTCAGCTAGTGCAGTTGACTCCAGTCCTTCATTTCTCTCTACAGGAATCTTACTAGCACAAGGTAGAGTAATGCTTTTTTCATGTTTGCATGCATTTCCATTTATTGCTGCACGAAAACTATTTAAACACATCCTATATCGTGATTAGATTTTGCATATATTTAAATACAGAAGTTGTACATGACTGTGTTGTCATTTGAATTGTGCAAAATTGGTGATGCTAAGCAGGAAAATTAGGTCAAATATTTTTCTTCTCTTGTAGATGAAGCTGACATTAGCTCTTATCCTTGCACTCCAAGGTAAGATATCAGTTCTTTGGCCCTTTAAAGTTTCACACCGTCTTCATTGTTTGGTGCATTAAATGAACCTGAAAAACAAAAGTTAGGTATTTTAACAGAAGACCAGAGGCCTAGATTCTGTTACAGTCATAAAGGTTAATATGCATGCAGATGTCTACCCAGTACAAAGTTTCTGATATTCTGTGATCTCATATTCAACCTCACATGATCTGTATTTCTGTATATTTTGCTAGTTTAACATCCTTTTTTTTCTATTAGTGTCGGTGTGTGTGTGGGCAGAACCTATTCCCGAGCCGGACAAGGAGTTAGTGGAGAAATATGAGGGGCTGAAGGCAGTATTCTTCAAAAGGGTTATCAACGCCTATGGAAAGTTCAGAGCTGCCATCGAGCCATTGCTTGAGACCTCACCAACAGGACAAAAAGCCAAGGAGTCCCTGGAAGAATTCAAAAACCGCCCAAGAGTGGAAAGCGCCATCAAGATCATCAAGTGAGCACCCCCCCTCACTACCCCAAACCCTCAGTGGTTTTTATTTCTCCCATTGTTGTAATACTGATGCAACACGTGTTTAAAACATTTGTCTTGTTTGATTCTTCTAGCGGTTTGGCCTCTGAGCTGGAGCCTATGGTGGACAAAGCTCGCTTGAACCTTCTTGGTGCTTATGGCTATTATCTGCGCCCCTACATCGGCGAATCCCTGGACAGAGCCATCAACAACATCAAGCCAGTCCTGGATACAGTCATGCCTGCTGAGAATTAAAACCCGCTGCTATAGTTAACCCCTAATCAGTCGAGCTGCAATTTAGACTTATTTTATATATGCAAATAATATGTATTAAACATGCATTACATCATACATTCTCATCGCTTTAGCAATGGATCCAATTCTGCCCAGCTTTTATGTGAATACAGTTTTTGCGTGTATATACTGTATCTGTGCATTTGATACTGTTCTGTTCATTGCAAGAAAGAATAGCATCCAGTCCAGTATTAATAGAGCCCTATGTGATTATGTGGGACTCAAGGCAAACAAAAAGACTCTGAATAAAGATCTCTGGATAATGCAAACTTTGCAATTGTTTTATGTACATTTAAGAAAAAATGTGTTTGAATATAATACACATTGTTCAACGGTTTACTCTATTTCAGATTCAAAAAAGGTATGCAAAAGCATTGTACAATGTTGAACAAAGCCCCTCTGATGAAGAATTACATTCATTACAAATCACATAAACCCCAAAATCTAAATTTATATTTAAAACAAGGATTTTATATACCTTCAGATCAAAGGTCTATCCGCATTTAATAGTTCTTACTAATGCAAGCATTAAAAAGTGAGCTGAAGTGATATTGGACCAGAAGATTATAGCCTATACACATACAGCCCATAAAAACCAAACATTGAGGCAGGCAGCAGACATATTTTCATTTTGTGGCTCATATTTTAAATTATATTAATTCTTAAAAAAGTGTTTACGATAAAAATATTATTTACAGTCATGTCATTGAAGTACGATTTTTGGTTTCACAAAGAACAGTTCAATCAAAGGTTCTGTGAAGAACCATTTTATTTTTTTTTACTTTTATAATCTAATGAACATTACTAAGTAAAGTGATGGGACGTGGGGCATTCAACCCGTCTCAGTGTACATACACAGTAACTGAACACACACACACTGTGAACACACACCCGGAGCAGTGGGCAGCAGTTAGGGGAACGGTGCCTTGCTCAAGTGACTCATGGTTTCCGCACTGTTACTGAGTATCGAACCAGCGTCCTTGGTATCACAAGTGTAACACTTGAACCACCAGGCCACAACTGCCCCAAAGAAAACGTTTAAAGACTGAAATGACTCGTCAACAACGATTTAGACATAAAAGATTCTTCTATGGCAATATGAAGCACCCTTAGTTTTGATGGTGTAGCTATGAATCCACCAAATAAACACAACAATTTAATTTGATTATTTTTAGAAATGCGAAATGCATAAGATCTGCAAAAACAACAAGAGCTTCAGAGCTTGAAGAGTTATTCTATTTATTTTTAAATGTTTTTTTTAGAATTCAATGTATTTAACATTTTTTAATTTTTCTTCATTCGTTCGTTCGTTCGTTCGTTCGTTCGTTCGTTCGTTCGTTCGTTCGTTCGTTCATTCATGTGTTTGTTTGTTTATTTATTTTAATCTAAGAATGCATATATTTTTTTAAGATTTGAATGACCCAACAAATCTGCACTTAGCTAAACCAGTCAACTAAACAATCACACTATTCATCTGATGAACCAGACTGATAAGATAATCATTGCAGTATACAGAAACTTCTTACACCTCACTCAAGTCTAATCTCAACACGTTTTCCTCTGTCAATTAGCTTGATGATCGCATTTATCAAAACATCTGAATCCTTCCACTGAGACTGGCAAAAACAAACCAATTTCATGCTATGAACTGCTATATCTGCATTTAGTTGACAAAGGGACATTTTAGTAATCAGGATGACGTGTCAACAGACTTAGGACTTCATTTGGAAACGTGTAGAAGATGAATTGTGCAAGAGAAACTTGTGAATTCATCTGTCTAGAGCAGATACCAAGAGCACGGAAGACACATTCACAGGGTTTTAAACTGTTTGTGGAACCAAATAAAATCCACTTTGAATACTTGGGTAAAATCCTAATGTTAAATTGCTCTGCTCTTTTATTTTTACTAAATAATTTCTACAATCAGTAATTTATTTTAAAGGAATAGTTTAACCACAAAATAAACTTTTTTCAAAATATCTTATTTTGTGTTCACCATAAAAAAAGAAAGTCAAATGGGTTGAGTCAAGAATGAAATGATTTTCATTTATGGCAAACTATCAATATAAATGACATTTGTCTTCAATGCCGTAAAGCTCAGCATTCTCTCAATGAATGTCACAATAAATTGGAAACATATTTCTGGATCTCTTGGAAAGATGAATGGTCACTGTTTGTCTCTGTCATTGTTCTACATTTTGGTGAAAGCCCTTCCCCTTCTCGAGACTCTTTATTCAACATGTTTAGTTGTATCCTACAACCTCCAGTCAAAGAAAACACAGCTGCACAAAGACATAAACACACGCTCACACATTTATCTAATAAGAGTGTACTTTGGCACATGAGTTAACAGGTCAATACATCAGCACCCATATATAAGGTAGGCCAAAGTGTTTTTGATGCTCTCAGTCTGACACATCTACTTCTGCAGAGAAACTGTGAGTACTTATTTAATTGTATATAAGTGTTGAACAGTAATTGCTGTGTAGTTTTTTCAAAACTGTGATATGAGTGTAAAAGGGATATAAGAAAACTGAGTTTGTGTTGCGAAAAATGTAATAGTACCAAAATAATAAGGTAAACAGATGTGATAAATTGGTTACAGGAATAGAATAGGCCCATTCAATTCTACTATAGTGATTACTTAAGAAATTAACTTGTCCTTGTGGTAAAAATTATATTGCCATTCTAACAGTATTGTTGTAATTCCTCAGATCGGACAGACATTATGAACAAGTTACTGGCTATCACAGTACTCATTGCTTTGCTCGCTCTGGGTATGTCCACACACACACAGGCACACATGCACACATATACACAGATACACACACATACACACACATACGTGTGTATGTGCGCCAAATGACACAGGGGCTTTTAGCTTTGTTAGCAACCATCATTAAAAAAAACACACACAACCAGGATTAAACAAACGTGTTGCATGTCATAAAATAACAAATATGTGGAGGGTTTGTTACCCACAGAAATCATTTTAGTCATTAAACAAACAAAAAAACAGAGACTTTGGGGTAAGGAAACATAACCATTCATTAAATGCTTACATTCTAACTTGCATACAAAAATACATCATATCTGCAACTATTGTCCCACGCTGCCTTTATGGCCTAGACTTAATTTTTACCATCCCCTGCAGGTGCCGAGAGCTTTCGAGTGTCCAGAGAGGCTGAGGAAAAAGGAACCTTAGCCAATGTGGTAGACACCCTAAAGACTTATTATGACAAGAGTGTTGACACAGCCAGTGGTTATGTAGAGACCCTGAAGGGTTATAAACTGGAGGAGAAAGCCAAGTAAGTCTATTTAAACGTAGACATATTTGTAGCACATGCTCAAGCTCTGAGCGTCCATAAACATCTTCTTTACTCTGACACTATGCATTTCTTCCTACATCAAGGAACATATACGACGAGACGGTCCGCGCTGTCAGCACCTACTCTGGAATTTTCGGTGACCAACTGTACCACATGTTATACCCCCAAGACAGCTCTTAAGTGCACTTTCATATAGTAAACACTTATGTAGTAGAATACCTCATTAGACATTTTTCCATCTCTTTCTGGTCCCGAGTCACTCCATTGGAACCAGGATTACATTTGTCCTGCATGAAGACAGTGCGGTCTATGAAGACAACTGCTATATCCCAAAGCTTCTCTGCCCACTAAATAACAACATTTAGCAATGGTGCATTACAGTTTACAATGTATTTAAATGGAGATTGTAGACCCTACTGTTGCTGACTGTTGTCTATCTGGTGACCACTACTGGGCATCTAGGTTAAAACTGAATCATTGACTGTTTCACTTTAGTTTATCTGTTTAAATTACTAAAAAGTATATGTATTATATTCTACTTTAACTGGTTATGTGCCCCTGATTAACAACACATTGTAATAAAACTCCATATTTGTACATAATTATTTTGATTTATTTATTGTGTGTTCTCTCAAAATTATGTGAGTGTAGAACGTAAGCACAGCAGTTTTATTATTTTAAACTAAAAATTCAAGAGGAACAAATGCAATCAAAACAAAAGTCATCAGGTCTTTACGATAAGAACAGGCCGGATTTTCATCCTAATATTACAACATAGCAAACACAATACACAAATATAAAGACAACCTGCTCAAAGTTGACAGCTTAATTCAGGGAAACAAGTTTGTGATAAAAGGTAAAACCTGTAAGCTTCCAATTTAGGACACCTGACATTTTAAAACTATATCACTTGTTATTTTCCACTGCAAGACAATGAATCATTTTGTTAGTTATTTTTCATACATAGTTATTTTTTACAGTGGGTTTTTCTGACATTCCATTCATTGTCTGTTAAAAACACTTAAATTAGAGGAAGTCACAATACCTAAATTATTTTAATTTACACCAATTTTAAGTCTAAACACTTTTTATATACTGAAAAAAATCTAAAATTCTAAATGACTTCTGGGCGAAAATATTTTTATACTTCAGCGCTTTCTTGTTTTGGTCAGATAAGGAACACCAATAAACTATTGCAACACATTTAAATATTGACTGATCCCTCTCATTGGCAAAACCACCATCAGGCCACATTGTGTAAACATTACAACGCACCACAATTTCATGATACCAAAGCCAATAAATAATAAGAAAATATTGTAATTTTTACAGTTTATCGTTTAAAATCCGGTTTGTTTATGTAAATCATTATTTGTTATCCAGAACAACATTCCAAGTTTTTCCTTTTATTTTTTGTTGGCAAGAGGTGTTTTAATGTAAAACCAAAAAAGTCAGAAAGGTCAGAATTATAAATTTCAAGATTATTTCAATTACAAAGGAAGAAATGGGATAGTTTTCTGAATAAATGTATTTTATTCAGAGCAAGAAATTTGGATATTTGAAAAATTACAACCCAAGAGCCATTGATCCTAATCCCCTGCCATAGAAAAATACTTATCTTATTTTGTGTTCAACAAAACAAAAAAGTATTTTGAAGAATAAAGGACAACAGAAAGTCCTGTGGCAATTTTTACTACCCAATAATGAGTAATTGTTCTTACTATGGTAGTTATCGGGGTCCAAATACTGTTTGATTACAAGCATTCATCCAAATATCTCTCTTAGTGTAAAACCAAAGAAAAGAATTGTAGATTTGGAGCAACCCGTAGGTGAATTAAGGATAACGAAATTAAACATTTTTACACTAGTTCAGCATTTTGAAAGGTTGTAAAATATATTACATGATATATATTACTCCTGAAACTAAGATTCTGAGTGGAACAAAAAAAGAGTTCCTGTCTGCCGTTCTGTTTGGTCGTATAATAATATAATTTTTCCTGCAGGCAGTACCAGCAAAATATATAAATAATAGTCAAAGGATAAAGAAAACAATATGCTAATGTGTCCTTTCTGTGATGGGCTTTTTATCTGGAGGAGAGCCTCCAGGTTAATGTTCTGCTCTCAGGTGTTGAGTGAGTGTTTTACATTTTCTGGGTTTTCTGTTGATGTGAAATCCACCGGGATACCTCAGCTTTTCTCCCCTTCATGCCTAATTCACTTTGATAAAGCCATTAATGCTTCATGGCAAACAGAAACATACACAGACGCACACACATCTGTTTCTAAAGCCTTGATGCTACTTGATGTTGTGTGCAGTATTCATTTCAGGTTTAATGAGCTCATTTAAAGATTTTAGCAAGTGTTAATTAAATGACCTATAGTGTTTAAACAAAATGTTTGAACTTCTTTCAACACTAGATGGCAATATATTTCCAAAGATCTCAATTTCTATTGCTTCCATATAGAAAGCCAGGTGCTTACCTGATACCATGCATGGAATAAAATTAGTTGGTAATAATTAAACAAAAAAGGAAAATTCTACCTATGTGACTTTCTTTCTTCCACAGAACACAAAAGAAGATATTTTGATAGCTGTTAACCAAACAGCGTCTGCACCCAGTCACTTAAATTAGTTTCGTACATACACTAGAAATGAATTGGGTTTCCGTCTTTCTTCAAAGTATCTTCTTTTGAGTTCTGCTGAAGAAATAAAGCCAGACCTACATGACAAAAGGGTGAGTAAATGATTCAATACCGTACAACAATTTTCCTTTTTTGGTGAACCATCACTTCAAATCCTGCCATTCTTGCTCATTGGTCTTTCCAAATACAGGTCAACGTAGAGCCGTGAGAAAATGATACATCTAAAACCTGACCACATGATATCAGCATCTCCACTACAAGAAGAAGATTTTGACAATGTTACGCATTTTAAATTCTCATTTTAGGAATGACACACATGTGCACACACACACACGACAGCTGTGTCCATTAACACTTAGACCATAACTGGAGTCACCATCTGTCTTTTCTTTACTGTCATCCATCTCTCTGTTTCTCTGTCCTTCTATCTCTTTCTACCACAGAACCAGCTCCACCTCCCCATCCCAGTCCCTCATCTGTCTATGGATAGGTGCATCTGTTACTGTTAAATATCCTGCCCTGTTCCGACCTCTACATTCTTCATTATTCTCCTTCTGGATCTTTTCCATCATCTATTACTCTCATCCACCTGCATATCTTCAGTCTCTTATTTATTATAGTTAAGACCGGTGGTTCTAAAACTTTTTGATGTAGGTCCTCCTTTGTGTGGAGTGTATCACTTTGGTGCCCACGAAATAAAGACTTATCCGGTTACACTAAGAATTTAAATTTAACAAAAAACCTTCCGCTAAACAAAGCTGGAAAACCAATTATTTCATTTTGTAATATATGATTGGAAAAATGTATGATACATTTCTGTATTTCATAAAGTGCCATAAAATCAAAAAAAGTTTGAGAACCACTGGTTTAGACATGCCGTTATACCTGATTTCTAACCAAATTAAAATTAAAATTTATCTGTATATCTACATGTTAGGAAACAAACACATTCCGAGGAAAAGCAGCCTTTAGTATTTAAAAACTGTACCAGTGACACCTTTAATAATTGTCACCATTTACAGACCCCACATGCTACCATTACTTTCATTTTAATATTCATCCATCAATCTCCGTCCATCTATAATCCCATTTTGTTCACCTATATAAACCGAAGGACGTTAGCAACAGATTTTAGACCAAACACAGCTGAGAGAACCACTGAGCGTGAAGTCAACCTTTTTCTTTTTTCTGCGCAAATGGTATTTCCTTTGCATCAGTCTTTGTCATCACAAACTAAGGAATGTATAAATATCTATTTTACACATTCTCCTAGTTAATTATTTGACTCAAAACCTACAGTTTGTGACAACTCACCCCAGTGACTTCATCTCAATGTACCATTATCTCTCCATCTGCTCTTGCTTCTCTTATTTCTCCTTTACCAGCTACATAACAGTTTTTGAGGTGTTATTCTCTCCAGTTACACGTTTGCCTTCATTTAGACCTGTTACAAAAGCTAAACATTATAAGAGGATCTAGATTTCTCACAGCATATAGACCACCTGCCAACTATATATTTTAATTTTTGGAACACTGGATTCTGGGTTTTTAGCTTTTTACAAACATGGCTTTTACCAAACATGGCTTTTCATGTTTTTCCCCATTTATTTTTAATCTTTTTCACCACCGGATAAATTTAATAGTCAAAATATGTTTTTCACTACTTTGTCTTGTTTTTTAAAAAACAAGAATAAAACAGTACAATTCAAAAATACTTATTCTTAAATAAAAAAATACTACGCTTGTATGTTTTCTGCATTTATAAAGCGTGTACCTATTAATCGTTATGCCGGCTCCTATTTAATCGCATCATCAAAAACGCCATTGTTCTTCTAAAATTATACGGCTTATTCTCTTATGGAATGTCCGCTTCCAAACATTCGGTGCATCCTTTAATAACTACTAAGGTGTACTAAAGAATTTATTCATAAACTATACCAAGTCTTACTACCACAGTGGTTTGAACCTCACAGAAATGCTATAAAAGAGAGCATGACATAAAACTATGTATAAATAAATCAGTATCTTAGACCTTCTATTATACTTTTGCTGTTTAAGTCTACTTTATCGTGGTTAACTTGGCCTTTATTTTAGATGGTGGACTTTAATTTTGAAGACTTTATGTTTACAATGCATGTTAAACAGAAGCTTCTCTCAAATAAAATGGTACAATAAACATGCTGTAAACTCTTATGGCAGCTTCTATATGCGTGTGCCCCTATAATGTGAAACACAGACACTAAAAAGTTCACTAACAACAAGCATGCAGTACACAAAACAAGCAAGCCACATATTTTAACTTTTGCTGAATTTTACTGCTATTCATACCAACATTTGATTTTTATATCCTTTTCAGTTTTACTCCCTGGTTAAGAAGAACTAATCATTCCGTGCCATTCTGCGTTGCACAGCAAATTCAGTTTTAATGCCCACCCCTTCCATCTCGATCATTGTTTGCGCAGGCCGCTAAGTGAGTTCTGTCTTCTAATGGTTTCACTGAGCTGCTTTTAATTCTGCCTGAGTGATCCATAGTGTCAGCCCACCATATTGATCTCAAGTGTATTTATATAAAAGGACACCTGCGTTTCATAATAACAGCATACACTTAGGCCCTAGGTTTACCAACATAATAATATGTCTGATAAGTGGATAATGCATTGGTAAGCACATTTTTGAGTTGCTTTGGGATGAAAGACACCGACTCTATCATGCTACCAAAACACACAAAAAAATGCATGATCGAATGGAAAATCTGAGCTCACCTCTATATCGGGTAGAATTTTAAAGTCTACTAACTCATTCAGCATTCAGTTGGCTCTTTTGCTCGTAGAGAGATCAAACGCTGGCCTTAATTTAGCATACGTCTAACTGGAGAGAACCTGTATCAGCAACAGCCGCCCCACATCTCAATTAGCTTTCGGGATGGTAGGACTGTGTCCCGCTGGCAAGGATATTTATATTTAATCTAACTAAAACTCCATTTCCAACCACCCCAACACAAACGCTGGTAACACTTCACATGAAAAGCTCTTGTTTTAACCCCTTGTGCATTACCAGTGGGTATAGGAATCTTCATATATCGATGAGTTTATTTTTACCCAAGTTTTATGGGGCATGAAAAAGCCTCGGATGAAGAAACACAGCGAAGCTGAACACGTCCTTACTTGTGCATGTGTGTACAACGGGGGAAACAGTGCCGAAAGGCATGACTGCAACAGAACAGGTCATGAAGACAGACATCGTGTGAGTCTGTGTGGTGTGAAACACAAAGGAAACTTGTTGCCCAAGGACACGCATTTAAATACAAAATCCCACTTTTTTAAACACCCACCATATTTTTACGGAGGCCTGACAACTGTACAGGTCTTGAAAGGATGCAGTGATTAGATACACTTTACAAGACACACACAAACCAGCGTCAACACACAAACACACACTGTACATGAAAGCACTGACAGCACCTGTTATCAGCTGATTTTAATGGCACTTGCAGGAATTCAGACTTTGAAAAGCACTTTTTGCCGTGGCATTATGTCATGGAGGAAGGCCCTAGGGCAAAGAATGACTGCAAAGTATAAAATGCTGCCAAAAACAAGCTTCACATTTAATGAACATGATTATTTGGACTTCTTCAGGCAAACACAGTGGTTATAAATAAATAAATAAATAATTGGATCAAAGAGATAGTAAATAAATAATAAATAAATCTCATTGATGTACTGGAGCTATCATCTAACCAAAACTTTATACAAATGAGCTGTTGTTAAAGAAACAACAGTGCTTTACCAGTGGGAAACATAAAGGACGACTAATAATAATTACAATTAAACATAAAACTGATAAAACACAACTTTTGGTATAAAGTGTATACGTTTTAACCACATGTCCATCACTTTAAAGTGAGGCAAGCCATTGATGCATCATAAGAAAAGCAAAGACTCTGGAAATATGAGCACAATTTATATTCACTGCAGATGTAAACAAAACCCAAGATGTTAAACGAGGAATAAACCACAACATCAAAGTCCCCACGCAACACAAACACACACAAAACACGTTTAAATACACAAAACACGAGATGTCATTGAATGCTACATTGACTCACCTGTAGTTTTGTCATGCCGATCTTCCAGACGTCTTCTCCTCCTGTGAGGTTTACCGGTGATCTACAAACAAACTTCATGCACCCAAATCAAAGGCCATTGGCTTAGAATAACCTCACAGGTCATGATTGGTTATTCATGTGGATTTTTCATTTTATTTTTTTCATTTTACTTTTATTTTGTTTAAGACATACACATATAAGGTGAATGTGTGAAAAAAGCAAATGCTTTATGTTAGGCATATAAAAGCTGCTTGCCATTAACAGTATCTGTTTTACATTATTTATACGTTTTATATTTACAAAAGTTAAGGAAAGTTTAGGCAAAATTATGCAAAAATTTTGTTTGTTTTATTCTATGAACTATCAACAATATATTTCCCTAAATTTAATTTGCATTTATTAGCAGAATTAAAAACTGGAGACAGGTAAAATCTAATAGATGATAGTAAAACGTGTACATATTTATTGGAAAAAAATCTACAATTTTAAAATCTTGATTGAATATTGATATGCATAAAATTAAACAGATTCTGGACTGAACTGTCCACAAATTTGGAACTTCAGATAAAATTTGATGGGTTTTTATTACTCTGTCAGTAAGGTGAAAGTATAATCATCAGTACCACTGTGTGCAAATTGCCCCGAAAAGGTCTAAAAACCCCTTAGAAATACACACAGCCCTGCTGTATCCCATAATCAAATGTATAAAACATATAATGAACATAATGATGTATTTGAAAGTACTTGCCCTTCATAAATACACTTGGACTTGTGAATGTATACGCACACACATTACACTCTCATGGCAACCCGGGGCACAACCGCTGTTGACCAAATCAAGAAAAATGGTTATAAACAAAGAGGGTGAAGTATGAGAGAAATGTCAAGGCCTTTCTACTATCTCTTTTTTTGCTGCATGAGAAACTCCCTCCCTGAGAAAAATTAAATGTAAAACCCCCAACGCTCACTTAAATTCATAAATTCTGAAAATCTGCTGGTCTGGGGCCAGGCACCCCCGTCTCATCAGTCAATCTAATCAAAACAGAATGAACTCATCACAAAGGAAGCTAATTAAAAAAAACGTCTCACTTGAAGTAGCAAAGCAAGATAATTTAGCTAATCTGTTATTATAACATTCTGCTTTAACCCCTGACACAGCAGGGGCTGTTACACATGGCCAGGATAACAAGTGACTGAGGAGTTCTTATGCTCAATGCATCATTAAAGAGCAAATTGAGTGAACATAAAACACAGTGCACACACATTTGCAATTAGAAATCCCCCTGAAACCCCCTACCGTGACTTAGAGATTATGGGTAGGAAAATGTATAAGGTTGAGCCTTCGGTGAGGGAAACCGATGCATCTTCACTTTCAAGACAGTTTGTGTGGGCAACCGGGCTGTAAAAGCATTCCTGAGGTCACGGCTCCAATAATTTTAGTCATATCAGGATATTTGCATCTTGATGGTCATGTTTCCCTAAAAGGGATAAGACGGAGCACTGTTAACGTGAGAGATTTCACATCAGGGCCAAACATTTTCAAGAATGTGACCTCTGTTTAAAAATGCACTTGTTTAAGATTTTTCCCTCAGTCACAACAAGTACCTACAGTAAAGAACGTGTTTGTCTGAGAAAGACGTATCTCCCATACTACAGTGCAGGCCAGACCTATGACAACCCCATCAAATCACACACATGCCCCCAGTTCTCTCTCAGAGTTTTTTTACAATCCATATCATTGTTTAAACTAAACACATATATTTTATCAGTTACCACGATTTTAAAAATGTCGGTTGCTCTTTTTGGGCAATGTTAGGAGAAACATCTTAGACAAAGTTTACACTTAATGTAATCAATTACTTTAAGTAAGTATTCAAATACTCAACCTCTTTTTAGTCTTTTCTAAACCTGTATGACTTTAAATCTTCAGTAGAAAACAAAAGAAAATATTTTTAAAACTGTTTTAAAGCCGGACACTTTTACTTGCCTTGGTTTTGCGTCAATACAATATAAACAAACATGTGCATACCATCTTTCTTCAAAATATATTTTTTTTCTGCAAAGGAATGAAAGTCATACAGGTTTCATGACGACATCCTTTTATTTTAACTATCACTGTAAAACACAAAGACAAATTCAAAAACCAAGAAATTTTGAAAATACCCCCCCAGCAATAAAGCTTTAACATTAGAATTTCAATATCAAGCTCAAACACCATTTATTACATCCCACTCTTTTCAAACGGAGAACGGTATGTGAAAGCACCTCATATTGGTCTTTGGTCAATCACTCACACAGTAGTAATAAGAAAAGAGTAGAGCAGTACTGGAAGAAAGATGGAAAGCCACTTGCTTTGATGTGGGAGAATCATCATTAAATCAATGAAATGGATCTAGACATCAGTGTCTCCATTAAGCAAATTAAATGCATAACAACATGACTGGGAGTATCTTTTCGGCTGACTCATGCACATTTTTTTAATTTGCAGAATCCCTCAAGTATCCTTTGAAATTTTCTCTTCAAGTACACCATGTAGCAAAAATGATCTGTTGAGGGTTTTCCAAAGGCAGCACTTCTTATTGAATTACATGTTTTTAGTCAGTCAGTTTTCTATTTTTATGTTTTCAAACTGAATACAAACAGCATTCAGATGTCTATGCTTCCGTGCTGGAATGACTTTGGTCTGACAGAAGACTGACATTCTGCAAGTGATTGAACTGTCAAAATCAATCAATCAATACATGTAGAGGGACCTGCAGATGACCCGTTCTTCTCATCTGTACTTCTGTCCATGACATGTAGTGATAACCAGACCCAAGGCATTATAAAGATGTAAAGTATGTACTCTTTAAAATAATGATGCTGCATATTTTTCATGCAGAAAGACTTTCAGTGCCTTAGAGTGATAGTTCACATAAAATGTCAATATTTAATCTTATCAAACGAATTTGTTTCAAAAGAAGATATTTTGATGAAAGTTGGCGTCCATGTCATTCTATTGTTTGAACACAAATCCAATGCAAGTGAATTGGTGTGAGTTACATACATTCTTCAAAATATCTTCTTTTGTTTTCTGCAGGTTTGAAATGACAAGAGGGTGAGTAAATGACACCCTGTACCCTGTATTCAGAACTGTTATCTAAGGGGGCAAGCTTGTGTTGATAGGAGGTGGGACATACTTATTTAACATCTTACCAAAAATTCAACAGGCTTGACATAGGTAAAAATCACATTGTTAACAGATGGGGTTTGAGTAACTTTGAATGACAAGCAAGCCCACTACAGCCTACAGTGTTTTCCCTGGATGTGCTGGTTAATTCCCACAAAGATGGAATATCCAACCCCCATGCCTATCAGTTTACATATTGTAATGATCATAGTAAAATGTCTTTCAATTACGGAAGTGTGTAAAATCCTTTCCTAAAAGATAATACTGTCTTTACATGTGGAAATACCTTAAGGGGGTTTCACATCTTTTAACAAGATCACACACATTTTCCTTTTTTTTTTACCATTTTTACGGAATAATGTCCGCACTGACAAACAAAGAAACTACAAATAAGAAACCATAAAAGGAAACTCAATATGCTATTTAGAGCAATATTGTTGTTGTTGTTGTAAAATAAAACAGGAGACATTTTTTGGGGGAATTTCTTTTTTTGACAGTATAAATTCTAGACAGTTCCAATCAGACGACAAGCTACAAAGTTCACAAAAGCGTACCACAAAATATACAGTATACCTGGAGGGCGTAAACAATTTGAGCAATCCGTATTACAAGCTATGACAAAACAGTGTTCTTTCTTACAACACCAGCTCAGTTGGTACAGAAAACATAAGAAACTGTTCAGTAGTTAAGACATACACCCCTTAGAAAAAATATTACCCACAGCATTTTTAATTGAGTGCTCAGATACATTGGTATGAATGTATTGGCTTTTACACTAAAGCACACATTGCATTGATAGTTGTGAGCGTGTGGCTACATTAACAAATGTACATCAGTAAATCATCTCAAAAACATTAAGATTGAAATAAAACAGAGGTTCTTTAGAAATGCCTTAATAGACTATATATCTTTCCAGTGTTTAAAATGGGAGCTTTTCTTTCCCATATTCCAGATGTGTCAAGTGGACAATGAATACATACCAATTCATTAAAACACTCTCAACTACGCAAAACGCAAAATGTTATATCCCAACCAAACCCCATTCCAACTTTTTCTCTACACTCTTATCCAAATGTTGTTAACCTGCATTCATGATACCAGTTAGACGGTGTAGAATCACTTCAATGTTGTTGTAGAGCAAAATGGTGTATGTGTCTGTTGCCCTTAAGTGGGGAAAAAACAACAATTTGCAGTTGTTCTGACATGCAAAAGACTCAACTCAAAGAGCCAAAATAACAAGGTTTGTAACTCTGTACATCAGTGGGTATTGGGTTAAAATGACAGGGTCTTTCAACATCAATGATTCTCGAGTCGTCCAGTTGTGAAACAAATACAAAGAAAACATATACAAGCTTACAGAAATCATTTAAAGCCTGTCTTTTTCGATCATATATATTTGGTTTAAAAAAGAAATGAAAGCAAGAGGTTATTTAATAAAAATGATAAATAACAAAAGCTGATAACTCAGTAACACAGTAAATAGGAAATTTCGGCCCTCAAATGTGACAAGCTTTTCTTCTTTATCTCCTTCCTCTCAATCTTTACAGTCATGATCATGAAACGTTTAGAGTTCACTGTACAAACTAGACCCGGGTCAACTTGTAAACTTTAAGATGGTGTTTATGCATTCATTCTTTAAATCAAATAAGAATGACCTTGTGTAGATAAAGGTGCAGGAAAATACACTTGCTTTGATTTGTGCTCATTCTGGAGATAATACGAAGTCAGCTAAAAAGCAAAAGTCTGAATATATAAACAGATCAACCCTAAGCCAGAAGCCGTTCCTAGTGTGTTTGTGTAACCCTGACCTGTCCTAGTAGCTCAAGCTTAATAATTACTGAGTTTGGTTGACTCTTTGAACATGTTTGGGCTGTGGAATGGAATCCAGGGCAGTGTAGAGGAAATGAGCTGATTCAGTTTGTAACTTCCAAAAAACAAGCATCTTCAGTCACACGTCACCTCTCTTCACATCACTCCTCTGCCCTTTGGTTTAAGCTCAGTTCTTAAAGGTGTAGTACATTAGAATAGCAATGAGCATGCTATATAAGGCGTGATCTGAAACATTGAGCCAAAATGGACTCTACATGGGAAGATATGAATGGCCGGGCTTAATCATTCCAAGTGAATAGTTGGACAGTGTATATGATATGTCAATGTTCCATGCAGATCATGACAAAAGCGGATAATGTCAGGATAATGCCTTGTAATGTGTATTGGTATGTGTAAGATTCAACATTAAAACAGTAAGTGCAGTAACTTGGTAAATGCAGGGGTAGCTATACTGAACAAGAGCGACGTCCAGTGTCTAGTGACTTCTTTTTGTTTTGTTTTGGGGTACATATGTGTTGACACTGCTTGGTGTTTATTTCGTGCTCTGTTCCAAAGAAATCTACTGCCCATACATTCAAAAATGACCTGATTAAAAAACCATGTAAAAATAATGCCAGATTTCATTTATTCCCCCTTCCCACCCTCGGTGTAACATCATAGTCCCTCCAACCCCACCCGTACCCCCACCCTATCCAAAAAACTGTACAGCTAGAATGAATCAGCTTGTCTTTTTTCCAGTAGGCCTGATGCTTACAAAAAGAAAAACACCACTCCAATTCCATCTTCATCTCCTCTTGCATTATTCTTGCCTCCTTTTCTTCTCACTGAGAATGATAAAAAGTGGTTAAAGACTTTGCTATTGGATATAAGAATAATTTTGAAAAATATAATTCTGAAAGAGATCCTTATTCTTCCTAATTTAATTCTTCTGTATATATTGATCTACTGCCATCTACAACAACTTCGAAATCTTATATATTTTACTTTAATTGTGCTCTCCCGACTGAACTGTATCTGTGTGATTCCTCACCTGATCTGCATTGGGTTTGTTTAGCAGGCCAGACTCCTCATTGCCCTTTTCACCGGATTTCATCTCCACAACGATATCACCTTTCATGTCTCCAGAAGCCCTAGAAAGACAAAGAGCATTAGAGTCAATACACAATGTGCTGATAAACAGTTCTTATTAGTATACATTCAGTGTTAATTGTAATTAATTGGCCCAGAAAACATCTGTGTGAAGTCTTTGTATTGTGCATGTTATTTTTGCACTTATAAACATGTACACGCCACCACAAATGTATACACTTAGGGAAATCAAATCAATATTAATAAATATAGAATCCAAAGTTCTGCCAACAATAATGTGGTAAGGCATTAACGTATGCGATAAATTTCAGATAAATGCATTAATATTTAATTCAATTAATGCAAAATTTGTTTTTTTTCATCATTTGAAACAGGTAGGAAGTGCATACATATTATAAGGGGTTTGATGAGTTGAAAAATTATATAAAAAAATATATCAGTTGCCGGACCAATATTGATGCTGCACATAATTGGAAGACAAAATTTGAAATTATGAGAATGTAAAAGTATATTTACAATCATTAAATGTTGTGTGCTATTAATAGTAATTAATCACCAAAAAATGAGTTTTATTTGTTAATTGAATGAATGTTATCTAAAATGTAATAATATATTTTTTAAATGTTTTTCATACATATATATATATATATATATATATATTTATATATATATATACATACAAATATTTCTTAAGACTGTAAATGTGTGCCAACTTATTTTTATTCTATTTTTATTTATTTATATTTCTGGACGTGATTAAGCACGATTAATTGTTTACCCCCTTGTAACACATAGCAATTTATATTAGTTTACTACTTACATGTCTTTATTGTTCTTCTTTCCGCAGCTCAACTTGCCTTTCTTATTAAGGAAGAAGAGTCCAGCCACTAGCACAAGCAGCAGCAGAACGCACACCACCACAGCGATCACGACCACGCTCGAACCCGCCTGCTGTCTGTCGGCTGAGGAGAGCGAGAGTATTAGGGAGAGAATATCAGCGATGAAGCAGGGAGAGTGGGAGAAAATGAGAAGAACACAGGTGAGATGTTGGAGGTCATGGAAAACGGAGGGTTTGGGTGGGAGAAAACAAGAGAGGGGAACCGGGGGCGTAGCCAGGAGGGTGGGGAGGAAGCAAACCAGAACAATACATTGTTCCAACAATTCAAAATTAAATGCAAAATGTCATTGGTGATAGGTCATGATACGAGAACCAGTATACTCAGACATACACCCTTCCTCACCGCAGGAAGCAAAGCATTGCACATATACACACAGTCTCTCATTCACACGCACACAAACTAAACAACAGAAAGAGCAGAGGGGGTCATACAGACCTGTTTTAAACTCAGGGTTTCCTTCAAGCAGCATTATGGGAGAAAGACAGTTGAGTGCCATTGAATAGTACACACAGACATAAACCTCCAACATTAACCCACATACACATACTGGTTTCCAATAAAAATACTGAAACCTTTCTAAAACAAGATAAATAAACTTAAGATGCAAAATACATTTTAGAGATCTAGTCTTGAGTAAAAGCGATAATTTACCAAAATATTTTTATTCTGTTACCCTTGGCACTTTAAACCTGTTTGACTTAATTTCTTCCGCAGAACATAAAAGAAGACATTTTGAAGTGTGTTGGCAAATACCATTTGGTTTTGTGTCCATACGACAGCAAATAAGGGCTGCTGCTGTTCGATGACCAACATTTTACAAAATATCTTCCTTTGTGTTCCATGAAAGCAAAGAAAGTCAAACAGATTTAAAATGACAATAGACTGAGTAAAATTTTCATTTTGGGGTGAACTTTCACTTTAAGTGTATTTGTCTTATTTCAAGCCCAAACCGCACAAAGGTTTGTAAGATTTTTTAAATATGACATGTACCCAGTTTTGCACCTTAAGTTAATTTATCTTGCTTAAGTCCATTTAGATGTTTAGATCTTACACACCGATCAAAATATTTTGTGCTCAATGAACACACAAGCATGCACAACCAAGAGCGATGCATCGAACCAGCTAAACACCTCACCACACGCTCGAGGATGGAAAGGAAGGAGAAGAGTATTAAGACACAGACACCTCAGACACAGAGAGGAAGGACAGAGAGGAAAGTAAAATAGAACAGAATCCTTTATTGTCCCTCACAAGGGAAAGTTAAAGGTGCGGCATCCACAAAATATAGGACAGACATCATACAAAGGTCACATACATAATACAATATACAATATACACAGTGTTTGGTAACGGTACATAATATACAATGTGCTAGGCTGGAGAACTAGATCATGGAGTATATGCAAGAAAGAGTCCTGAGAGGAAGAGGAGGAGCAGAGAGAGCAGGGACATGTGTCTACCTCTGTTAGCGGAATTGCCATCTGGGCCTGTCACTGGCTCTGCAGATATGTAACAAAGGAAGCAAAATTTAGACAACAGCAAATTAACATATGCATTAAATGTTCATTAATTAAAGTAGTTAAATTTGGAATGAGACTGCAGTAAGGCGAATGGGTTTGGGAATAGTATGCAGTATATAGTGCGTGATATGTGAATTTTCTAGGGCATTCGGGTGATTTCTAAAAATTTGAATACATCATCGTTTACATTGTATTTGTCTGTGCACTGTAAATAATAATTTTGAATGTATTATTATTCACATACATGCGTAGACTTAATACAAAATAACAATTAATAAGTAATTACTACAAAAAATACATGTTTATTTGTTATTTTTACAGCATTTTTAAATAATTATAATTTATATTATTATGTATTATATATTTAAATAAATTATAAGTCTACATTTAAATATGTACCTGTTTATAACTACAAAACGAACATGTACATTGTTTGAAAGCCCTTAGATTGTTTCTACTTATAACACTTGTATGTTCTTCAGATTTGCCAATATATAGGAAGTAGGCAGAATCTACTGCTTAGCATGCATTACGCAAGGGTGTCATGCATGGCAAACAGTCACTTACCCGATTTTATGGAAACTTTAAACTTCTTGCTGTCCATTCCGTGTTCGTTGGATGCTTCACATGTGACTCCATCCTTTAAGACTACAGGTGTGGCTTCAAGTGTAACTCTGCTGATCACTTTATTTCCCATAACTGTTACTGACTACACAAATAAAAATAATTTCACAATATATATAGATTCTCTTTTAAACAAGTTAAGACCTTATCACACATTTCCACACACCTCTTTGCCAGAAGGTGTCCAGGTGAACTGTGGAGAGGGGTAACCAAGAGCAGAGCAGTTGAGAGTGATCATTCCTCCCACCTTAGCAATGAAACCCTCCACTGGAGAATCAATCTCAGGTTTACCTTCAAGAAAGATGAGTACATAAGAAAATAATTTTACATAAATGGCATAAATTGTATATAAATTACACACATTTGATGAGCCTACAAGGGAATACAAAAGGTCAAACACCAGCTCCTAAATTTCCCATCATGTTATGTATGCTATATGTTATGTAGTGCAGACATCCTCTCATCATTGTATATTTTGAAAACCAGGAAAAGTTTGAACCCAGCCCATGAACACTATAAAGGGCATTAACACTGTAGAACAAACACAGGAAAGTAAGTATGAAAAGAAAGTTTTCCTGGGGAAGCAAAGTGAAACCCTGTCTAGAGTTAATGCTTGTGTCAAAACAAGCTTTATTTAAAAATTTATATACACTCAGCAGATCTATTGATGACATATTTTGTAATATTATTTTAACAGTGTTAACATTCTGCAAATTAAGTTAACCTTTAAATATCTTTATAGGTTTTTATGAACCTTTTCCAAGTAAATCATATTGGAATTTTACACAACTAGTCAAAAGTTTTAGAAAACCTTAAATAGTAAGAACATTTCACTCAAGTGTCCCAAAAGTTTTGACCTGTAGTGTTTTAAATTTAAAGAAATAAAACTAATTTCATGGGGGTCAGTAGAATATTTTTTTAAGATTTAAACAGACACCCATACAATACACATTTATCATAGCCTTAAGTGATCATAAAATCAAAACTGACAATTGAATTAGTTTATGGAAAACTTCAGTGTACAGACCACTTAGAAAAATGTTATGTAATTTTTTTTTATTCATGTGGCCTTTAATTAGCTCAATTTCAGAATAAATGCTTTTTTACAGATCCATTTTATTATATGAAAACCAAAATTGAATTACCTAAAGATACCCTTAAAACAATTAAAATCCAGCTTCTATCACATTACTGTTGACTGTAAAATTGTTGAAAGCTTGTAGTTTATTTCATAACCTAAATTCTTCTTAAAAATTCATACTTCTAAAACACACTAAGGCTGCTGTGTGTGACCATATCTGTGTGTGCAAGTAATACCTTTAACGGTAAGGGTGACATTGGCATGTTTTTGGAGACCTGGCACAGAGGGTACAGCTCCCACACATAAATACACACCAGCATCAGAGAGGGACACTGACTGAAGAGTGAACACACCATTCTGCGACAGCACCTTTGTGTCCTACATTTCCCACAGACACATTGAAATAACACAAACGAAAGATTCACTGAAAGATTGACACAAGCATCCGAAGTGTACTGAGAAAAGACGGGGGTTGTGGACTTGCCTTCCTCCACTGCAGGGTGTAATCGTCCGACGATTTGGTCTTACACTGAAGCTCCACAGCATCTCCTTGGGAAGCCATCAAGGGACCTTTTGGAACCACTTCTACGGGGTCAAGATCTAACAGAATGACACACATTTGGATATCAGTGGTCAACAGCTACATACAAACTCACTTGCATGGTGGTTTGACTCAATACTTACAATGCACGGAAATCCCCAAAGTCTTTACAAGTTCAATATCAGCATCGAAGTCCAGGGCTTCACATTTATATGTCCCAGCATCGTTGCGAGTCACGTTCTTTAGCACCAACCTCCCTAAAGACCCTGTGAGTTGTGTGCCCTTAGGAGAGAGTGGATGAGCATGCGAGCGAGTGATAATGGTCAGTGTGATCCATTGGTTAACTGCTACTCAATTGGCTCGTAATATGGGATAGACGGTCTCACCTCTTTTTGAAATTCAAACTCTGGCTGAGGGTTACCATCAGTCTCACAAACCATATGCACATCATCCCCCTCTTTGATTGGCTCTTGATTCATCAGTTTAAAGAAGACATTTTCCGATGGATCTGAGAGAAAAGGGATTTTTAAGGTAAGGCAGGGTATACTCCCTGTAGAAGACATAGGTTGTTTGACTTAACATGAGTGTGTTCGTGTGTGTTTTACTTACAGAGCAACGAGAGTCTAAATGTTTCAGAGCGCTCCTCTTTGATCTGGTTGTTTGGCATGCTGTACTCAACAGTGCACTGGAAGTCTGATTTAGCGTCGGCTTTTTCTGGTCGCATGAACAGTGTGCTGGTCACAGTGAACAGACCGGAGGCTTCCTTCACTACACTGGGCATCATGTGTGTTTCTGAGAGGCAGAGAGGAAGCCAAGATAAATAGCAGTTTGCAAGTTTTATCCAGACTCTCAGACAATCGGGGATTCCATATTTTCTCAGTAAAACTATTGGTAATTTTTTGTTTAGTATATTTTATTATTTACCTTTGTATAACATTTTATATTACAGTTCCCCCTGTGGTCGAGTACTATATACCTTAAAACGGATCTTTGACCATCAACACAGGCCATGACAGACTAACCAAACAGTTATTGGACCCCCATTGACTACCATAGAATCAATAATGACAATGGTAGTTAAGTGTGCCCAGAACCTTTTGCTGTTTCACCTATGCAAAATGATTAAATTTTGTGTTCTACAGTTAAAAACGACAGGAGGTTTTTAAGATACTTGAAAAATAAATAATTTACTACATTTAAACATACTTACTTTCCTTCTGGTCCTTCACCTCAGGCAGGGGTGTGCCATCCTTAAACCAGATTATACGTGGTTTAGGGTGAGCATTCCTGCTGGTGCACCTACACACCTAACAAACAACACACAAGTCAAGAGCTTGTTACCTTCTTTAAACAATACATTATTTACCATATGCAGTTAAAGACATGACACTCACCTCGGATGAAGAGACGGAGTCATGACTGACAGTGATGGCCTGATTATTGCCAGATATCACTGGCTTCTCTGGAGCATCTGTGAGAGGAAAGGAGATGGCAAACATCATTACCACCAGTTAGTTTATATTAATAGCTTAAATCAAGTTAGGCCCAAGATGTGATTTCCTAAATAAATTACAGACTGGTTCTGTCAAGCAAGTCTAAAGTACTTAAAATGGATAATTGAAAATTTACATTGACTTTCTCTGCTTCCAAAACATTGTACTGCATTCAACCTTAATTATTTACACACAAGGTCATTTTATCGATGCTTCCAGCTACAATCTGCTTAAAAAACAAACAACATTTACATTAACACACATTCTGTTTTTCTATTTCTCTTTCGGACTTGTTTTACATTTTTTGTTCAATGCATTTTATACTTCAAGACACCTAATTAAGATCGCAGTTACGTAAAATTTATTTTTCTTTCTTTTAAAATTTCAGCTATTGAAGAATTCGATGGGTCTTGTTTGGATTCAGTCTCTACTGAATCTTATTACGCTCTAATAGAAACAACTGGCATATTCAAAAGATTGTATTTCTTTTCTAATCATTCTTTCAGAGACCAAATTATATCCCAAAATCCAATAATCTCTCTTAACACACAAAGAGAACCAAAGTGAATTTGTATGGAGATGAATGTTTCTCTCTTTCTCAGAATGAGGACATTTCCCTCTTGTGAAGCGATTATATATGAGGCAGGCAGCCGTTTTGTCTCCTGGGAGAAGATGCTATTGTTTTCCGGTCCCAGTGCACTCATTCACATATTACAGCCATTACATCTCTCTCTCTATACAGTCTGGCATGGAAATTGAACAAAGAGCCCGTTCTGTTACTCTCTCTAGTACGCACACACGTATATACATGAACCCCCTAAGCGCAAACACAGTTGCCACAGTTTTTCATGAAGTGACCTCATCGCTCAAAGCTGGGGGAAGAGGTTAGAGAAATTGTGATTTACTGAGCAAGGGGCTGAAAATTCAATCATTCTTAATGCAGACCAATTGAGAGTAGACTAAATACATGTTTTTATTGAACTCATTTATAATAATAAGTTTTAGCAAACTCCTGAGCTCCCGGGTCATTCCAGCTATGTTAATTTTGGCTGGGTTTTGAATGCAGCTGGTCTGGGATCAGTGAAATTCAAGGGCAGGGCACTATGCTGTGAGGTCAGTAAAAGCACATACAGCTATGTGGTTCTCTTAGCCCTTTAAATGACATCAATCAAACATGACAAGTGCAGTGAGTCTATTAATCAATGGCGTCAAATGCGATCTTAACGGCCATAATTGACCTAAGGCAACTTATAAACACAAACCAGGGCTAATGAATAGGGGTTAAAGTGGCTGGCCATATGTCCCATTTAAGTTGTGCAAAATTGCCAGTGGCACAGACACATTCACAAAGGAAATGTACCATAAACGAAGAGCATTCAAAGTTTAAGATGTCAAGGATATCCAAATAAGGGGTGCCCCTATTTACATTTATTTTTATTGATAATAAAAATATTTAAATTTAGTTGGATACCAAAGAAAGACATTATCAAGACAACGTCTGCATCCCAATTTAAACAGTTGGCTAAGCTTGTTTGATAATGTTACAATAAAGAGTTTTCATTCAATTCAAATGTTTGTTTTGTTTAGCAACTTTCAATTTGAGTGCAAAAAAAAACTAAAGTGAGGACGACTAGTGAAATAAAATTATTTCGAGAACAATTCTGGAAAATATTCTTGTGGCACAAAAGCAGATAAATATACAGTGAAACAATAATGAAACAATAATAATGTTATAATAACAAAAATAATGTTACTCTGCAATAAACAATAAAAACTTTATAATTAGAATTGCAGCTCTGCTTGGAGTTAACTGTACCATTTAAATGTTAATAAAAGATTAATTGAAGAGTTCTTTCAAAATTAAAACTTTGACATAATTTACTTACCCTCTTGTCATTTCAAACCTGTATAACTTCCTTTTGCCCCAAAACAATTTTTTTTGATAAAAGTTGGTAAACGAACAGTGCTAGCACCACATAACCTTTTTTTACGAAAGCAAAACCATGATGTAAGAGAATAGGTGCAAGAGAATAGGTGCCACTTCCCAACATTCTTCCAAATATGTGTTCCATAAACTTTAATTTGATAAAAACGTATTGAATAAGTGATTTAAGTTGAGATTCACACACGAATCCACAGTATTGATGAAACAATGATAACAATGAAAGCTAAACTTGTCCGTGTTCAAGTGAGTTCTGTTTATTTTTCAGGCATACTTACAGAAAACTTTGACCATGGTTTCAGCCTCAGAGGTTCCCATAGGCCCTCCGGTTACTTGGCAGTAAAAGGACCTCTCGTCTTCCACTGTGACTGGGGAGATGGTGAGGGACTTGTCACTTCCCAGGGTTAACCGTTCTGCCAACAACGTGCTGGCATCAATACCAGCATCCCCTTGGGAATGCCAGTAAGCTACTTGCTTCCTTGTACCTGCAATCTCCTAAAAAACATCACACATTCTTGATACATAAACAGAATTTTACAATAGGGCACTTTGACAATTAAAAATAAGTACTCACGATAAACCACTGGACCATTACAGAGTCTGTAGGTTCAGAAGTGGTGTAGGTGCACGGCAGCACGACGGCCTCTCCTTTTATCACCTCCACCTTCGGTGTCACATTGACCGTGACTGCAGCCCAACACACTGAAATATGAGCAAAAGAAGAACTGGGTTAAGTATTTAAAAGCAATGTCAAATATTTTATAAAAGAACATAAACTTGGCAGTGGTGAACCACAATCTTAACAATTTGGTTGAAGGCTTTCCTCGCCAGTTTCAGTCACACGTGGTGAGAAATGATACACACGCTGTGACTCTCAAACAACCATTGTGTTCCTGCTGCTTCAAAACATGAAGGCCAGCTGCACAGATGCAGGTGCAAGACAAAGAGAAAAAAAGGAGATTACAGATAACCCCATGGATTTATAAAATTAAGACAGCAGGTCTATGTAAGGATGGTAACCAGGAGAACGGAAAAAATTATATCTTTAGGGATACGAATTAAAAGCAAAAGATCTCCACATTTCAATGTGCCTTTGATTAAATCTCATGTGTATTGTGTGTATTTTCCACAACCAAAATGATTCATTTCCAATTTTATCAATTAATCATAGGGATTTACAATCAATTGTTTCGTATTTCATTTTTAATGTTGGCTTCCAACAACTATAAAAAACAAAATAATCAAGGTAAAACCTTCAAGAAATATCTAGTTTATAAATTTTTGAACTTGTTTTTAGTGTATAAAAACATAGTGTATTTCATGTATTATTTATTTATTATGACTAGTGATGGGAACAACAGCGTTATAAATAAACGGCGCTACTAAAGGCAATACTTTTTAAGTAAAGAGGTATCTGAACATTTGCTGTCATAATCGAGCAGCTCTACTAAAAACTGCAGTCTTTGCCACTAAAACATATCCAAATTAAAAGAAAAATCCCATTCTTTTTGAACATAAGTTTTGGCTTTGTGTCCCCTGTTCCCATGGGACCTCCTCTGTTACAGATCATAGAAGCAGTGTGGCATCCAAACAGATAATAATCTCTTTTAGGATCCAGCCCCTTCCTGAGATTTCTCAAACTAAAGACACAAACGTCCAAACATAAACATGGTCTCCGGCAGATTCCCATGACTCTCCATAAAGTACAGAACCCAAACAAACAGCCCATGAGATCTACAACGTTGTGTCCCACAGACACATTAAAACAAGTCAAGAGATGTGTTTGCAATCTTAATGGAGCTCGAACAGTGAAATGAAGTGAGGATTTAGGAACAAGATTCAGATTAGCTGTTTTAGTAGAATAATTTTTCATCGTGGACAACAACACACAATAAAGTGTCTTTTCGGATTGCACAGAGCACACATCAGCGGTGCTTCTGAGTCAGGCTAATAAAGTTTCAGGTAATTCCGGCTTTCAGGACTTTAATTTCCCATCTAACTCGCTCACTCGAGGACAGACAGATCTCTGTCGGTTTGGATTAACATCCCAGTGGAGGTGGAACAACAAACAAGTCTGGCGACAGTGCTTTGAAACTGATGTCTAGCACATTTTTGTTGGGCAAACTCCAGATTATGCGGGATGGGCTTCCATTGGACAAAACATATCAGAATGTAATCTTTCAACACTTTGTTTCATAAAAAATACTAATTGAACAGTGTGTCTGTGTTAAAACCAAAGAGTGTGTGGAGGTCCGTGTGGGGGGTGACATTCCACTTTTGATAGACGGTGAATGCATTAAAGACGGGTTCAAAGGTCAATATGTGTAGACATGCACAGAGCATATCTCTCTGTCTCCTGAACATATTTTTCCTCTTTGTGCATGTACAGGCGGTGACATGTAAACTTACGGCTCTGTCAATACAGTGTGGGTGGGGGTCCAAGCTGTCTTAAAATGATAGTTCACCAGCAAATGAAAATGTGTCATTTACACCCTGTCTTGTCATTTCAGACTCAGATGACACTTTCTTCCTTCTAATAGAAAAGATATTTATAAGAATATTGGTAACCAAATAATTGCGGTACCTTTTCAAATCTGCAATATGATCACAAAACCTTCTAACCTCAGCTACACCCCTCTGAAGCCCGGGTGTGCATTAGAGTAAACATTTAATGCATCTGTTTAAAGCTCCCATCCCAAGTCTACCTCAAGACACACGATTTGTCTGATCAATACTACTTTTCTGCCTAGGGGAGCAGCTGGACAGACAGAGGGGCAATTAAGGGACAATTAGTGGCTCCTCTGTTCAATCTCCACCTCAGCGGGGGCCGGGTGGGGCACGGTCAAGGGCACGTGTGTGCGGGTGCAAGCAATAGAAAGTGCTTGTCGCAAAGGGAAAGATAATCGGGTTTAAAGAAAGAGAGCGAACGAGGAGTGGAGGGAGAAGCAGATGGACAGGAGACATTCTGACTGTGAGCAGCAGACACATCGACAGACACTCACACTGAGAGAAGACTGCGCACGCACGCACGCACGCACGCACGCACGCACACACACACACACACACACACACATTTATTGTTCATGAACCACTGCCATACTGAATTCTGACAACTCAAAACAGCATAAGGCAGTTCTCACCCAGCGGGTTAGGGGAGAGTAGGCAGAATCAGGCCAGTCGATTTCAGAGAGATGGAGAGCTGCCACAGTCAAACCTTGATGTCATACAGTCTCATTGAAGTTCAGAGCCAGTCAAAAGCTGACTGCTATCCTCCACACTCATACACACAGCAAAGACTAGCTGTACTTCTACTCACTGTTTCGGTCAATGTCTGTTTATTCCACTGTTTCATTACTTTTTGTTTAAAGTTTGAAAAAAAATTCTTAAACTGATGAAAATATGTGATATTTACTTACCCTCTTTTTATTTAAAACCTGTTTGACTCTTTGTTCCACAGAAAAACAAAATATTTTGAAGAATGTTGGTAACCACACAGAGACAGCACCCAGTTACCAACTACTGGGTGCTCGGTTTCCAGCATTCTTCAAATATTTTATCCGAAAAAAGGCACACAGGTTAAAAATGACAAGAGTGTGAGTAATTTATTATACAATTTAAATTTTTTTCGTCAAGTTTAAGCTTGAGAATTTTTGGGGCCGCTGTCTCTTAAAGATATTTTATGTTATTTTGAAATTACATTGTTAGGCATTTCCTCCCTCTCTCTCATTTTCTAACCTCCTTTCATTAATTTTCTGGCTGGTGGCATTACCCACACACACACTCAGGGTTTGATGTATTATACAGATGAATGGTGTGTATACAGTATCTTTTCACTAAGAGGACATACTGTACACTCCCTCGCTATGATACACACACCAAGGTCTGACAGGCAAGGGGGATGATCGCTCCTTCATGGCCAACAGCTTAAATGTAAACTCCTTTTTCATTAACACCCGGCCAAGCGTACATCAGCAAGGAATCAAACAACACAAGAGGACAAGTTCTTTGAGTATATAAAGAGGGTAAAAAAGAAGAGGCTTTTTGTTGACTTAAAGGGTGTTTGAAACTTATTAACACAACAGCTGATTCTTGGCTAACACATTAAGTTAATGTATGATATCTATAGACATACATATCCTGTATATATTTCACACATCTCTGTATATTACACTGGTACAACTCAGTGTTAATAATGACTTTAGGGTTAAGGTTATGGTTCAGATGGTTAGAAACTTCAAATGGACAAGTTAAATCATGTGCTTTCCTATTCCACAAAGATTATGAATAATGGTAGAGAATTAAATTGTGTGTGCTTAAAAGTATATGTGCTTGCAAACAGGATTAAACAGACTTTTAAAGGAGCCCTGTGGCTGATCTTTATCATAGTAAAAATATGGAATTATAAACATCTCACATACAAGCTCACAGAGAGCACTGTGCAGTGTAAAATAAAACAAACAGGCTCTCTTGTACCGGTGATTCTTCTACTCTACTTTCCATTTCAACTTCATCACTTTCCTTTATTTTCACAATAAATATGACCTCTCGCGCTTCTCAGAATAACATCCTGAAGAGGATGCAGAAGAAATTGAACAGATATACTTCTCTCTAACTGACATTCACAGTAGGTCTGCACTGCTGGGTCACTACTCTATGAGAGCTGGAACAACTGCTTCAAGCTGCACAAAAACCAATGACGCCCCATCATATTCTTCTTGAATAAAAAAAATAAAACCAAGTTTTAAAACAGCATTGACAACTAGAGGCATGCCAAATCTTTTATTTGAAACTTTAACTGAAGGATTACTCTGTATGCAACAAACAAACAAACAAACAAACAACCAGACAGATGCATATAAAAATTATTTAAACAAAAATTTTACTAATATGAATATTCATTCGAAAACATCCACCCACACTTATGTAAACACAGAGACCGTGTTAACCTTGCCGATGTTTATGGACGTCCATAATTTAGTGAGTGATGATGTGGTGCTGAATATTATTGCTATGGCAACTGGGTACCAGTACTGCTGGGGGGGTAATAGCAGAGATTGTGAGTAATAGCAAAAAGTACCAAAGCTACTTCAATGGTAACAGAGCTGAATGACATTCACAACTAAGCCCAGCCCAGACAGAAACCAAGCCATCTACACGCAAACAGTCACTCAGGTTTACTAGAAGTAAAAGGTATGAGAACAGTAGCATAACTTAAATATATAAGTAACATGCAGAACCTCACTTCCTTACATCTTCAAATTATCTGCCAAATAAAAAATGACCAATCAGTAGATAGTTATAAATTGTGAGTGTGCAAACAGGGCCATGATGAATCCATGTAAGGCCTAACATCAGTCATCATGGCCGTGATGAGACAAGAACAGGTGCAGGAACACCGATAGCAGCTGCCGGCTCTTACACACACACACACAAACCAGTAAGACCCCCCCTCTGAGTCACAAGATCAGCGGTGAGCAGAATAAGTCGGATTTGGAGGAACAGAAAAGAACTTAAACGGGTTGGGTAAGAATATGACGAAAAGTACATAAAAAGAGGAAAAAAAGAAGAACTGGAACATCGCAAAATGCATTTCGTCTAAGAATAACCTGCAACTTAGCAACATTAATACAACGCAATAAAGCCAGACCTTCATTTTCAGTGCTTAGATGAAGCGAGATGAAGTAAAACTGAAGGATCCTGACTCAGCTGAGACTCAGCTGAGACTGACGTGTTTTAAATAATACATTTTTATTGTTGTATTCACCACAAAGTTATTCAGAAACATCCTTCGGGTCACAATGACTACCATAGCAGAAAATATTGAAATGGTAGTCAAAGGTTCCCCAGAACTGCATGATTTTGTGAATTATTCTTTTGTATTTGACATATCAAATAAATTATGTATTTAATTTAATATTATTTTGTACAGTTGATTAAAGTGCAGTCACATCTGGACCACAGCTGCCCAAGCTAAAACCACACTTCTACTGACATCTGACTTTAGTTTGGATATTAAACATAACCATTTATTCTCTGCTGACTTCAGGTTGAACATACAGGCCAAAGAATCTTCTGCTAAAACAACATCAAACAAGCACGTGTATTTATCTTTTGGCTCCCGCCGAGTAGGACATTCCTTCTTCTCATGCATCTCTCCATGCCACTCTGTTTCATTTTGGGACCAGAGACTTGTGATAAATGACACCGGAGTATATTTACAGTCGTGCTGCTATAATTCAGGCATGCAATTGATTGTTTGACAAGTCCACAAGCATTTATTAAAATACTATATGTATGTATATAGATCAAGCAGCTATTCTTAATGCTCTTTATTTTTTAAATGAGATACTATGATGTGTTGTTGTATAAATAGGAAAAACAATATAAACTGTGTAAAGTGAGCAACAAGGTCAGATCACTCCAGGTCTTTTGTACTGCCAACGTTCCCCTTTGATATTGCAGTCGTCCTGACAACAGGGTCATGAGTCAAAGCAATTCTGTCTGAGGGCCGGAGTAACTACCACACGCAGCATGAGCGATATAGAAAAAGAAGTTGGCAACTGTGTTTATGCGGTGGATGTGCGCACATTGCTTTAGGAAGATCTAGTGTATAAGATCTAAGAATGAATAAAAGATGTGTTTCTTAAGCTTCATACACCTACATTAAATCAATGTTACAGACATTTTAAAAGCTATCCGATGTGCTGTTCTGCATGTATAATTTATAGTCTAGTTAGTTAGCTGTTGCATTTTGTGGGCAGCAAATCTTAAATAATTCAACCAAAATATGTCCTCTGACGCAAAAACGGTTGATGTTTTATTCTTTTTTAGTTCATTTTGAGTTAAGTCTGAGTTCCTCAAAGAGGAAAATGCACTTTTTGCTTCTCTCTTTGGTAGATGAGCTTACATTACAATTCTAAATGTAGAAGCATATCTGTTTGGCTAAATGACACAAATTGCATCAATCTATACAACGTATATCATCAAATTTAATCAGAGTTCGTTAAGTGGCCATCTTAGGGTCCATCTCAAAAGTTTCAAATTGCCTGTTTCAGGAAACCCAATTTAAAATCGCCTCCAAGGGGACGGAACGAAACTCAAGCGGCAGTGACAAAAATGAAGAGATGGGATTTTTATTAGGGGATGTCTGTAAAGAGGCAGAGATGAAAAACTGATTTAATATTTAATGCTGAGGGACAACTCTCTCTCCCTCTTACCTCACCAGCCCCCAGGCGGAGCAATTACCAGCCCCTCGTTCCAAACTCCAGCTGAATGTGAAAATGAATTTTGGGGAGGGAGAAAGGGTACGCTGGGGGTTGGGTGGTTATATCTGAGAGACGGTTTGGAACCGAAAAATGGATGGAAAAATAAAAAGTGATGGAGATGTCTAAATGCAGCAATTTGCGTTCACTACAAAAATGAGTACAAGCTAGATATACAGTATGCATTATTTGGGAGAGCAATCAGCCTCTGAAGATGACAGTTAATGGTTCCAGTAATGGACGTCTGAAAATGAAGTAAATTAAATAGAATTCAGAGAGCGCGAGCGAGAGAATGAAACAGAGATGGAGGCAGGCGGCAATACAAGCAATAAGTGAGTGACAGCAGTGGGGAAGGAGAGGATGGAGGGGTTGGATGGGTACGTGTATTAGCGCTGACAGTTACTGAAGAGGAGCTCCCACACTGTTTTTGTGTTTTTACAACCCAGCTGCTCCGCACACAATGCAGAGGACGGACGGACGACACACGGGCACCTCTGTCATACCACTCAAGCTCATTACTGAGATAGAAGGATAAGGAAACGGGGAGAGAAAGCTGAGTCAGAAGATAAATAGGAGGGCCGTGTGAGAGAGAGACATTACGGCTCGAATTAATCTCGCTAAAAGGGTTAGGACGGCGAGCGCTGCCCTCTCTCTCTCTCCCTTTAGTTCCCTCATCCAACCCATTTCTCTCTCAACCTTCCCTCTGTGCTGCATAGTTCGCCCTGAGGGATGATTACAGTAAGTCATATTTAGAATTACTGGGAAGACACAGTGTGTTTTGGCTGAAAAAAACAGCATGAAAAATGAGCTGAAATGACACGTATATTTATATGCAAATATCAGGCAACTTTGAGGCAATGTTGTGATTTCTTATGAAATTCTCAATTTTTTGTCGGTTTTATGAGTCATCAAGGTTTATAATTTAAGGTTTTACTTTAGATAACATCAATCACACTTCAAAGGGAAAATGGAAAACAGATTTGACATATTTGTATTATTATAAGGAATAAATTTTAAGGTTTTCTAAAGGGGTGTGAAAATATTTTAAGACAACTTTTTATTTGACCACACAGAGCTTTTGGGACATACAGTAAGTTTTGCAATTAAATGTTCTTTTAGTCCCGCTGGCCATCACAGCAAAGAAAAACCTCAAAAATTTAAATTTCTAATTTTATGCTTTTAAACTGAAATGGGTCCGCCTTGATTATCTTTGCAGCCTTCAAATGACCTTCAAATGAAAAATTTTATTGCTTCTTCTTCTTAAATAAAACATGTGACAAAAAGATTTGAGAGAGTTTCTTTTTCATCTCTTAGTTGTTGAAGAGAAACATTTAAGATAGTAAAAAGGTTTTAATGAAATGAATACATTTGTCTATCAAAAACCACTTTTTCTCTGGCTGTATGTCCTTGTGTACTGATCAATATGAACTTTAACTTAAGTTCAGATGAATTTTCTCTTCCAACCCGGCCACACACAAATACACTTCCCGTCCCCCAATCCTAATACAAGTCTCCTGACTTCAGTTCATAGTATCAACACTTCTTTTGTCTGTTTGTTCCCTCTCTTTCTCACTCCACCCCTTCTTAAGCTCCACATTTCTCCCACTCAGGTGCTTTATTAGCTGGACAATACTGCGTTTGACTTTAGGAGGGGCTTTTGGGGGATTGACAAAGGTGGCCGCCACATAAGCTCAATAGACTTCAGACTAAGTAAATATGGACTATAAGGAAAAGGCTTTATATTGTTGACAACAGGATTCTACTAACAAACCGCAAAATTCATCACCATGAAACCTTTTTTGACCCTTTCCAATGAAGCAGAATAAACGTTCTCCATCTTAAATAAGGGCTAAATATTTTTGCTTTGTTGTCTGTATATACATTACTTTTATGGGGTGATGATGTTTTGTTTAAATATAAAGTTTTAACAGTGTGTAAACCAAAATTAAATGTAATCGCCACACATTGACTATTGTTGATTTTATTCACCGTTGTCAAAACTGGTGTAAAGGGTAATTTTTAAACCTTTTTATTATTTAATATCAAATTATTTGTAATCTTGAAGGAAGATTAGCAACTTTATGTAGATCTGCTGAATGTCAATGAAAGATGAGTAGTGTAATTTGTCTCATTGAATATTCATGAGATGTTTTTGTTTTGGTCCAATTTATGTTTCCTTACAAATTGAGCACCTGAGAACACAAGAACATGCTATACCAATGTACCGTGCAAAATAAAATAGTGTCTTCTCATTATTACAAATATTGTGAATAGTACAGTCTATGACAATGTTAATCCAGGATTTAAAGTAATCCTAGATTGATCATTTCAAACGAACAAAATTTTAAGTGACTCCAGGACCTTTTCAGGTGGTTTATTTCTAAACCATAGCTAAAAAATATATATTATTCCCAACAACAACATATATTTCCTCTCTCTCTCCTTCTCTCGCCCTCATGCTTCACTCAGTCTGGCAGCAGCCCCATTCTATTTAGTCAGGAATCTCTTTTTCTCTAATGAGCTTCGGTTTGGCAGGGAAGACAGAAAGAGAGAGAAGTACCGAGAGGGAGGGAGTAAAGTGTCTGCAATCCCCGAGGCCACTGATGTTTGACTGCACATCTTCGGGTCTGCTTTCCTGTCACCTGCTGTAAAGTTAAGCTGGTATAGTTTTCTATTCCTGTTCCTGGGTTAGTGAGAACGGGAAGAGTAGAAAATAAAGGAATGATATAAAAATTTTCATGGAAATTAGGTTATTGTGGGTGGAGTGATAAACGTTAAATGTCTGAGCATAATTACATCAGCAATGCATATATTAACAGCTTCACCCATGAGTGAGTCGTGCCGAAAATTTAATCAAATGATACGCAGTTAATCCGATAGGATTAAAGGAGGACGTTATCGTAGCGTTTCACGTCGCCATGGTGAAACACAATAGGCCGAGGCTTGTCGAACCGGTCCCGTGAAAACAGGGGAAACGAACACTGCTGGCGATCTTATGAGGTCCGCTTACATGAGGCCCCTCCATTGTGGCCGGAGTCTCTGCGGGAGTGTGCCGGGAAAAGATAGCGTGAGCCATTGGCCTGTTCATCACAGCTCTGATAGCGTTAAGCTGAAGTTTTAAATCATGGGGAGTGCAAGATGATGATAAAGAGGAATATGAGGTTAAAGGCACAGCTAAAAGTCAGCTTTTTGTGGAGCAGCATGGTCCTCGCAACGGCAAGGTCAGGGGTTCAAATCCCAGGAAATGCAAGCACAAATCAAAAGTAAAGCTCGAATGCACTGTAAAATGCGCTGGATTAATACATCTTTATAAACGTCCTGCTGTTTTCAGCACAATGCTATCAAAGTTACTCCTGCACCTGCCTGGCCCCCAGCATCCCCCTCAATCTTCTGTCCTCTGCTATTCTGCCTTTGCTCTGATGTCTCTCCCTCTAGGTTGCCCCCGCTGATTCTCTCTCTTCTTTATTTTTCCTCTAAGCCTGTCTCCAGCATACAGTGTTTACAATGTTGACAGTGCTAACAGTAGTGTGAAGGCTAAAGGTCACACACAAACAGTCCGTGCACTTTCAACAAGCCTTTCAGCCTTCAGTTTCATTCACTCCTGTGATTATTTGAGCAGTTTTTCCTTTAATACTCTCTGTGCCAGAAAGCACTGTAGTTAAACATGATATAGCGACGCTATAAGATGATACTTTAATAGGAACGCATGATATTTTGAAAACTATATCCGTGTGTGTAATTTTAGCAATTTTAAAATGTAGTGCTATTTGAATCATGTAATAAAAGAATATATTGCATTCGACAGTACCTGCATTTTAATGCTTATGCCAAATTTCTCTACTTAACTAAACTAACTAAACATTTTATTATATTTGCCACATCTGATTATATATTTTGTCCAAAAAAAATTGGACAACTGCAGAAAGAAAAACTACATGATTAAAAACTAAATTTAAGATATTTGGTCTTCAAAGACCCCCATTAGTAAAAAAAAACAGGTTTCATGCTAATGTAGAGTTTAATATGCTCTAGTACAAAATATGTTAATCATTTTAAACCATTGCTAAGGAGTTACATAACACTGAAGTTTAAGGTTAACTAAAATTTCATGACATCATAAACCTTTAACCAATCACATCAGGTTAAAAAAAGTTGCAGGGGAAAAAATTAATAAGTAATTTGTCAAAGATTAGTTTTTACGGATAAAATTGTTGACCTCTATACTCTGAAATGCTTTAAAGTATAAACCTTTCCTGTTTTGTAAAAGTATGATTCATTACTTGTTTTACCAAATAATCAATGCACGTATACTGTATGTTCCATGGTACCCTTAAAGTACTTCGACTCTTTTTCCCAAGACATGAGACTGTTTGACAAGATTTTACTCTCTCCTCAGGCAATTTATAAAGTATGATTATGACCGGCTTTATACCAGTGGCACAAAGCATGACCTCATCATCCGGGACTGTCTGTACAAGTTATCAGTTTCTTGATCCAAAAACAAAGCGCTAAGCTTCTAATATGAAACCACTGTTCCGTCTTTAACTCTCCATTTTACTTACTCTCCTACACTGCGACACCAAACGCTGTCTCCCTCTCTTTTCCCTATTAGAACGGATTAGCTTTATAATGCTTGAATGGCCTTGGGTAAGTGGAAAGGTAGCGAGTCACAGTCTCACGGGCGTTTGGAGTTTGTGTCTTCGGCTCTGTAGCTCAGAGCAGCCAGCGTGTAAACAAGTCAGTGAGTTCGATGGAGGATCGATGTCGCTCCTGGCCGGCTAATCCATCTTATCCCAGTCAACTCGGTGCACTCTACCTTTAATGATTCCTCTTTTTCAACACACTTTCTGACTGATATGTATCTTTATATCTTGTGTTTTCTTCTGTACTCTCTCTGTCTTCATCTTTCTCTGTCACTATATTCTTCTTGTATAACAGTCATGGTCTTGTGATTCACTTCGATTGATTAAAACAGAGGGTCACAACGCAGAAGACGCTTCAACGTCATCAAACCACACACACAAACACAGAGAAGCATGCAGACATTCATTCACTGCGGCAGGAAATTACATTTAGACGAGACAAGGAGCTTTATTTACTATTGCATGCTTTGAAATAGCCATGGCTAGCTTTAAGAGATGGATCACCTAAAAATGAAAATTGAGTCATCGTTCAATCGCTATCATGTGATTCCAAATGTGTTTCGTCTTTTTGTCATGGAACACAAAAATTTTTAATCCCCATGTGCCAGAAATTAGGGACGTAAGCCCGTATAACAAGTTTGGCAAAATCAGTTTCTATCAACACCCAACCCACTAACACTTTTTCCTTACCCACTCATAATAAAATTAATAAAATTTAAATAAAATAAAATTAAAACAATTTTTAATTTTTTTCTTCTCTTCTAAAGGTTTTATCTTGCCTTGTGTAACTTAGTAACTTTGTTGTAGCACTTTTTCACCAATTGTTATCTCTGCTATTCCTCGCTTCATTGTCACTCGATTCTTTGCGAGTCGTTTTGGATAAAAGCGTCCGCTGAATGCCTAAATGTTAATGTAAATGAAGAATGGATACTGTGATATGAAATTCAAGATTTTGGTGTAGATTTAAAACAAAAGAAAACAATAAGTGCTGTATTTTGTGTTTGTGTTTCCTCTATGCTGGGAAGCATGTTAACATCACCTTCTCATCTCATCTGCAATGCAGACAGAGATAACTAACTCACATGAATACACACGTAATCACATTACTGCACAAAATAGTTTTGGTTTATCTTTGCTGGGACAGTGTGTACATTCACCACAGTCTGTTTTGTCATGTGAGAAGAATATAACACACATCTGAGTATGTGAGACATTGCTTAAGCGGTACAGGCATGCTTGTATCTTTGAATACCAAGTCATTTTTGTGTTAACAGACACACAACAGACAAAAAGATAAAAGAGTGCAGAAAGATAACCAGTATCTTTCTCCATATTTTAAGAATGTCTCAACATGGATTTTTCTTCCAGCAAAATCCACTTTTATCTCATACACTTAATAAGGGTGTGTCACAATGCCATTGAATAACTACATTGTACAAAATACATAGTCCATAATATAAAGTAAATTTAGTTCAATATAAAGTCATGATAGTATAATTAAAAATGAAATCTTTTGAAGCATTTGACAGATTTAAACTTTTTTCAGATTATTAAATGATGCTTCTTTAAAGAATATTTGACTTATGTTTTTTGTCAAGCACTTGTAAGGGCACTTCAAGTATAGTTCTGTTCAGTAACAGAGCAGCATCTAAGCAATACAATTTTCATTTTGGAGAGATATAAGTGGTTGTTTCCCATCATAACACAAACAGAAAATCCACCCAAACTAATTGTCTATCTTACCCTTGGTGTGTCTGTATGGAACAATCTAACTAATAAGAATTCGAACACATACTTCTTGTTCTTTAAATCCCTATTGCTGGCTATATAAAGCAAAAACAGACAAAGCTTCACGTTTGGAATCCCCAGGGAAAAGTGTCTTAATTTGAAGGGCGGAGAGGACAACAATGTGGTGTCAACAAGGTTACCGACCAGGGGGTAATTGTCTTTCCAAGACAGCCAATAAGGGGACAGAGATAACCAGGAGGGGACACATCCCCTTAGAAGAATATAGATGTTATAAAGGAATGAGAGGGTTGATGGTGTCTCGGGTGAGGTCGGGTCAGGGTTGGGCTGTGGTCTAAACAATCACATCCTTATTGATTGATGAAATGATTCAAGCTACCACTGCTCGGGGTTACAGGACAGATATCAGAGTTAAGACATTCAAGATGAGACAAAGCACAGTTCCTGTTAAGTGCTGCCGAAAATATTTTCCGCTTATCATAAATGATGCCACAACAAGACAAGTCGGTAGATAGTTTAGAGCGATCTATCAAAGTTAATCTGGTGAATCAATTGAAGTGAATCAGTGAACTAATTTGAAGGATCTATCAATACCTAGCAAAGATTGAAAATTCCAAGTGTTGAGAAATGCATTCTAAATGTCGAACAATGGAGTCAGGAGCTTCAGATTAAGATCTTCAGTGCGAACTAAAGAATCGCCCTTATCTGCATTGCAGACATAACAAGTCTTAACCTGTAAAGGAGCCAGGAAGTAAAAAGATGAGATTTCAGAGGAAGGTAGAGTGTCAGGGATATAAAGCTGTAAAATTAATGAGCAAAGAGAAAGAAAAGTCTATAAACACAAACGGGACTTGAATATGGAGAACATCACACATGAAGGGGGGTATCACATCCTGCTAAAAACAGAAAAAGGACCACACACAGAATTGAAGTAACAACCTCAGATTCATGCTTACGATTGTTTGCGGATGTAGAATGTGGTAAAAAAAAGGTTAAGAAGTAGATGTGCATCACATTATATCGCCTTTTTAATAATTCTGTTTTAAGTAGACCCATATCTGTGCCCGAACAATGCCCTCAGACCTGACCCGGACATTTACGAGCTCCACCTTCAAACACAAAACAATAGCTTTGTTCCAGAACTCACTTACTGTCGACCACAGATTTAAATTTTCATATTGTTGCTAACTTTTGGGACAGCCTTGGCTTTGAAAACATTACTCCCAAGGTTTTTGAAATGAGAAAATTAATTCCATTAAAAGTTCAAACACTGAAACAAAAATCACGGTTAAGATTCAGAGCACATACACTAAAGTGGGAAAAATTGCAGACACTCTCTCGGATCATGACAGAAACATCGCTAGACAAAGACTTGTAACCAGCATCAAGGTCAACAGGCAGCTTGCATTATAGCTGATTCACAACTAATCCAAAAAGATGCAAACAAACAGATACTGTGTAACACCAGCATCGCACTGATTAAATTCTGATAGTGTGCGCGAGCCAACATGGGCGGAGGGGGCAGAAATCAGCCAGAGAGTTCATGGTCTGCTGAGAAGCAGATAAGTATGAGACAAAGAGCGCAGAATGAAAAAGACATGAAGGAGGTACAACCAGCATTGAGATCAAACGAAAAATGATGTCAATATTAGAGCAGGCAGGTGACAAGTTATCATTTTAATCATTAAAGCTGGATGGAGAGAAGGATGAGGGCTTTTTAATGCCTTTGTATTATCATAGAGAGAACTGAACACAGGTTGCTGAACACAGGGTGATCTCTGGTGTTTTTAAGAAAGGAAAAGGGAGAAAAAGGAAAAAAATAGATGAAACCGAACACAGGCTGCTCTGATGCCCCTGGCACATCATCCTCTTCAACTGTTCTGGCAGGATGGACAGAAGTTTGTGCATGTGGAGATAAGAGGAGAGATAGAGCTTTAGAGGAGGGCAGCGAGCTGAAACCTTGGGTGGAAGAGTGATAAGAACAGAGGCTACTGACTCCCATTATGAATTAATGCTGAAACAAAGACACCAGGAGAGAAAACAGACTAAATGAGCTGTTCACAACTGAAAAGTATATTACGAAAAAGAATTAAAAAACATATTTACTTGAGAAACAAAAGCACATTATTGATTCATAGTGTGTCATATTATTAATTTTTAAGTCACTTTTTCTTGTTTCCTTTGTGATTTCCTTTTCAAGTAAATGAAAATTTTTTACAATAAAACATATATTTTTCATGTGTGACCAGGTGCCTGTGAAAGCCCTGCTAAAGACATTTTTGTGATTTATGTTTTCTATAATCATTCTACACAATGAAATGAACATTCTGGGACAATTTTGAAGAACTTGTTTACATTTACTCCTCATCCTTAACACAAATAAAGATATTTTAACAAACGTTTAAAAATCTTAATTTGTGTTCAGCAAAACAAACAAAAAAAACATAGCCATCAACTATTTCTTTAAAACCAATTTTCTAAAGTTTGACGTATTCTATGATTCATAGATGTAATGATAACATTTCAAAGGTGATACAATGCTCAAGTATGTGAACTATTCGGCAAACACAATCAAAAGAAACATTAAAGAACTGTGATGTAATCTAGGCCTGTTCTTGTGTATTGTGACTCATTGTCTGACTGGCGTAATATGCAAACACGTGTATGAAGGACAAGAAAAGACACGACACAGCGTATCCACTACACTCGAAAACACAAATTCACCATGCTGACTTGACTGCAGCTGTCCACGGTTCATGTTAGAATGATGATGTTCTTATGAAGACATTTGCATGTTTATAGAAATTCCGTACTAAAAAACACCTGGAGAAGTATGCCTAGCCTGGGGCTGTGTCCTAACTCTCAGGTAATAAGTGGATTTAAGTGTGTTTGCTGAAAGTTCTGCAGTAGTGGGGTGGGGGATAGGCTCCTTGTCCAGGCAGGTATGAAAGCAAGGCAACAGAGTGACAAAGGGTAAAAAACAACCATCTGTCATGTAAAATAGGGGTATGAGGAAAGCTATGGGGGTGGGGGGCTGTCTGTCATTCAGTTTTTAAAGTTGTCCATGAGTGAAACATTCTGTGCTTCACGAATGAATGACACCGCAGGGGGATGAAGAGTCATGCCTTAAAAGCGTGTTTCCATCTGAATGCGTGTGTGCGTGTGGTGAGGGGCTTATAGTTACTGCCCCAGAGCAGTTTCACTCACTGTTTGCATGGCATGTATTGTTGGTTATGTGCCTAAGCTTTAAACAAAAATGAACGCAAGAACCGTGACACATAACCCTGTGTCTGTGTGTGTACAGTAGGGAGTTAAGAGAAAGCGAGCGATTTCAGAATAAGAGAAGTGGAACGAAAGAGAATTAGAGATAGAAAGAGGGGAAGACTGCAGCCAGACATGCCAGTGAGCATGTGTAAGCTGATCCGTGGGGCATTGCGTCCAGCTGTCTCTCTGCCTCTCTGTCACTTCATCCAGAGCACACTGTAAACTATCATTCCCAGAGAGATCAAGCAATACAGAGAGTGAATTAAAACGCCTGAATTGAGCAATTCTCAACTAGTATACAGCATTAGATAATAAATTTTAAAGTTGGTGTTTACTAAATTCATGAAATAGGACAAAATTCATGCAAAAAAGAAAAAATCTTTCATCATTTGTTATTTCACACTTGCTCCACTTTTCTATGCAGAAATTTCGTTTTTCATCTTTGTACAACTGTCAAATGTGTCTGACCACGTAAATACGACATTTCACTACATCAAAGCAAATGCGCAACTCAAGTCAGCTGCTCAGCACTTGCAGGAAGCAGATGGACAGAGGGGCGGGAATTCAAGCAAGGGTTAGGGCCGATCACAGGGTAGAGGAGGTCGACATGGACATTGATCACACCACCCTGCCGGTTGGAAGCGGTGGTGTCTCAAGTGCCAGGACACGATGCCAGTCGATGCCACCTGGCCATGCAAGAGATGGCACTGCTGACATTGGTTGGCAAGGTGGCGCTCGCCATGGAGGCACCAACAGGCAACCCCCGCCTTCCCCCTGCCCTCTCCGGTTCTCAGTTTTTCACACACTCTGATCAACAGCAGATCCGATCACAAGCTGGTACTGTAACTACTACGCTGGGACCTCCCAGGCATTTTGCTTCCTATTTTTAAATGCAGTTAAATCCAAATCTTAATTTCACATGCCCCTGTTTGACAGTTCTGCCACACGCACACTGGAGGAGGTCTGCAAAACACACTGAGATGTTAGTTTGCAATAAAGCATAAAATTATCACCTGGGAAATAAGTGTAACCTGTGACCTGCATTTACCCAGAATCCACTTCGGTACTCTGTTCTTCACAATGTTCCCCTTGCAAACAATCTGTTCAACTCCATCACTCCTTTCTTCCCTCTTTTTCTCAAATCCAGTCTCTTTCCTTTGTCTCTCTCCACATTGACTCTGTGTTCAACCTCTCGCTGTGTCTAATCATTCCACATTAATACCTGCATTCCAGCGGCCCGAGGAATGTCTTAACAATGTAGCCCTGTCCCATAACTGCAGCACAGGTACAAGAGCGTGTGTGTGTGCACATGTCCAGCCGCATGTTTGCCTTTTATTTCAAAGACTGTGAAATAAAGGGAGACTTATGTGAAACCGCACTGCGTTCACACTTTAATGGTCTATAAATATATGGAAGATAATTGATCTTAAACAAATTCTGTGTGATGTTGAATAATGCTTTATTTCATGATGTCAGAGATAAATAGAGGAAAGAGATGAGGAATTAGACGGAAAAAAAAGAAAGGAAGTTGGTTTTCCTTTATATTAACAATGAGAGTAAGAATAAATGAAGGGCAAAGGAAAAAGACCAGTGTGAGAAAGTTGCCTTTGGCCCACTTAGGTACAGTATTACACTCACACAGTCGCTGTTTCAAAGAGACGGGGGAAAGATACTCCATCTGATACAGAGTGGATCATTTTAATGAACATGTGTCCTCTGTTCTCTCTTCACCACCCCTCCCCACCGCACCAGTCAATATGCGCCCACACGCCCTCTACGACTCCCACTCCGACTGTTAATTGACTAGGGAATTCCACGTGCCCGTAGCTATGGTAACTTGGAACAGAATGGGAGTTAGACTGACCTCCATCTCAAAAATTTTCATCCGAGGCGGGGAGCGACAGCCGCCGCTGTCCTCGCCCAACGGGCGTTCCACACCCCATACGGCAGGCCAGGAGGTGCAAAGACATCAACAACGGCAACAAACATATGCCAAGCAAATTCAATCTAAATCAGTGTCTGTGTCTTTCCAAAATGCCAACCGGTCCTTAATGTGGTAAAGCTTTTCCTGTTTTAGCACAGCCCTCCTTCAAAATCTTCAGAAGATACAAAGTTACACAGGTTAAAAAATGTCAAAAGAGGGTGAGAAAATGATTTTCTTAAACAAGCAAGCTGATCATCTTTTAATAGTAAATACGTATTGTGAATTTAACAAACTTCATCGCAACCCCCTAAAAACCCCAAGTGACATACAAAACAGCTTTCTATGCATTACTGACATTTCATTTCAGAGCAAATTAACAGTGACAACCTATAAGAAATGACACGGTACGAAACCTGAAATTTAGCCACAGCTGTCAATCACATGCTGGTGTACTGTAGAGGGAAATCACTGATTGGTTGATATTATACTGGAGATAAACCAATGTGTGTTTGAGCCCCGAAGGCTTGAATATGATTATCAAGCTGGGTGTCAATCAGGAAACCAACAGAATTAAGGATGGCATGAGGTTCTTGGGGTCCGTCCGTCCACCTTCCTGATTAACTCACTCCGGGAAATTCATACACCAAACACCACGTCAGCTTATCTACATTACAGGAATAAAGATGTGGGACAGGGTGATGAGAAGACAGCGAGACAGAAATATGTTCTTTGATTTAGTCTGCTCAATTTAAAGTCAAGTTCATAAAGGTTGAACAGGAAATCACAGAGTATATAACAGAGGCCGGCTATGGGGACTGGAGTTGGAAAAAAGGTGTCCTTCTCCCGCAGGTAAACGTGTGCATCCTGAGTGAAATGTGATCTGACATCCAATCCCAGCCTGGGAGGGGGAACCCCCAATCTCAGTGACTCAAAGCCGTCCCAAACCGTCTGTCTTACACAGATACGTAAGCCCTCTGGTAAAACAGACTCTTTTATAAACAGATTTATTTAACCAGAAACTGACACGTTCTTTTTGCAGTATCACTCTTCGCCACGGCTTGATGTAATGCGCACCAGACCCACATGCGTTCACTAATGGACTCTTTTAATTTACTTTCCTCTGCTCAGCAGAATTCTCTCATTGCTTTCCTCCTACGAGGACATTTTAAATCACCAGTGGGCTCTGCGGTGCTCCGTGGGTCAAACGCTGTTGAAGCAACAATGCGGTTTGTCAAACAGTGACCGGTTTCGTTGAAGAGGTTAACAATGCTGGGTTAATCATTAACAAGATTAAAAAACGGCAATGGCATAGTCCCAAAGAAAGCCTGTCCTCCATGGCACATGTGCTGCGTAAACAAGACGTGATTGAAATGGACATTTTAGTTTGCCGGAAACTCACATGCAGGCACCAACGGCATCAAAGCCAGATGTTCGAAACAAAATATTTAAAAAACAGTGTTAAAGTTAACAAAACAATTTTGGCTTTCTCAAATTCGCATGTGTTGGTGGTTTTCATATTTTTAAGGTGTGCAAGAGCAGTAGATCAAAATGTAGTGTTAGCCTATAATAATGTATTTATGTGATCTCCAGAACGTGTACATCTTGAGGGGTCTCTGGAGTGAAGGACAATGAATACCTGAGCCTGGGGTGTGTTCTACTAACCAAACAACCGTAAGCTGAGGGCTATAAAAGCTTTTCTCTCCCCTGCGTCAGTAGACTGTTCTCTAGGGAATGTTTGCCAGCTGATAGCAGGAGGACAATGTGGACTGGCTATGTGAGGAAGAGGACGTTTGAAGAGTTCCTAAACAAGCAGTGTTTCAACACCACTGTGTTTTATAGGTAAATGTGGCAAAGTTTAAACTTGACTCTGAAGAGTCCAACTGTGAAACAAGGCAAATGATAGAGACCAATGATAACTTTAAAATTAATAGTAAACCATTTTAAAGTTGAATGTAAATTCATATTAGTTTTTTTAGTGCAGTTTATATTGCATCATTAGAAATTGGATGATGCCAATTGTTTATGTTCAGTGATGCTGGTAAGCAAATGTTGTGAAAAAGATGTTTAACAATCGTTGCTTGTTTTCACTTTTTATTTTTTTTATATGACTGTATGTACACAAAACCAATGCAAGTCAACGAGCTCTGTTACCAACATAAATCTTAAAATGAAAATTCTGTCGTCATTCACTCATTGTTGTGTTATTTCAAACCTGAATGACTTTCTTTCTTCAGCAGAATTTTAGAGTCATTACTCAGCTACCAACATTTTTCAAAATATCTTCTAGAAGATGTCTTAATGATGTCAGAATCAAAAAAATTATCACAGATTTTGATTCATATTAATTGTATTTTACTGTATTTTATTTAGACATGACTTTAACTATATATGAATGCAAATACAAGAGTTTTGAGATTTACTGTATATCATCAAAAGGCTGCAAATTTTAATGTAATACTTCGTCCTCTTCCAAAGTAGAATCCAAAGCACCAAGTGTCTAACAGAAAACAAGATGTTAAACTACAAAGCATTTCTTGTAAGCCAAATCCCCAAACACAGCTAGGACAAACAAATCAATTTAGTACTACTAATGTCCATCTTCAGATCGATAAGAGTCTAATACATGCTGCAGTGTACTACAAGATGGCCGGCGTACAGCACGACCTAAGTTCTCAGCTAAAAAGGGATATTTTCCCCCAAAGGAAACCTATAAGCATTGAATCCATTAGGAATGCCTGCGAGAGGCTTCAGGATTTACGTTGGCCAATCGCCATGCCAATCTCTACAGCTAAATGGATCAGCCGCACTTAACCCAGTCTCCCCAAAGAGCCCATGAAGCTTCCATTCTCACTGTCATCGGCCCCCGTTCAAGGCTGTGTTTCAAAAGCACTACCCCAACACAAACAAGGATATACAAATGGATCTTTTCACTGTCCCTCGTATCCTTGTGCACTCTGCTTTAGTATCAAACCACTTCAACATCCTTTACAGAAGCCAGCCAATGCGCACACAACTTCCTCACACACTCTTGTTTGTCAGTGTTTCCTGTATGCTGCTAATAACAGCCTTGAAGTTCAAGCCTCAGAGAAATCAAAGGGCAGTGGGTCTACCTGCCTCCCCTATCTCTGCCCTGCTCGGATGCTTTGTGGTGTAGGCAGACTGTTTGAAGACTGAAGGACTGGGCAGGGTCCAGATTTCATGAAACACTAGAGGGTTGGTGGGGGGTTAAGGAGCAGACTGAGAAGGAAATTAAAGGAATATTTTATTTTCTAACATGACCATTATGAGCAGAAGCAGTGATAAATTCTAAGCAAGCACATATACATGTCTGCCCTTTCTGTCAACCTCTCTGAAGGCTAGATCTTTATGCCAGGACACGCACAATAGCTGTGTGCCGAACATAATGAAGACAATCGTAAATCATAGAAAACATCAATGGACTCCCACTGATCCATCCGCTGAGCCATCATTACTGAAAACAATAAGAAATGTTAATAACCTCAGTCATTGAAAAACCTCAGAGCTCATCACAGCATTAAAGCTCTGTGTGTGTTGTGTCTGGATTTGTAACATCTGCGTCTGAATTGTTGGAGCTCAGATCTGTTCATCTATCACAGGAGATCCTTGAGCTAAGGGAGGTACTTGAAAAGATTTGGGTTTTGTTCAGAGAATATAAAAAAATGATGACTTGATATTTTATAAACCCTTTTTTGGGAAAATTTCTATATTACTAGAGCTATAAAATATAAAATAATATACACAAGCTAACATGTCTTGAAGGAAGCTTATATGTCTTGACATTTAGGAAATGATACCTCAATGTCTATTTTTATCCAAAATGTGTTCACTCTTTCGGTTTATCCATGGGAAAGCATTAAGAGATAATAAAATAATCCTGTCACTATTTCTTCTGCAGAAAACTCAAGATATATTGAAGAATGTTGACTACTGAAAACAGCGGTCTATATTCACTCCTGTTTGCATTGGTTTTGTGTCTGACCGTATGAACATTTTATTTTCATGAACACCCACTCTTTTCCTTTTAAAATGTTCTTCTCACAGAAGATATTTCAAAGAATGTCAGTAACAGAATGAACGATTGTACCCATTTGTTTGCATTGGTTTTGTGTCTGATCTATTTAGTTGAAGAGATTTTTGTGTAAACTATCACTTTATAGAAAGCAAAGCTTTAATGATGAAACTATGAGGGTTTATGAGATATAAAGATTGGGAAACACTGGATTAGATGATATTAAGATGTAATGCCAGACTGCTTTGTAATTGGAGCTCATATCAGTCTGAAGTGCAGCATGTGATTCTCTTTGTTTTTTGCGAGTGAGCTCTCTTCACTGTGCCTGCCAAAAGGACAGCCGCCATTGGGCCTGAGCTTCCAAAAACAAGCTTGTGTGATGGGCTTTTAACACAATTAAAACAAGCCGAACGCTTTTTCATCATTATTTAGAGTGCCGTATAAGCTGCATTTTTAGCTGGCTATGTTTTTTTCTGTAGGATGTAATATTTAAATCATATTAATTGTTGAACAAATCTTTGCAACATTTAAACAGGTGTAATTCTGAGAAAGTGCAACACCAACTGTTTATAAAAAAACGCTAAAATGTGATATATATACGCATAAAAACAACTTCACGGTCTACCAAAGCGTCATATTGTGCTCTTGGATTAAAACCAGAATGTTATGGTTGCGTGCTTAGTTTAAACTGGCAACCTGTGTGTCCATCTGTGCAGAACGAGATAGAAGGAAAACCTGGGGATGGAGGGGGGGTTTTAGAGTCAGAGAGCGAGATGTAACCTGTCCCCTGCTGAATGCCTCTCATTCCAAGCAGTGACTCCCCCCACAAGCATGAATCACAAGGCTTATGTGAGTCTGGGGCCCACAACAGTAAGCTGAATCACACAGTACCGGCCCAACCATCATCACCAACAAAATGAGCACCTTGGGTCTGTACAGTTGCACAATGCGTAAGGTGAGATAACCAGAGGGCCCACTACCGGGGTGGGCCGTGTACAGGTGTGTGTGTGCAACCTTAAGCGTGTGTGTGTTTAGAAGCAGGTGCGCATGCTGCCATAAATAAATGCGTACGTGTGCATGGATATCAACATGAGTTTTGAGCTCGGAGGAGCCACCTCAGAGACGCAAATTTGGCTTTTATCTGTTGGCCCAGCACAAAGAGCGGGTTTTAATTTGAAGCCTCCTAATGCCATAATAATTACTGCTGGCAGCGGGTGGTGATGTGTGTGCGTGCTGGCGTTTGAAGCCGCTGCGGTTGGGGAGAAATTTAGGCAAGGAAATGAGCTGGGGAAATAAGCCTGTGAGAGACAAAGGAGGGAAGTTCATTTTTCAATCAAGCTCCTTAAACTCGGTTGACAAGCTGTCTCTTTGATTCTTTCCGCCACTTTCTAACATCCTACGGTGATCAAACGCACGCAGCCACACACCTTACAGAGATAGCGGGATGACACTACCTAAGGACACACACTGGAAAAGCAAATAATACGGTCGAAATGCCATGTGAAAAGGGTAGTGCTTTGTGACTGACAGCGAGGGCGGGTATAGTAAAACAAGGGTCGTATGAACTAAATATGATGTTATGAAGCATTTAATATGCGAATCATTGAGAGTCGTGCTCTGGTGTTAAAGAATTGGACTTGTAAGCAGAAGGCTGTGGGTTCGAAACCCACTGCCAGCAGACAATTAATGAAGTGCCCTTGAGCAAGAAACCTTACCCCCATTTGCTCTACAGTGATGATTGGCAACTTCACAATAATTGTAAGTCGCTTTGGATAAATGATGAAATGTAAATGTCCATCATGGGACCATTAAATAAAGCAGGGGGCTGGGGTCCCTGGGCTGGCAGGTTGGCGGGAGTTCCAAAATAAAATGAATGGTGGCTTCGGTATGGCAGTGCAAAGTAACAGAAGTGAAAGCAATTGCGGCATACGTCCATAAAGATGATGACATTCTTCAACCAGAAGTTTCCTGTTGACAAATCTGGATGTAAAACAAGGGACTGGTAATGCTTGAGAAAATGAAACAACTTTTAACACCAACAAGTTTATGGGACAGTGGGTTTGACTTGCATACTAGAAACCACAAGGGACATGTTCTCACCGTTGCGTACTCAATACCCCACACAGTACATCCATCCATTAACACAGAGAGTAAGTAGATCCGATGACATCCAACTGTGTCAGCCTATATAAAGCATTGCTTAATAAGTCTAATTGAAATCTTTGATAAATTGATCAAAGACGGATGGGAAAAGCTTAAAAAACACTTCACCACTCCATTGCTTCATTCTACACCCGGGACAAGCGTGAAGCCTGTGGGCATTTTTCTCTCAAACAAAAGAACGCAGATGGATAAGAGTCAGCATAGAGACAGAAGATAGCTGTACCACTGAATGCAGGTGAGAATGCAGATAGGAAAAAGGAGTGAGAGAGACTCAAGAGCAGATAAGATAAAGCAGGTACCTCTGGGATGGAGAGGAATGCCAGCCTTGGAGGGCTTTTTGAGGATTTGGATTAGGGGGTTGGATTGATTATTAAACTGACCACAGTTATGAGTCAAAGCAGAAAATGTTTAAACTATCTGGAATTCAAGTTAAAGATGATCCTGCATCTATAAACTCTAATTGAATCATGCACATATATATAATATATAATAATATATAATAGAGATGTGGTCGGTAGTAAAAGCGGTCAGTAGGAGATGTGCAGCAGGTCCGCAGATGACACAGAGCGCGTCTCTCCGGCGACCTACAGACGCTCTCACGCGCACAATGTCACTCCTTAAGCCCAAAACTTGCGGCTCTTAACCTTTGAACTCTGCCCTTATTTAAACCAAAGCCCCAAAGCTTTAAAGACCAGCAAGAACCAAAGAAACGCAACTTTTCTTTCTTTAAAGTCGCACCCCTCAGGTCAGTGCAACAAACATCATAAAGAAAACACAAATCTTACTCATAAAGAGAAAATAAATGTAGATGTAAAGTTCTTAAATAAAATATTTTTTAAATCGTGTTAACTTACCTTGCACAGTTAAAGCAAGAAAGGTCCAAAGCCCGAAGCGTCCCTGCATAGTTGCTTCTTAACTCAGCGGCTTTCTCTTTTTCTTTGATTTCTTCGCGATGTCTCAGGTCCGAACAACTCCTTTGCCTTCTTCTTACACACTGTCTCGCGCACACACAGCCTGCCTGTCTTCCAGCTGGAAATCTGATGCGCGTGGAAGTGACTTGGTTGATATATTTGCACAAAAGGTGACCGTGCCGCCCCTCCCCTCTCCTCTCCTCTCCTCTCCCGAACCTGCTGCGGAAGAGTCTGTAAACTGAGTTGTTGGAATTACTTAATTTTATCAAGTACACGGGTCCCACATGATTAAATTAAGATTTCTTAAACTAAACTTTTTTTTAAAGTTCAAGAGAAATTGTGTTGAAAAAACTTAATCGGGTGGAGCTGATGTACTTGATAAATTAAGTAATCCCAACAACCCATTTTCTTCAGTGTATGGATAAAAAGTGGTGTCTAAAACTCTAAAATTTGTAAGATTTTCTTTTAAATTAGAGTTACTTTAAATATATCATAAATAATGTCGTTTGTACGGGTTCTGAATATGCGACAAACATACACAATTGTGTAGAAAACTGATTCACCGAAAAGTCTAGACTGTGCTTTATTGCTCGCTCCTGCAGAGATGTGAGGGTGTGCTATTGGTAAAAATAGTTCTCAGTACACGTTTCGCACGGGCATTCCTAGTATAAACCAGTTGCTGTACTTTTTTCAGGGTGCACACAAGAAAGTGACTCAAAGCTGATAAGAGGGGAGTCTATGGGAAATTATGTGGTCCAAAGAAGTGATGAAAGAAAGAGGGGAAAGGGGTTGGGCTTAGGGAGAGAGAGAGAGAGAGAGAGAGAGAGAGAGAGAAAAGTGTGGGTCATACAGCATGATGATCAGCTTTGTCATTCCCATTCCTCTGCGCTATTCCTGGGACATGACAGCACAGCAGCATTAAAATGCTCATCACATAACACCGGCGGTGGATCTCTGCACTTCAAAGTCCACATAGACACTGATAGTAGGTAAGCATTTCTGTACAATAAGTTAAGATCTATAAGATCTCAGGGCCTGAATGGGAAATTCCCTTCTAATAGTATATTTTCCTGATGATTTCAGAATTATCTTGTTGTGAAATTAAGCAGCCGATGTATGTGGTATTGAGTTACAAGGTCTAACTATCGGTCACAGAGCCAGAACGAAGAACATTCTAGTAATCGAAACCCACTCAGTGACCTTTTCCATGGTCTAGACTTTGCTGTTTGGAAACATCACAGCCTGAGTTCGACCCAGGAGTGCGGTAGTCCTCTAAACAGCATCATTTCTTTCAAAAGTGCTGTGTCCATCGGTGACCATCAGAACTACAAGCAGATGGCAGGATGATAAAGGAGCATGATGATAAAATGATGAAAAGGGGTGAAAAGCGGTCAGAAGAGCTCTTTGATTCTTATGTTAGGGTGTGACGAGCATGAAGCCTCGGGGAACAACAGAGATATAAGAACAGAGGAGAGGAGAAGAGAGAAACAGAATGATAAATTGGGGCTTGGGAGGGGAAAAGCTGAAATCTGGGCATAAAGATCTGCAGTGGATGAGCGCTGCAATACTGCATTCCATTAATGTGCTCTGCAATTTTGGGGGGAACATTACAGATGGATATGCATATATAAGCACGCTTTTATATAACCTACTCTTTTTTACCATCCCATGCACACATGCTTTTTCAATATGAATTTCTTTGTATTCCCTTGCTCTATTATTGCTTTGCAGACATCCATATTCCAGTCAGGTTATTATCCTCCCCCATCGATTTTTCATACATTTTCTGTAATTTGTAGTGAAATGAGCACATCAATAGATGCAGTTTTATAACACTTGGCAGAGAAACTGAAAAATTTTTGTATTTTCGGTCAAAGCTAAAATGGTACAGGGAGTGGTAATATTTGGCTCAGAGAGAGCAGTGCAAGAAGAAAAATTATTTCTGGACATTGCAAGTTTCTTGAGGTAAAGTATGGAAAGAGATTATGAATGATATTATGTACACAGCTATTAAAGTGATAGTTTATCCAAAAAAGAAAATTGTTTAGTCATTTACTCACCCTCTTGTGATAAAGTCTTTAAGGCTTTATTTTTTTCACACAATGCAATGTTGGGAACCAAACAGAAGTGGCACCAATTCACTTTTATTGTATGGAAACAAAACCAATGCAAGTGACTATTCTTTTAAAATATGATCTGCTGAAGTAAGAGTCATACAGGCTTTTATTAAACATGAAAATGCACACTGGGCATAAACTTTGGTGCTTTTTTAAAACCTGTCATATTTAAAATCACCAACAGCTTTCATGGTAAGAAAATATCAGCTCAGACATTCTGCATGAAATTCACTGAGAAACTAAATTCTGGCTGCTATGGTGGGCTTAAATGATAAAACTGTTTTGTTTTTTAATTGAACAACTCCTTTCACAAGATCTGCCTTCCACATTTTGCACAAAGATGCAGCACAACGTGACCCTGGCACCTGAATCCAGACTCAGGTACAGATGTGACAGGTCCATATTCTGCTCTCTTTCAAGAAAGCGCCCTTACCACACTAAGCCCAAAGGCTCCACACATCCAAATTTCTGATCTAGCCATAACGGTCTCTAATCATGGTGGCATTGCATCTGGATTCCACCCAAAAGTTGCATTTTTACGCGCCAGTCATGGCAGGGTGGCACGTGGGCGGGCGTGCTGACATTTCAGCTCGGGGTTCTTCCTCATGGGGGCTTTTAGAGAGACAATAGAGTCCGTCGTTCCTTCTGCCCACGGGACAACTTCCCATCTTCCTTTGCACACAGAGCTGATTATAATAAACCACAGACCACACAGATCAGTCCTTAATGTGTGGGTCAGAGAACATAGAAGAACTAACTATCTAACTATCAGTAAACACGGCAGATTCATGCTTGGCACTGAGGAGGAGCTGTGACTGTATCCTGTATGCTTCATACCCCACAAGTTTACTGTAAACCCAAATAGGATGACTCACACAAGTGAACTGTTGGTGTCATAATCCCGGCCTGTGAAACGGTTCAAAGTGCATTGTAACAGAAATGTTTTTCTGTTGTGTATGCGGCAGCATCTTTCAATTAAATGCTTTCTGTACTGTTCAACAATCACATAATGATTTTCAGATCAGTTACTTCCTTTTATAGTCCTGTCTGCCTAAAGTGAAATGCTTAGCAAACTACAATTCCATCAATCAATCTATAGTGTATATAATGGGGCATGCTATACAATGCATTATCATTAGTGGACAGTGTTCACCGTAAATGCTCTTTAAAAGTATTTTTGTATCTTTAAGTGCAAATGTGTCCGCTAAAAACATTTACATCATATTGTTACCTTATGAAATCACTTCGATCATAGTGGTGGTGTTGAAGGGCAGAGGCTTAAATCTCTGTGGTTCTCAGGTGGACAGATGTACAGAGGAAGGAGAATAGCAGCATTCTCTCTGAGAACCTGCTCAGCTGACCTGGTAAATGATATTTAACTTTTATGAAGCAAAGACATGTTAATTTACGAGTAGGTCATACTCTATCCTACAATGCCCCATTTTTTTCCTGGCTGGAAAATTTTTACCCCACTTCAAAAATATGAAAATCATGCAAAAGAAGACATTTCAGAAACATAATCAGAATTTGGGACTATTACTGTTTGAGCTATGCATACATACTTACTTGAATATTTTTTCACTGCTAATACTCCTTTTGTATAAACTTACATAATGAAAAAAAAACATTACACATCATACAAAATCTGTCCTCTACTTTGAAAACCCCACATTAAACATCAACTCATACCACATCCACTTTCATAAACCATGCCCCCAGAAAACAATATTGAAATACTGAACCTTTAAACTTTTATCATTTTTAGCGCACTCTTTTCCCACATACCACGCAACACGCCGGAGGTACAATTCAACATAGAGACAGAAAAATATGTGTGGTAAGCTGATGGGGGTGTTCAGCTTTGAGGGAAAATTCTGTGAAATATATTCAGAGTTATAAAAACACAAATAATACCTCACTTTAAAGAGAAATAATGCAGTTGCACGGAATACAGAAAGAGGTAATTATGGAAGAGTCAAAGCGTGTCTGTTTATCTACAGAGCATATAAATGAGGTAACCAATATGGGTATCAGCATGTCCGTGCTGGCCACCATAAATCTCATAATAATAATAAAAAGAAAACCAGTAAGATCCGATCTGTGGACACATCGAATCATATTTGAACACTTGCTCAACCTACAGCTATTATTCATGTGATACGAAATAACCATTTCAGCATCCATCAGAAATAAAAGTGTGAGCCGAGAGATATCTGAGCTCAGATTTCTAGTCCATCTCTCTAGAGCCAGATCATGCCAGTGTTTGTCCACCTGTGTGTCCATTAGGCACTATTGCTCTATGTGCATGTTGGTTGGTTCATAATGGAGGCCCCATCTGTGTGCAGTGAGGCCCGTTTCAGTGCCAAACTCAGCTGATATCCCCTCCCCCAAGGGGCCTCATCTCTTGAGGGGGACCATAAGACCCCCTCAAATTCACCATACACATAGTAGTCACACAACTTCTGCTCTTTATCGATTCAACCAGCGGGATAATCCTCCACCCTTTCAGAGACTGGACTAAAGCCACTTTACCCATTAGACTCTTTAGCCAAGCACACATTGTAAGAGAGGAAAGGTTAAGATTAAATACTCCAGTCTTAAATAGAATTCAAGTATTCCTGGCAGGCACTAGTAAAATATTGTTATTTTTTTACAAACAATTTTGAACTTAATCGGCAGAGTAAAAAATAGTGTAAAGTAACAGAGCAAATCAATTGTGAACATTAGCAAGATCTCCCCCAAAAATTTTAATTCTATCATTATTTACTCACCCTCTTGCTATTTGAAACCTGTATAACTTTCAAAAGAAGATATTTTGAAGAAAGTTGGCTACCGAAAAGCAATGGCACCTGCAGTATTCACTTCTTTGGCATGGACAATAAGACAGTGCAAGTAAATGGGTAGCAGTTACCAGCATTCTTCAAAATATCCTCTTTTGTGTTCAGTAAAAAACGAATCCTGTTACAAAACAAAAAAGTAGATATTATGATAACTGTTGGAAGCTGAACATTTATGGTGGAAGCAATAAATGTTTATGCTTTTGTGTCCATACATTCACTATGCAGAAGAAATATTATTTACATGTATTTAATTATTTCTGTTCATTCTGTGATGGCATAGTTATTTTGTGACTATACCTCAGGTCAAACCAGCATGAACATCCAGAAATACCGGTTTCTAAAATCTTTTTTGCCATCATGACCTAATTTACTTTCTGTTTCCTTATCATCTTGCATTATTAATCATTTTAAGCCTCTTATTCCTCATCATCTGTACATGATCCTTTTTCTTTTTCAATCCATTCCTGCCCATCTCTCTCACCCTCTATTACTCATGTTGGTGGTCATTATCATATTAGCCCAGTGCACATTCAGGAAAAATAAACTATGACACACGCTCAAGCACGATGACAAATTGCTAGTGTAAAGCAACTTGTGTTTGAAGAAAGAACAAACAAGAATTCAAGATCGGAAGTCCCAGCCCGCTGTAGTCATTTGAGAGAGTATAACCGAGCACACTTACTGCCTTGATTTAGTGCTGTTATAATAGGCTTCTGAGCTCCCAGCATGCCCGCTCATCAGCACAAGTGTAGCAGTGCAGAGGAATGCCCACGTGTTCTTTTAATCAACTTACCAGCTGATTTACCCAACCCTCCAACAGAAATAGACCATCTGTGTCGCGCAAATCGGCAAAAAAATTACAGTATTGAAATACAAGGCAAACTCATTTTTTTTACCAAGGGTAGCGTAATGGAAATTCACTGCAGTAATTTCTTGAAAAGGTTTGAGACTTAATTTAGTGCTGAGGCATGGGAGCATAAATCAATGAGAATCTTAATCAATATTTAGCATATGGGGAGGCGCAGTGTCCCGCAGGAGAGAGTGTCTTTGTGATTGTGGGCGTCATCATCTGGCTGGTTGGTTTGAGCTTTGTTTCTGTCCCTTTGATCGAGCAAGCAGGTCCCAAGGACAATCCAAGCTTCTGTGCCAGCCCCTCTGCAAGGACTAACACTCACTACAGTCTCTACCTCTAACACAAACTTAAAGGCTTTGTCTGAATTCAAAAATGAAAATCAGATCATTAAATCATCTTAGAAATATTGTCAGATTTAGAGATTTAAAAACCCCTTCCTTATACCCCTTCCCCTTCCTGAACTACCAATAATCCTAAAATAAAAAATTAGAAAAGGTTGGAAAAAGAAAACTTGCATTGTTTGTCCATACAAAATAAGTAAAAAGGGCCAACGAATGCTTACCACCTTTCTTTAAAATATCTTTTTGTGAGTTCTGCAGAAGACAAAGTGACAAGAGGGTAAATTTTGTCAAAATGTTTATTGTTATCCCTTTGATATTTATAAATAGCATATTAATAAAAAATTTGTTTTTACTTGAACTTCTATGCCAAAAGGATGTTTACGAAACCATGTTTTACAAATCATGCTGGAATTGATACGTATATAACGTATATGGGGTCAGTTGTGGTCTGGTGGTTAAAGAGTTGGACTTGTAAGCAGATGGTTGCTGGTTCGAATCTCGGTTACAGCAGACAATCACAGAGCTGTCCTTGAGCGAGATATCTTACCCCTGTTTGCTCTGCAGTGATGATTGGCCACTGCACAATACATGTAAGACGCTTTGGATAAAAGTGTCTGCCATATGAATAAATGTTAATGTAAATGTATTAGAAATGTAAGCTTTTGCGCAAGTTCTGACAGGAAGACACTTATCACTTATCACGCATCGATCTAACCAATCAACCATTGACACTTGGAGTAAATAAGACCGTTACTTGCCTGTGCCGCAGTTAATGCCACTGACTCTCACCTCCATCCTACCAACCACCATGGTTGGGCCCCCTCTATTAGGCTAGGAGGGTTGACTACGCCCCTGCCCCTATCTCAGGCTGGAGATTCGGCAACCCTCTGGATGAGAGATACAGACAAATCTATGCCAAAAAATCTTTCAGTTAAAATATTTATTTCTCAGTTTCTTTCTTTATTAATATCTTTGTAATGTTATCAATACTCTTGAATCTTTCTGACAGAAATAAAAGCCAGGATTTAACATGACCATAAAAGATTAATGTATGGGCTCACATAGACAATTTTTTAGCTAGTTGTTAAATTATTCTCAGTCCAAGCACCATACAACCGAAACACCATAGAGTTTATTAGGGAGAACCATAAATAAAGACTTTTTGTTTTGTAGGGCTCATTGTTTAAAAAAATATTTCTCCTGTATTTTGGCATCTTACAAGTTGCTCATGCAGGTATAAGACACGTGAAATAGCAAACATTTAAGTATCAGAACAAAATATCTATTCTATAAAAAAGTGAAGGTCCCCAATTAGAATGTCACAAAATTGAATCATGTCAATTGTTATAATAAAGTGTGTTAATAAAGATATAATAAAGATAATAAAGAGTTTTCTACAAACTAACTCGAGTGTAAGTATCTATTATAAGTAATCTTTAACATGTTGATCAATATGCACTGGCAAAGTTTATGTATCGGTCTGGTCTTCATCATTAATACAGAGATTGATATGAAGATACTGATGCCATGTCATCGCCTCTTGCCCGTCTCTGCCATTTTGACACAGATGTTGCAATCATGGTTTAGATAACCTTTCTGTTACACCCTTGCAGTATTTGGCCAATCACAAAGCACTGGTTAATTGGCCAATCAGAGAACACCTTACTTTTCACAGGGATGGGCAAACATTATGTATGTATACATACACTATCTATTCTGAATGCTGGGAGTCATGGATAAATGTAAATGTAAAAATGTAAAGACCACTATGCATTTTCTAGACTACTGCTGAATTTCGGGTACTTGCCAGAGCCACATCCTCAGGCATCCTCTGACGTTTTCAACAGTAGTTCTGTTATTCTCTCATAGTGATCCACTAATCGATGAGTTATTCTGTCATGTTGACCCACAGCTCAGCACTTCCTGGTAGAATGATACTGTTGGATGCCGTGTGGTTATGAGCAATCTGACTCAGCATCTCCAACTCGTGCTGGACGGAGATGACTTCACACAGCAGTCTACAGTATGATCTCTACTGTTGGCAGGAATTACACAGAAAGGGGGGAAATGCAAGAACAATCGATCTGTTTACAAGTAGAAATAATAGATTTTTTCTGAGTGCTTTTTAAAAGCATACAATCATGCTCTTTCTCTCCACCTCTCATCTATTTTACACCTACTGTGTTGTTGTGCAGTTAAGCTCTTGCTCCTGTCTGTTTGTGGGTGCTTTCATACAGCAGGTTGATCCTGGCTTTACCTTCATACAAGGAAGTGAAATGGAAGAAAATAAACTGATTAAGTAGATTTGAAAAAGACAAAATGTCAATTTTAATTCAAGTCCGAACTAGACTATGAACGCTGCTATCTGAGGGCACTCTGTCATTACTTAATCTGCTAAGTCCACATTCCAAGTTTTAAGAAATGGAATACATTGAATGAACCTTCATAATGTCAGGAAATGTCTGGAAGGAGTCTAAAAGCTATTAGAGGTTTAGAGCAAGCATAAATAATATTTTGTGGCCTAGGGCTAGTGTTTCCTCTATAGTCACTATGCGCCTGTCAATCACAACATACCATAATTATTAGCTTATCTAAAGTATTATATACTCAATGAATATAACAACAATAATACAAACTGTTAAACAAAGAGCAGGTCGGTCATTTAAATGGACTGAAATTTTACAATTAATGATTTAATTTTAAATTGATGGCCTCATTATGTATTTCCTTTGTAATGGTGCTGCATCATTAAAAGGGACCCATACACACTACTAAGGGACACTACTAAACACAAATAGAAGACAACATATAGTCCTAATGTTTACTTATTTGGGCATTTAAAACCATTTAAAAAATGAATATTGAATATATACACACAATGTATTATATAAAAAATAAAAATTGTGTCATAATTTACTCACCTTGTTATTTCACACCTGAATGATTTTTCTCTCTTCCACCAAACAACAAAAAAGATACTTTGAAAAAATGGTGTGAACTGGCGCCGATTCACTTGCACTGGTTTTGAGAAAATACAATTAAAGTTAATGCCAGGTGTTTAAAATATCTTTTGTCTTGTGCAGAAGAAAGTCATACAGGTTTAAAATGACAAGATGATGGCATAATATTCATTTTGGGGTGATATATCACTTTAATTTCTCTGACAGGAAATGAATGCAGAAATCCACCTGCTCCGTTCTCCAGCCAGGAAATGGCACAACAGGACAACAAAACGAATAAAACATGCTATTGCTAGAGAGAAAAAAGGGAAAAAAGAGTGTTCAGACAGCAAGAGCTGAGTGGCAGTTCTGCTTGCAGGTGGCAGGACACTTTAATGGGCTGGGTTCTTTGTACCCACCCAACCATTACCCCCATGGGGCAATGAATTGTATTAGTGCATTTTTATTCATGAAATGCTGTGTGTGTATAGCTACAGATTTAAAACACGAGACGGCTGGCAAAGAAGTGTCGTGTCTGTGATGAAAAATGAAAAAGAAGGTCATTTATATATCAAAAGGCAGGAAAGCAAGACTCCCCATTACTGTAGTGCCTCTGGCAAACGCATAATGTAACTCTAAATATCTGTCTGTTACAGTTGAGTACTGCTTTAAACCTTTCATCTTTGACTGATGACAAGAGTATGCAGATGACTTTTCAAACGGGACAAGAGACACTAATTTACGTCCCATGGTTTAAAGGAGCTCAAAAATTATTCCAGTACCCTAAATCCAGATATAACGAATCATAAGCTGCAATAGATACCTTTACTATAAAGGTCTCTTATGTGAATGTTATGTGAAGCAACTTGGCATGCTATTGGACATAAGAGCATGACACAAAGTCTCCTTCTCGAACACTGTCCCAAATTTCACTGTCCTGACTTTGACTATAGCATTAGCATTCAATGCATGTTCACCCCTGAGTGCTCTTCAAAAGCAGGGCACAGTCACTGTTCTGTATCCAGACTCGGTCCCAGTGTGGCTCAGAAGCTTTCCTCTACCTGACAGACAAACTTCAAGACACAACCTGGAACACAAAGATCTTAGACCTGGGACTCTTAGACTCTGTCCAGGACTGTTCCGGAGTGCCATGAAATCTAATGATGGCGTAAAAAACAGGAAGGGAAATGGATAAAAAATTCAACCCTGTTAAAAATTTTTTAAATGCTGGTCTCCAGAACAGGATGGGCAAAGAGCTTCATTAGAAGCCCAGAGATAAGATACATTAACATTATTGCATTTGGCAGAGGCTTTTATCCAAAGCTTACATTTTAATATTACCTATGAGCCACTGGAAAAGTAAAGAAATATATAGCTGAAAAATAGAGATAAAAATATTCCAACTTCTCAGAATGACACCAGCGCAGAACATATGATAAGAATCATTAATCAGTTTAACCTTTTCTAGAACAATATAGAATTGTCCAGCATAGATTGACCATACGCTAAACACAGCATAAATTTAATGTTTGGGTACTTATGAATATGCATCAGTGTCCATTTAAATTTGGGCTTAACACCATTTATAATATTTTGAATTGCAACCACCTACATATAAAAATATTTTAGGCTGTATGCTTCCATATAGAACCTTTAAAAACAGCAGGACCAAAAAGTAATTTGTGCAATTAAGGTCAATGTATTGGGTTTTTTATCCATACCTAACCCACTAAACCTATTTTCTAACTCACTCACTCTATCTAAAAAAATTTACCTTTTCCTTTCCCTTTAGAGGTTTTATCTTGCCTTGTGTAATTAATTAAACTCTGCTATTTCATGCTTTATTGTCTCCTTGATTCTTTGTAAGTTGCTTTGGATAAAAGCGTCTGCCTAAGGTAAATGTTATATTTTTGCGTGTATCGTTAAACTAATTATAAGGAAATCACCCTTCTTACATTTACATTTACATTTAGTCATTTAGCAGATGCTTTTATCCAAAGCGACTTACAATAGTCTAGGAGACAATGAAGCGGTAAATAGCCGATACAACAATAGGTTAACAAGTGCTACAACAATGCTACCAAGTTGAGAAGTAACAAAAAGTATATATATTTTTTTTTTGGATAGAGTGAGTAGGTTAGAAAAGAAGTGAGTTAGTGAGTTAGATGTAGCCGGAAAATAACATATTTCTATGTTTTTAGAGACTTACAAAAAAAGTTGTTTCAAATCTTTATACATTTCTTGTTTGATGAAACACAGCGAAATATATATTTGGACGAATGTTTGTAACAGTCACATTTCTTGGATTTCTCTTGGATTTAATTTCTCTACCAATTGACTACCAAAGAAGTAAAACATTAGTCAAAAGTAGCAAAAAACTTTCTGCTGTCCTACATTCTTCAAAATATTTACTTCTGTGTTTAACAAAATGCTGTCTCTACTATGTCAGTCGATAGGGTTTGGTTATGACGATTCTTACAAATATCATTCTCTTTGTTCATCAGAACAAAGAAATGTCTACAGATTTGAAACAACATAAAGCTGTGTAAATGATGAAATAATTTTTAATATGGGTGAACTATCCCTTAAAGTATTTATTAAACTTAATATTAAACTAAAAGGATATAAAGCTTGTGTGAAGATAGAGAATGTATAAACATACCAAAACAATCCAATACAAACACATACATTTTGAATCCATGTTCACATCCCGGCAGTTTTCCTACACTGCAAACAGTGAGCTTGAACTTTGATGGACATCAGGGAAAGAATACAAGAGAGAATAGCGTGAAAACTTCTGCACAAGTTGAAATATGGACTGCTGCATTCAACATAAATGCTAGAGTACCTGCAAGACCATCATACCATTAGAATGATCATAAATAATCCATCATCCAAGTCTTTCTGGAGAATACAGTCATTCTCATGACCCGTGGTCACACGTTTTCTTTACTTACTTAAAGGATATGGACTGTCACATGAGACTTAACAAATAACCACAGGTATGTGCATGGCTTGTGTTCACATTCTTCTGGACATTGCTCTAGTAAATATTTAATAGCAGGATGTTGCAAAATTTATATTTCTGCACCATGGAATGGAAATGTGGATGTGTATTGTTTGCAAAGAACAGGCCAAAAGTGTCTGATAGGAATAAACCAGAGAGGAAAACTGTTGAGATAAGGCAACACAGCTGAGAGCTTACTGTGAACAGTGGTTTGAGTTGAAGGAGAGTTGAATTAAATCATACAGAGCTCATTCCCACCAAATGAAGTACAACTGGTGGTGGGACGCAGGTGATATAAATACTGCAGAAATGGAAGAACTGGCTGGTTATCAGTTTGTGCGATTAGATCAGGAGGACTTGTTTAAGAGAAAAGACAGAGACAGTCCCTTATTAAGCCCAAACAAGATTGTGTGTGACCGGAGGTGGGTATCAGATTATCCCTCATACTGTAGATGTTTCTGATAAAGCTTGGTAACACAAGATAGGGGTGCCATAATTTAACACCTTTCTATATTGCATTGGACTAAGCTCCAGATGGGTAACACTTTGCAAAAAGATTATATTTGTATATGCATTAACAAACAATTTCTAACAATGGAACATACTTCTTCAGCATTTATACATCGTAGTTTATTTTAGCATTTACTAACACATTTTTTTCTATTTTCTACTAGGAACTAAAGCAAAACTAATACTTAGTTAATGCAACATGAAATAACAAGAACAACTGTTTAAAACAACAATTGTTTAAAAAATTACATTTAAGAGAAATGTATGTATTTTCAACTTGGTTTTCAGAAAGCCACCCTCTAGTGCAAGTGTGATAACGCAAATTAGGTTGGAAATACAGATATTTCTCTAAAACAAAGAGATTTACTTTTGAAGACCTTTATTAACCCCATGAAGACGTGTGGAGCAGTTAAATCCCATCCTCTTTTCACGTCTATTAAAAAAGTCTTATACAGGATGCCTTTAGGGTGAGTAAAGCAAGTGGCTTCAGTTGTTTTTTGAATGAACTAAAGAGAAATGTACTTTTTTCAAGTTTTATTTTCGAATGAATGCTTAATTATTAATGTCTGTTTACTCTCAGTGAACTTACACTTTCTCTGCCCTGCAATGTCTGATGATGGGAAATTTAGAAAAAACCCTGCTTAACTTACACTTTAATATCAATTAAGAGACAGGGTTCTGGTTCTGATATAACAGCATATTTGATCTCAAATCATCTTACTGTTTTACTACATGTGTAGATTATTTTACTTAAAATGAAACATTGAATTGATTACGAAAATGATTTTTTTCGACAGTTGTCCTCCTCTCTTCTGCAAATGTGTGAACCCAGATCATGTACCAGACAAACACAGTCTTTCTAACCTGCATCTGTTCTCTGTTCGCCTTTTGCTCCTCAAAACAGGTGTTTTGTTCTAGAGAGCAGACCATGCCATGCGCCTGTTGAGTAAAGACAACACAGTCTTGTCTGCCCTGAGGCCATGCCACACACACACAAGAAAGCATCACAGCCACATTCGCACACGAAGACAAGATTAATGCACCAAAACACCCGGACTTACACACCACCTGCCCTAAACTAAAACAGAACATGATGGGTAGATTAGCAATGACGCCATGGCAAAGAGTCTGTAAGTGTCAATGATGGTCTGGAGAGAGAGAGAGAGAGAGAGAGAGAGAGAGAGAGAGAGAGAGAGAGAGAGAGAGAGAGAGAGAGAGAGAGAGAGAGAGAGAGAGAGAGAGAGAGAGAGAGAGACAACTCTGAACAGAGGGAAAAAGAGAATAAATATTTACACACTTTAACAATGTGTGAAAAGACATCAGTATCAATAGACTTTCATACACACAGCAGTATTTTTGTGTGTTTGTACAGGGAAAATGCTAAACAAAAATTTTGTTTTATTGTTACATTAGAATTCAACTTAATCACTTTTATCAGTTTCAGTCACAGTCATTTTAACCTCTTTCTCTGTGTGAGTGGTGTAAAAAAGAACGGTGATGAGTTCTTATCACTGATAACCACTGCTATTTTAAAAAGCAGTCACAAAGCCCTGAAATCCTCGAATCGACACATGAGCAATGAAATATTACAGACTTATGAACGTTTTAGTGCACACTTTGAGGTTAATTAGTTTAGTTTCAAAACCAAAAATACATTTAAAAATAAATTAGTTACTAATCCTTTTTTCATCTCAAATGTGTATGACTTACTATAGCAGAACACAAGAGAGGATATATTAAGGAAAATTCAGAACTGGGACAAATTCAGATGCACTGGTTTAGTGTTCATACAGTGTAAATCAATGACTGCCACTACACTGAAAAACTTTCTTCAAAATATACTCTTTGGTGTTCTAAGGAAAAGAAATCATATAGTTTCCAAAAGAAAGAAACATTTTTTTTATTTTTTGGTGAACTATCACGTTAAAGAAGGGGTATCACACTGTTGTGGATATTATAAGTGCTTTAGACTGTTAAACATTTCAAGTATTCAACATGTTCAATTTGTTAAAAACGGAGTTAGAGGCATGACGTTGTATTTCAATGCTCAATACACCCCATCATACAACCAAAGGCTTCGGCAAGGTTCTCAATGCTCACGGCCCACTCATGGAGACCAGCTTTTCAAGGGAAATAATCATAAAGATGAATCTGTCATCTATTAATGTGAATAAACCTTATACTTTTATTTTACATGAACAACGTGATTCTAAACTACAGGTAACATAAGACGACAGTAACTGCCTGTAATACCTCTCCTTTAATGCATTAAACTTAACAATGTCATGTAATTATTTAATCTGAATCATTTGGTTACAGTAATTCTAGCTTTAAATGTACTCTATACACACCACCCACGTGCTCCATTATGGAAACAATGCCCTGGAAAGGTTAACAGATGAAACATCAAGGCTGAGAGCTTGGAGTCGTCAGTGACACTGGCGCTCAGACAATAGCAAGTGAACAAACAGCAACACATCCACAGCCAGCATTCTTTACATTCTCCTCTATCATTCACAGACATGTTTATCTTTCTCCCATGCTTCCAAATTACAGGGTAAAGAAAGAGAGAAGGGGGCAGGTGAGAAGGGGGAGGGGTTCAGGTGTTCTGCAACAGCTGGTACTACAAGAGTTACCAAAGAATATGCAGTTGCAGGAAAAACCTAAAAACATTGGCTGTGCTGACTGATGAAGCACATAGGCAAGCACAATTGGCAGAAAGCTGAGCCGTGTGGACACAGGGAATGACACAGATGCTTCCGCTTTGTTTTTTTCCGGGGATCATCTGAACAAACATTCTGTGTACAACAGCTCAAACTACCACCCAAACGCAGACAAAATGTGACACACAGAACAAAATATGGAAATGTCTAAACACGAACAGGCTTTTTAAATACATGCGTTTGTTTAGAAAACTTCATGTATTTTAAAATCCTAGCCCACATTTTATTTAATGAAGCTGAACTTCAGAGTGATGGTTTACATAAAATATGATCTTTGCTTCCCTCTGGTGTTTCATAACAGTAGTACAAGTGTAATACACACATAATGGCCTTCAAACACATATTTACCTCTTGAGGTTCCTTGTTCTTGGTGTCCAACGTTTCAGCAGATGTGGGGGACTTTAGCCACAAAGTTTATGACTTGAGAATTGCTTTACAAATATTTATAAACACTTGACTTTTACTTGATAGTCGTGGCCTGGTGGTTCGAGTCTTGGACTCGTGATCCGAAGGTTGCTGGTTTGAGACTCAGAACCAGTGGGAATACCACAACTGAGGTGAGTCCCTTGAGCAAGGCTTCACTTGACTTAATAATCATGACTTGAGACATGATGCAAATGATTCGCTACATCCTGGTCCACAGGAACCTTAAGTTCATTGACTGTGCTTTGCCATACATAGGGAAGCATCATATTGTTGCATTCTAGGTTCAGCAATGCTTAAGAGTGGTTCATTGCCATTTTTTTTATTGATTTATTGAGTTAAAACGCAAGTTATTTGTAGTCTGAAAACACTATTTCAGGGACATTCTGAATAACGGCTAAGAGAGTCACCAAATTCTATACACAGAGAGAGACAAAAACTCCAAAAGATTTTTGGAATTTGATCACAGATATCAGTCTAGGTGTTTGCAGTTTGTGTGTACTGGACAAAGAAAAAATGTTGTGTTCTTATAGCACAGAAAAATGAATTTAACAAGTGACTTTTTTACAGATTTGCTCAACTCTGATAATGTCTTACAGGAGCAGTCTATCATAAGCCACCTGACATCACGGACAAGGACTGTGCCATGTTCAACGGCGAGAAGACAATCGTCTAACAACTAAGAGTGATCCTGAATGATATGGCTAAAACGAGAACATTTTTAAATGCACAGCTGCTCACATACACAAAGTGCTCAACATTATAGAGAAGATGTCAAATCTAGAAAGTACTGTACAACCATCCTAAACGTTCAAAGTTAAAACGTAATCACAGATAGTAACATTGTTCAGTGTTGCACAATCCACAGCTTGATGACAAAGTAGACATGTGAAATAGGGCAACATTTTGTTTACGTTGCAGACATTCAGGGCAAGCCAACAGACACCACAAACCCGTCTGTAAGAAATGTTACATAAAACATCAGAAGGAAAGGAAGGATACACTTCGAACTTTGCATAGCAATTCACTTAAAGGCATCCTGAATAGTGTTATAAAAAAGTGTCATGGAATAATTTATCACCCATCCCCATAAACATAGGTATGTTACAAAAATATATTTGATAATTTATTTTATTTTTTGTTTAAACAGTGGCACGTGCAGTTTCTGTTTCATTAAACGGTCAAGCTCTGACATACCTAAGGGAGCTCCTATCCCACTACAACCCAACCACGCACTATAAGATCTCAAAACTCTCGAGTATTAACAGTACCTAAAAAACTAGACCCAACAAAGGGGTAAAGCATTCTCACACGTAGCACCTTAACTCTAGAATAGCCTTCCTGACACTGTTAGGGTTAAAACATGGTCTCCTAGTTAAAATCTAGATTAATAACACATTTTTTCAGCGGAAAATTCATATTATGCAGTGAACAGCAGCTATGTTAATTAAAGTCTCTCTGCTCATATCAAGGTAACTTTAGATTATGCCAATGCCAGGTGGTCATCAGGTGGCACCCTCCTGTGAGAGTTTATGGATTAATTGGTCATTTCATTTCAGGCAAATCCTGCCAGTCACCATATTTATGCTTTGCTATTAATGACATTTCTCACAATGCCTTCATATACTACACTTACATAACTTACATGACAGCGGATTAAATTAAAGTTGCAATCAGTTGCAATATGCCTATACTACAGTGCAATGCACTTTGCCATGCACACATATAACTAATATGTTAAATAACTGGGATATTTTGCAATTGTTTACATATCTTGCAACTGATTCATATGAGACAAAAAATGACCTTTATGAAGAGCATGCCTCATAAAATTCGAAATCGAGTCACATGTACAAAGTTCTGATCACAGACTGTACAGATACTCGATGATGGAGATTGAAGTAAAGAAATGATGTCCAGGAATGATGTCGGGAATAGTCTTATTATTTGAATTTTTTCCCGGTAGCAGAATTCACATTAAATCTTGATCCGAAGATCGTAGTACAAAAACAAGATGATTGGTTAAATTGGTTTTAAAGAAAACATAAATCTGTTGGATGTAAACTTGATGAAACCATTGACATCATAAACAAGGGATGTTCTTTTCACATAGTGGCAGTTAGTTTAATGTTTTAGCTTTTCAGAGATCTTAAGGTAATCTCAAATTTGATATATTTGTAGGACAACAACATTGAGTCCCGTAGAGAAGCTGGATCAAGGACTACCAGGTAAAGAAAATGTTTTATTCTCTAATTTTTTTGATGAATGCATAGTGAAGGATTCGCAAAATTATTGAACAATGTATATAAGCAAATTTCTTAGAGCATTCTTCATGTAAGTAAAGCAGGTTTAAGCTTTTTGGTATATTTCAAAGTTTAATGATAAGGATGATAAATCAGCTTTCCAAGAGGACATTCCTTCATTTTCATTTGACATCTATGGGGTCAGCAAAGCCAGGGATGGAGGGTTTGAGAAACAATCCAGAATAGCCATCGAGAGAGGAGAGGACCTGTTTTGCATTTCCAATCTTGCACAGGCTTGCAGCTACCTAATGGACCTTATTTATGCCTTGGAACTAAGCTATCCAAAGAAGCTGAAATACACCTTTGAGGTATTTCAAAGATCTTCCTGGAGCTGGAGGACGTTAACGAAAAAAATGTAATACAAAGTCCACGATCTCAAGGTCAGCTTACTAGTCAAATAGCTATATAGACATTAAAGGAAGCAGAGGGTTTGTGTTATGTGCATCAGATAATCTTTTACTGTTGATGTTGTTTAAATGTTTTTCCCAGGTCAATGTGAATTTCATTGTCAGCTTACAGGCATAAAAGCTCCAAAAACAAGGTTGGAAATAGAGGAACATATTAACATCCCTCTGTTTAGGCACTTTTGTATGTTACACTATTGCTGTCTGATATGGGTACCATGTTTGTGAGCTCGTTACTGTTGAAATAACTGTAAGAACAAAGGCGTTGTAAAGAAAATATTTTGTGCAATTTCTTTTTATTTTTAAATTATTGAAATTGAATATGCTTTGAAAAAGTTATGTTCAATTTATAAATTAGCAAATTACTGAATTAAAGACAATAAAACCTGTATATTTTCAATTTTCTAAATACCCATTGTCTCTATCTGTGGGGTGGATCTAATATTTTTTTATATTGACAGTGTCAGTTTTTAGTATAATGTAAATTTACTTTAGGAGTAACAGATTTTCATTTTCGATAAGTACATCGGCACATCTGACATTTCCTTTGAAAAATCTAAGTTGATTATACTCAAAAATGTGTAATATGGAGATGTAAATATTAAGTGGAATTCAACATTTAAAACAAGAATTTTTGAGCAATTTTTCGTCATTTGTACAAGGAATAGTTTTGTTTGGACTACATAGTAAATCTATGCAAAGGAATTCATTGAGTTTTTTAAGTAAACAAGCATCAACATTTTTATCAGTGTTGCATCTTCAACCATTTTACGTACATACAACAAAGTTGTATGATGCATGGCAAGCCAGTGGATAGCAAAGAAGACACCCACCACCTAAACATAGCCTGTCTTTGACCGAAAGCACCATTTTACTTTTATATATAGTCATTTAGCTAACACTTTAATCCAAAGTTTACTACAAATGAGGTTTACATAAGATCATTTAGTACAAGAGGTAACAAAGCATACGTAAGTGAAATAATGCCAGTCTTAGTAAGGAAAACACAACATACAAACCAAGTCCCATAGAATGAGTGAGGATGTCCAGAAAGAGTTTTATTAGTGGTTTAGGTGCAAGCGGAAAAGATGGGGTTTATGGCGAATCTTAAATACAGAACGATTCTACCAAACGTGTTGTGGGCAGATCCTTCAACCATTGTGGAACGGATTCAAAGAAGGTGCGTGAGAGTGATTTCTTACCTTTTTGGGTCAGCACCACCAGATGTCGATCATTAGTTGAGTGCAGGGATCAGGAAGGCGCATATATCTGTATCAGCAAATGAAGATATGGGGTTGCTAAAGGGGTGGTCTTGTACGCAATGAGGAGAGCTTTTAACTAGATGCGAGCAGCTATAGGCAGCCAGTGTAAATAGATAAAGAGAGGTGTGACGTGTGCTCTTTAAGGTTCTTTGAAGACCACTCTTGCCTCTGCATTCGGTATCATCTGAAGAGGTTTGGTAGTGGAGGCTGGCAATCCCGCGAGTAGAGCAATGCAGTACTCAAGCTTAGACAGGAATAGAGCCTGAACTAGGATTTGTGCAGTGTGTTCGAAAGGAAAGGGGTTATCTTTTTGTAGGGAAGGATCTGGCGTACTGGCACGTGTTCCTTGACAGTTAGTTGATCATCGATAACTACTCCCAAATCTCTGGCTGTCCTGGAGGGTACCATGATGGCGGTCCTAGTCGGATCCGAGACAACAAGAAGTACAGTTTTGGCAAGGTTCAGTTTTAGATGGTGGTCCTTCATCCGGAGAGCGATGTCACTTAGGTATGCTGAGACACGTTCCAAAACCATCTGGTCTTCAGGGTGGAACGCTAAGTGCAACATGTCGTCAACATAGCAGTGATACGAAAAGCCAATGCATCTGAACAACAGATCTCAGTGATATTGTGTAGATTGAGAAGAGCAGCGGTCACAGCACTGAGCCCTGAGGTGCATCGGTGTCCAGATTTTGCGATTCCGAGACTTCACCTCTCAAAAATACACTGAAGGACCTAATTATGAGGTAAGACCAGGACCACTGGAGTGTTGTGTCAGAGATACCCATGGTTTCGAGTGTTGAAAGAAGTATGCGAGTATTGAAAGCAGCTGTAAGGTCCAGCAGGAAGAGAACCGATCACTAAGAGGCTTGCAAGTCTTTATAACTTGCAAGTCTTTATCAACCGAAAGCAGTGCAGTTTCAGTGAAATGTCCACTGTTGAAGCCTGACTGGTTGCAGTCCAAGAGGTTGTTCTAAGTAAGGAAGGAGGAGAGTTGGTCAAACACGATACCCTCAAGCGTTTTTCCTGTGAAGGTCAGGAGAGATGTCGGAGTGAGGAGACAGCAAAGGATAGGGTGAGAGAGGAGAGCGTGCAGAAGTTGCATCAGAAAGCAAGGAAGAAGGTGTTGTGTCTGGTGCAGACATGTCAAGATCACAAGGGACAATTAAATAATCGCATTTATACAGCAAGGTTACCTGAGTGTGATTAGTAGAGCAGTAGCGTACGTAGATAAGATCGGGTTGGTTTGCGTGGAAAGTCGCTTGAGGTCAAATGATGTGGTCAGGTTGTCCAAGTAAGCAGCTAAGGATTTTCCAAGGTGAATGTTAAAGTCTCCGAGTCCCACGAGAGGGTTAATATCTTCTGGAAAAGATGACAGGAGCACATCAAATTCCTCCAAGAACTGTCCAAGCTGACCTGGGGGGGCGATAGATGACTACAAAAATATTTTAAAAGGATGAGTGAGAACTACCACGTGCAATTCGTTGTCACATGAGGGCGCAATCAGCTAAACCTCCATTGGTTTGCGATGAGCAGACCAGTTCCCCCACTCTTTAGTAGGTGTAGTAATTAGAGAGGACAGTCGGCCTAGCACTGTCCTTCGGTTTGATCCATGTCTGAGTAAGTGCTAGACGCGTTTGCATGTTTACAATTTAGTGTATATAAACAGTTACTCTGTTTATTATAGGAGTGCAGTAGATCTATAGGCCAGTGGATGGTGATGTCCCTTGATAAAGAAGACACCCCTGCCACGTGCACACATCCAGGACAGAAACTTTTTTTTATAATGTATTAGCATGTTAATAGTTTAGTAGATGTAAAGTAAATCTGTACTTTAGCTGGTAATTAAAATAGATAATTTAACTGGTAAAAGAACTGTAGAGTATATTTATTAGCAGTTAACTATTTAGTCTGTGTTAGCTTATTGGTCTGGCTAGGCCTGGTTGTCCAAACTCACTTCTGTAGATCTAAGGTGTTCTTTAAAAAAAAAAGAAAGGACATGTGGTCTTTCAAAAGTAAAATCAGACTCTGAGTTTAAACCCAGTGAGGGCACAGACCCATTATTATAAAGGAACGGCAGAGGACATAACACCAAACTGTAATATCAAAACCGTACAATGGCTTTGAATTTAACAAAGGTATAAGAGGTAAAACATAGCACAGTTTCATTTTTAAAACAATACCCTGAAGATTTCCTAACCCTTATTATGTTTATGTTCATCTTTCATGTTATATCACAAAAATGCATTATTATTATAAAGGCTTACATTTTTTATTATAAGAAGTTTTTACAATAGGAAATTTAGAAGCAGATCAGCACTGAGCACTATCTGATCATCTGGAGCTCACCTCTAAAAAACTGACTGCAGATTTGAACTTTAAAAAAAGACGTTTTTAAAATGACTTTTCTCACATGATTATTTTACATGGCTCTATTTGTCTAAGTAGTACGGAAGCACTGATGCCTATACACGTCCTTCAGTTTTAACCAATTATTTTTATTTTAACTTTATGTAAGTAGGAAACAACGGAGTTTATAGATTGCTTAATTTTTGATATACAAACTGTTGGCAACAATCTGAATTAGATTTTGTTGGGCACTAAATATCTGTCCACGCAATGTGCATCATGAAGGCTACTGGTAAGTTAAGGAAAATAAATCTTACCAGTTTCATCCTCAAACATACAGTACAGTTACAATAACATACTCGTAAGTCATACAGGCTTGAAATGACGGAAGACAATTCTCATTTTGGGGGTAACTGCCACCTTTACGTGAATGACAATCTCTTGTGTAATGTATCATTTTAGTTTTTGTCATTATTGTTTTTATTTCTTGAGAACTCTTGTATTATATAAGACTGCATTGATTTACTAAGCACTCATTTACACATAACTTTAAAAAATATGGTCATAAAAAGGCACTTGCAGCTTTGTCCATTTTTTTATTAAAAAGTGCATCCAACAAATGTTAAAATGTGTAGTGGAAGAATGTGTCGAAAGTTTTTTTTTAAATAATAAAAAAAATAATGTTCATGGTTGCAAAGTAGCTTTACACGTGTCCTTTATTAAACTCAGAGGTGATTTCTCAGTATAAATACAGGTTTCCATTCTTTGTGACCTCAGTACCATGACCTCCATACATTAATTACCACATGCTCTACACCATACATGTAAAAAATTAAGTTCTTAGAGATTTATTTATTTATTGTATACTTTTGTTATAGTTAACTTTGTTAACTTTGTTTTAAATAGCTAAGGCTAAGCTTTGGGATAACCTGAAACTCGTTTAAGTTAGTCTTGTCAAATGTTATGAAAACAAACAGAATGAAATGTATAAAATCTTACCCAAGATGTATTAAAGTAAGCATTAAAAACTCCCATACACATCCTACATTAACTATGGGATGTTTGGGAGAAGATAAGGTCATACAGTAATTGTCCACTTGATGTCGCTGTTATGCTAACTATAAAGCTGACAAACTCCTCCGTGATAACCGCCTGATGACTAAATCAATCAACATCACTGATGATAGGAAAACAACAATTTTGTTAGTCAGACTCGGATTCAATTTACACTATTCACCCCTGTGATGGTCATAATGCACAATATGACACAAACTACTTTAAAAGGTCCCGTTCTTTGTGTTTTAAAGGCCTTGATTGTGTACACAGTGTGTAGTATAACATGTGTTGATGTTTTGCATGTAAAATTAATCCATATTTTTCAAACAATTTACTTATCTGTATATCTGTATCATCAAAACGGCTGACAACTTCCTTGTTCTGATGAAGTCCCTCCTTCAGAGATACGTAATGAGTTCTGATTGGGTCAGCGGCTTCTGTATTGTGATTGGATACAATAATGTATTCGCTCATTGGAAGCCTGAACATAGGAAAGATTCACGTGTCTGCTGCTAAATGTTACCATCATGTGTTTAAACAAACAATAGAAATAATCAACCAATAATTAAACTGATCTTTACAAAGAACAACAATCACTGGTGTCCGGTTGAGATACACTTTTTTTTTAAAAAGTTGTTGGATTGGTTTCAACAATCATGTTAACAAAGCTGAACAGTGTTGACCTTTGTGTAATAAGGTACAGAAACTGTTTAACACCCTTAATGACATACACTTCCCAATTATGACTACCTTCTCCAGACAAAGAGCAAACTACCCCACCTTTCTAGAATAATCTTTGTGCAAATCCGGCATTAAACTGATTGAGGAAGCTGTCCTCAGGAAAATGTGCTGCACTTATTTTTAGATGTGGATTATAATTTCCAAGAACCAAGTTAAACAAATTGTAAAAATTGATCCGTAAATACAGATTGAACTTTGGGAGGAAAGTAACAGTTTCGACATGATAAACAAACACATATCTTCCTTTTCTCTGCAGCAGCTAAAAATGGCCTGTTTGGACTACAAACAGGCACCACGCTGCCTTTTTATGTGTTCCTGTGGGCGAAGATTAACCGAAGTGATGTCACTAAAGGAGGAAGTACAGGGATGTAGTCCAAACAGGCCCTTTTTGTAGGAGATTTCTGGTAAATAAAATCTCGTTTGGCTTTGAACTGAGCTTTATAACTTTACAGATATTATAAATATTTTAATAATATTATACACAGATTAAAGTATAAAACATGGAAATAGGAACAACTAGACCTTTAACCATTTAAAGCCAAGACAAGAGTTGAATTTTTCACAAAAGTTTATTTTACACTTTAAGATTTCTTGCTTGCAGCAGCAACCTGCAAAAAGAAAAACAGACCAGAATTAACAGACATGACAAAAAAGAAAATTAATAATCAGTCAAGGCATTTTCTGCGTGACCCAAAACAGCTGAAAATATTTAGCAAGCCAATCAAGTTCTGGCCATTATTTTAGCCAAGAGATTAGGATAAACATGAAGTCATTCACTGGCCTAATTAAAACCAATGTCAAAGATATCCACAGTGCTTTGGAAGTCAGAGAGCAGAAGATCCAGCCAAGACAAGCACAACAAGAAAATTATGTCAACTCATCTGAATTCAGCTCATTAAGAGGATCAGGCAGAATAAAATGCTGCCATACGGCAGCCCAGCGAGCATGAAATTCAATCGGCTTGTTTACTTTGTAAGCATTGGATTGGTGCAGAGCAGTGGCTAATGGAAGACCAGCGGAGGGCCAAAAACACAGCAAGCGCATTTTAGGATAAGCAAGTCTTTGAAGACTGTACCATAACCACAAAAGCTTCTTTAAATTTTGCCAACACAGACCCAACAGCAAGCAGTTTTTTTAAAGCTCACATTTCCTCAATCCTGAAAAAGTAAGAGTCTTTACCTGCCCAGCAATTCTGTCCAGGTCTCTGGTCCCCTGAGGGGTCAGTCTACGGCCGCTGGAAAGCAAACAATCAAAAATTTATTTTAGAAAGACATCACAACCATTCATCAGGGCGTAACAAAAGATAGCATGTACAGATGTAGCCAAAAGTAACTGATCCAAGTAACAGCCAACATATCACTTTACTAAGTGAGCCTGGAAGGGACTTTGATTACTCACCCATTGGGGTCCTTCTCCACCATCTTAAGGCCCTCCAGGGCCTGGAGCACTTTGCGGGCAACGTTCTTGGAGCCTACGCTGAAGTGAGCAGGGCACACGCCGTTCCTCTTACGCCCGCCATAGACCTTGATCATAGCACCCACACCAACACCTCCACGCAGGTACAGGTGACGGACTGTGGAGGCTGAGAGGTAAGAGGTGATAAAAGTGGTCATTTAAAGCCAGATAAAAACAACAATACAAAAACTAACATTTCCCATCCCTGATTAAAAGAAATCTGAGCACAAGTCTAACCCAATTTAAAGATAATGTAGCTCACACTGACAAAATCTGTTACAGGTTTCTAGAGACTCAAACTCAGCTCTCAATTTTCTACAGTGTCAATGGCCTGTTCGGTAAATATCTACCTTAAAAAGCAGTTTTCCGGCAACTGCTGACACACAGGATCAGGACGGATCAACCAATTATCAATCCAAAGTCTGCCACAACTGAATGTTAACATGTAACAACTCTTGAACCCTTCACAGGATGCTTATTTACCATAATCAATACTTCATAACTTATCATTGAACAAAATAAAAGCTTAATTCAATAGTTTAGACCTATAAAATAATTCTGCCATGATTTATTCGCTGTTAATTTATTCCCTTATTTTGTGGTTGAACAATGATAATTAGGTGAATGTAAGCAACTGAGATTTCTAGGGCATCACTACAATAGTAGAAAAATTACACTTGTAGGCAAAGGTGCCACAAATCTACTCATTTTTCTTAATCCAATTACATTAGTCATTGATGCGGCAGAAATCTCAGTTGCTAGCATGCTTTAAAATGACTGTTCAACAAAAACAATCGATGCTGGTTTTACAGGGTGAGTAATTGACACAAAATTGCTGTCAATTATTTTTTAACTTCAAGGAAATTATCTAAGGGTTGACACTACAGGCTTCTTGGTTAAGTAGTGTATATTCAGACCAGATGTGACCATTATTGAGTAACAGACACTTTTCTATGTAAAATCTGTACTAATAACTCATGCATTTGGTCCAAAATTACATTGCATTGTACTATACATCGGTTTCTATGTGCATGTGCAATCCCACATCCTTTGCGTTGGCAAGTGCCATGTTGTCACCACTAAGGAAAGCTTGCCATGAATGGTGAACTGTTTAGGCGAAGCGGGATGAATGTGCATTATAAAACTGTATGGTACAAAAGCAGGACCTCCTGAAATAGTTCAATCATTAGATTAGACTCATTCTGTAAGAACAAATATGGTATGGCTTTTGACCAATAGGAAGATGACGACAAGCGTGTGCATAACATTGCTGATAAGCCAGGGTGATGCTCTGACAGTTTTAGTGTTATAGATGAACACTAACCAGCTCTGATGTAGAACCAGTTGTCATCGCTGGGAGCCAGCTCTTTATGTTTAGCCAGTTTAACAATATCAACCCAATCTGGCACCTTCAGCTTCCCCGACCTATCAACACATGAAGGTTCAAATTAGTCACTGTCATTTGTTCTCAAGTCTAAAGCCATCATGGCAGACATATGAATACAATCAAACATATAGACACAGACTTCTTGAGGAAGGCTGCCAGGGCACGGACAAACTCCTGCTGGTTGACGTCTTTCACTGTTACACCACCGCCTGGCATCTGGAAAACACAATCCATCAAAAACTGGATTAAAAATCTGGATTCTTACATTAATATAACACTCTTAACAATAATGCTATGCTAGCTGCACATGCTCTCTCACTACACTCCCCGAGCATCTCTCTTACCCGGTGTGTTAGCCATTAGCTAACGACCACGTTTACTCCACGACTGAAAGCATAACTCACAAGTACACAACTAAATCAACACACACCGTTTAACACACAAATACGTCATGTTACACTGCGTTTTGTTTATTTATAATTATTAATAATTAAGATCTAATCTATTTTAAAGCGAGTTGGGTTGGGTTGAGCAGGCCGCAGCAGATGCATGGGCGCAGCCATTGAACATCACATCCCCCTCGCGTGCGATTTCATCTTTATAAACGTAAATATAAATGTTGTGTTTTATTTCATGGTCAGTTCGGAGTAAACACGAGTTCTGTACAATAATAAACCGTTTTTTGGAGTAAACTAGTGTCAAATAATGCTTAAAGTCCACTTTAGTGCATAGAAACACACTGAGAATGCGTTACCTTGCTTGCGGACAGCAAAAGGAAGAGGGACACGCGGGGTTTCCTTAGCGTGATATGAGGGGCAGGTCGCGCTTGTTCTCGCGAGATTTTAAAGTACCGTAATAAGCGAGGTAAGCGGGAACATGCATTTCTTTACCGTAATGAATACTGGTCAGTTATTTGCAAGACTTGGATACATTTTTGACCAAAGTACATTTATGACATAGATAAATAATGTAATGTATGATGGTCAGCAGAGTGCACATTGATGAAGTCTGTCAATCATCCATCCAATATTAGAAATACTAGTAATATATTCTTAACATTGAGTTTTGCTGCAGTTTTTATGAAAAGCATTGAAGCAGGATTATTGTCTCTTATGCCATGCTGGAAATCTCAGATTTCTCCTTCTGAGATGTGAATTAATTCATGTATTGACACCAAACTGTCAAACAGATAAGCACTTTGTTGTGTTTCCTCCCAGACATATCGGTTTACTTTAGAGATAAAGTGTACTCAAATCTGTCCTGGTGGGTTTAATTCGATAGTGTGGCGGTTTCCGTGATTGTCTGTAATGGTGCTTTTGTGTTTTTGGATAAATGGATGTTTATTTATGGACTGTGATGCTGCGCCAACGGTGTGCTTGGTACATATCTCATGGCACGGGCCCTTAAGCTCATGAACTTGACCAAATACACTTTGTAGTTGTAGTGACAATGGATTCTGGATTATTAACCCTGACCCATAGAGGATGCAAAATGTTTTATACAAATAATAATATTAATAAATAAATAAAATTATTCAATAGTTAGATGAATGACTGTAAGAATAGGATATAAAGATATAAACATAATATTAAATAATTTGTTTTGTGAACAATTCCAATTCTAATTAAATTGAATATGCAAAAAACAATTTTCATCTTTACAAAAAATGTCTGCCTATGTGTTATAAAGGGCACTATTGTGAAAAGCAACGTAAAAAGATGATATAAAAAGTATTCAGTTTTCAAGATGTTAAAATGTATACTGTAAAAATGTTTAATGTATAAACATATTTGTTATATCAACTTTAAATCTTTTAATTTCTCTTAAATGTAGATTTTTTTTAAGTTTATGAAATTAAAAAAAAGGATTTATATCACAAATATATATTTGTAGTATACCAATATTTTGGTGAATTATTATAGAAATATTTGAGGTCAGATTGGATCAGTTTAACTCAAAGCTTTAAATTTACCATTTCTTTGTGTGTAAATTGTTCCACACAAAACATAGTATTTTGGGAGTATATACATAAAAAAACACAGTATAATGTTACAATAACATTATAACAATAACTTTTAAAACTTTTTTCAAATTCTTGGCCCCCTAGAATGACTCCAAGAGGTCTTGCTGATAAAAATGCAGAAATCAGATGTTATCAAGATTACTTTAGTGCTAAAGAACTCATATTAATCTGCTCGTCAAATTAAAGTCATTTTAACAAATTACTCCTCTCATGGTTTAGCTCATCTGTCAATGTATTGCTTTGAGTTTTCCTGTTCCTTTAGTCAAAAGAAAAGCGTGTATCAGCATGTGTTTGTTGTATATGCCAGCTCATAGTTGATTAGCTGAAGAAATTAATTGTGTGGCGAGTGAAGTGCTAAAGCATTACAATGGGAGCCACACAATGAGATGACTTTTAACTTTTACACCATTAATTATTTCAGCTAATCAATTTGTGTGAGTGTGAAAAACAATGGGATGCTTGGTGGGAATGCAGTGCATGCTTGTGAGGAGCAGAGGATTAAGAGATTGCGCAATCATTATTCATTTCTATAAAACACTCATGGGCATTGTGGAACTGATTACTGTCGGCGGCTGTTGAAAAGGTCAAACTCATTATGATAAGGAGACAGGTGGCATATTGAAGCCTTTCCGGGGATATTTTAACAGCTTTTTTCTTCCCAATATGTATTGCCTATTGTCTAAGCCCAAAATGAAATAACCTGTCTGTCAAAGCAGCGTCTGTGGCGAGCATGTGCTTAGTTTGTCACAGTTGTTGCACGTGATTCCTCTGGCTGTTCCACTCTACAGATTGGCATTACGCTCACATACGCCCTGTGGATGCCCTATCACAGCAAGACTCTGCTAACCTTTTCAACCAAGTGTAAACCACAAATGCCACGAGGAATCTGTCTGTCTTTGTTCTCTTGTTGCCAGCTATCTTTTTTAATCCCACCCGGCGTGCTGACAACAAGGAACACATGACTGACCTGCAAGTTACAGGAGAAATAAAAAGTAGGGAGCAAATGTGAAGGTTTGACTGCGGCAGAAACCATGAACTCCACTTCATTTGTATTTATTCATCGAGTTCAGGCTTTTATCAAAGGTGAGATGAAGTTCAAGGGAAACAATGGCGTAATGTATTCAGTGGATTTCAATAATTTATTTAAAGGTCTTGAACCTTTTTCAGGCCGAGAGATTATTTGTGGCGAGAAAGAGAGAGGGGGATTTCCTGATCCACATGGATGATGAACATTGAGGTAAGTTTGCCTGGTCTAGGGCTGGGTTGGTGATCGGGCATACCAGGCTTTTCCCTGGTTCTTTCTTACCCCACAGGAGCAAATATGGAACCATTAAAATTTCATGGCCGCTTTTTTGTTCCAGTCCAACCATGACAAAACATAAAGAATGTGTTGCTGTACCATATTTACTGTATAAAGCAATTTGTGATTACGGCACACAGATGCTACAATTTAGTTCATGTTTTCACGTTCATTGCAACTTTAGCTTTGGTTGAAGGTAACAAAATATTTTGAAGGCATATAAATATCCCAGTCTGTAAAATCTAGAATAATGTCTCAGAAAAATGATAGTATTAAAAATGAGAAAAATAAATAATGCTCTCTGTACATGATAAATGATAAATCATAATCCTAGAATTAATGATGTTTTGATAGTATGTTTTATAATTTTGAACAAAATTACAGAGAGTTGCTTCCTAAATATTGACTGAGGTTTTTTTTGTTACATTTGGTAGAAATGTTTTAGAAAAACATTTACATACTGCACACAAAAAATTGACTAATTGACTAATGAATACTCATTTTCTTTTAATTACAATTGTAGAAATTTAAAATGTTCTCCCAGTATCTATGCTATGTATCCTGTGTATTTATTCAATGTTCTAAACCATTTTAGCAGTTTTCATTTCTGGACTGGAGTTATGCCAACTGCATGTTACACCCCAACTGGTTCTGGAACCAGAAGATGCTCTGTCTCTGAGTCTGGGGTTGCAATGGTCAGTAGGTTGTATTATTGTGCATGCTCAAAGATCTAAGTATTCTTTTGCACCCGAGATAGTCCCACTGCCTGTACATCTACACCACAACAGTGACCTTTGCTGTTTAGGCAGTTCATCATGTGTCTGGTGCTGCCACTAACCCTCATTGGATCTGTAATATATAGTGAAGATCAGTTGGGTCTAAATTTCATCGGAAACAATAAACTGATGCATCTCAGTGCCTGGTTTGGGTTAATAGGAACTGCATCACAGTTCTTGTGAATTGACTTTCATTTAGTTTTTGCACATACCGTATCTGAAATATCCTAAATTCACATTTGTGCTGAATCCCAGTAAGATATATTTTGCTGACTCCACCTAACAGGGAAATTATTACAGCGCAGGAGTTTCTTTTAGATATGAAGGCTTAGTCACTACAGTAGGTGGGCTTATGCTCAGAGCTGCTCTGCTGGCTTATCTCTATGATCACTGCTTTTGGCCAGTTCATCTTTTAAAGCTCTCTTGACAACCGGGAAGCTGCTCAAAAAGAAAGTACAGCTGGACCGGAGCTGCAAAAACCGTCTGAAGCGAAGTATATAATACTACACCTGTCAAATAGCCTAACACATAGGATTGCTCTGAAATAAAGGGGTTCTTGCTTTCCTAGTGGGGGACATTTCACTGAGATCCACAGCAACCACAGATACTATGCTCAATTTGTTTTTTTAATGCCATATCTGTTTTTAGGGCCACAGTTTTTCTGTCTGCAGCAAGACCTATACTCTTATAAAGTTCAGTTCAGTTTTGTTCTTTCAATTTTCCCTAATGCTTTGCTCGCCTCTCCCCATCACCCACGCTTTGCTCCTCTTCGCATCTAATGCCACTACAACCAAATTATGGCCTCTCTCCTCTATTTCCTATACTGCTGAATGCTAGCGGTGAAGAGGAGAGGGGACATATGCTTAGATACGGCATTGAGCTCTGTGACCAACCTCACCCCCTCCTCTCATGTAAAGTCTAGGGAAGATTTTTGTTCCTCTCGTCCAGCTTCTCAAGACAAAGTATCCTCAGGAGTGTGATGTCATGGAATGTGAAGACGGCACTTCAACAGCTCCAATTTGTAAGGCAGGCTTGGAAAGAACGCACCTGAGATTTCCTTTTGTTTTATTTCAGAAATGATACACATCCGGTACTACTCCAGCGCATTTGTCCCCCTTCTGTTCCAAAATGAAATCTTTTGTTTTTGATAGACGAATCTGACTTATACGTGTTATAGAAGGACTCAAAAAAGTTTGACAAAGAAAATTAGTGGATTTAAAAACTTTTAAATCAATTAAATACACTGATTAAATTGTGTGTACATTGAAGTGTAAAAAATAAATTTGATATAAATAATTTTTCATTACATAATCTATACAAAAAATTACAGTTGGAAAAATGAACAGTTGGATTTTTTAATTGGAAAAATTTACAGTTGGGTTTTTAATCAATTCTTTTGATATTTGTTCAAACAATCCACCAAAAAACTATTTAATGTTTTTAAAAGATTTTGATATTTATTGAGCTACAATAATTATTTTACAGTGTGTTTTGTGGACGTTCCTTTCAGTGTCTGTTGAATTAAAAAAAATCTAACATCAAGATCTAACAGCAATGTGCAAGACTGGCAGCATGATAAGACACAAAAACTTATAAATATAAATGTAAAATATAAATGTTACCACTTAAAAGCGAAAATAGTGTCATTTTCAGTGCAGTATTTGAGTCTGGAAAAATACAGAGCATCTTTTCTGGTATTTTGACAATTTCTCCAGTTCCATTTTCTACAAATAAATTTAAATATAAACAATGGTTCTATTTAAAATGTGGGAGAAATACTTCTAAAGGTTCCCAGAATAAAACAAACATTTTCCCCTGAACTTTACACAACAAAACCTTTCCTCTGGGTATGCGAGTTATATAGCTTGTAAATCTATTAAGTAGTTGAGTAAAACAAATCCAAATATTACTTCATCTCAGATGCCTGGCTTTCTGCAGTTTATTTGCATTATAAACAAAGTTAAACTTATTGTGATTCTTCTTATGTTGCAAAACCCTCATAATAAATATTCCATTGCTGACAAGTCTAATATCAATGATACTCCAAGATTAATGGTCAAAGTAAATCATACAGAAATAGGATCCATGTACCCACTAGTCTCCCAGGACCAAAATATGAATAGCATCAATAAGTCTTCATAATTACACATAATTAAATGCACTACATTCAAATGTATCCATCAGTGTTTAAATCCAGTGTATTGTAAGCTTCTGGGTTGATCTCAGTGTTTAATTAAAACCACTATAACAGCGTATCAAGTGAAAAAGACTGTATGAAAGCATTGCGATAATGAACCGCTCAATAACTTTCAGGGAAAACAGGATTCCATTGCTGTTTTGATTGAATGCACACTTCTTATGTGCGGCTTGAATGAAAGGCCTGTTTGGCACTAATTGGATTATTCTTTTCGCTCACTTGTGTCAGTGCCGGTATGAGAAATGGCTCCTTTTGTATCTGTATACGTGTGTTGATCTTCCCCATTCTTCCTCTCTCTCCCAAACCACCCATTATCAATCTGTCTAGAGCATGAAATCCTCACTCCAACGTCGCTTTTTCCACAGTTTATCTTTTTAACACTCCGCAGGCCGAACTCCAAGACTGTAATTTGTCTCATGCTTTTCTTAATTTCTTGACTACCATCTTCCTCCAGCTGAGAATGTCTCTCTCACTCTCATTTCAGTGTGCTTTAACCTCAAACGCTGGGGTGAAGTATTGAGTGAAGACATGCTGTCAAAAGGAAAAACAAGTAAAACCTTTCCGTGACTGAAAGCACATTCAATTGTTCTTTTCGCTTGAGAGCCTTTAGCTTCCTGCCAATATGACAATTTTCCATCACGGAAGCCGCTTCAGTCAATTCATCACACCTGCTCTAATCTACATCTCCTTGAATGGGGTCATTACCAGAACACGGAAGCTTCGAATCCGTCACACGGAGAAAGCAATGTTCATTGTCCTTGCCGAGGGAAACTTGTGATGGGGTGTTTGACCAACAAACCGTGGATCTGCTGAATTTGGCAGTGTCCTATAAACAAAATTAATATGAGATTGATGATAACGTCAGATGTCTACTGCTGTCACTTTTCATTTCAGTTCTCTATTTGTTCGCTTGAGAAGGAGCCCGGAAACCATCTTACGCCTGTCTATCTCTATTTGATCTATTTGATCGTGTTTGGCGAAGATGTTATAAAAGTAATGTCCTTCTATATCTATGAAGGCCACGCGATAGCTCAAAGTGAGCAGAACAGCAGGGAACACAGTGTGCGCTCTGATTGTCATGTGACACTCACTGTTTACGACAGGCTTCTGCAGTGCCTCTCCATCAATAAAGGACAAACACATCGATCTCTGCATCTCTCCTCCCTTCTGCTTTTAAATCTAAATGCACCCACCCCCTTTGGGCGCTCAGCAAGTGACTTCTGACACAACTGTATATTGATTGCTCTGAAATAATGAAGGCTTCATACTTTAATGCACCTAGTTTGTCTCTTTCGGTCTTGTCTTCTCATACATTCACATGATCCATCATCTCAGTCACTAGGTTTTCCATCTTTGTTCATTATAGTATTTTGTCACTGTTCTGCTAATTTATACATCCTCCCTGCTTTTGATTGGCAGTGATAGAAGGCCATCAATGTGTCTTTTTCGCTTTAATTGAAAGGGTAGTCAATAAGGTGAAAAGAAGTCACTCACTTACACAATATTCTTTTAAATGTTTTTTTTTTATTTTGTCGTGCTCTGTATCTTTCCCCTATAAAGATGTACAGTTAGCTATATCAACAGCGACGCAAAGACTATAAAATAAACAGGAAGGACGAAGAGAAGACAGACAAATTTGGAGAAAGACACGAAGAGGATAGAAAGGTCTAGAAAGATGGAAGAGAGGAGAGAAAGTGGGCACAGAGCTATTCTACAGGTCAAACTGAAGCATGGAAAGTATACAATTTATAACATTTACAATTATAATAACAGTAAGAATAACAATAACAATAACAACGATCATAATTGTCCAAATAATAATTCATAAAAACAGATCTCTTTAAGACAAATCAAATATATATTTTTTGTCGTTTTGTCAATTTTTTTTTAAAGATGACGTAACAGTAGTTTGTTCAGTTTTGCACCTCTAAGCTAATATTCTGTGTTAGTACGATAGCATCGCTCTGTAATGCGCACAAAAGAAAATCTTTTATCTTCTTAAAAGAGAAATTTCACTTTGTAGACTTTTTGTTTCATACAAATAATGACTTAAGAGATATGTTTCATTGTGTAAGTGTTTTGTGTGGTAGCAATCAAAAATTGTTTAATTTTCAGCACGTTCTCTACCAAACTCCTTCTTGTTTTTTTTTCAACGCAAGTCAAGCTTCAAAATTTCCTTCGGCGCATAATTAAGCCCCTTTTTACAGTGCGAGCCTTCCGCTCCGATTCATTCTACTCATAAAAGAGAACATGTCTAGCTCCTTTATTGTTAACAAACAGAAGTGGAGCGATTGAGGATAGAGAGGAGGGAAAACCAGAAAGGAGAAAACAGAGAATGGCAGGGAGAGGACCGTCTTTCAGCAGGATCACTAAATCTTCGGTAGGCGATTATGTGAGGTGAGTTTTGGCCAATTTAAGATGATAATGGAGTTGTCAAATGAAACATGGTGAAAGCCCTGTATGATAGTTTATGACGGATGAACTCTTAGCGCTGCTATTGGTGGATGTATTTTCTATTAGTTCAGTCTCTGATGTTTTGTCAATGCGCGGTTTTTCAAATGCTTATGTTGGGATATTCAATAGCTCATAAACCATTGCGGCTTCCTGTGGTGATGGCGTCCCAGCCAGTTATGGATCGGACCATTTTGAACAGACACTTTCTATCCTGGCCCTATAATTACAGCTAGTTGTCTCAATCTTACACACAAATACAACTGTGCGTGAGAGATGAGATGTCTTGTGGTTCCTCGCATCTCTTTTTATCATAATAATTATCCTCTTGTCTTGGCTCCTGCTCCCTCTCTCTCTTATTCTCCTGTTCTCTCTTTCCACCCTCTACCGTTCAAATTCTCCGTCCTCTCCTTCCCACTCCAACTTCATATGGCACGATTGTGAGGCTTCCCTTCGCTTGTCATAGTGGTGGTGTGTCTGTTTGGGAACGTCGTGTGTGGTGTGCAGTTTGCTGCGGTTCAGTGTTTCTGAAGTGTTCCAATAGGGCGGCGCTACAGCAAGTACTCCTTCTTGCCCTGGGTGGCATCATTGCCGTTGAGGAACGCCTCCTGTACCTCGCCATGTTCGTCCAAACCGCTGGCCTCATGAGTCAAATATGAACCTAGAGGAAATACAGACAAATGACAGATAAAGTTAAAGCTCTGTAACTTCATCATTTTGCTTATTCAAGCCAGTATGACTTTTCTCTCTTCTGCAGAACACTAAAGAAGATAATTTGAAGAATGTTGGTAACTGAACAACAGCAGTTCTCTTTCAAATCTATTGGATGGATGCAAAACCTTTTATATTTGGTTCATTCTTTAAAATAACCTCTTTCTTTTATATTTCATATTATATTTTACTGTATTTCTATGTATTTCTCTAGTAAGGTATTTCATGCAAAACAGTCAGATTTTTGATCTCTCTTCACTTATACCTAACAGTACGTATTTGTCTTACTTTCAGTCCGTCTGCTGAAAACTAATTGGCCTCTGGGGATTGATGAAACCGCGTTGAATCGTGTTTTCCCTAACACACGCATCTAAATCTTCATTACCTGTGTGGCATATTTCTGCCAAGCAGAAAAACAGTGTGGACTTCTTCTGCAGGACCAGCAAAAGTCATCCGCTGTAACTTGGAACCGTACGTGCACCAACTTTTAATTAATTGTTAAATTCATTGAGGGTATAATCATCCAGAAAATGTAACTGCATAGTCAGCATCCCAGTACAACCCTTTTATTACATCATGTTATGAGCCAACAGTTTGTCTTTGTGGCACGGGGACAAATAACTCTAATAACGTTGGTACAGGCACAACAGTGTTTAATTAAAAAATCGATCTTTTGTACGTGTGGTTTTATTTCTAAGTGTAAAGCTGAGGCTGATAGGGTCATTATAAAACGAGTGGTGTCACAGGCCCTGTGCGTCCAGAATTATGCATCAAGGGCTTTAATGTTCCTCTTTCTCATCCCCTATAAGAAACCTATGATTAATCATTTCCATTCTGCCTTCGAGCCGGCTCAAGGTTACACAGGATCAACCCAAAGCTCACAGTCTCTACGGTGATGGGTGAACAAACGGCTTCTGACTTTGATTGGCAGGTGGCTCTGGTCCCTCCCTCACCGGCCTCCGCCCCCAATTTATGGGTCCTGTGATCTTTTTTGGAAATGGTGACATACTGAGACGACCATAAGTTCTTAAGGCAGCGCAGGGATGAGGTAATTAAGTTTCTTCTTAGAGATGCGGTGCGATAAGAACGGCGAATGAAGGCAATTAAACATGAGTGCTATACCTACGTTACCCACATTTCTTTGGGCTAGATCTCTATATCACAGTTTTATCAAGACTTTCTTCTCTCAAATTAACACACATCCTCTTTTTCTGTGTCTTGCCTCAGGAACACAAGATGTACAATAACTATTCTTTCCTGCTCTTTATTCATGCATGATTCTGTCATGGTACATGTGGGATCTATATGATATAATATAATTTAAAAAAAAATGTACATCACAGTTAAAATGAAGAGTCTCAAATATTGAACTACCACTTAAAAAATTTAAAATTGACGACCTGTTATTGACAAATGATGGGTTGTTTCAATACAAAACACTGGGAAGTTTTAATCTACTTGTGTCAAAATCAACCATTTGAGGGTTGATTGTCCTGTTTTGAGCCAAGTAAGATTTTTTTATAGTGTACCTGATAATAATAAAACACAAGGCAATTTTTAAACTTTTCCCATGTACAAAAATGACTGTAGCACACTACTGGTCAAACATGCTGGGACACTTTTTAACTCATGTGTTCATAATTTTCCAACATTCTAGAATAAACTCATCAAAATTGTTATAGACCTGTTTCTCCAGTTTTTTTGTTTTTAGTTTGAAATTTTGAATAAATATTGTAGTTAAATTAGTCAAAACAAATGTAGTCACTTTACCTAAACATATACCTATAAATAGAACATTAAAACTGATAATGGACTTCACAGTGATCCCTTCATTTTACCTACAGCTGTACAATATAATTAATATATGATAACAACATTTTCAGAATAATCCAGAGAATTAATTGCTGTACAAATAAATTATGGCACACGTAATTTCATTTGATTATACATTCCTTGTTTTTTTAACTTGAAGGTTGCAAACCATAAGATAAGATTATTCATAACAGAGCAATGAAGCCTTGCATCTGTGCAAACAGCTGCACATTATGTAACACTTAAAAATGAAAAACTAAAGTACTCCAGATCAAATTTGTATACATTTCTTTGTTTGGTTGATCACAAAGAAATGTTTGTAACAGTAACAGTTCCTTGACCCTAATGACTACCACAGTCGGCAATGGTAATCAAAATGTCCCCAAAACTTGATGTTGTCCTTCGAACTTCCAAATATCTTATTTTGTGTTCAAGAGAGAAAAAAATACAATGTACTTTTCCTACCATGGAAGTCAATGGGATCTGAGAACTGTTTGATTGCAAGCATTCTTCTAAATATCTTCTCTGGGTTCATCCGAACAAAACAAGTATACAACATTTTTATTTTCCGCTTTACTTCCTTTTAAAATGGTTTACTCTACATGCCCATTTTCCCACCCCGATCTGATTCTATTGCTATTAGTATTCTTCCATTCTCTTTGTATCTTGACATATTTATCTGTGCTTCTCTGTCCTCTGAGAGGAAGGTGTAACATGTCAGTGTGTCACGGCCGGTTAAGTGCGTGTGGACACAGGAGGTCACCTTTCTGTCGGACGGAGCACCAGATGGTGATGATGAGTACGCAGATGATAGTAAACACCAGCAGAGCCAGGATGCCCCCTATCACAGCATACGGAACTGCACTGTGGGTCTCCACAACTGCCCCAGGGTCTGAAAAAAATAAAAAGGACACTTTACCATTTGAATTATAACCACTGCGAGAACATGGAAGACATCATGTAAATGCATTTTACGTGACACTTCATCATCTAGATATTCATGTATATTTGTAGTAAACAACAGGGAATGTTGCAGAGGATAGATGGGTGGAATAAAACAGAGTTTTCAATCACATTTCTGGACAGATGGGAAACAGTGAGATGCAAACAGAGGCTGACTCAGAACCATTGTCATACAAACCTAGACAACAGCTTTTAATATTTAACAACCTTATTGCACACACAGTAGTGGGTGGAAAACAAGACAAGGATACAGAAGTTGTATGGGGATGAATAGGGATGAATAGAGATAATGTCATGAAAAAAGCTTGCAGCCACTAGTCAACAACACTGACAAGACCTGAATTGACAAGTTCCTAAATAGGAGAAACATTTAAACAAACAACAAATTAAACTGTAAAAAAAATGTTTAGAACATAGGAGTGGGAGGTCTGGAAATGTTCCTGCTTCAAACAAATTTCTCATGATGCCAGTAACCTGGCACCAGCAAGTGACATTAAAGCAAGTGAGAACACTCCAACACACTGCTTCTCTGTCTGTTATTGTCCTTTTCTCTCAATCTGTTCAAGAAAACAGTGCTTTTTATTTTATGTTCTCCCTGGCTAGCATGATTGTGAAGAACAGCAACTTTAAATGAAAAATTAGATGGAAAATTACACAGATAGAGGAAGTGACCACAACGAAGGGACTGAGAGAGGACATAAAACAAAAAAAAAGAGAAAAGATGATAGATAAAGTGACAATGCAATGTGAAGAGCATGAAATAAAAATGTTAGAAATGGATGACACATAATCTACTGCAGATCAGATCGACAGAAAAAGACTTTTCACACTGTTCTTTACCCTGGGTTACGAACCTACCTACTTACTACCTTCTTATAATGACTTTTTTTTAACAATAGCAATGACTCTTGGATAACAAAACGTATAATTTGGAAAGTATCATTGTATCAGGGTTTTGCTTAGTGTTTTCTCATTCATGGCTTTCAAAGCTATCAGTTGTGTGTCCTTTAAGAACCAACTTTGTATAAGATGTTTCTTCTTACTTTAAAGAAAACACTCAACTGAGATTATTGTTGACATGTAGCAAGAGCAAAAAGCTTGAACTAATGTGGACAGCATAGCTTGGATAATTGGCTCTAAGAAAAAAAAGAGCTTCTTTTGAAACCTCAGACTTGCTTAGATTTGTTACTGAAGCAATTGTACGCTTATTGCAGTTTGAGTCGTTGAGACATTTTTCAAGAATCAGTCTCTTTTGTTGCTCTCCAAAAACCCAATTGCTGTCTAAAAGAAAAATCACTAAAAGAGATTTTCTACCCATTAGATGCAAGAACAGGGTTGGCACTAGGGTTAGGTAAGGTGGCAAAATGTTTTCAGTAGAACCCGAAATCTTTTTTATTAAGGTGCCCTCTACCAATCACTTAGGGGCATTTCACATTAAGCATATTTTGTCATTGCAAGTTTTTTGTACTTTAAACAGAATACATAAATAAAGATTCTTATCAATGCCACAGACCAATTTTTTTTAATTCTAAATGGTTTCATTGAGAAAATTTAACATCTAAGGAATGTAAAGAGGTAAGTAAGAGAGGGTTCTTTAAACAATCTTTGACTGAATGGTTCTTTGTGGAAACAAAAAGATTCTTCTTTGACATCACAGTGAAAAACATTTAAATACTTTTATTTTGGAGAGTGTACAAAAAGAGTGTACAGTTTTGGAAAAAAGCAGACACACTCTTTTTACAGACACAACGGCATCACAGCAAGCTAAATATATTTAAAGTATAATCACTTTAACACACTTCAAATGTGTGGTGTTGCTTGACACTGTGCTGAGGCGATGTGCGTCATGCTATAGAGTAAAGTCAAGACCGTCAGTAGCTCAGTGGGGTAGGAGTTTCAATGGCTCTCTACTGACACGACCCCACTTCACACAATATTATAAATGTAAGCGGACGCTCTTTCTTTGCCTTGTTTAGCATACTACTCTTCATCCTAGACTCTGAAATGCTAAAAAGAAACAGGGCACAGCAGCTTGACACATACTCTAGAGAGCAATGCTGGTGCTTCAGATGACAAGGACACTTAGAAGACAAAAGAAGTGTGTGCAAATGTATCTTAAGGAAAAATAATAAACATAAACACATAAATGTAACAATATGGAAAAAAGCAGGAGGAATCCATGTGCGTTTATGAGTTGGAAACAAGATTTGCAATTCCTAAGGGAAATATCAGTGGTGTTAACATTTAAGGTAAAAAGAGAGAAGCGTGGGAAGGCAGTATATTCAAATATATGTTACGAGTCAGACACATATTGACAGTAATATGCAATACAGATGGATGAGCAGGTAGCTTCGATTTCTGTCTTTCCATTTAAAACACCTAGAAAATCATCCATCACAATGCAGAATACCCAAAAATGCAAATAACATCTTCACATCTGTTTGATTTTCAACATTGAACAATCAACACAAAACGATGACAGATATTGAACAATTTCAAAAAGCTGTGAAGGAAATGATGAAATATCATAAGATGGAAACTTGATATGACAGGTACATAAGTCAAACCAAAGATATATATAACTAGATGCCACATTCACAGTTGCATTCGTAAAGGGATGCTATACGTAGATCGTCTGCCATAATGGAATGCTGCGAGACGGTTTGTGTTGCCAAATCTACGGTATTCCTGTGCAATTGAGCTACTTTTATATTGTTGTTGCACATTATTTTTCCACCTGTTAACAGTGGAATCACTTTGTTTAAAATTAAGTACAACAAAATGTTATATTTAATTATCTTCAGTGTAGGACTAGAATTTGCAGAAATGTTTTCTTGTCCTTTTATCAAGAAGCTGCTTATTACGGAATTTTAATGAAGTCTATTCTGCGCTCTTACTGTCTGTGTATTTTCAATGTATACTCAAAGTCAACCATATCAAACTGTTTTTTTTTAATATAATGTACTTTTTATCAAGGAAAATAATGTATGTTTGCTAAATTATATTTTTTTAGATCAAAAGTTTTTTGTTGTTTTTTTGTAAGATATGATTAACCCATCCAGTGAGTAGTGAACAAACACACTCAAATTCTTGAACACACACACCCGGAGCAGTGTGGCAGCTATCGCTACAGCAAGCAGTGGTTAGGTCCCCTGTCATTACCTGCCAGCCCTAAATATCGAAACGGCTACCTTGTGATCACGAATTTGACTCTCCTACCACTAGGCCATAACTGCCTATGCCTGTTTTGCAGATCTAGCAACCATGCAAAGAGGATCCATAAACCTTCATAAGCAAGCTGACTTTTTATTTATACAAAACATTATATGCTGTTGTGTAAACTTAAATGCTATATTTACTAAACCAGCATATTGCAACAAGTATTACAATTTAAATCCCCGTGTTTTTTCCAGTTAGTTGCTCTGTAGTGATGTGACATATTAGCAGTGACATCAGAGGACAGTTCCAATGTGGCGAACACGTTTACATATTTAGAACACTCAAATGCGGCATGTAGTTATGAGTCAAAAATCCAGAATGTGAAAAATCAATGTTTCTGGCGTAAAAAACATAACCAGTAAGGAAAGTAAGCAGGAATGAAGAATCAGAGGAGGAGAGGTGATGGAGGAAGTGTTACCTTTATATTCCTCCGTTATTTTGTAGGATGGAGGGGTGGGTAGAGCAATGGCAGGATGAGAAGTGGGTGAGACAGACACTACAAGGGAATGGCAGTGACACAGGGTTATTCACAAACTACTGCAGCTAAATACAAGCTCATGCGACAAACATGCATGTGTGTGTGTGTGTGTGTGTGTGTGTGTGTGTGTGTGTGTGTGTGTCTGCGTGTGAGAGAGAGAGAGTGAGAGGGGGAGAGAGAGAGAGAGAGAGAGAGAGAGAGAGAGAGAGAGAGAGAGAGAGAGAGAGAGAGAGAGAGAGAGAGAGAGAGAGAGAGAGAGAGAGAGAGAGAGAGAAGGAGAGGGTTTGGGGTCAAGAGTCTCTGTGGGTTGCGTTTGCAACCAGCAGGGTGCAGCAACTTCCTGTTACACCCCTCAATTCCTCACCACTGAAAAATACTGCAGTTACCATGCACCAGGGGTTCTGTTCTCTCTCTCACACTGTAATCTTCAATCCCTCCTTCCCCAAGATCATCAATCTTTCTGCTGTGCTCACCATCCTCCACACCTCTAATATAAGCACTAGCCTCATCACTCTTTCTCGCTCTGTCTCGTTCCACTCAGAGGCTCACAGCTACTGTTTCTTTTATCTGCATATGAGACTATCACCTTTATACATAAGCTAGAAGAGCGACTAGTGTGTGTGTGTGTGTGTGTGTGTGTGTGTGTGTGTGTGTGTAGCCTTCAGATGGATGAACAGAATAAAGACTGATCGATAACTGGGCACAGATCAATATCTGGAGGCCACCCGGCATGTTCAGAAAGAGAAGCTAATAATCTCTCTTCCCATTTTCTCAATGGGTGTCACTCTTGTATGTGCGTACACAGACTTTGTGTGTAAAGAAATTATTTATAATCGAGTTCATTCTTAATTTAAAATAAACAACCAAAATCATCTATGCGCCAAAAGTCACAGACTCCCGAAACAGCCAGGGTCTTTAATCATTCACATTCTTTTACTATATCACATCCGCTGTTTTCCGTTCCTCACTTTTTATTCATGTTATTTCTTCGTTTTTCTAGCACTTCTCCCATAACTGCCATTTAAAAGGCGTTTCTTCCTTCCTGCTTGGAAGAAGACTGCATCATTATGGCTCAGTCTGAAACCTAATAAACATTTTATCACACAGATGTCAGAGATGTTGTTCCCTGAGTTTTGGGGACTTTGGGTTTTGTGCCGACATTATACAACCAATGACAGCATACAGACTTTAAGTATATCTTTATGTGTCTTGTTCTAATCCAGCGTCTATCCATCAGGCAGCATTCATGTCATCAACTCAACGCCACTTAATATTCCTATCATGACTTACAAAAATTACATCCTTCTTTTCTCGCTCCCGTTTTCCATTTTCAGCCTTTTTCCTGAGTTTCACTTCATTAATTAATCGCATGTGTTGTTTCTCCCAATTAGAACTCGAGCTCATTACTGTCTGCATCTCTCCTGCGAGCAACGCGGCCTCCATCTCTCTCTCCATCACGCTTTCCTCTCCATTCATTTCAATTTCGGTGGCTCTCTGAAGCAGTTCGATTGTAATGGCTTTTATTGGCAGCGAGGTCAATCATGTCAAAGTGCTGCTTCTGTTTTACATAAGCATGTCTCCGGGGGGTTTCAAGGTCTAACTATATGGCCACTAAAAAGCATGCGTACGTGAAGGTGAACACACATACCTATAGAAGCTATAGGACCTTTATAGATGCTTTTATTTGTGGTGGAGAAAGTTGGTTGGTATTTCCAATGGGAGTTTTGTTTGCTATTAAACACAAACTAGAAGAATAGAAAAATGTAGCATGTTGACAATGTGGTAAAAAACAGATCTAATTTGCAGATTCACAGAGCATATCAGTCAGCAAAAATGTTGCCAAACAACTCCTCGTCCTTAGTCCTTTGCTTTTCCCAAAAGACAAATTCAATGATTTGGGGGGCATAGGCAAAGACAGGACAGGGGCTCTTTTCATATCAAATTATTTGCTTGGGCGTCCCCTGAGATTTCTCTATGCTGTTTATGTCCTTTGAGAACAGTTCTATTAGGGCCTAATTACAGTGTTTCCCTATGATGATTTTACAAGAACATCGTCTCAGGTGGGCTTAAGGTATTATTATTGTGTTATTTGTTATAGACTTTAAATCATACCAAAAGTCTAGACTGTAAAGAGTATTTTTTCAAACAAGAGACAGGAAATTAGGGCTGGTAATAGATTTCAAACAAATGTTTAAAAATAATTATTATTATATACTTGTTATATGTTATAAATATTACAAAGTATGTATTTGTGAATAACAAATCAAAATATTATAATTATTTATTGTAAATTAATTATATTATTAATTATATAAATTATTAATTATAAATATGATGAAAATGAAAGATTTGAATAATAAAATAGATTTGAATAAAAGAGCTGAACTTTAATAAATTCAAATCCCACAAAGCCATCCCAAAATTTTGGGGGTAATTCATGGAACAAAAAATTTTCATTTCAGAACTACAGGAACCGTCCGGCCTCTGTAATTGTTAACAAAGGCTTCTGTACCGAATATTAATTCTTTTGACTCAAGTGATCAAATTCTTATTTGACAAATTAATTCTTAAAAAAATCCTAAAGTGTGATTTCATAAAATCATACAGAAGTTTTCTTTTTAAATTCTGTCTCTCACAGTGCAAATGCACCTATGCTGAAAATTTTAGGCCCCTCCACGATTTCTAAGGATACTTATTGAACTCACTGTATCAAAGAAGAAAGTTTCTCTGTGTCTCTCTATCACCCCTTTCTCTCTGGTTGTCTCTCACTACCGTGTTCAACTTTCTAAACAACAACCTGTTCAAAAGCAAACTCTTTCCTAAAGTGGCTGTTTGCTTCTCGTTTTGCACTTCATGGTCACTTTAGACAGACAATAAATCTGTGGAAAAAATGTTTGTCAGTGCGAAACGGAGAGATATTGAGATCAGCCTCCTCTACCCTCAGCTTCATTGAGCTGTCACAATGATCGCTGATTCATCTTCAATCAGTCACTTCACCCCACTGAACACGGGACCTCCGGCAGGTGATGCGTGAATACTGAGAATGAATGCCTCAGCTGGTGTTGGTCTAGTCTGATCTGTTTGCTTGTTTTGAATGATTGTGGGCACTTACTGGCTGGTTAAATACCAGTACCCATCTAACCATTATACTGTAGGGCTGATTTGAAATCCACACAATATGAAACAAAATAGAAAGGCTTGTTTTGTGTACAAGAGAGAGAGAGAGAGAGAGAGAGAGAGGAGGGGGACGAAGCGAATCTACACAGTAAGGGCCATTCTCTGAAGAGCAGAGGAGTTTCAAAGCTAAGAGTCGCACCTACACAGATCTGTTGAAGACAAAGAGAGAGGGAGCGAGGGATAGAGACTGGATGAAAGATGACATTCCCACCCACCTGCTCTCTCCGAGCTCTCTCGTTAACAAGCGTGTTTGATGGCTGTCGCCGCCGTGTGAAAAAAGAAAAGAAGAAAGAGAAAGAATGGAGGGAAACCTCTGGGGATCTAATTTCATACAAGCTTTCAAAATACATTGCACCTCCAGCGGTTCCAAAGAGAGTTGAAAGGCGCCGTACCCTGCACGACCAATGGGGACAGACATGGGCGAGAGGGGGAGGATGGGGGATGCTGGATTGTTTTGGGTCAGCGTGGAAACAAAGATTTTATTTGGAGCTATTGATACAGGAATGGAGGATGATAAATAAGTTTAAACTGTGAATAATTTAGAAAAACAGAATGGACGTGTACTTTTTTTCCTTACCGTACACCAGCAGTGTGTAGTGGTCAGCTGCACGGCCGTAATTGTTATGCGCCTGACAGAGGTAGGTGCCGTTGTGTGATTGGCTGAGTCGGGACATATGGAGGATGTTGCCGGTTTTCTCCGCCCTCTCGGGGAGAGATTCGTTTACCCGTGACCACTGGATGTCACGAGGTCTAGAAGAGAAGACAGATGTTGTTTTAAAACAGAAGAAGCATTTGCATCTAGAAGTGATGAAAAGGAAGTATGTGATCAAAATGGCTTGAAATAATGAGGAAGTTGGAAGAAGAGTGAATATAAAACAGGTGAATAAGAATTTGAAAAAAATCAGCAGAATTCAAAAATAAAAACTCATTATTTACTCACACTCATGTCATTTCAACTTACCGTGAGTTCCTTTCTTCTGCAGAACACAAAAGAAGATACTTTTAAGAATGGTGGTAATTGGCACCCATTCATATGCCTTTGTTTTGTATTTGCAAAAGTGAACGGGTGCAACTGGGGTTTTATAAGCAACTTTCTTCAGAATATCTTCTTTTGTGTTGTGTGGAAAAAGAAACACTTAATGATGATACATTTTATAATTTTTTCACTTCATAAAAACTTTCACTTTAACTAAAAAAGACATAAAAGGAAAGACATGCTTAAGAAACATTTCCCATCATAACACTGTAAAATGTAAATATACCACAAGTGAGATAAAAATGACAAAAAGTTTAGAAAAGAGAAAAATCCAGGAGGTTCAAGCAGATAACACCAGGAAGACAGAGACAAAAGAGCGCAAAAGGAGGAGATTATCAGACACACACACACACATACACACACACACACACACACACACACACACACACACACCCACACGCACGCACACAAGCACACAAGAGTAGTTGTGAGGTGTTCCATAGTAGCAGGAGATACACTGAAGTTGTAGGGCAAAAGCCTAAGGCTTATGTTCTGAGCCCCGCGAAACTTCTCATCTCTCATCCATGCTGACTGAAACACAATCCCTCCATCATCACCCACTGTAATCCCCCCGGACACTTTTAATTACAACCTTCACAGGACCCCGAATCACACACACTTGACCACAAACACTGAGGATGTGCATTACGGGACAATAGACCCACCCCTTCAACAAAACCTTGCAATGTTTAATTGGTGATTAATGTCGGACGAACAGGATCATAATGGCTTTATAACCAAGCAGCACGAAGCGTTGTACCATGAGTTCAGCTACCATAGAGAAGCATCTGGACTCATCCCTCATCCTGCTATCACGGCACTCGTTTATCTCCACCCATCCAGAAACGCACGTTCCCGGTGGGTGGGCGGTCTATTCTCATTTCTCATCACTGCATCCCTTAATCGTCAAACATGTCCCTACAATTAAACATTTACAAGTTTCACACGCTCTGTTCTTTCAGCCTCCCCATATCACATAATTCACAGACTGTCAGGGTCAGTGTGCACAACGGGAGTCATTTGTGTCTCTCATATGCATGTGCAAACAAATATTGTTGTATAGGCCGCTTTTACTGTGTTAATGTAGACATTTTTATATATCCAACAACAAACATCCATTAATTTGTATTTCATGTCAACATGACAATCAATTTTCACCTTTTCAATCTGGTAATACACAAGAATTAACAGAAAATCTGTTGATCATTTTTCATAAAAGTTAAACGTTTCTCTAGTGTTATCTTAACATTGTTTTATTCACTTATTCATATGGGACCCTGGCTGTGAAAACCGGGAAAATCTAATTCTGAGAAAACATGCATTAATGTTTGATTTTTATGAATTAATTTCAGTATTATTCCAATCTTTCATCTGGTCTTACTCAGTCAATATTAATATTAAATATTAAATATTAAAAATACCAATATTATATTATCATGGAATGTTCTTTACATTATGTGAAATGATTGTATATTAAAAAAGTATCACAAAAATATTTTAGTTGGGTCATTTATGTATATTAATAAAATATTTTAATATTTTATTTATATTCATTCAATATTAATATTAATGTGATAATTTAACTTGAAATGTCATAGTGTAAAAACTTTTGATGTCATCTCTGATAAATAGGTTAAATTAAGACTTATGATCTTGATACCGTTTCATTTTTACATTTATGCATCTGGCTGAAACTTTAATCCAAAGCACTGGGCATTCAAACTTAACATTTTTCATGTTCTCTGAGAAATGAACCCACGACCTTGCTAACGCAATGCTCTAGCAACTGCCAAAACCTCTTTTGAGTTATTTTCTTTCCCTTTCTCCTTCATTCCTTAACTTCAGCATTGAATGACTGACATTGGCAGTTCCTCCATCCTCTCTATCTCTCCATTCCTTCATCTTTCACTTCAGCCGAGGTGCCTTACGAGACTCCAGAGAGATTTAATGGCTTGACGCTCAGCCGCAGAGGGACAAGGACAGATAATTAGAAAAAGTAGGAGAGAGCTTTCTGTGTTTCTCAAGCTGTTATAATTTAGCAGGATTGAGACGATCCATCGTAAGCGCTTTGGATCAGAAGTCAAGAGCTGCTCTTGTGGGACCGCTTGATTCGTTTTTAAAGCACATGTAGAGACAAAACTTCACACAAGCTTTCACATCCATCAAAATCTCCCACGCAAGAACCCAAACGGCAGCTATAGGAAAACAAACACGTTGGTGTACACTCACAGTGGATTTCCAGTAACGGAGCAGGTAAGACTGAGGGAGTCTCCCTCTCTGAGAATGCCTTGAGGGGGAATGATTTTCACCGTTGGAGCAACTGCAGAAATAAAGAGAGAGATGGAGTTAGGGACGGAAAGAGGAAGGATGAGAGGGGAAGTATTCAGGCACGGAGTCAACAGGTGTCTGATACAAAACACTGTGGGTTGAATCTTTAAAATGATTTTCTGGACTCTTTAAATGTCTTTATATACATTGTGTGTTTTATACATCAATGTATGAATGCCATATAGTTAAACTTTATTATTTGTATCTGTTAATAATGTATTTAAATGAAAATCTACATTAAACTAAACCTTTAACCGAATGCTGCGAAAAACACTTAATTTATATCTAAATAAACTCACCTGCTGTGTGGATTTTCCCACCTGTACTTTCAATTAAATTCACCAAAATTAAAGTGCAGTTTACCCAAAAATGAAAATTCTATAATCATATACATGCCCTCTTTACATTTCCAAACCGGTATGACTTTCTTTTTCCTCCACCTTACAAAAGAAGATATTTTAAAGAATGTTATTACCCGAAAAATCACTGGTCCTTATAATCTTCCATTGTATGAACCATGCAGGTCAATGGGTACCAATGGTTTTGTTTTACAAACACTTTTCAAAATACCTTTTAGGAAGTCATATAGGTTTAAAATGTCAAGATGACGAGTAAATGACAGAATTTGTATTATTTTTATTATATTATATGAACTATTTCCTTTCTTAATAAATGTTGCAGTATAGGAGAGAAATTAATCGTTTACCAACAGGGATGACAAGTCAAACAAATTCATCCCATTTAAGGATGACAAAAAAACATAACTTTGTGACTCATATTATTTGACGAAATTGATAACAACTCTGTGATGTGTAACAGAATATTCCGTCGTTTTCATTCTTTATCATGGCAGTAAGATGTAACACAAACAAACAAACCTTGTTAGAGACGTGCCAAGTGAACATGTTTAAACAGATGGGGCTTTAGTGAGCTAATAACAACAGCTAATCAGTCTAATATGGCAGTAGTCATGGAAACGTGACGGCATTATTGGCTCACAGTGTACATCCAGACTGTAGTGACGAACTCGCTTCTGTCCCACGAGCGCCGGGTGGGAAGCCTCGCAACTCAGCGCCGCTCCATTATCTTTCCTCTCCACGGGGATGCGGATAGTGTTGGACACGCTCACGGTCTTCCCATTCTCCTGCTGTGAGATCACACCTGAAGAAGAGAAAAAGAAAGACAAGAAAAAGCAGCAGTAAATAAGTTTTCTCCAAACAGTTTAATGTTTTAACACGAGTTGCATAGTTTTGAAAAGATTGCATGATAGTGTTGGTCATTTCAGACAGCACGAATTTAATGTTGCGAACATAATATTCCTCAAGAGTTTAAGTTTTAATTTGATGAAGAAAAAAATCACAAGTGAACGAAGAAACCAAAGTAAAGTTGAGAAATAAGAAAAGAGGAGATGAAAGAGAAGGGAAGTGTAGATGGGGAGAGCAAAAGGAAAAACTAGAGTTTTGACTGAAATTTGGATGCTTGCAAAGTTGGACAGACGCTTTCATCAATGCCAAACATTTTGTGTTCAGAGCTTCATTCTACTTTTTGGCTCACCAGCAACAGTGGAAAGTGTTTTTTTCAAAATCATAACTCGCCATTTTTAGTTGCCACAAAAAATACAATTTGTATTATTAAAGTTGACTTTATGCAAAAAATGACTTGATTTAGAGTAATTTTACTCGATTTGACCATATTGAGCACCCATATTAGGACTACATAAATTATATTAAACAATACTTAATCTGCGAAAGTCTGTGAAAAGTTGATCGCAACAGTTTATGTTGGTCAAAAGCTGTTCTCACACAACCTCATCTAATAACATGATGACTTATATGCCAGATAAATGTGACCTCTGGTCCATGCAGCCTTCAAATAGAGCGGCTCATGAGAACAAGAGATTTCATCAACACGTCTTCATCCATTCTTTTTATTGCTCTTCCTCATGACGACTTGTGGTGTGTAGCATCTATACCTGTCAACATTTGGCTAACAAAATCTGTGATCAAATTCCAGAAGTGTCACAGGGAAAAACGAAAGTGGAAGGTGGCGACAGATCTTTAGACTTCCGACTGAAGGAGTGCTGTCCGTAGTTTGCATTGCGATGACCAAACAGCAACTAAACAGTATATATAAAACAGCAAACAGAGTGCTAATGGGAGTTCAAGAAAACTAAGATTTTAAATTTTTTTTATCAAATCTGCCAAAACGGCTTTTGTAAGTGCCTTCCTAAGCCGCCACGGCCGAAATCGAGTGTATTTGGCATGTTGGCTGGTATTAATGTCATACCCTGTCTGTGTTTTCCTGGAATCAAACCCATGACTTTTGAGCTGCTAAAGAAATACTCTACCCTTAGCTACTGAAAAACATTTTTCCTACCAACTGAGCTACAGAAACATATCTAGTAACAAGCCAGACCTTTCAATTATTTTTACTCAAGTGGAAAGGGGTTGGCTCTAAGATCTAAACTTGATCTGAGACATGTCTCATTGAATCTATTGTGGGAAGGCCGACACAGACACACACACTTGATCTGTTTCTTCCAATATATCATCCTAATCAGCTAAAGATCCTCGTATGTGACTGATCTGGAACACCCTACATAGGCAGCAACTGTTTTTAGCAGAGTTTGGCATTGGTGTGCTGCCTTTCCCACATCCATTAAACACAATTTGCTACCTCCTAGTCGACTGCAGGTGATTTAAAGGTAACATTTTCATTCTCCAGAGCTTTCCGTTGGCCCAAAATTGCCATAGACCAGGATGAATCATCACTACTTTGGGCTTTTTTTCCCAGAATCTCATAATTTTAAACTCATATATCCACCGTGAGGTAATTTTGCCACTGTATAGTACCACACCAGCATATAGATGTCTTCAGTAATAACCAACATTGACTAAAAGCCACAAAACTCTAATTTCGATTCCATGAGGTTTTTAAAATGCTGCCTCCGTAGGCAGCTCCCTAGGTTTGGGAAAAAGAGCATCTATCTTGTGTCTGCAATCAATCTTTATATTCTAACAGCCCTGATAGCGCACCAAGCCTAAAATCCAACTCTGCACTTTCTTTCTTTCTTTCTTTCTTTCTCCATTTCTCTATCTCTGTGTTTTTCCGAAAGAGAAAAGCTGAAACAGACACACAGAACAAATGTGATGGCAGTGAGAAAAAAGGCAGAGATAGAGAGAGAAAGAGAGCAGAGTTGCCAGAAAAGAAAGGAAGGCACAGATTGGTCTGCACCTGGATCCAGATTCTGAAACAGGAGTGTGTGGGTGTGTGTTTGACAAATGCTTCTTTACACACACGCAAGGGACAAAGATGGACAGATGCATTTTAAATTCAACAGTGTGACAAAGTTATAGAGGAGAAAATGTGCCACTGAGCAAACACGGGTAGGAAAGCTTGACATTTACTGTAAAGTCAAAGCAAACATGCACATATGTAACATGTGTCTGTGATCTTCTTTATGTGTTTAAACATGAGGTATATATGTGTCATATGCATGTAAAGAATATGATTATCACATTTGTTTTGTATTACATTTACATTATGCCTGGCATTTTTATGTTTGTTCTTGTGTGTAGACCAAACAATTCTGTTCCACACAATCCTCTTGGTAATATGTTGCCCCTGTAATTTAGTCTGAACTGGCCCCAACACACACTCAAACACACTCACCAGGGATCTCTCTGCGGTCTCGAACCCAACGCAATGTTGCCGGAGGTTTGCTCCTTGGAGAAACGCATGTAAGTTCCACCTCTCCGCCCTCCACCGCCTCTGTCTTCACCTCCACTATAGGCACCTCGGGGAGCACCACCACTGACAGCGTGGCCACCTGGTGGTGTGTGGCATCGGTGTAAAGTTGACAGAAGTAGCCGCCCTCGTCGGACACACTAACATTAGTTAATGTGATCCGCACAAGCCGAGGCGAGAAGAGAACCATCTGAAAGCGGTCGTCTTTCAGTGCTGTGAGAAAAGGGAGAAATAGAAGTAGAATATGTAAAGATGATACAAATATACAGAAAGGGGAAATAACAAGAATCGGGAGATGAGAATCTGTAATGTTTAAAAAAACATATTTCCCTTTTTTTCTGTAGAACACAAGAGTTTGGCAAGTGAACAGAAGTGTGACACAATTCATTCTATTGGACACAAAAACAAGTAAAAACCTAACATTCTTATAAATATGTAATTTTTTGTCCTGCAGAAGGAATGTCCTGTTTAAAATGACAAGAGGAATATGGCAGTATATGGTTAACTTTACAAGTAAAGTAACAGGCCTTTTAATGCAAACATGTTGCACTATTGTTTGCTAAAATTAACAACACTGTTTAAGTCCATTTTCAACTTTATTTCAAAGTAATAATCATTTAATTTAAAGTGAAAGTTTATCCAAAAAATTTATCTATTTGTGAAAACTCTTAAATCTCAAATAGATTACAAATTTTGTACCAACCTAGTTTACAAACCTACATTTCTTGGTTTGGTTTGAACACAAAGATATTTGGAGGAATTTTTGTAACCAAACAGTTTTTGGTCCCCATTGACCTCGGGGAGCACCACCACTGACAGCGGAAAAAAAACTTTTGACTGCCAGAATAAGGAAATTTGAAGAATTCTGTAACCAAAAGGTTCTGGGGCACTTTTGACTGCCCTTTTTATTTTTCCTACAATGGTAGTCAGTGGGTTTCAAGAACTGTTTGCATTTTTCTAAATATCTTTCTTTTCCAAATATCTAAGCAATTCCCAAATACCTTTCTATGTGTTTATCAGAATAAAGACATTTATACATATTTGAAACAGCTCAAAGGTGAGTAAATGATGACAGAATTTTACTTTTTGAGTAAATTATCCCTTTAAGTGTCATGTTATCTACTAATTTCATTCCCACACTTTGCTTAGAGTTTACTCTTTACGAAAATAAATTTTTTTAGCAACTAGCTGTTCAACATGAGACGCTTATAAATAGTACTGAATAAGTTTCCATGTTTTCTGTGCTTTTGGGATGTTTCCTTCATTATTTTAATCCATGCGATTCAGGCCTAAAAACTTTATTCTCGTAATTTTTTATAATCATAAAACTATTATATTGGCAAAACTAAACCTTTTCACAGAGGTTTTTAAGGGATACATTTCTAAGATGATTAAAATATTTTAGTTAAGTGACTTTTTAGAGATTTCTTGAAAGCTAATACAAATTGTCTACAAAACTGAATCTAGTTTACATTTATGACATGAGTTATAAAGATTTTAGCATATAAGCTTTGTAGGAAATTTACCATCAACACCCTGATTGTGTATGCACGAGATATGTAAATTTTGCTCTTTCTTATCGAAGCACAGTAAATCATTAGATAATAAAGTAGATAAGATATATTGCCCTTTGAGAAAAACCTGTATTTTGACCAGCTGCTTTTTGACAGGCTACTTCATCAAAATAGCAGACAAACACAACTTTTATTCTTTGGTTAAGCATTTTCGGGTTTGTAAGTAAAAATAAAGTATAATAAAAATGCATTTGGCAATGGTATTATTTCAAAGCGACTTGCAGAGCATTTACACGATACATTTTACAGTATTAACATTCCCTGGGGCTTCAACCCCTAAAATTGTGTTGATATTCAAACTTCACCTTAGGAAGAGAATCCCATGACAAATGAAATGAAAACAAAAAGTAAATCATGAAAAAGAAAAGTACCAAGAAAACAACATTTGTTGGTGAAACACTGAGAGAAAGCAGAAAACAGCGCGATTGAGTGGAGAAAATGATTTGTGCTTTGAAACACAGTAGAAAATAAAATCAATCGACAGAAAATGATAATAATAACAAATAATGATGCCAGTTGCAGGAGCTGAACGATGCTTTTTGGGATAAAAATCACACAAACCCATTTCGTATTGACTGGTGCTAAATACTGCTTTTCTTCCTTCTTCCTTTTAAATCTATTTGTCTGTGGCTTACTGTGCTATGGAGATACGACCCTTTGCCATCAGCCCACTCAAAGATAGCAGCCCTATGCACTGAATCCATAAGATGATTACTGCTCTCAATGGGCCGACAGCTTTCTCAACACCTGGGCTTTTGCTGCCTTTTTTGACTTTTCTGTTGGAAAGTGTGGGTTTGCAGAGAGAGAAAGGTACATGCGAGTGAAGAAGTGAATCAATAACAAAAGTAATGAGTGAATCAGTGAATAGATGACTGCTTTTTCATGACATGTGTATCTACTCACTCCATCCCTGTTTCACATGACAGGAATAAAAGACCCCAGCAAAAGGAGATAAATGCCGTCGCTTGAGCTAAATGGCAAGGAAATGTCAATGCATTGTCCAGGCTGGCGTCACCTTTAGTCACGCCTCATTTACATACCTGAATGATCTAGCCAATCTGAATGAATCTGACGGAAAGGGCCACGATAGGCCATTGTGTGAATGACCGCTGAGGGATATTTACAACCCGTCATCCACTAAAAGACTGTTATCAGGATTCATTAGTTAGCAAGAAGAGGATTTCATTTAGTGTGATTTTTCCGTGCATTCAGACCAGAGCACTCAAACAGTAAGAGCAGCCAGGAGCTATCATGGTCACGGCGTTAAATCCACAGATATTAAAAAACCCAAAGATTATTACAAAAAGCGTGTCTGGATACAGTGAAGTAAATTCTACGGAAGAGGGGTGATTTAGCGCCTACAAAATGGCCCAATTATGTTCACTTGTAACAGCAGGGTTCACAGACACTATTTTAGCGTCCTCTTTCTCTCTTTTCTTGGTTTTGTTCATGGCAGAATTAAGTATGCCATCCGAGTTCTCTTCCGAGTCAAGGGTTACAAAGGGTTGGATGAAAACATACTGCATATCATGTTAAACGGGGGTGACAGAGAGGCATCACTTAAAGGCATTTCAAATCTGAGCAATGTTGATGGCCGGAAGGGAAAAACAAATGTTTTTGCATGAAAGCGACGTTTAAAGGAACTGAATAAGTGTAATCAGTTGAAAAGGATTTCAAGAAGACTGATGGCACCAGAAAATGATAAAAGCTAACCAGGATGAAAAGAGACTCCAAGGTTGTGTTTAACATATTTAACACTTACCAGCACTGCGAAACAACCATTAGTGGATAAGGAATGCGTCAGAATTACTGAATGTCAAGGAGTGCTTAAGTTACTTCTGGTACTTGCTGTAAAATGCAGCATCTGACGTAGCAGAACAACTGGTGACAAACATCACAGCGTTATGTCCTTTATTATTTAATATCGTGTTTCATTAGTTGATGAAGATTTAGATTTTTTCGACTAATGATCTGCTAAGCGTTATATATTTCAATGAATGTTGGTACAGTTATTAATGATGTGATTATGAAGTTATTAATTCAAGTCCCCAAAACTTTTCTCATTTGCCAAATCTCGTCGTTTTCTTAAACTTTTCACTGCCTGTCTTTGTTTTATAAATGGCAGATCAATGAATCAATCTGAATGACTCATTGATGTTGTTATAATTTTTTGTGGTCCTTTTTTCAACCCACTAATTAAACCTTTGTATTTTATTACAGTCAAGCTTCAAAGCAAATTAAACAAAATGCAGTATGCACAACAAAGTTTGGTGATGCCTATTCCTAGAATAGAACTTTTAGAGGAATAGTTCAGCATAAATATATATTTTCATAATTTATGCAACCTTTTGACATTTCAAACCTGTAAACTTTTCTTCTGCAGAACAGATAAGGAGATATTTTATAAAATGTTGGTATCCATAAAGCTGCTGATTCCCATTTACTCGGTCTTGTACCCATAAAATAAGAGTCAGTTTTTGGTTGCCAACAATTTTTAAATTACATCTTTTTTGTTTTAAGAAAATAGAATGTCAAAAAGGTTTAAAAAACAAGTGGGTGAGTAAATGATGACAGAATTGCCCTTCTTCGGCTGACCTATCTCTTAAAAGTGTATGTGGAAGATGCAGCACGGCTTACCTCGTGTCCCATTGAAGAACAGCGTTTGTCTGCGTGGGTTCTGGATGACCACGATCGAACCATCATAGTTCTGGAGACGACATGAGATATGTGCCGTCCCCCCCTCAAGAACAGTGACATTCTCAGCCTCCACAGCCTGCCCCCGCGCTGAGACAGAAAAGAGACAGAGATTTAATGGGACATCTCACTCATTTAAATGAATGAATTATAAATGCATTTTGACGGACAGGAAAAAAAAGTTGGCACAAAGGAGCAATTCAAAAGGTAGAGATACCTCGGTGACCAATTAACACATAGCTCACGTAACTACCTTGCACTTAGAAGTGTGAACTATGCAGAAGAGGCAAAGAGAAAGAAATAATGAGAGACTGACAGATAGAGAGACGTAGCGAAAAGGACAAAAAGAAAGAAAAAGGGTCCTAATTAAGCGGCGGTAAGACCAATAGCATCATTATCTTTATCCATTACTGCAGGCCTGGCACACTTCTCTCCTCCATCTGCTCGGCCTGACACTCAACTCTGAGAGCTCTAGTAATGACGATTCTTTTTTTGAGAAGAGAACTCGGATCCCTCGCACGCAGAGAAAGCGAAACATTACTAATGGCACTTTCGATGCTAAGTCTGTTTACAACATCTTAATGGCCATTTGAACACAACAACACTTGTGGCATGTCGCTGTGGCATTTGTTGTGGCTAATGCTTTGCAGCCATCATGGATTGTTGATATTTATTTGCGAAGGCTGAAGATGAGGACATCGCCGCTGGATTGCGAGAGCCCACATTGCAGAAACCCACGGCACATCATTAGCCTTGTTCTTCGCTGAGAGCCTGTCTATGGTGCGTGGTAATGATTCAATACCATGACAAAAGTTTTTCAGCGGTAAAGTGACTCAATCTGATGACACCATCTTGACAGATCACTAGGGTGATATTGTCACATTGGTGGAGATGTGTTGGGTCCAGCAATGCACGGTGGAAAAGACTAGATGGGTGACATGCTCAGAGTGACTGTTTGGCATGACGCCTGACATGATATAGAAATGCGGTCGGGTTGCTGGATGTCAGGACTGGAATGATCACCCATGTTTCTTGTCTACATCTGCTCTATTCTGCTGGATATTTGTGAGTTGGTGCCTGGGCTCGGTACTGGAGAGTGTAAAACTGTATACAAGAGTCTATGACCAGTAGATAGGAAGCAGGTTTTTCATTATTAATGAAAATGTTACCATAAAGTTATAAATATGAATTATAAATTATATTACAAGAAAATAAATAATATTTTTTGTAACTCAGTATTGTTATGTCTTCCCTTTTTCTTAAACAGCTTGCACTTGATTCAAAAGTTTGTTAAAGAAAAGCACAAAGTAACATGATCAATGTCACAAACTTGCTTTAAGATTGGTCTCCATTCAAATTCTGTTGCAATACATTTTCGAAAACAGCATCTTACGCCTTTCAGTCTAAGCAGGAAAATCAGAATTCTCGTTCAAGCAGCTGACATGGTCAATGTCAGGAATGTACTTAAAATGAGATTTTAAAACCCTGCTTTTCAACAATCACCCACACTTTTGAACCTCTTTGTATCTCGAAACCAACGCTTGAAAGAGCGTTTTCCGTGCATGACTCATTTCACACAAAAGCATGGCATCAACATTGACTCAAAACTTCTCTTTGGGTGCTTCTGGTTAATAGTCAGAAAGCAGGAGGCCTCTGAGAGTAGTGGATTTCTTCTAAATGAAAGTCTGTGCCAATGTGGCGGCGAAAAGACAGAAAAAACATTGTATTGAGATGCGAGACAGAATCTTCCGTCATCCTTGGTCCATTTCTCTGGTTCATTTAAATTTAATCCTGTCAGGGTCCATCCATCCTGAAGCCCCCTTGTCTTAAATTCAACAGAGAGCGGGTTAATAAAACATTGACAGGTGAGGTGTTAAGCCAAACCAAAGAGCCGAATAACTGCGAGACATTGACTGAGGACATCTTGAAATTTTGCACGACTGCTATTGTAATTGCGGCCATTATTATTTCTCTCCTCCGCATCAATATTGTGATTCATATCAGGACGATCGGTGCCGCCATTGCCGTCTCAATTATTATTCTAATGACTGTTATTACTCAGCACTCGGGCGTCCGAGGAGTTGGCCGCCATTGTTTTAATGGCTCCTAATTGTTCCAACAGCACTATACATCAAGACAAAACGCATGAATGCAAGGAAAGCAATTAAAAACGTAATTCCTACCTAACACAACTCAAACAAGTGTGGCCAAATTCCCAACAAAAGTAGCTAAATGGGTCTGATTGAGAAGTCAAACAAAACACAACTAATTGAGCATCCGTTAAATGCACTCCACCACGCGCCAGCTGTCTCCTCTTCATGTAAATGGCCGTACAGAGGGGACGCGAACAGGAAGATATATGGCGCGGAGAGAGGAGATACGGCTGTGTTGCCAATAAGCCATTCAAGAAATCTGCCAACTCACTGATGAAGGAGAGAAAGCGACTAAGAAAAATCGACGGAAAAGTATATCGTGGGGGCTATGAGCTTCAGATAACCTGCGTGGGAGTTGTGCAGGTCATATCTACACATTGCTTGTACAGAGGTTTTTGAATATAAATGGCCGTGCCAACACAACAAACGACCTGCTGGAGATGAAGAAACTTGACCCTTTTAGAATCAAGCCATAATAAAATACTCCACTCGCTCAGAATTGGATTAAGTAAGGAAGTCAAACCATCGATGGCAGGCCGATGTACAGACGTTATAAAAAGTAAATAAATTAAGAATATAGGGGGTTAGGGTGAAGAAGTTACAACGTTGGCCTGTTGAGGGCACCCTATCAATACACAACATAACTGTTGGCACACTCACAAATGTCCTTCAGGAATATAAAGGAAAGATTTTTTAATTTACTGCATCTTTACAGTGAAAAAAAGGGGTTATTATTTCTGGATGAATAAGGAAATAAATAAATAATAGGAGTGAATAAATAAACAAGGCCATATCATCGCAATGTAATGGTCCAGGGGAAGCTGCAGTGAGTTATGCTGTATGTAGGTGAGTTCAATTTAGAGAGTTGGTCGAAAGCCAGATGCAGAGTTGGCATGTGAACAACCACCCTGCACAAGATTAACCAGCTGAATTATAGCAATGGAGCCCTGGGACACCCGTGAGGAAACCTAACACACACACACACGCATGGAAAGTGGCCATATATTCACTTTTATAAGCCTTGAATGTATTAACAGATATCCAGACAGAGGATCAGGACCTCCTATGAGATTTACGTCAAAGTTTAACAATACTAGCGCTATCAAGACATTAAGACCCTAATTCAATCTTTTAATCCAATTATACTTCAGTTCTTCTGCTTCGCTCTGTAAGAGCCTGATATCTTCATAACTCACAAGGTACTTGATCTCTCTTTCTCATGTTTAATATTTCTAAACATGACTCTCCGTAAACTGAGGCTTCCTAAAATCATCTGTTCATGTCATCCAATCTTTGGAATATATAGTTTCAATGCAACAACATGAACAAAACGTAACTTCCAGTGCACAATTATTAAACCGCAAATTTCTGCATACAATGGACTACAATCCTAGACAAAAATAAAATAGTAGTCAAATTCTTCAAATTGTTTGTGTATCATGTTTTTCTATTATGGAAATCAATTGTACCCAAGAAATCTCAGTTGCTAACATTCTTCCAAATATCTTTGTGTTCAACCAAGAAAAGAAATTTATACTTGAGGGTGATGACAGAATTGTAATTTTTGGGTGAATCTTCCTTTTATTATGAATATAAAATAAATGAAATATAAACAATTATGTTTTTAGTCACACTAGCCTGGTCAACAAACAAAGACAGGAAGTTTACTTCTGGCCAGGAGTGTCAGTAAAAAAACGTACAAACTCTGTGTATACAGGTTTGGCTGTGTTCATATATGAGACAAATCACATCTGTAGAGTTGTAATGGATGAGTTTTTGAGGAGTATCTGACAGGCTGTGATTTTTTGCACCTATCTTGGACTCACATACCCATCTTCATTTCTGCCATCTGTATAGAAGCTCAAGGTTGGCCAGTACTTTAAAATTCTCAAACTACATTTTAACCATGTCTGGCAACAAGAATCATATTTCTCTTTTAGAGGTTATTCAACGATAGCCATGATTTTGGATGGAACACATTTTATAATAAAACAAATATAACAACCTTAAACTTTGCTTTTCTAATCTGTTGAGTACTTGATTCCGCTCTTTAGTTGCAAAGCGAAAGCCACATGGCCATCACATCAAAACATGCCCCTTCTGGACGACAAAGACCCCGCTCAAGTCGAGCAAATGACATTGACAGCTTTCTTTTACACTACAATCCCTCTTGATACGAATCAAAGCGAATAATCTCATTCTCTGTCAATCATTTCCAGTTCAAAAAAGAATGTTCAAAGCATAAATAATGCATAATCCCCAGCAAAGCCAGTATTTTACTCTCTCGTTCTAGGTCCTTCTTCATTTCTTCCGGCTCTGTGACTTTTCTCCAATCCAGCACATTTCTATCCCCTGCCCTTCTTTTCCTCGCTTTCCGCTCCGCTCTAAAACTCATAATTCCCTCTCCTACAGCCCGCTTTTCCTCACTAATCTCATTCCCTCTTTCACACCTACACACGCTCCCCAGCCTCCTCTTCTACATCAAGCCCCCTCTTTTCCTTCATCCTTCCCTCTTCTTTCTCCTCTCAGCCCCTCACGTAAAGCTCTCTTTTCCCTGTAAAAGCCATCATTTCTTGGCTTTCATTCTTTGGTACTTGCGATCTTTAAGGCATATAACATTCCCCTGCTTCCGTGTCTTCCCCACTTTATGTTTTCTTAACTTTCCTCTTCTTTATCTCTCTGCCATGGACTTCTCATCATCACTCTGGTCTCTTGCGCTGTCCTATCTCTCCAGCGAGGGCCCTGTTTATTTCCATCTCTCTCTTTTAGAAACGTGATTTGTTCTGCAGCTAAAGCTTGCAGTATAATCATCCCCTTTTGTCCGAAAGGAGAGAGAGGGTGCGGGAAATGGGAGGGAAAGAGCGATAGGGACATGCAGAAAGCTCAAGAGCCAAGAGAGAGGAAAATGGACCGAACATCCATCTCTTGTCTCTTTGTTTCCCTCACCCTAATTACATCTAGTTGACGCTCATTTCTTCCATTCTTCTGCTCATGATGTTATACGGAGCACGGAGGGATGGGCCAACGTTTCCAAAATAAATTATATTGGTAATTTACTGCCCACGGCCTCCTGATGTTCATTTCACTTAACCTGAACTACTCGAAACCTAAACGTTCCAAAAGACTTTAAGCAAAACAAAACAAAAACAAATCATTTTCCGCTCGTACATTTGTGAAATTACTTGTCATGTCTCATTGATGTACTTTCCAATAATGATCAGAGTGCGGTCCACTGTTGCTATGGTTACCTCCTCCGGCAATTCTGTGATGCTATATGTAGAGTTTATTTAAGTGAAGATGTGAATTATATTAAGACTGTAACGTTAATGACTTTTGATTTAAACCAATGATTAGTTTTAACTTTGAGAAAACATAATTGGGGGTCAAAACCAAACACTTTCATCTTTTAAGTACCACTTTCCTTTTGTCTCTTTTTTTTAAAGCTGTACCAAAACATATTTTCTTTCAGCATTGCATTTTCTATTTATGATGTTTATTCTTTCATTCCCAGTTCCATCTGTTCCTCATCTGTGATTTCTGCCTGCTGTTCTGCTTATCTCTTCCCCACAATACAACTGCTGCACTCTCTCTTTCTTTTGACCTTCATATTTTACGCTTTCCCGTCCCATCACCATATTTCAGTCATATCCTCTCCTCACCCCATTTCATCCCTCGCTTTCTCTCTCTATCCCTTCAATTCTCTAGATGGCTTTTTTCATTCACTCCATCAGGTTATTCTTTCCCTGATATCTGCGGATTCGTGTGTGTGCGCTCAGCGGTTTTGGAGCAATACGGGAGCCATTGTGTCCTGACAGGCTGTTTCGGAGTTACATCGGGGCGCTGCAGAGACATTTACAGTCAGGCATAACAAAGGGGGCTTGCGGGAAATTTACAGGCCAATTACACCAGGCCAGCCTGCGAGAGTTAGCCTACGGCCAGCACAGAAATTCAGACCATCACAATACCAGCCCTAAACACACATTCATCTAGCCAACCTGGCACACATCCCCATCAGCCTCTCACATTTAAACCGCAGAAGAAAAAACTGCTTTATTGGCGAGAATTACATAACAGCAATTGCTGCCAAAGCCAAAGACCATTTCATATCCTTCTCTCTGTCTCTGGTAGACGTACACACACACACTTTCATCTTTGTTGCCATGACATGAATACAGGGCAGGGTCCAAAAGTCTAAGATCACTGATGAAACTGTTGAACTTTTTTACCTTACAGATTTAACAGTATAACAGTTTAACTAAATATATAAATTGTATAATGTTGTAGCTTTTTTGCAAGACCTCCTGTTGCTATATTGAAGGCTGACACAGAAGCCAACATGGTGATCAAACGTGATCTCTGTAGTCACAAAGTAGATTGAGACCTTTCCATTGAGCTCAATAAGCATCTTATGTGATTTAAATGTTTCAATGAAATCTTAACTTTTAACAAGGTCAATGTCAAAAATACAATAAGTTTAAAAATCCAAGATAAAGCAAAGATATAATGTGTTAAGAAGAAGCTCTACTGCGATTACAATGGATTGGGGGTGGAACACCACACTCAATATGACCCTCAATAATTCCTACATTCCATTAAACAGTTTGAATCCACATTTGACTGACTATACATTTGACAATAACTAGTAAATGTTATACATGAAAGCATAATGAATAAAAATAACCATGTTCATTTCTAATAATATTTATAAAAATATTAATGTTATATATTATTTGAGTTCAACAGATTTATTTATTTACAATATATTGATACTGAAGTTTTCAAAGGCAGTAAAATAATTGTACTTATAGTTTCAGTCAGCATTACTATGATGTATATATATGTTCAGAGGCATTGCAAACATAGTCGCCGAGTGGAAAAACTCCCATTAACTGACTGATACAATGTCAAATTATATTATTAAAATATTTAATGTTAATTTCAGATCGAAATATAAAGCCATGTTTACATTTGAATTCAATATGGTCTCAAACTTTGGGCCTCTCTAAACTATATTTACTTTTCACCTGCTGACAACAAGGCCCAGCAACCTATTAAAATTCAGAGGACAACAACAAGATAAGTCGGAAGACAACAAGTAAAGAAAGTCTGTCATATCATCCACAGGGAGTGAGTCAGAAAGAAGGAACATTGAGAGCCTGGTAGAGTTATAAATGGAAATACTTGGGCAAATACTGCAATTACACAGCAAAACGGCCGATCAAAGTTTCCTCAAGTGCTTTGAGGCTTTTCTGAATACTTGTACTCTTTAACTCCATAAATCCCTCAGTGAGTTTGAGGTTATCCTCCATAAAGCTGCTGTCATATCTCCTTCCTTCATGCTACGTCTTGTGTGTCCCCACTGAGCCTGTTCTCGTTCTGTGTCTCGCTGCTGTTTTACAGCGCTTTCCTTTCTCCACAGTGTTCTGCTTATTTTAAGGGATGTATTAACAATTCCCTCTCAGCTGAAGGCTCTTGTTTTACCAACCTCAAGCCCCCCTTGGATTTTAAAGCAAAGTGGGTTTTTATTCAACTTTTCTCGGATACTCAGAAGGATTGGTTTCATTAAGTCTCAAACTACTAATATGCACAAACACATTGCTTTGATTTCACCAACGTGAATTCGCTGACCTTGGCAGTACAAACACATCTTTTTTAGTCCTGTCTCATCTCATGTCGGGCTGTCACCGGTAGCCCTTAAGAAATATAAAAATAGGTGCATTACACTTCTGGTTTCTGTCCTTTTTTGATCCACACTCATTCTCTGATCCCTCAATCATAAATCTGCCAGCTGGCTCAGTCTTCTTTCTTTCCTCACTGTATCCTCCTTTCATGGTCTTGCTCCCTCACCACACTCGCTCACTCTTTCCCATAAATTATATTCCTCTGAGGCAGAGTGAGAGAGAAGGGCAGAGAGAAGTTTCCGAGGAGACAATGACTGTTGAAACTAAAGTGAGAAAAGGCTGAAGTCGAGAGTGAAGGGAGACGAGAAATGAACGCACAGAAAGGTTACAGACAAAAATTCATTCCGAGTCCTGATCAGAAATTTCGAATACCAAGACAGCAAGAGGAACGTGTAGATTGAAAACTAGAGAAAGTGGGAGAAGTGGAGATGTGACACTCACGGCTGAGGGAGAGCAGAACGAGAGATCGCAGTAGAAGGGAAGGAGTGAAGGAGAGGAGAGGTCGCCGGGCTGGACTCATTGTGTATTGAGGCTCAGTAGTTGATCAATGAGGCCTCTGTGGTTGATGACTGCACAATTCACCACAAACTCACACACAAACACAGTAAGGCCTCAGATGGCTGAAAAAGCAGCAAAATAACTACACTAAACACAGCAATAAGTGCAGGGGTACCTAAATCAATTAAGAGTAAAATAATAACGAGTGTAGTAATAGCCAAACAATGCGACTAATTAAAATGATCCAATCTTCACATTTAAAGAGTGCAGAAACAACAGAATTACTAGCGAATGCCAACTTCCACACTTTACTTTCTGATTAATGCTGCCAAACTACTTATGAGCACTGAAAGAAAAAGCTCAATTGTTAGAAACCATGATATAACTGTAATTTGTATGGATATGGATGAGTTTTATCCAAAACTGTAGAAAGCTTAGAATGCTGTTTGAGGTCACATCACATATTCAAATCCCAAAAAGCCTGTGATTATAAAATTCTAGTCTTCCCTCTTATCTGTTTGAGAGCTCAATTTGTTTTCCCCTTCACCTCATTGTAACACACACCTCTGTGCCAGCACGTCACTGTGATACCACAAACATAGTTTGGCACACGGGAACACCATAAATCGGTATGCTATTCTAGTCTGCCAACTATTTCCACCGGATTCTAAGTGAGTTAAACTGAATTAAATTGCGAGAAATCCAACTACCATGTTTAACTAACTTCAGAAAGACAAATTAAGTATTCCACACAAATACTGATGTAATTGTTGTAAAAAAAAAAAACAGGTACAGTACATGCTTATTACGGTGTTATTACATGGTAATGAACCCAGAAAAAGATCAACAATGTATAAAAGTTAAGCGCACATAAAACACGACATATTTAAAGATTCTGCTCAATGAACTACACACAAAGTATAAAATGTGAAAAACACATCAGGAAAGTCCAACCCAATCCCTAATGATTAGCGAGTCGTGAGCTTTATCCAGAACCCTGAGCCTCTGTGCAGGTTTTCTGAAGCCCAAAACAGCAAATCAAGCTAGTCTTTTAAGCACAGCATGATGCTGGACACAGTTGGGTGTCGCAGCGTCCCACACACACATGCAAGCACATGCACACACTGACTGACAGAGCTAATATCCGTTGTGACTGAATAGGGGATCACAAGCCCAGATCTCTGCCCAAGGTAACTGCAAAGGCCACCTGATTCCAAATCGATTCTCCCCAAACACAACGTCCCACTTTCACCAAGGATGGGTCAAAATTAATCCATCTCTCCTTTCCTCTTTCTCCCTCTTTGTTGATCTGTCCATCCGTTGATGGTCACGAAGTTGATGTTCACCTCTGTTATTCGTCTGTATTTTGTTTTCGTCCAATTTTTCTTGGTAGTCTTCAACTCTGATCGATTAATCTGCTTTTCTAACCTCTCTTAAAACTGAACAGACACGACTTGGGTAGCGCAATCTTATATATACTTGAGTTTATGTGTGTGGGTTTGCGTGTGTTTGCACAGATGCATACTGCACATATCAGTTATTTTCTAAAGGGCATGGGAGGGTGTAAGGCTACAATAGCACTCATTCAGAATCCAAAACAGACAGTCAGTCAGAAAGTCCCTTTCAATTTCACCCTCATTTCTACATTGGCATTCATTTGCAAAAGCTCCGCAGATCATTGGATTCTTGCTGATCGGCCTTTATCTGTCTGCCACACAGAGCATGTTCATGGGTCACGAGGGCTGCTTTAAATGAATGAGTTTTATGTTGTGATGTGCAGTACATTCTGTATTATTCAACTACACTATGAGCATGCATGTGCATGTGTGTGAAAATGCACTAACCTTTGAATGAAAGTGTTTGCTCATGAATGAACAGCATTCTTTTTATTGTGTGTGTGTGTGTGTGTGTGTGTGTGTGTGTGTGTGTGTGTGTGTGTGTGTGTGTGTGTGTGTGTGTGTGTGTGTGTGTCATGTATGCATAATGTCTTCTGCGTGTGTCATGTGACATTTATTGTGACATTTATTGTGCGTATATATACAATATTTTGTGTGTGCAGGTATGCACATTAACGTGTGTGTGTTTGCGTAAAATATTACGTGTGTCATGGGTGTGTTTGCACATGTACATATGACATGTGTGATCAGTGGGGTGTGTGATTGTGTGTGCGTGTGCACATGTCATGTATGTGTGTGTTCATGAACATTGTACTGTGTATTATGCATGAGTTATGTATGAATAGTATTGTGTGTGTCTATGTGTATGCATTCATGTAAGAACAGTTTCTTGTGTGTGTGTCATGTATGAACAGTATTGTTTGTGCGTGCGCGAACAGTATTGTTTGTGTCAAATAAAACGTGTCTCTGTAAGTGTTTTTGTAATGGATGTGCTCTATAAAGTGAGGTGTGTGCATAAGAAACTATACTTCATAACAAGGTCATTTAGGTCATGCATCTGGTAATTAGCATGTTAATGTTTACGCTTCAGGTCTGACACAACTGTTGGATCACATGACTTCAGCTGAGATTGTTTTATGATATCACCCTAAGGTAAAACTCCTTTGCTTGGCTCCACAACCATCTGAGATGGTGTGTATTAATCTAGAATGTTAACAAACAAGCCAAAAATTCTTGCAAATCAACCTGAAACTAATCAAGTCGCCCTCAGGCTGACAGAAACTGTAAGCGAGCGTGACATGAGTGTTTCTGCAGCATTTATGATAATTCAAACTGCATGAATCTGGCAATAGAGATATGTACGCTTTCATTTCTCACCCGCATCATCTCCGCTGCGTGAACATTCCTTCCATTCACACCCTGGGTTAACGCCGCATTGGACAAAACCAGCAGGCCACTGAAGTGATACACTGTAAACCATTAACATGAGGCAAACATTGATTTTGCCATTTTATTTCCAATGGACTGAAAGAAATCATTACTTTTCTTAATTCGTGTTTGTTTGGTCTTTAAAACAGAATAAATACTTTTGAAAAGTACAGTAGTGCAACTTTAGAGAATTTATTTAGAATTAAGCTTATTTTTCTCAGTTCCTAGCCAACGCTTTTTCCTGTTTAGCATAATTCTAGCTAAATTTGGCAGTAGGGGCAGATAGATAAACTTAATTCAAGATCTATTCTCTAAACGCTAGATATAATTTCTGATGCAATTTGGGTTCAAGTTATTGTAACCAAGAATTTTAATGAGATTTTTTATGTTGTTTGAGTCCTCAACTCTACATAAATGCCAATAAATTGATAAAGAATGCATTATTATTTATGTCTTATTATTTACCCTTTTGATTCGCATCCCTCCTCAAAAAACTCACATTTAGTTGCTGACTCTTGTTAGGCCTGCCTCCCAGTGTACTCTAATTGGTCAAACAGTTTAGTCTACTGTTATTGGTCAACTAAGCTGTCAGTTACTGCATGACCACCAGTGACGAGATGACATTAAATTAAATGAATCCGGTCACTTCAGTACGGATCACTGACAACACGTCACGGAAATAACTGGATGCCTACAATCCTGGCGTTTGCTGTAGTCCAAGACATCTGATTTCTGTCAAAGATAATAACTTTATCATGAACTTCGAGATTTGTAACTTCAAAGGCCATTTACAGGTACTAACACACACACAAACAAACACACAAATGAAATGAAAAATAAGATTTGAATCTTACAGGCACTTTAAATATTTTACAGAGAAGCAAGATGGATTATTGTAGCCAAAATAATTTTTCGAACACTAACATGCAGCCTTGCGAACACAAGAAATGGATGTGTTTTCAAGAGCATTTGGCTTGCCTTCAAATTGAGCGTGCACTCTTTATCTGCCTGACACCTTTTTTAATGCACAGATGTTTTTTCAATTACTTTGATCCTTTTGTCCTTATTGAGTTCCATTGCTGCTAACTCGACTGTGTCCCACAGTTATAAGCAGCATGAGTCTCTTTCCCTAGTCACCCTTCCCATCCTTTTATCCAAATTATAATCCAAATCATTTTCATTCTGGCTTTCATCTGGGCCATTGGAATCAAATGCTGCCAAAGGGACCCGAAATAACAGCTGCATGAGCGCTGCGTTATAAACTGCCACATGCTTCATATGCTGTCTCTGACCTGCCTCTGCTGATACTGTAAACATTAAAGCTCTTTTACGCTTAATTCCGCACCTATAGCGTGGGCCAGGAAGGCCCGAGGCAGGAGGTGGGTGTCTGTGGATGCCAGAATCCTGATGCATCAGCAGAAAAAGGTGGAGGATAGTTCTGATGCACTGATCCTGTGTTCTGCTTATCAAAGATTAAATTTGTGCTTTGTCCTTGGGGCTATGTAATAATGCTTGTGGGTGGAGGGAGTAGTAAATTTACGCCTCTTGGAGGAGAAGGAGGGTGTAGTAGCGGGAGAGAAAAATGAGTGAAAGTGGCTCTGGGTGAGTGTGCAAGACTGGCTTTGCATTACTTGCTCTCTTTTTCGTTCTCACGTTGTTTGTTACTGCCAGGCTGTTATGCCAAGCCGGCACCCATTACTCAATCAGACAGCTTCCTTCGAGCTCTTCTCATTAAAACCTCACGCAAACTCTAAACCTACCGGCACAATTATCACCCTTTATTCACAAATACAAGAACAAACAGGAAGGTGGATGTGAAGAACACAGGCGGGCAGAAAGACAAACACGGCTACTGTCTCGCTGGGATGACTTTAAATGCTTAATTTAGAGATGAGGTAAACAGTTTCGCAAACACACACAAAGCCTGTTACAGCACTGAACAGGTATTTAGCCCTAAAACTACAACATGTACAGTCATTCTTTAACACAACAAAATAAATTGGGCATACTTTTTTTGTTGTATCAACTCAATTACAAGTTACATCAACTAACCATGGACCAAAGTTTTAATGACTAGTAAGGCCAGGTTAATTGTACTGTTTAAAAGTTTAAGACCACTGGTGTTTTATGAATTTAATACAAAATTGGGCATGATTTTGCAAAATGATTTGATATTCTGAAAAAACGTGTATTGCTTCTACCTTTGCCGTCCAACGAAGGACCAATATAAACTGATATAAGCGTGTCTTTGTGTGAAAAAGAGACACATTTTATTAACTCCTTGGATGGAGTTCATGTTTTGTTACTCAGCCAATGTTTGCGGGTCTCGTGAGGCAAATACAAATTTTTGTACTTTTTAAAAACATTTGAACATTTTTATTTATATATCTAGGATAGTGGAGGCTGACAGGAGCATGAGGGTAAGAGACGAAGTGTGGGATCGAGACATGACCTGTGTCGGAGCCAACAACTCATATAACCACTGGGCTAACAACCCTGACTACTGAAAAATACATTCTGAATGTTAAAAAATCTGATAAATAGTTTAAAAAACAAACAATATGTTTTTTATGAAAGTCATAACAATTTATGATATTGGTGAAACAAAAGTGTTTAGTAATTATATATAATATTATATAATAATTCTGAAAAAAATATATATAAATAAAGATAATTGTGTCATTTATATGGTTAAGTATTTCCAACAGTACATGTACAGTACAAAATGTCATAATTCTGTTTTTAATAGGCAGGGTCACATTTATATGTATTTCCACCACTGTGTGTTCAACTTACATATATATTTTTATTATGTTACTTGTTTCTTGTCTTGGCACTAAGGTCGTGAACTGGAAGTTTTGTAACAAAAAAATTCCTTGTGTGTGCAAGCACACCTGGCAATTAAGCTCATGCCGATTCTGATTCTGATATATATTTCAATTTTTTTTAATAAAAAAAATATTTTGTGTTTAGTGTTGTCTGGTGGTTAGAGATTTTGACTTTTCCAAAAAAAAAAGCAGAAAAACAGAATCTTGCGAGTTTGAATGTGCCAGCAGACAATTTTCCAAGTGTCCTTAAGCATGACACCTCACCCCCGCTTGCTCTGAAGTGATGATTGGCCACTGCACAATACTTGTAAGTCACTTTGGATAAAAACCTCTGCCAATGAATAAAATATAAAATATAACAATAATTTGTGAGGGACTGTACTCAAACCTAACTACGATTTGCTCAAATTGATAGACAGCCAACAAATTCCTCCTCCATTCCAAGTGCAACAGACTTCAGATGCTTTGTCTCTTTTCAAAACAAGACATAACCAAGACTAGTGCAAGGATAGTGTTTCTCATATATCGTTTGAATATCGCACGTCAATGAGAATGTTATAAAGTATGTGGCAATATTGATGATGTAAACCTTCTGTCTAAAGCTATCAACTGTGACCAAAGTCTAGCTAAGACATCTGACATGCCTTTAACCAAAGATCCCATAGAGCTCATATCATACAATCCGACAAGTGTGTACCCGGGAAACACAACACGGAATCTGGTCAGTCGGAAATGCGTTCTAAGCAGCTCTGAGAGCTCCGTTGTGTGTTGCTTCCTACGAGGATCAGAGGCTTTTGTGTGGAGCTGCATGTTGTTTATTAAAAGGAACAGGAGACAGGGAGTGTGATCAGAACACACTTTTTTTTTTAAATCATTCTCCTGCTGTCCCCATTCTGCCAGTTATCTACTGGCTCACAAAGGAACTATTTCTTTCCATATGATAACATAATCTTCCTTTTTTGTGCCTTTCTGAATAGTGCCCTTTAGCAGCTCTAATCAGCTCTGTTTTTCTTCCTCTCTCTCTCGAGCTGTCTCTCGCTGTCACTTTCTTCTAAATAACTCCCACTTTCTTTTACTGCCAGTGACCTTACAGCGGGGCTTTGAACCTTTGCTCGTTTTTCGTCCCTCTCCATCATTCTCCCATTCTCTCTCTCCAGAGGAAAATCACACACTCATCAGTTTTCCCTGCTCGGCTCTTGATGAACAAAGTCGCAAGGAGAATATTAATGGACTTCAGCAACTAATTAACACCTAACTCACATCACAACCTTTTATACAAGCCAGCAGGCTGGGAAGAGAGGCGCGGGCAGGGGAGAGAGAGTGATAGATGCAGTGAAAGGTGGCTAATGTGACATTTACACGTCGATGATGGAAATGACGGAGGTGTTTGGGACAAAGTAGTGAGAGACGGGCGCATGATCGTGTTAAAAAGACATTGAGGAGGGGTGATGAGTTTCGACACAGCGTTTTGACGAATCGGGGGTAAATAACGTAATCACAATTATTCAGAAGTTGTGCTTGTCGACCTATCCAGTTGAGAGTATAAAAGTGATTACAAAGGAGTTTGTTATTCAACACACATAATTAAATTCCAATCCCTATTAAATACTCTAGAAAAATAATTGAAAGGGAGCTTATTGCTGTTATGAATATGCATTATAAATCTAATGTGCGTCAATACACACAAATATTTCTAGACACAAAACCCATGCAAGTGAATTGGTGCCAGTCACTGACATTCTTCAAAATATCTTCTCTTGTTTTCCCCGGAAGAAAGTCAAACAGGTTTGAATTCTGAATGAATGCACATGCATCATTAAAACTATCAGACAGTATTTTAATAATATTTACCATGTGATGGGAGAGGCACATTAAACATCTTTACACTGTAAATACTTATGTAAATAAACCTTTACCAACAAATCTAAGCGTGCTTGCTATAAATCAGGAACCTGATTATCCTGTCAAGGTTTATTTTACAAAAATATACATCCCTTGTACTTCCTACACTGTTATATAAACACTTGAAAATATTTCAAACAAAACCGTTTTATGTATAATTCAAAACTAAGACTCAGGAGGTGAATGCAAATATTCAAGACGTGATCTAAATCCATTTCTTCAAGTGGCTTTTGAAATCCATATACAATAGCCAAAACAAAACATATCCTCTGACCTAATCCAAATGAAAGCAAATCAAATTACAAATCCAAATATAAATGGACCTGAAATACCGAAAGTATAAAATCAAACCATGATACAAGTTTTAATGCCATTGATACTCGAAATAAGATTAGGAAATGGCGGAAAATGTTGTCACTGTCAAAGAAACTGAATACAGATTCACCTACTGCATCGTGCACGCACGGAATATAAGGCCATTTTCAGAGGTCTAGAAATAGAGATAAAACTGTAAAACTAAGAGCTCAGTAATCACACTGTACTGCAATATCGAAATGGCAAAGGCTGTGTGATTTTCTCCATGCACTTTTTGTATCTCTCTAATGGTCATGCTCTCCTGTCTATGTGAAAATTCGACATTATATCAACTCAAAGCAGAGCACATCGGTAGATGTGCTTCTGTTTAACAATATTGTGAGACACAAGAAAAGATGTTGTTGTGTTCATTTTGACCAAGGTTTTGAGCTTTTAAGGAAGAGCTGAAAATCAATTCTGGTCTATTAGACCTTCATTCCATAGAAAATTATGCCTTTTCTTTCCTCAAAGTTTGTAGATAGAAAAAAAATTAAAATATATATTTTTCTGTATTATAATAATAATAATATATTATTGTTAGAAATAAGTGTATACCTTAATTTTTAAATCAAAATTTCAGTAAAAATAAAAAAATTATAATAAAAAATACTAAACATTAAAACAACTAAATAAAATAAATGATATTAAAGATACATTCTAACACCTTTCCTTTCCTTTACCAACATATATATTATATATATTATATATATATTCCTGCTTTGAAAACCCTGATTGTCCTGTCAAGGTTTATTTTACAAAAATTATAACATAACCTGTATTTCCTACACTGTCATATTAACACTTGAAAATACAAATACATCAAACTAAACCGTTTTATGTATAATTCAAAACTAAGACCCAGGATATGAATGCAAATATTTTGGGACGTGTTTTAAATCTTCAAGTGGCTTCTAAAATCCATATGTTATAGCCAAAAAAAAAAACCACCTCCAATTCAATATTGCAATTGAACTGTTCAAAGTAATTAAATTAAATTAAATTAAATTAAATAGTTTTAACATAAATGTTCTTTTTATTGAAAAAAAATTATGTTTAAAATCATAGTTTAATCCTATGGAACCATTGGTCATCAGAAAATTAAGTAATCCTAACAACCTGTTTCATAAATATATTATCTCGGGCTGTAAAGAAGTGAAAACTTAAAAACTTTCATGAATAAAAAGTAAAACAAGTTTTAGCATGATTCTACTTATATTGCAATGAATTGACACACCTAGCAATTGCTTAAAAAATGTTAAGTTCCAAGCCAAATACTATTTACATTTGCCACTTAGCCCGTGTTAATTTTGGATCCTGGCATGAAGTAATCTGCGATTTTGGCCTTCGTTTCTAAGAACTTGTGCCAGTAATATTCTTACAAAATGTTCACTTACACATTTATGTCTGTCCTACATTAAAATCTCTGTCCAGCTCTACTAAATCCAAAAAATCATAAATCACAATGATCCATTCTGCCTATAAATAACAGAAAACTATGGGTGGATGTGCGTATGTGCGCTTCATCTATTCATTTAATCATGTCAGTGATCGATGTGCTTAACTTTTTATGAGCTCAATCCATGTAACCGTTGCTGTTTCTTTGCATAATACTGGGTTATATAACCAATACCTCATTGATTTGCCAACAGTGTGAACGGTCACGCCAAAGAGCGAGAACTGAATTAAATTCAATTACGTTAAACGGGTTGGGGGGGATCTCTAGGGACAGTTTAAATAATAAGGAGCGTTTCCAATAGTGAATTAGCAGAGGTGGACATTAGAGTGAAAACAATCCCAACCAAAAAGAAAGAGGTGACCGGGGTGATGTGGCCAGGAAGAGCACCAGTAAGCATCTCATTACCAATAAATGAAGGGTAGAGATGCTTAAATGGTTTGGAAAGGGAAAAGACAGCCTGGAGCTGTCGAACACATCTACATCAAACCAAAAGGCTGTCTGTTGACTGAGAGAAACAACTGATGAAATGAGAGCAGAGGGAAAATGAAATAATTAGAAGGCATACCTGCGGCGTTCATTCAAATATGCAAATCCATTTAATTTCGCTTTGATTTGCTCGACTGCTCCCGTTTCTGACTCGCCCTCTCTCTCCTATTTTCTCCTTTCTGCCTCCCGTCATCTCTCATTCACTCAGACCATATTAAACTTGCATTAATACACTGTAGGTGTGTCAGTTCAATTACCGTGCTTCTGTACCGCCCATGGGCATGGATAGTGTGTGCGTGAGAGAGATTAAGAAAGAGAGTCAGTGAGCGTGGGATGAGATGTTTAGGAGTTGTATATGAATCATTGTTTTAAAAAGATTTCAAACCAACGTGCGCATTCAGGTGAGACAGATATGTTTATGAAAATAGAAGATAAGGTTGTTTGTGGTTATGTGTCGTGTGTGTGAGAGATGGAGAGGTACACAGAGGTCGGTAAAGGTTACAGGTCGTGAGCGACCACAAGAGAAAGGTGGATAGTTGTGAAATGTTCTGTTTCTGTGTCACCAAAGGCATTATACCAAACATTTATAAACAATTGTTACGGAAAGCCCATCAGTACCTGACGGTATTAATAGGGCCTACCCAGATTACGATTACACACTGAAAATATTGATGACTTTTTGAATACTAATTATTTTTTAAAGGTCAAATGGTTTTGGGGATAATAAAGTCCTTTGTACAAAGACCACTTTCTCTGATATAGTATGATTTTGTATGGACCTCAAAGATATTGTCTTAAAAATTGGTTGTTGGAATATTCCACATTGCATATTTAAGTACACAGCATGTTCTAAAATAATTCAGCTACAAATTAAGTTGTATTAACAGAACTGCTTTAAAGTTAAAGATAAATTATATTAAAAACTTAATATTATCATGTACATCGGTTCCAACAGAAAAATGACCTTTATCTTTGCTCATAAAGCGAATTCAAACTCCACTACACTCCATCTTTTACATTTGGCCCCTTACTTTTTCTCTCCTTTACATGACTAAATCCTCTCTTCTTCCATTCCAAACTTTTGCCTCTTTTAAAGGACCTGTACAGTTTCTGGGAAAGGTGACCTTCGCTTACAGGTGCTCTTTGATAAATAATGCACTCAAATTTAGTACAGCACTTCATGTCAAACTCAAGCTGTTCATATCAGATAGTCAGCAGCCAAAAAACAGAACATCTTGGCTGTTCAAAAGCATTATTATCTCCCACCTACACACACACACACACACACACACACACACACACACACACACACACACAATCTCCTCGGCTGCATGCATCTCTTTGCACCAAAGAGTTCTATTTTTGTGTGTCTGCATTTACATAGATTAATCACAAGCCCTATTTGCTTGTTTTCACAGACAGAGCTCTAGACATTCAAATGGTACACACAAAAAAACACACTCCCTTACACTTTACACACTTTAATTTGTTTGCCTCTTTTGGGATATTAAAACAGAGCCAGAAGGGGGGATATGGGGATTGCAGGACGTGACTCAGGCTGGACTCAAACACAGTATCTCATCTGAAAAACATGTTTGCATATGTATGCACTCACATATGCATGTACACACAAACCCACACACACGTGCAAACACTCCGACTAAAGACAAACCCTTGTGGGTGTGGCTAGAATCTCCCTGTTTAATGCATTACATTGTGCTGATTATCCTATAATTATAGTTATTAAACCTCTTTGTTACCAGCACACGCCAGGCAGGCAAATACATTTTCTCTCTCTCTCTCTTCCATTTTTCTGCTCATTTTTTTCTCTCTCTACCTGTTTTTTTTTATGCACAGCTGGGCACTGGCTGCATCAATCACTGCCTGTAATGTTATTCAGCATAAAGCACACAGTCGCCAAGCAACTGCCTATCAGCAGACACACACGCCTCTGTGCTCCGGCCACACACTGGCATCCTCGGCCAATCAGGTGACTCGTTCCCCTGAGTCGCTCCACTGTGATCAGAAAATACAAGAGGTCTGAGTATAATCTAAAACACATTTCATTCCCTATTCTTCTTATTCATTCCCTGCCTTTTCTCCCTCAAGCGAGAAATAAAAAGCAAAAGAGACCTTTTGAATATTTTATGGGAACTCTTTTATATATTCATTATATACATCTATATGGATACTAGTCAATCACTACAGTCAATGATGGATATCCATCCATCATTGACTGTTGTGCAGTATACTAATAAAGATGTCACAACATCATTTTTTTTTACAACAAGAGTTATAGTGTTATTGTGATAATCAAATAAAAAAAAAATGTTTTTTTGTTGTTAATTTCAAATATTATATATAACTACATTACTGGTAATGTAGTTTATATCAATGTCAATTAAAAAAAAACATGAAATTTCATCCAGAATGAACCTTTGTGTTTGCATAATGTATGTCTGTGGATTGTGTGTATTAATTCATATATTTAGTATATGCATACAATATCGAATTAAATAATTGTTTATATTTATAAAATAAAAATATTTAAAATGAATGTCTATGGTTGTGTATATTAACTTTGTATTTATAAACTACATAAACATACATGCATGCATTTAGGAAAAATATAAATTGTAGTTATTGTTTATACATAAAAAATTAATCTAAATAAAACATATTTAAAATGTATTTATTTAAAATGTGTATTTTTTGTATTAAAATACATATAATATATACATATAATATATTATATATTTTTATTACATTGGATCATATGATGTTATCATGTCCTTATAGTACATATGACAGTATATGACATTATTTGCCACTTTCCTGGGTTATACAGTTCATCTCTATGCCTACTAATGCGTTCTTCTCTGTGTCAGGTACAGTGTATACCTCTATCTCTCCCTCTCTCGATCACTTTGCTGTCATTAGTATGGCTGAGGTGTCAGGCAGTGGCGATGTTGAGCGCAAGAGTTCAGGCAGAGGACAGCGAGAGAAAAATGGAACGACAGCAGCTGGTAGGAGGTGACAAGGTAGAAACACAAAGCACAAGCTCACCCGCGCAAACTTTTATCTCTTGACCCGAACAAGATAAATATACAGTACAGTATTTCCTGGACAGCAGATGGACAACAGACCCCCACGCAAAATCTGAATTGCATGTTGAACATATTGCGTATTAAAGGTGCATTGAATATGAATGTGGAGGCTTTTAGTATATTCAAATATATTATAACAACTCAACATTATTCAAAATCTTTGCATGTCTTCCTATGTACTTTAAGTAGATGCTTACTGGAAAATAAACTATCACTGTAAACGAATAAAAGACAGTTGAGTCAAAGGTTACGCCGGATACGCTTAACTACTTTATGAAGCCTGATATATCTACAGCACAACAGCGAGACCTGGGAAATCACAGTGGAATGAAAAATATGGACTCAGCCATCTCTGTGCATAATCAATAATGCTTTAAACATACTCAAAATCTGGCATTGACCACTTCAGAACAGCATGAATTGCCATGCTGGGTACGGCTGGCGTACCAGATGACTAAGCAAGTGTTGATGGTAAAGTGTTTGTTTAAAGAGTTTATAACACTGGTGGGTTTTTTAACAGTTGCCGTAAATATATGTAACTACACAACAAGATGGTTACCGGCTAGAAATAGGACATATTGCAAGAATTTTGTCAAAATGAATAAACGTTCCCTTTATCATTGGCAAGGCAGATGGCAAAGTAGGTTTTGAAAACTGCACTCAACTCAATGACCACTCATGTAAATGGATGGTCAATTGGGCATCGTAAAATGTCCAAATATTGGCAGATTAATAAATCCATCTCCAGCCAGTATCCTACACCTGGGACCAGCAAACCCAACATATACTGGTGCTTTCAGCAGGGAGGGTAAATAGGGTCTTGAGCTTCACAGTCACCACTCAGCTTTCTGAGGAGTTGCTGAACTGTGTAGGTTTCATTTATCATGTCATCGCGAGTGCTCACAGCTGGCTGAGAAACAACAAAAGAAGACAAGACCAGAGAGTTAGAGCTTTGAATGCATGCTATTGTAGCAGGCAATTCAGGTTGACCAATGACCAGTGTGGCTCAACCAGACATTCTTGCACAATCCGACAATCCATATTGTCATTATATTTAATTTTACTCTTTGAACATAATGTAAATTTTGAAATACAGTACAACCATAATAATCCCTATCTCTTTGTAAAATTCTTTTTTATACCAGAACAGCAGCAGTTGTATAAACGTTCCACTTCATATCATACTGTGTATGTGACAAATAAAATAGAATTTTAGAATTTGAAATCAAATCTAATGTGAAAGAACCAATGTCTTGTGGTCTTAGGTCAATTCCAGTGATAATTTTTAAATGAGTATTGTTAAGGATTGTTTTGCTTTTTGTGGAGGGACAGGACAGTGGAAAGGAGGGAGATAAGGATGGGATATAGAGTTTGGAGAGTGAGCCAGTAGCATTTGGCAACACAAGCCAGCACTATTCAAGAGTTAACATAGACAGTGTTTATAAAATCCACACCGGATAACACTGGAATAACATTATGAAGAGAGAAACATATAACAAATTCATATTTTATGTGACATCGACGATTTTTTTTATTTAGTCACCATCCAGGGATGGAGATGAATTGAGTTTGTGGGCGTGTGTTTGTGTTGCTGTAGAAGTCTCTTGTCATGTCCCTGTGATCAATGGCATTTGTGTCTGCCTTTGTGTGTGCACGCTTGTTGGCTGATAGACTATGTATCAAAACGAGGCTGAAGCATCTCTATTATTCTAACAAGCCGCTTGCCGATGATGTCAACCTTAAATTGTTCGCATTGTTCTGCGTCATGCCAAGCATTCAAACATACAATTATCCCCACTCCCACATCCCAAGACAAGCGGCACAGAGACACACGGAAGTAATGCCTGAAATGTTTGACATATTTCTTCATAACCATACACCCACGCTCCCTGCAAACATTCAATCCTTTAGCCCAGCTGGGCATCGATGAAAAGCATGCCACCCAAAAACCATTCTCGGGCCTTTGGAGCACACTGGTGCCATTGTGTTCTCTGAAGTGCCAAGCACAAAAGATATTTCTACGCCCAATCTCCCCGTCTCCCTGTTCCATTCTTCCCCCTAATTGTTGTCTCAGTTGTGACCTAAAAAGAAACGAGTGAGAAAGAAACAAGAGGGAAAAACAACGACTGAGAGAAGTTAATGAGGAGTAACCTGGCTGACCCCCGCAGGCAGGAGAATGTAATTGCAGTTAACTCTCCTAATGTGGCGCTAACTAACAACAACAACCCAATCTACTGGAGGGGCCACGCGGGTGCCTAAGAGAGGACTGCCTGATTAGCCTTCAAGTCTCAGCCGGTGTGAAGGGTGTCTAGAGAGTCAGTATTCCCTCTGCTATTTGGCCGATCCCCCTCCCGGCCAGTTCTCCAGGACCGTTCTGTTGGAGAACAACAAAGCAGCGACCAAAGTACAGAGGCCAAAACGATGCCACTGAGGATGAAGGGTGCAAGCTGTGCTTACATGTTGTCAGGTATTGGATGGAAAATCTGCAGTTGTTTCAGTTATCCAGTGTTTAAACTACTGATGTGTTGCCCCTGTGACCTGTCAGCTATCACAGCGGGACTTCAGTCCGTTTCCGACACGGCATGCTCGCTTTACAGTGTGATTTCTCACCTTTCTATGCTCGATTCATTCCATCTCCCCACATCTAGTTTGCTTTGTTTAATGAACAGAAACGCACACGGCCTGTACCGATGGCTGTTGTTTTGTCACGGAGAGATTGCAGGGGTGCTGGATTGAACCTAGCAGCAAGCTGAGCCTAGGAACTGGTGATAAAATGCTGTTGCCCACATGTGGCATCGGGGATGGACTGGGCAGCGGGACGCCCGCCGGAGAGGCGGTTACACAGTCGTACAGCGATCTGGATAGCAACGAGAACAATCTCTTGCTGGGAGCAATCTGTAGTCTTTTCATCTCTCTCTTTGAGATTGTCGGTCTCTCTTTCTCCCAATGTAGCATGCTCACCTCTTTCATCCTCTGTTTTAGGAGGGATTTGTAAAACACAGTCATCTACTCACCTCCCCATGTCCTATGATGAGTCTCTGTATAAAGGGTTTGTGTTTGCACCCATCACTTTACTGTCCAATCTCAGCATGCACTCCCACTGTGCGTTATTAATATTGTTATTAATAAGATCAAATCATGTTTTTTTATTCAACAATTAATATGATTCTTTTTTGTTATTACTATTATCAGTAATATTCATATTATTAGTATTAAACCCAAATGATTTGTTACTGGTTGTTATTATTGTTAGATTGTTATAGTTAACATTATGCTTTTTTTATTAAAAACAATTGTTATTTTCTTGATAGAGAGAGCGAAGTGTCAATATGCCACAAGGCCTCTTATGATTATACATTATATAATAAATAATATAGGGGAACGGACAATGGACAAATTTTATCTATTTTCTGTTCATAGTGAAGCAATTTCTGATGTGAATAAAAATGTGTGAATTGTATAAAGAATCATAACATTTCACTAGATTAACTACCAAAATGCTGGTATCGTGACAACCTAACTTCTCTCAGAAAGTTTCCTTCAACACACATTGACTCTTTCATCGGTTTTACCCGGTCCGCTGTAATCCGCTTTAGTCTGCTGCATCACATTCATTTCACAACTCAATTTCTCTGTCCCAGCAAAGCAAGCCCCTCTTCACCTCTCTCTCCAGCCACTTGTCTTTCCCTTTGCCTTATCAATTTGTTAGATGTCCACCTTCACACACAGACCAAAATCAGTTAAATCTGAGAACAGAAACTGGAAAGAACAAAAGAGTAAAACCACTGGAATTCTACCTCTCCTAACCCTCATTCTTATTATACCCATATTTATTCATTTTCACTCAAATACCACCCCTCCTCGTTTCTTTCCCTCCGCAATTACATAAACGATAACTTCTATTCTAAGTCCCGCCAACATCCCACTTTTCAATATGCTCCCTGTCCAGCTCTTTGCTCGATAATCTCTTCATCTCCAAACACGTCTCTCTCTTTTAATATCACTCTGCCCGTCCCCTGCGCAGCCCTCCTGCCTGTTTGTGTTCTTCCGCTGTGCATCACTGGGGGTCGCCATGACAACATCACCCTGCCAACCAATCCTCCTCCCAAATGTTCCGCTCGTTTGCATCTCATTTGCATGTTGTCACAGTAACCAGCCGCATTTGACTTTGACAATAAAGGGGTTCGTGTAACCCCCACCATGGCTCTCTACCCTGACCCCTTGGTTTCTTTATTCTCTCGCTCAGCATGACATGCTATTTATTTCATTTCTGTCAAACACTTTTTTTATTCGTTTGCCCATTTGTGAGCCCCTTTCACTTTATCATCTCATTTATTTCTGACTTATAAAAGAACTGAGCTCATTAAAAAAATCTAATTACAAGTTGACTATATCATTAATTTCTTGTCAAATCATCCTATGGTTATTCACTTTCTGTTACTTAACACATGTTTAGCATAAATTTGTGTTGTTTTTAGCATTGCTTACTGTCATTTCTCCTTACTTACAGAAACATGTGCAGAAGGACTTCATGTTCCATGACTTTCTTCAGCAGAACACAAATTATTTATTTAGAAGAATGTTGGGAACGGATGTTCAGATACCAACTTCTTTTTAAAAATATATTCTTTGTGTTGTGTCAAAGAACAGAAGTCACACAGGTTTAAAATCACTGGAGGATGCATAAATCATCATAGAATCTTCATATCTATCTAAATATTTTAAGGGATATGGAAGACCAAGATAAGGATAAATGAGCTCAGAGAATTTAAGGTTAAATGTTTATAAAGCATTTTTTATATTTCTCTATGCAATAAAACAAAAAAGTGAAATTTTTCTGCATTAAGAAGCCATTCACCGTAGACCAACATAAGTTTCCTTATTATTAGTAATATTTTAAAGCTGCGCTAATGATATTTGCTATTCCCTACCCCTACACCTGAACCAAATATTTGCATTTTTAGATGTTCATTAAGACATTATTTAATCTGTTTATTAAGCCGTTTCTCTCGGGGACCGTTGGCTGTTCACTTTAATTTATGTGATTTATAGCTTTACTGTCCTATTGAGAACATTATGTCCCCACACTGTACTGTACTGGCCAAACCTACCTGCACACACACACGCTCGCATCCACACACGCACACGCGCACACACGCACAAACACACACCTCTCATTGTCCTGGGACTGAGGTGGTTCCCATCTCTTTATGCCCAGCAGCTCCGAACACAGCTGCTATAAAATGACTTACTTCCCATCTGCAGGAGATACAGCCAATACTTCCGTCATTTGCATTTTAGCTCCACTGAGACACACAAACACACACCCATGCTCCTATATCACTCAGGAGACTACCTCAAGCAGCTGTGAAATTAGTTACACTTTCTGAATTTGTCATTCCGAAACATTTTGTGTGCATTTAGGTGACTAATGAAATGCCGCCTGCTTTTTAAAGACAAGGATTTTGGTTAAGCCCCCTTTCAAAAAATCCTGCAAATGCATGACGCGTGATGCATTTGGTCTTTTAAGTGTTTACAAACAGGATGCAACTATCCCACTGAGTCACGGGCCACTGCAGTGTTAACCCCAGGGCCAGTCTTGTAAACCGGATGGCTTTGGGAGGCTGAGAATTAAGTTACCCTTATCTTGAGAGTTTCGTTCGGCGAGTTCACTACGGAACCACAACGAGCACAATCGAAATGAACGGCACAAGTAGAATGCAAAGTAGTCCATTCTGCGTAAGCAACTGCTTATTTATTATGCTGAAGTGTGTGCTTGGTGCTGGGCTGTGAGTGTAGGCATGTTTTTAGTTTAACAAGTGCTTGCATGCATCTAAGTGTATGTGACACATTATTTGCATCAGCAGAAAATGACCACATTCTGACTCTCGCTTGACATTTTAAAGCTATGGAGAGAGAGAGAGAGAGAGAGAGAGAGAGAGAGAGAGAGAGAGAGAGAGAGAGAGAGAGAGATACAGAGAGAGATACAGAGAGATATACAGAGAGAGCTTTATGAAAACAGTCAAAGTTCTGTCTCAAGACTCTGAACATGAAGAGAGCGACAAAGAGAGATAGAGAGAAACAGAGTGATAGTAACGGGGCGTTGCAGTGACACAGTGACTGAAGTCATTCATTTTAAATGATAGTGATTTCTGGTGACATAAGAGACAGCAGTGAAATTGGGTTCAACTTCATGCAAATGAGCAAGCATGTGATGTGGCCACCAGTCGGAGTGCAAACAAGGATCTGCGGCTTATGATGTTAAATGGTGCCTGTATGAGATTCACTCTTTTGCAGTACACAAAAGAAGATATTTTCGAAAAATTTGTCAGACAAATAGAGGTCAATAGGGACCAGTGCATTTTGCTGACAAACATTTTTCAAAATATCTTGTTCTTGAATTGTCAACTGACAGAATACAAGCATTGGTCTTTCCTGTGCAGTATTGTATAGGATAATACTATGTATAATGTATAAATTGCCAGCATTATACTTTTTCTTATTCAAAGTTACCTTCTATTTGCATTAAGTAAAAATTTCTGGACACGAGGGGACACAACCACATTGGCCGCCTCCACTGAAAATAAATGATTTCCAGGTCCATTGCTGCCAGTGCAAACTGGGCATGACCTCCAGTGATTAAATCACTGTCATTGGGAACTTTGTTTAAGTTTATGAGTATCCGAGTGCATTAGCTACACAAAATGGACGCTCAAAGACAGATGAAATGAAATTTGAGCTTTAGAAGTGGCAGTTCATGAAAAACAATCCACACGAATGAATATGAAACCTTTTCAAAGAAACTGGCCTTGTAGGCACTATAACAAAAAAGCCCCGACGGAACACATGCAGAATAAAAAACAATACAATACCCACTCAACATAGTGCTTTATTTAAAAAAAACACAGCTTGTGTATTCACCTCACTTCAACACACGACGTCTCTGTCTGGAAACTGAATATGATCAAGGCAGGTCAATTCAGACTATTCATTTCTGTTCGGAGAAATGTATTCTACTCTTTCCTGTTTAAATAATGCCTCTGTGTGGTATAGTCTCTATTTTATTGTACCCTATCCAACATAACACGCTAAATAAATCCGCCTACGTAGAATGTCAACGTATACGTGTTAAATGCAAAACTAAAAATGTCAGAACATGACAGAATGAGCAATTAAGAGAGATGTAAAGGAAAAAAAAGTAATAGACACAAACAAGAAAGCATGCATCGCTATCCATTTACACAATTGTTAAAGAGTTTTCATAACACCAACTAAAGGATGTTTGCGGTTGCCAGCCAAGCAACTTGACAGTGAAGTAAAATCTGTGGCCACGTGCGTATACATATTGTGTATTTTACAATGATGTGAAATTCACATCCCATCAAAATTTCGAGCCACAACTACCTGTTTCAGATGAGACATGTGAAAATAGCAGCAGAAATGAGATCTGCCTAGTCTCTCATGGTTTGCTGGGATATTTGAGGCTAGAAAATTGAGGACAGAAAGGGATATTTTGAGTGATGGACAAAACAGCGAGTGCGGGATGTGAGAGAGGAAGGAAGGATTGAGATTAATACAGTGATTGACAGGAGGCAAAAACTCCCTCGAGGAGGAATAATTTTCATCACCCCTCACACTATTCACATCCATCGCACTGTAATTCTCCCCTATCTGTGACTGCCAAAACACTCCATCACTCTCTCTCTCTTTCTCTTTCTCTCTAGGGCGGTTATATAAACTAAAATGTGAAAGTAAATTATGTAAGAATGCTGTCTCTAAAAACACGCTGTTAACTAAACTCATAGTGAAGGTTGGCAGCTCACCTGATAAACATTTCAATCTCAACAGAAGCGAATCCCTGAATCAGTGCGAGGAACTGAATCGCCCGAAACAGCCCCGATCACGAACCTTCATGCCTCACCGCGGCCTTGTCATCTTGCCGCATCTACGCCGACATTAAATCTCTATTAATAAATCTCGGCTACATTCTTCAGCTTGCTCTCTTGTGTCCCTCAACCCGCCATCCCGTCGTCCCTCAGGACACAATTACTCTTTTCCCTTGGTTGCAAACTAATTAGCTTAAAAAACTCCCACGAATGAATGAATAAATAAATAAATGAGGGAACGGAGGTAAATAAATGCTAATCCTTGGCGCCGTGTTCATGTACACTGGCACAGGAATGGTACGATTGCACAAACACAACTCAACGCAAACACCCGCGCACACACAGTCCGTTGTTGCCTGGCACTGTGGGAGTCTATAGTAAATCAGTACACCTGTGTAACCTGTGCACGACGTCTCTCTTCCCGAGGGAACGAACGGCCCACTTAAACACTTGTATTAAAGCTTTTACAGGAAAACAAATGTGCGTTGGCAGAAAAGGCTTTTAATAAACGCTAGTATAAGATGAAGCCGTGATTTAAATGCCTTAAAATGCACACGCGACCTTAAACAAACGATTTTAATAACATTTAGCGCTACTGCCTAATATTACACTAACAGGTCTGTGTTCGGTGTACATTAGCTGTTAATGTAATCTAGGATGAAGAAGGACGGTAATTATGAGGAAACAAGCCTCAGGACCCACTAGCACTTCCTCCATGAATAAAAGAATAGAGCCAAAGTGACACATGTGCATAACTCATGGCGCTAGCACTAATGCCACTGCGCCCGCCACAACACACGGCTGATCCGCAATCGGCTTTGCGTTGTCACTTATAATCAAAGAGCTCTGGAATCGATCTGAAGATTCCTCAATCAGCACCCGAGGATACCAATGACCCATGTCCCCGGTGGCCATTTTGATATTCATGACTTGGCAACCAGACCTGAAAGGATATTAATGGCACAGGCAGGTATGAGCGTGGCTCCCAGGGATTTTTAATAACAGCCAGGCTAACTAAGTGCAGAAAGTGATGGTAAAAGACCCCAGTAGATCAGGAACCATTCTTTTGTAATGTACTTTAATAAAACAGCATGAAGATATGTTTATAAATTCTCACTTCGAGGCAGGTGCAGTGGCACAGCAGGGGCAGCGCTTCGGAATGGCTAAGCTACAGATGCAGAGCGACGGTAGGTTGCTTAGCGCCACTGTTCAAGATTTGCAGCATCGCTTAATGAATGTTACGCTAACGCAGATGAGCTGCAGGAGTTTAGCAGCGAGAGAAAGTGTTTCATTACTCAGTCCAGGGCGATGGAGAGAGAGGGACGGGATGGCCTAATACACAGATTAGTAGATTGTGTTATTTGAATGCAGGCTTTTAATAGCGTAGAACAAGGTTGTTGGATAGAAAGCAGATTGTGCTTACTATAAGGATTGCTCAGATATGAAGGGCATGAGGTAAACAAAAGATGAAATATATGTTGAGCATGCAGTTGTGCAATTCGGTGAAACTGCCAACTTTACAATAAAAAAATGTTTGCACCAAAGGTTTTTACAATCCCGATAGTGCAAGTGTCAACATGCGCCGGTTCATTTACCCATGTGTCTCTTCAGGTTTTTAAAGAGTATGTTTTATTTTAAGTGCATGGTTTTTCAGGGAAGATTTTTTGCTATTTTCAGGATTGGCACATCCACGGCACATTTTCCTCATGAAAATTTAAATAAACTTTTTGTGTTTTACAAAGTTTAAACCTTCCAAAAGCTATGTCCTTTCATAGCATGTGTTTATTTTATATAGAAAACTTACATTGATCTTTTTCCAATGTTTAGACATTAAATGTTTTTTTAGCAATGTTTAGTAGAATATAAACAGACATTCTGGAGGATTTCATGTTATATCAACAATGCAAAATGTCAGATCGATAATTTTGGAGTTTCCAAGTTTGTTTAAACCAAGATTTTTTGCATTACCTACAAACATGAAAACTCATTTTAATAAAGTCAATTTATTATGAAGTGTAGATACTCCTTACTTTGTAGTATAGGGCCGTCATCAGTTGTCACTGGATAACTGATTTCTTGATAGCAATTTTATTGAAATAGAAATAAAAAAAACAAGAGAGAGAGAGAGAGAGTGCGGTTGTAACCAATTTTAAGGCAAACCTTTAAACAAGAGTTGAATTGTTTTCAATATTTTTATTTGTGAAATTAAGTTCCGATAATTCTAGCTTGTAATATAATAGTTATGGGCAAAACATAAATATTGTGACATCCTTATTTTTGATGGGATGTTGGTTTGTGTATAAAACCAACTGTGTATAAAACTGCAGAAATTGTATCATTTTGTCAAAGGTTTACTTTAGGTTCTCTAATTACATCCTTTAAGCATCCATTTTCTTGACATTATGTAACTTATCAAGTGCATGTGCTTGACTTAAAATTCTTTTGGAAGCTGATGTGCCCTTTAATATAAAACTCTTTACTATGCAACTTTTTTAAAAGTAAAATTTTGGGCATATTCAGAGCACAAAAGGTACTGCCGAACATTTCAGCTCCAGTATGTCATCTTTGTCATATGGCGGCTACACCATTAGAGACCTGGGCGGGAAAAAAGTATGTCAATCTACTTCGGACAAGCCATTAGTGTCACACAGTTTCAACGCTGTCTCACTTTATAAACTCGATTTCTCTCCCCAACATTTATGGCGACTCTTTCTCATCATTCTTACATTTTATTCATTTTCATTATGTTAGTCAGTTGAAGGTTACAATATTACTTATAACATTTTGTTTCTATTCCAATCCATTAAACCCTTTCTAGCGCATATTAATTACCTTTGTACCAACCTGACCTTGAGAGCACACGCACACAAACGTCCACAACCTTTTCAACCCTTAAGATTCCTACCCCCCCCACTTCTGTTACCCTAACTCTTAACCCCAGCCTATATTGCATCTCCATGGTGACCGGTGCCTGGCAACAGCTGGAGGAGAGTAGCTTTAGTAGCGATGCAAGGCGATGATGTCATGGCCCGGTTACCTCAGACTCAGGGGGCTATTATTGTTGCTCTTAGGGGCCATTTTTGAACATTATGCATTCTCTGCCCTGTTACTCTGGCGATCCATCGCAATCACGGTCGGACTCAGACCTCGATTCGTCTTCATTAAACAAGGCTTGGCTGCGTTTCGTCTGTTCCAATCCACACGTTACTGTCATTCATGTCTGTCCCTGAACTTGCTGTCCATCACCCGCCATCTGAATTGTCTTTCCTTCTCTGTCTTTCTCTCCTCGTCTATTTTTCTCTCGCCACTCTAATCAACCCTAAGTAATGCTATCACTGGCTACACACACACTAAGCGGGCCTGTTTTGTGTAGCTGTTCTTTCACAGACCACACAAGACACACAAAATCAATACGGTATACTGTGCAAACCTTAAGGTAAACACATAAACTCACAAATCCTCTCTCTTTTTCTCTCGCTCTCCCATGTATACACATACTCAAAACTCTCAATATTCTTGAAAGACGGTGACCTTTTCAGTTAAACAGAGTGAGAGAAATGCTGTAAGCGGTGCAATGCTTAAAGTGCACACAATAGAAAACACTACAAATCCATTGAATTAGAATGGGACTGTGTGTAGCAAGAAGATGCACAAAGTGTTTAACAAAAGCAACGATCTGAAAGTTGCAAAAATGTTAACTTTACAATTCTCAGAGGATGTGGGGGACGGTGTTTTTGTGTGCGTTTTGATGCATCAAAACCTTGAAATTGTATCTTTTCAAGTGTGGCGCTCATTTCCCAGACCATAAAATGACCGTCCTTCACCAACAAGTTTATATCAACAATTGCAAAACTTAAAGAGACTCTTGGTTCCTTGTCCTTATTTTACATTTTAATTGGTGTATATGTGTATGTTAGTCCCTGTAAACAATCTGTGAAGTAACATGTACTAAAGTTCATGATAAGGAAAGTAAGGGTCTCTAACAGAAGTCCCATGTCTTAGATGACAGCGAGGACTGTAGTCATACAGTTACTTCCATAGTGAGACTGATGATATATTTTGAAACATGCAGTAAAGCTTGATTTTATACTGTAGAGCTATACTGTAGCATTCACACCATTGGCAATGCATTCGTTTTCTTTTATAATTGTGCGCTGTTGACCTTGTCGACAGGCAATGGCTACCAGGCATCAGTAGAAAGACGCATGTTGCTTGTGTTACCATAACAAAAGCCGAAACAGAAAATTAACATTTAATGTACTTTGATAATTCATCCAGGAAAACGAATGTATAAACTCGATGCAATTGCCAACGTTGTCTTACCTAAAGGGAGGGGTTCAAGCAGACAACTTCCAGCGTTTGCGTTCGCGTTGCATTGACATGCTGACCTGAAAAAAGTAAGCTGGGTGTATGATGAGGCCGAGCCTTGAAGAAACTGGGTGTTATAAAGACAGGATAAAAGAGGGGAAGCAACTAGGTAATTAATAAGAATAATAATTTGTTTTTAGAAGTTATAATCAAATTTATGTAAAATTGAGGAATCAGAAGAATATAGTTAAGTATTTTATCACTATAAAAGGGACTCCTTAAAAACTCTTCAATGGATTTAATGTATCTGAAGTGTAATGTTGGAAAAATTATAGAACAACTCTATGCAAGGGAGTTACATTCTTATTCTACAGAGCATTCCTTGAATATCTTGACCAAATTGAGACTGTAAATCTAAAATGCTTCTTTTTGCCAAAGGTTAATTCAGTCGATTTTAAGGAGCGTGCTCGCATACAGATGACATCAAAGCTGATCGACATGGACAAAATGCCACAAAAATTCAAATTCTGAATTTACATGGTTATTTACGCAACAAAGTTACAAGCCGGGGGCTTGGGGGCTCACTCATCCTGAAAATAAAACCAACATAGATGAAGTGCTGAAAAATTCAATGTGATCAGTAGAACAACGCAGTTCAACAAAGATACTAACATTTAATTCTTAATCGATGGGTCAGTTACATCCTCAGTGTAGAGGATGCACACACACTCACACATTGTACGCTTCAAAATAAGCATCAGGCCTTGTTCAACCGCAAACACAACACTCTTCTCTCACTCATGCAGCCTTTTTCACAAGCGCACACATGGTGACATTTAAAGGGGACAACAGAAGGACACAGTAATTGTATGGCACTGCAGAATGCCCGTGTATGTGTATGCGCTGACAGGAGGTTGTAAATTATCAAGCACATGTGTTCCAGCTCACACAGATGAAAGTATTATTCTCCGTGGAGCAAATTGCCTCATTTCCAACTCATTTAAAAGACAGCTCAACCCCATCAGCAACATACAGCAAAATTACACACGAACACACACATTCACATAAACTGTCCATTTAATTACAGCTAGCCTCCCTCTCACACACGCAACCTCAATCCCGCTGTTACAGTGCGACGTCTGCTTCGCCTCAGGACAGAAAGCCCTGCCGCAGAGGGGCGGCCAGCCAAGGGAGCCAGCTGAGCTCCAGTGTGTGTGTGTTAGTGTATTAGGGTGAAAGCCAGCGTGCTTTATTACTTGATCGGATCTTTATTAGTATGCCACATGGGTGCATGCTTGATTCTAGCTTTATGCAGTAGTTAGACATGTGGTTTTTCCCAACAAGTTTCATTGGGATTGCACGCACGGTCTTGTCAGTTCCGAGCAGCGGTCCCCGCTTGCGACAGAGAGGGGAATGAATAATGCCTTCTTTGTCGCTGGACTCATAAATCCAGCATCTTGTCTCACCTATGCCCAACTGGCTTCCCTTGTGCGTGCACGAGGTGTCTTTAAGATCAGGAAGCACACAACACAGCCAGGCATCCACTTGATCAATGACCACCTGGTGCCAGGTCTCATGTACAGACCCTTTCCTCACTCTCAATAGACAACGGATTTTAAATCATCTTTCTAAAATTATTGCCATTTGAATAGACCACCAAAACCGCAATGATAAATGTACATAATACTTAAATGTAATGGTATTTTTATCAAATGATGAGGTACATGGTCTACACTGTACCATAGTGCAGGAATAAATATATTATTTACAGTAGTAAAATATGTTTGTTTTCTCAAAAAAATATGGCTTTGCAATGCTTTTATGTGAATAGTAATACCACTGTGCTTTATTGGAAGTGGTCTTAGCCATTGTACTGTACACTTGACACACTGGTGTGTGTAGGATGGTGGTCAAGCTCTAGTAACTGTGTTTTGTGGTTGATTTACAATGTGCCAGAGAGGGAAGCAGATTAAATGTGCAGTTCGACTTTTACCTCTCCCTCTCTTCCTCCTTCTCACTCTTTCTCATTCTTTCTCCCCCCCCCCCTTCTCTCTCCATCTCATTCAGTGTCTTTTATTTTATCGCTTCTTTCTATACATTTTTCTTTTCCACTTTTTGGTTTCTTTATTCATCTCATGATCTAACGCTCACCCCCGTTTTATGGCTGATCTCCTACTCTCTCTTTTTCCTCCAACATAAAACAGCTGACACAAAGTAATTTGCTCTTTTTATGCTCTCTTTCAAAGCTCTAATGATTTTCATATCTTTCATTAATATGTACAGGCATGACGTCAGCTTCTCTCATAGGCAGTCCCTCGTTTTCTCTCTTCGAGAGAGTGTGCTTCTGTATATGAAGTTTGCCATTATAATATATTTTATTATTTTTGATATGAGTATGAAGAATTTCTTAAGACGATAAAAAGATACAATTCAACCTCATTAATTGAATTTTTTTTAATCCATTTAAAATGTTCTTTTAATATCTTTTAATAGCCAATTGTTTGCGTGCTTAAAGTGACAGGTTACCCAAAAGTGAAAACATTTACTCACGCTTTTGTCATTTCAAACCTGTATGACTGTCTTTCTTACACAAAACACAAAATATATTTTATAGATTGTTGATAACCGGAAAGGTTGAGTCTTTACTATTTTATGCAAGTCAACATTCTTCAAATTATTCTATTTTGTGTTCTGCTGAAGGATGAAAGCCAAACAGGTTTAAAATGTCAAGAGGTTGAGCAAATAAAACAATTTACATTTTTGGATGAACTATCACTTTAAGTGACATATTTCATATCTCTGGGTTTTTCGTTTTCCGTCAAATAAAGAGGAATAATAATCACAAGACAAAACACTAGCCTCTTTCACTTCTGCATGGCTCCTAAAAAATCTTCAGATATCTTTGACTTTGACCGGATGAAAGCACTCTGGGTCTTTCTAGAGAACAGAAAAGTCTGTCACAGTCCAACAAACAAACACTCAGACCCTTCACTTGATTTTGCTCTCTCGCCCATTTCCACTCTCATAGCGCTGCCAGACCCGCTGGTGATACAGTACACAAACACACAAACACTCACACACTGTCCCCTCCCCATCTCTTTACTCTCTCCAGAGGGTAATGCAACGACAAGCTTGTTTCATTTAAAGTGCGCTTGACTGCCGTTAGCTGGTTCTGTTAGGGTGAAGACAATGACCAAAGATCAGAAGCACATTCATCTTTAAATCATACGCACACACATCACTTGCACTTCCACAGCCACTAAGAAGTAATCACCACACATGGATACACTTCACCCAGATAAAGAGAGATGGAAAAGAGGAAAGAGGTGAGCGGGTGAGAATAGAACAAGAGAGTGACAAACAGGGAACAATCCCGGGAGGGGAGGGACGAGACATCGTGAACTTTTAAGTGAGGTCATCTTTGTTGTCACTGTCTGAAGTGGACAATCTCAGCATACAAAGACCATTACGTTAGGCCGGACAGAAGAAACACTGTTCGCTATAATGATGGAAGAAGCTGACGTCTTAGGAATGCTGAAGCGTACCAGCAGAGAGTCACAGGAGGTCTGTGCCAGTGCTAGCATTGATTAATTAAAGATTTTATCAGGAGTGATACCGAAAGAACCAGACAGGGATAAAGCAATTGATGGAGAGATTTAAAGATAGATGAAGATGAAGTAGAGAGGCCTTTGGTTGTCTATTTACCCCATCAGTATTTCGTGAAGATAAAAGAAAAACGCGGATGGCATGCATGTCTTGGTATGCATTAGTATTGAATGACGATAATCTATGCTCTTGCTTGTGATTGGCCGTCTGTGAAATAAACAACAGAGAATATGTGCCAATGACGATTTAACATTACATCTGTAAACATAGTTGACAAAACCTATTTTCTGACTTGTTGGTATTGAGATTTCTTGAAAAAGGACATTCACTGCAGTTTGTAAAGTTGCTGTGTGTCAGGGAAGCAGTCTGACAAGCTAAAAGTGAATGATTAGGTAATTGGCTTGGGAAAAAAAAGTTGTCTGTTAATCATGTAAATGAGTCGTTAGTCTTTCTAATTTCAGTTTCATGACACAAGTTACTTATGCATTTGCAACATGCACTGTAAACGTATCAGAACGTATCTGACCAATCAGAACACAGTAGAGGATGGGATAAGAAAAACAACTGGCTACACAATTCATTTGAGAATCAATGGAATAGGATGCTGATATTAAATGCATATTATTAGACAAAAGTTTTTTTTCTTAGAGAAGACCAGAAAATAATGACCAAATAATATAAATAAAGTAGATAAGAGCCCTGAATAAATGAAAACCCTTTCAATATTCTTTGAAAAGGTTTTCAGGTTGAGACCTCGAAAAGCTGATGATAAAATGCCAAGATTTTGCTAACTTAAGTTAAATGGTGGTATGAAAATTCTGATATCATTTATTCAGTCATGAGACTTTAATAGCCAAAACAGTTTGTAAGAATCTAATATAAATTCAAACAATCCTTGCTTTTACAGTCCACGGTAGCTCCAAAAGCAGAGTGTTTTCATTTATCAAATTAACATAATTGTTTTTATTTGAACAAGCGTGTTACATTTATTAGCTTGTTTTGTTAACTTCAGACCACTGTTGTTCTTTTATGAGGTAATAACTCTACATTTATCTTTTCAATGAGACACCATCTAAAGGAGGCCGTCCAGTGTGGACTCAAGGCTGTTCAAAACCAGCTCTTAAATGGCATGTTACTCACTGGCATCAAATGAGCTCAAATTCCATTGGCCCTTAACATTCTGTGCCAGAACATCTGTCGATACAGTATTAATTGTGTCAGTTTGGGACACAAGGAAAAATCACCAGGCACATTTTTAATCCCTTCCAAAGGTGCAAAAGTTTAGTTAAAAGATCTAATCGCCATTAGAGCCCTTTTGTTTATAATAGCACAGGTGGTTATAAAGAACAAAAAACACAGACTAATGATAATAACTGTAGAATAAAGATCCAGGAGACCTCAGAGCTGATGCAGATGCCAGGTCCCTCAGATTCGCCTGGCCTAAAATCAAAAAACGGCGTCAGCAACTCAAAGCACACCGAAAGCCCCTGCCATCCAGACCAGTTATCCCATCTGTGGAATAGTAAGCTGGATCTTAATGTGAATCACATCCATCCTTAATACATGTTGAACTCAGAACAGATGTACAATTCACAAGCTTTAGAAACAGCTCCAGCAAGGTGGAAAAGATAAAACAGCACGTTGAATCTTCTTCTATTTAAAAGATTGCAATGAGACAGTCAGCGTATCGATATTTAGCGTTTTTAGCCGCAGGGGCCAAATCTGCTTTTGTAATTTGCACCGTGCCAAAAAGAAATGAGCTACTGCAGGTGCGAGAGACTCATCATTCTAAATACCCTGATGGCCTTGGCTCGGTTGGATAATGTGTTTCTAATGTAAAACATGTAATGCTATTACTTTTAGTCTGCATCAAAAAGATGGAAGGTTTTAACTTTTATATCGTGAAAATATTATTACACTTTTCTCTTTTGCCAGCGGAGCACATCGATTTCTTTGTTGCTCGGCGGAGCACAAAGCGCTCTCATGCCGCTAAGCAATAACTCTGACAACGACTGCAGTGTCTTCAGGAACACAAAAGAATATTCATTCTTCCTATAGACCGGTGACTTCGCATTTATGGGAAAGCAGCAGATATTGCCTCTGGGGCTTTCATGAGGGTATAACAGAAGTTAGCCTTAAACACATACGACTAAATGAGTACACCAGAATTCTGTACATCATTACAATGACACACAAATGACTGACTACAATATGTGTCCCGTATGCATATTCTGTAATCTTGTTTATATTCAGGATCTAGGTGTTGTGCAACAGAATAAATTGAATTTTGGGAATGCTTCCATTCCGCAATCACACTCTTTGTGAACCCGAGGCTTGGAGTAATTGTGGAATGGGTGTTATTGTGTTTAAAGCAGACTGGTAGAGAGCGTATGTCCACACATTCAGGCCCTATGAGCAGCTGTAATTATGAGGCTTGGAGTGCTAATAGATGAGCAGTGGTGGAACGGGATGGATTAAGAAGCTTAGAATGAGCTCTAATAGTCGTGGATTTCAGCTTCATGTGATCCTGCAACACGCGCAGGCCAGCAACAAGCCCAATTACATCTGCAGACTCTCTCTCTTTCTTGGTGTGTGTGAAAGAGGATCAAGAGTCAAATTGACGGACACTGTGTTTCTGTGCTTGTGTGTTAATGTTGTGTGTTAGGATAAGATTCGTATAAAAAAACTATGAGGAATACAAGCAATATCGTGAAACACAAATCACAAAAATACAAAAGTCTAATATAAATGTGAATGGTTCCCTTGAATCATGTGTGTTTGTATACACATTTTCCATCTTAACTCCATTTCTTTTTTTCAAAGCCTGTGAGAACGGGGTTTCAGCACCAACGCAGCTAGAAAATAATGTGAATGGTCCAAAAGTGATGATGATAAAAACTTCAACATTTAGGGCTTGAGCCCCCTTAGCCCACCACTTACGCCACCTCTGACTTCAATTCAATTCAATTCACTTTTATTGTCACATCACCACGTCACGTGCCCTGGTGAGTGAAATTATTAGGAACTTGCTCCAAAAACAATTGCAGTAGAGGTTACATGTAACATATAGACTTTAACATAGGACAGTGTGCAATATGCACATACATATAATCAGTACCCACAGTGTACTACAGGACAATACTCTACTAAGCGCAACACAAACTTGACCAATGGAAATTTGTGCCGGTGTTAGTTTTTCTTGCATACACGAATAAATGAAAGGTACAAACCCATCAATTGGTACCCTTCAAGAAATTCTAATTATGTACCATGTAGGTAAAGATATGTTTTTGTAGTACCACACACTCTTTAGGTGTAAAGATATTTTTGAAAAGGGACCGGCCAGTGTACCATTACTTTTGCCTACGAGCTCAGGTCTGAATGTAAATATCTGCAGAATAAAACAAATGACATGTAAAAGAGCCAGAGTTTGACATTTGGTGTAAACACTATTACAAAACTATGGCTTTTAATAAAATGTGAAAGATATGCAGCATACAGTAGAAACAACCATGTTGTTTTTCATAATACTGTATTTGTAGTGAAGCGTAACCCTGTCATTACACTTGTGTATAAAGCAAAGCGTAAAGTGCTTTGATTTGATCCCGACTGCTTCTTTGGAACTCAATATGGTTGTAGTGTAAAAACTTGCAAACATGACAGTTTTCTGGCAGACTGATAAAAAACGTTGTGCGACTGACTCCAAGAAATTGGATACAAGACAATCAGATTGGACCTTACAGTTTTATGAAAGCTCTTGCCAGTTATGTGTGTGATATGCAGCAGATAATGTCTGATCATTCTACAGGGGAAGATGAGTCTGAGCCCATCATCTCAGAAGACGTATTCAACAGTGAGCTATATATCGGAGTCTATAGATGATGATCTTGTTCGGCAAAATCCAGCTAACCTGTGTGACAAAAACACAGTATGTACTCCTGTACCACAATATTACGAGCTCCACTGCTACTTCACACAAGCACAAAGAAGGAGAAAAGGCTGATACTGGTTTCGTTTATAAAGTGCTTCAAAGTTAATGTAAATAGGTGTGTCAACTATTGGCACACAAACACACACACTAATCCGGACACACTCTATTGTGCCACTTTCAGTCACAAAATGTCGAAGCAAAGGCTGTGACAACATGAAAACACATCAAAGGTTTGCCGACAAATCCAGCATAGTAAAGAATTCCATTTGGGAGTCAATAAAGCGCAAGATCAAAAAGGAAAAATTAAAGTAAATAAAGTGCGACCTGTGACAGAAAGAGGTAGCAATCCGTGGGGAGATGGGCAGAAAATAAAAAAGACCAGCAATGGCTTAAAACTTATCGCACTGCAATGGCTTATCAAGAGCCTTCAAATACAAAAAACTAATTTTGATGTCTTAAAAGAAATATGACAATTATTGATCTTCAAAAAAACGCTAATCTCGATAAATTGCATCTTGAATAAAAAGTTATATTCACAAAATGTAATTTCACAAAACATATTTTTTATTTTACTTAATATATGCAAGATGATATATGATTCAAACATTTAGTAGACGCTTATGTATAACTTAAATAATTGATAAATATAAATACATAATGTAATAACATAATTTCCTAAATATTACATGTATCATAATATTCTTGTTGTGATTAATTGTGATGAATTGTTTGACAGCCCTAATAAAAAGAAATCATGGCCTTTAAATGCACAAAAATGTGTCTTTAACATACTAACAGAATTAGACTTAGATTCACTGATACTCATGTAAATGCGCAGACAGATATTGCACTTCTAGAACACAGCAGTCTGTATTCTTGTTGTAAAATAAAGAGTTTGCCATTATTTGGTTCACTGCAAATCAGGACACAGGTTGTGTAGTGTAATTCTGTCTGAAACGACCATCAATTGGTTCGTAGTGAAGTGAGTCTGACAGCCTCTCATCTCACTGCTCGCACCATCCTTCTTCTCCACAGCAAAGCACTGCCTGACAGCCTTTCATATCGCCTCTCTGTCTCGCTTGCAAATTCAATTTGAGATCGCTTCATTGGCATGACAAATATTTTACATTTGTTTTGTCAAAGCAATCACATACAAAATAAAGTAGCCTAGTGTGTTCAAATATTGGGCTTTTTTATGCCCAGATGCATCACCATTTTTTACAGATTTTTTAGTACTGTAGTTTCCAGATTGTTCCAGACCAAGAAATATACAAAGATAAAAGTCATGTTGTAAGGGAGAAAAAACATTACAGGTGTCTCCTGAGTAAGACATGTCTGACACTCTTTGGCAGTCTCAAATGTGTAGTCTGTGTGTAGGCCCAGGAAGCTCAGACGGTAAAGCAAGACACTCAAAATCTATCCCCTCCTCTCTCTTTGCTTTATTTTTCTTTCTTCTCTTACATAAGAAATATGAAAAAGATGGTAAGGATATGTTTATTTTTCTTTATTAAGCTTGCATTCATTTTTACATAGTGAGCTTATTATGGGACACAAAGCTGGAGCTGGATGGAGTGAGAAAGAAGAGAATTTTTGAAGAAAGAAACTACAGGTAGGAAATGTAAGGGAAGGAGAAATGGATGTTTTAAATGATACAGGGAGAATGGGATCACAGAGGACTAAAAACACGGATTCAGAGATCAGTGGAAAGGAGATGGAAAAAAGAGACTTGAAATCAAAGACAAACAAAGACACAGTGGGCACAGATCGGATTCGTCTCTTCGCACAAATGCACCGAGCATCAGAACCGAAGAGGCCAGACAAGACAGGACTACAACTACAAATCACAATAAAAGAAAGCAAATGGAAAACAGACACATTGCTCAAACGAGACTCAGAAAAACAAGCAGGAGAATGAAAGATGTTAAGGGCATATGAAGAGTGCATCAATCCTGCTTAGGAGACTTTGTTCTGTCTTCCTGGATCTCTTATATGGGAAATGTTTCGACAGACTATTCGTGTCCCAGGAGATAACAGAATCCAGAGACAAAAGAACAAAACATCAGAAAATGAGGACAAGCCGAACTACTGTACAACGAACTGTAACTAAAATACACTGAAGAAGAAACTTGTAGAATTTATCCAATTAAATTCCCATAACAATGTGCACATAAGTAAGTAAAATGTACTGCTATAATTCAAGTACAACTTACTAAAAAAGTTAACATGACTGACTAAATTAATTCAGTTTTTATTAAAATGTCAGTTGTGGACTGGTGAATATAGTGTTGGTACCAGCACTAAATCTACTAAATCTCAGTATCAGCAGTCAATGACTAAAGTGTCCTTGACAAAAGACACCTTACCTACGTTTGCTCTGCAGAGGTAATTGGCCACTGCACACTTCTAGGTCGCTTAAAATTCAAATGTTAAGATTTTACTAAAATTTTTAGACTTTTCCACAGAATATTTTAAGTAATTTTAATTCATTCGTTTTTTCAACAAAGATTCAAGTATATTAAAAAAATACATAAAGTGTTCAAAAAATTAACCGACGCATGCACTTACACACGCGCACACATCCGCAAATATGAGCTCAAACCTTGACTTGATCAAATAAAATAAACAAGAAAACATCTAACAAAATAAATGAATTTTTAATTGATAGGCCTTTGAATTAGCGATATCATTAAGTAAACAGGAACAAGGCGCATTAAATATTCATACGGCACTCACATTCATTAAGGGACTGGCCCTCGGGGACCTCCATAAGAATTGGGACATATCGTCATACATACAGAGGGCGAGCGAGATTTGGAAACACTGCAAAAGAGAGGAGAGAGAGGATGGTGCCGGATGGTGAAAGAAAAATCGTTAAAGAAGAAAGAGCAATGGAAGGATGAGAGAGCGTACATAAAGATAAACTGAGTTCAGATAGAGAGATGATGATGAGAAGAACATCACATGGAATAAACAATGGCAAAATGATGGAGGGAATAAAAGGGAGAGGTGAAGAATGATGAGGAAGAGAAAAGCTGAGCTGAGACAGAGGGGAACGGCAGGTATGCTGAGCCAGAGGAAAACAATGATTTCAGAGGGCCAGAGTTGAAGAAAAATAACACAAATATTTCAACGGCAATGCTGGAAACAGAAATGCAAGATATGCAACATGAAAACATCAAAGCACAATAAGAGTGCATACCTCGCCATATCAAGATAAACTTTGTATACAATGTTTTCAAAAACAGTATTTAAAAATAGAGCACAATAAAACACAGCTTAGTTAAGGAACATAGTGCCGAGAGGTACAAATATGACAACAGGCATATAGATGAATTAAAGTATGTTTTAAATAAAGGAATAGCATCATTACAGAGGGTCAATGGTAGTTGTTCGAGCATGAAGCCTAATCCTACAGGCTACATACTGGGAGGTTTAAATATCTCAGTTAAAGCACTAATGATTTTTGACTGAGGTTACACTTCCCTCGGGCAAAACAGACTTTTAGACAAACAAAGCCCCGAGTTAGATTAAACCATGACCTTAAACCGAAGATCACAAAAACATTGACAAGTTAAATCAAGCAGTGAACTTTTGAACGTGTATAGCTTTTAACGTACGCATTAAATGTTGGTGTTTATGGATAATGTTGCTTGCTTTCTAACTACTCAGCTTTGAAAGAAATGTGTCGGAGTACTGAAAAGCAAGATCCACGCACAAAAGAAAAGAAGGAAAAAGACAGAGATCAGATGAAAGAAGAGAAAGCAGAGCAGAGCGAAGGAGTGAAGTGATTGATTTTCACACAGTTCTAAAGCTTCGTCTCCAGAGAGAGAAAGAAAGCAAGCAAGAATTAAAAGACACTCTTGCTCTCCTCTAGTAACACACATTTATATCTGCTCTTTATCTTTCCTTTTTCATCTCCGTTCTCCTCCCTCCTTTCAGTCTTTTGGACTCTCACGGTCAACCTTTATTCAAAAATGGTTGCCGTTGTCACTTGAGCTCCCCGGCACATTCAGGAAGATGAATAGAGAGATGAAACGAGGATACAAAAGTAGAGAACAAATACACGAATGAAACAAAAAAGCTAAACAATTGAGGAAGTTGATACAAGTCGTGTTTATAGGATTGTAGGATGCTTGCAAAATATGTATTGTTCTAAAGTGGCATTCACTGAAAGTCAAACTGGGCCAAAAATCTGACATTGGAAAGCCAGCCTCCAACGAGAAGGCCCAAAGTTCAATTAATACGAGTCTAATATTACCTACCTACATAATAGATGTAACTCCTTATGGAAATCATATGTTCATTACTATAAACAAATGACTGAATAATTTAATATATGTGAGATCCACAGAATGATGACATCCCTCAGAGGGGTTTTTCATAACGCAGGAGATGTTATAAATCATTTGGTTACATTTTCTTTTGCATCGACAACCTTTTGTTGGATATCTTCTTGGTGGAAAACAAACAATAATGCAGTTTCTTAGTGAATATCTTTCAGAATCAATGTGATTATTTTGGTAAAATTAATAAAAAATATAATAAAAATCCGACAGTTAATTTTGAATTTAAATGTATTATTTCATATTATTATGTAAAAATAAAGAATAAACATACTTAATTTTTTACTTACCTTTCCTTTATCTAAACTACATATTTCCACTTTAAAGTTTACCAAAAATTTTAATTGTAAATTGTTTCATAACAAATAAGAGTAAAAATAAATGAACCAATTACTTTTAAACGTATTCTTTATTTTGCTGATTTTTTCAAGACCTTGTTGAGATCTCCACTAAACTAACCTCTACCACAGGAGAAATATCCAAGAAGTAGTAGACTTCAACCAAATGTCTCAATACGCTCCATTTGATCTAATCTAATAGAAAATCAATTGAAACAGTAAAGAGAAGATTTCATTTTTGATATTCCTCTCCAATGGGAATAAAATAACTGAAAACAAGATATAAATGTGATAAAAATAATGGAAAAAAGGTTGTGTAGAAATAAAGACTTTAGTGCCATCATATGTCTTGCCATAATGCTCCCTTGCGGTTACAACTCAGTCACTCCATGTATAAAATGTGTGTATACATGAGCTATTTAATAGACACAACAGAGCCAGTTACATAACGTCACCAATACGCTTTAAAGCAAAGACTTAGAAACTGAGAAGGAGGAGTAGAGGAAATGAGGTGGAGAAAGGGCACTGTTTATGTCTGAGGAAATTATCATTAATAAAATCTAAAAATAACACTGGCACTCAGAGAGATGGCTGAGTTATAGCGTGAGGCAGAACGGTAATTACAGCGAGCTATCAGAACGCACGCTTACATTAAATATTAAGAGAAGAACCGGTGCATGCCGCTAATGCGTTTGAACATCCTCCAGCAGCGTTTTGTACCAAGTGTTAAGACCAGCTACCCCTGCTGAGAGGAAAACAGAAACGGGTGATAATTTGCCATCGGCTTTGGTTCTCCAACAAGCAACGCTCTTAAAGTGAGTAAGGACTCTGTCGCTCTCAGCGGTGAATCCAGTAAACAGGGCTTTTTATCTATAGAACCTCACAAAATTATCCACTCAGAGACTTCAATCTTTCCTTACCGTGTTAAATGAATAGAACACACACAAAGCCACAGGTGTGCACCCACATGGGCCTACTTATTTTATTTATGGTCAAATGAACAACCATGGCTGGAATGAACCAAGATAAAGGTGAGCCACCAGTAAAGTTCAGGTGGAAATGTCATCGGTGGCTTGCATTTAGACACGAATACATTTTCACACATAAACATGCGCCGGGTCAGTGCCACTGGCGAGATACTGTTATTCACAGAACACCGACACAGATGCACACGTACAGTACAGCGATAAGATTGTGTGACCTGTACTCACATCCTTTTATTTTTATCACCTGTGAACAGAACAGACACCTTCATGAAAGACTATGGATAAATGCATTTTATTAAAGTGATAATTCCCCCAAAAATGAAAATATGTCGTCATTTGTTCATCCGTCTTAACATTTTATACCTCTAGGACATTTCTTCCGCAGAACACAAAAGAGGATATTTTGATGAAAGCTGGTCACTGAACAGCAGGGGCATGGGTTCACTTCTGTTGTATGAACACAAAACCAATGTAGGTGCCCGACACCAACATTCCGCAAAATATCTTGTGATCTTCAGAAAAAAAATGTCTACAGGTTTGAAATGACAGAAGTTTAAATGAGCGCTGAAACTTTCATTTCATACAAGGCAGTGCGCATTCATACAGACACATTTATGCCACAACTATTGGTTTACACAACCGTGATTGTTGTTGTTTCGGGTAATTTCTACATTTTGAGAATAAATAGATAAAATAAATGCAATGCACAGTAATGTTATTTACTCAAAATAAATCAACAATTGCACAAATATTTGGAAGTAAAATGTAGTGCTATAATTCAAATACAACATATTAAGAAGAATGACTTGTAGACTTGTTATTAAAATGTATTGATTGAAATTTACCAAAATTAAGAAAACAGGAACATAATTCTAGTGAGAATATTTTTATTATTTTTATTCATTAAATCTACAAAGGCACAGTGCAGCTGTTCTGTTCTCTTTATTATAAACTACAAAAACATGACAAATAAATTGTTTTTTGTTTTTTTAGCGAAACAATCGATAAAGAAACTTTCATGACAAATGTCCTTGACAATACTGTCAGATGCAGGGTACATCACACCATTTTCCAAAATTGTTCTCCTACTTTTATTCACTTTACCCCTTGTAGTGGCCTATTTAGTATTTGCTTTATAGGAAATAGTAATAGAGTGAACAATTTAGCAAATTCACACACATGTAAACATAGTGAATAAATGTTAATAAAAACAATGTCACTTTAAAACATTACTATAAAATGCTCTATTAAGATTCCGACTGGTTGAGCCACATGCAATTCGGATAATGGTTACCTGTGATGCTTTTAATGTTACCATTACTTAAAACAATTATTCATTTCAACAATTTTTTTCATCATGACTAAATAACTTTACCACACACTCGGACACGTTCAGCTTGTTTTCAGGTTCACCTGACCTGACCGGCACAACACTCACAGATGTAAACACACAATTCTCAACAGACAGTCTGAATATGGAGGGTAACCAGACTTAACTGTTACCTCCCATCTTAATTACACAAATCAGTCTTTGTTAAATGATTACAAATGTGTGGGAGAGTGCCCGGTGGCACCTAAAATCCCAGCAGTCTTCACTAAATTTACATAGCTTCCAAGATTATATAATGACAATATCACCCTGTTTCATTTCATTTTAGCTGCTTGAGGGGAGCGATCCCACTTTAAGCATTTTACATTGCATCCCTTCCTCTTTCCGACACTTTAATTCAAAGCATGTCTGATTCATCTGCACGGGGGAATATAAGTCCCCTCGTACTGCTGTGATGTCAGCACCCGGCACACTAAGCAAGGTTCGACCCCGACCGTTCATTTGTCATAGCTATTTCTCAAACCCGGTGGAGTGCGATGACAGCTCTAAAACACACACGCAAACCGGTCGGGCTGAATCGTTTTCTGCGGACCTGTATTATCGTGCCACATCAAAGTCTCCTAGGTCTGCAAGTAACATATTTCTAGAGTCAAGGCAATTTCCACATAGATGACAGACAAGGATGAATATAATAGTAGAGGAGCCACGAAGCACTTGAGGATTGTCATTAACATCAACTGCTTGAGACACAAGAAATCAAACAAGTGTAGTGGTTCCACAATGACAGCTGAAGACTGGGCTGATTTACTGCTTGCTGTGGTTGTTTTTCTGTATTTTTCATTAGCTTGAGGGGTCAACATAAATCAAGTATGGCGACTGCAGAGAGAAATGAGTGTGTGTTTTGGGCAAGGGGGGCACATGGGAGACGAGCATGGAAAGAGTGTTCATAAAAGATAAGCTCTCTTGGCTCAATCGCAGAATAAGGGCCTACTATTAAACAGTACAAACATGGTTATTCAACCAGCAACTTTCTCTCAACAAATGAGAAATGTCTAGGGAAACATGCCGCAGACAAATAACAGAAGAGTGAGGGCAAAGGGTGTATGATAGATGGAGAAGCCTAGTAGATTCAACAAGGGAGACGGAGGGAGACGGACGTGGTTTTTTGGTTTAAATCTTCCACTTTTGCCGAACAAATAATTTAAACAAATTTATTTTCAGGTCCATGTTACGCTTCACATTTAAATTAAAAGAAATGTATGTTTATCGAACTTTCTTGGTCACTATTTCAATTGATTATTGTAATTTCCTTTCAATTTCTCACATTTTTATTTTACTTATTTGTAATTTAAGAAACGAACATTTAAAAAAATTAAACATTTTGGAATTTTCTTTTTTTGTATTTTGTTTTTCTGTTTTATCTCTGGGTGGTAACATTAGAACAGGGGCATTTTTTAAGTCACATCTTACCGCACTGATAATAATAAGCACGCCACACATGTGGATTGTCTGCGAATTGAACCAGATCAATCTTTTAAACATGTCTTGTCACAGTGTTTTTACAAAAAGACGATCAATTATTTTGCTATGCATATATAATTTTGGCTTTGTTTGGCGCAAGATATTTTGGGCGAAGAATGAGCCAATGAGAAAGAGCCTGAAAGCTATATTAATATATGGAAATATATTATGTCAATATTAATTTCTGACATTTAAATGAGATGTGAGATTAATGTAAGTCCATTATTTTAAGTTTACCTTATAACATAAACATTAACTTTAACATTCAAATGCACAGCACTGTAACCATAAAAAATATGGTCACACTGGTAAGTTGTCCACCATAGATTTTCCCTCTGTAGTTGGAGGTTAGGTCCATATGGTGATGTATAAACTTCCTCCACTGTTAATATAGTCTTCAGCCACCTCTGCGGGTGATATTACGTGAGACGGAATTCGAGCCTAAGATGGGCTGTGAAAGAGCATCATGAATGCACTGTTGTGGAATTGTGTGTGACCCTCTGGGATGCTTTACATCAGTCTGAAACAACCCTCTGGCATTTAGAAAAAATTTTCCCTGGTAATATCATCAATGCTCTGGCTCCATCTGAAAATGTTATGAAACAATGATGCAAGCTGAAAACCGGTTACGGTCCACTATAGACTCGCCCATTTACCTTGCGAGAATGTGGTAGATGTGTGATGGCCCAGAACAAACATTTTTAAAGTTTAAATGAAAAAGAGTATTTAAAAATAAAAATTTAGAAAAGTTTCACCAGTTTAAATCATATTGGAAAACTGTAAACATCAAAATAAGTTTTTTTTTAACGTTTGCTTTTATAGTGTATGGTCTGATAATTCTGAAGCGTTACACGGACCCTTTAAGCCAGCAAAAGGATTCAAATGATGTCATCATTTACTTGACGTTATGTAATTCGCAACCTGTATGTTTCTTCTACAGAACACAAATCAGGATATTTTGGATACTTTGGAAAATATTAACGGAGAACCAAATTACACCAACATCTTTTGACTTCCATCCATACAAACAAAATCCCTAAGACATTTTTCAAAATATCTCCCACAGGAGAAATACGGTCATATACAGGTATTCAATGGCATGTGATTTATTACATACTGTAAACGATAAACAAGATTATTATTATTGAGGTGAACTTCCCTTTTAACTCCTTGAAATGAATATGTTTTTAGTATGTCTATATGTTTATACCTTTTTATACATTAATATGCAGTCAATTATTAAAACTATGCATCATTTAAAGGTTAAAACACTGAACTTTAATGCAAGGAATTTGTTTTTGTAACCAATTGTGAAGTGCTTAATAACAGAATTACTTATATATTCATAATAAAGATACTTTTGGCAATTTATCTGACTGATCCTATGTTTGTCCTGCCACAGTACGTACAAATAGAGCATAACCGTACAGATGTTTTTCAATGGATTTGCATGTTACAAATGTACCTGTCAATTACTTTGCATGTGCAGACATCAGCTTCATGAAAACCAAGAAACTCCTGCAAACCCAGCAAGGGCAAAAATAAAACAAGAGATGTGCCTTCTTTTACACAAACAGCATTAGGAACTCTGCCATCATGTACACTTGGCTTGATCTGAAACATAGACTGTTTACGGCTTGAACAAAAGGTTGATATTTAAGCAGATTAGCGAGAAAAGCCTCGTCTAAACTGTGATCAAACATACAGTACAATCTCTTGCATCCTCACACACAAACACTCCAGATGGAAGCCATAATGCACAATAAACAATGCCACTGTAGCAGAAGAAAGAACAGAAGGACGCAAGACGAAATAATGCAGAGAAACGACACAGAAGAGTACAGAGTTACGACGACACAAGTTTCAGGTCCAAGAGGCAGATTGGCTCTGAAATATTAATGGCAGCTATCGCTGGGGAGATAGATTGAGGGGAAAGTGTGATCCAAGCACAAGTAAAACTATAGTTTTAATATCGACTGCATCTCCCCCCAGTAATGATTTTCCTTCTCGTTTTTTCCTTCACGGCTTACGTGTCGCATTCCATCTCTCTGCCATCAAATAAATGACATTATTTATCTTGGGCTCATCTTCTTTGTGTGCCCGTGCACGTGCATTTTTTTCCTAACAGGCATCCTTCTCTTCTCAGATCTGATTGTGTCCATTTGTCTTGCAGTCACGCTAGTCTTCAATTTACCAGCTGTCTGTCATGGCCAAGCCGAGGCCTGTTATTGATTGGCTGTTGCTGCTGCCACTCTTCACCACTGTCAATTCACAGTCCCGCCCCTGGCATTCCGTATACGGCTATGCCTACTGAATTTTTACTGGATCCCTATGTAAACTTGAACAAAGGATTGATCAGGTTGGACAGCTAGTGAATAATCATCATCTAGTGAGGAAGATCAGTTCAACCAGTTTTTGATACAAAAATCTAAAGTTAGTCTTTAGTTAAAAGTTAGAAAAGTTAGATCTTCACGGTTACTCCCCAAATATAATTTTTTTTATTATAAGTTTGTGCAAATGTTGTATGCTTATACATAAGCTCAGGCAAACCGACCTGATTTAAAGAGCTCACCAGAGATTTAACAATATAACAGAAAGGTTTATCCTGCAATAAAGCATTGCAACATATTTTCCCAAATGCTTAATTATCAGCTTTTTGCAATTTGCATATATTAATAAAACCTTGTGATTTGTAAAGATGCTTTGAAATTATGTTAAGTCAAAACAACCCATTTATAGGAAGCTTGGCCTTCATTCTTCTACAGTGGAAGTAAAGGGGGAGGCATCATCCTTCCTTTTTACCTTCTATGGTCAACCTCACTGCCACTCGATTTTAAAAGTATTTTAAAAGTTTGTACATTCCTTAACACCCAAATGAGTTAAGACACATCTACAATCATAAAGATTTAAATAAAGGAATAAACTGTTCAAATGGAACTGTACATGTCTATAAAATGTCACAGCCTAATTTACTGTAAGGCAAGTGTGTCACACACCCTTCAACTGCACACAGGCCCACATACCATCATGTCATTAGAACAGCACCTGAGATCGATTCAAGAGGTAATATTATAGACACACTGAGCATTACATCATCTCTCTCTGGTGCTCAGCAGGAAGACGTCAATGAAACGCGGCAGGCGGGATTAGAGGATGACGCCCATCACGTCCCGCACAATGCTGAGCGATTAATAGATTCTCAGTGTTACAGCTTCAAATCTCCTGCACACTGCTGTCATTCATCAATCTCACACGGGGGTTTCGCAAAACTGGTGCACAACTATATCCTGAAACTCAGAGGACTCGACTGTGTATCTACTCCAGACCGTTTGCAACGAATACATTTTTCATCTTTGCTGGGTCCAATCCTGCATAACTTGCTGATCGTAGCTGGCCTTATGAAGCATATAAACACGGTAAACATCAGTATTTGCTTCTTTTTATGAGTTAATTTATATCTCAGCACCCAACCTGTTATTTTTAACCTTAGCAACTAGGGGTTAAAGAGCAGGCAGAATTTTTTTCTGTGTTACTCCTCTCCCCTCCTGTCTAAATGCCCCCCTAAGGAGAAGAAGTCCAATACAGCTTTCAATTGATTGAAGGTGATGGAGTTTAAAGATTCTGCTTCTGAATGAAAGCACATACTATTTGACCCCTGCCGTAGGGAGCTTGAGTGAACTGGCTTCAAACTTTAGGGAAGCCAAACTAAATTGGTTCTTTATAAGTCCCCCAGGACTGTGTATGAACAAGCAATATTACAAAAGAGTCTGGATGTCAGTTAGGATTTGAATAATGTACTGTTGGGAGTAATTGAACATAATGTTAAGATTTTATGTCAATTTTCGATCCATGCAAAAATAATTATTAAGTTGACATTTCTGCAGGACTATTTTTAACTTGACATTACAAACAGGCGAGTATGATTTTATCATTCAAACGGTCTAATGGAAGAAGATTGGTATAAACAAATTCCTCTTTAAAAGTGCTCGATGTACAGGTTTCATTCAACAGAATACTGAAAAGGTAGGGTACACAAACTTTCCAAAATAAAATGCCATAGCCGGACCTAAGGATGTCTTGGGCTGAACAAAAGGTTCAGGGTTCTTACCCAACATCACTTTGAGTACGAGATGAAATCTTACACCATCATGCTGTCTCCGTCTACCTATTATAAGTGATCTGCAAAGCACCAATTACGAATGAGTTTCAAAGTTCTTGTGTTTGTGTGTCAGTAAAATTATATTTTGAGATGGGAGGTTGAGTGTGGTTCATTTCCACCTCATTGGCCTCACTCTCATGCCACCCTGCTGAGCCAATCACAGTACCCTCAGAGACTCCAGCCGAGCAGGCTGCTCTTGTTTTTGTACTAAACGAAGACAACTTATACACCGAGACAAACATCTCTCTATCACACTGCCCCTCAAATACACAAAAACACAATGCAAAAAGTCTCCAAGAGAAAAATGCTCAGTGACAGGTTATGGCTTAAGTTAGAAGACATAGGTTTATTTAAATATATGATATATGTCTGTGTACTTTGCTTAATAATTTTGTATAGATGAACACACACACAATACACGCCAACATGTACATTTATTTCCGATATTTTTACATGTAATCATTAATGGTTACCAATCATTTAAATAAAATATGAAAATGTAATAATTGTTTTAAAATTTAATTATAACTTTTTTTCATATTTAATGTATCTTCTATTTTTAGTAGCAATATTCAAAATATCTTCATATGATCTTGATTTAATATCCTAATGATTTTTGACAAAAGAAAAATCATTCTGTGTCATACAATGTATTCCTACTAGATCACAAACACAGTCATATTATAATTATATATCATTCAATGATATGCATAGGTGACATGGCAACTTCGCAATAAGTAAAAAAATTTTTGCTTTATACAGTAAGATACACAAAATATTATGTTTTGTTTTTAATAGTCAGAAATATTTACTTGTTGTCAATAGGCAACAGGCATCTTTACAGTACAGTTTCACAGCACAGCATAAATAAACATAAACATAAAGAATCTAATTTAAGGAACCTTTCAAACAGGTTCACTGATTCCTATGAAGGCAGTGACTGTGTGAAGTTCCACAGGATCAGACCACCCTGACTTTATCCGATCACAAGCACGGAAAAGAGAAAGAGTGATCAAGATTCCAACCCCTCCCAGCGGAGATCCGGCTCAGAGCGCCAATTAACGGGCCAATCCACCCGAACTATCGGCTTCGGTGATCAGCACTGCTGGCCAGCAGGATTTATCTCTTCTCAACCACACAGCAGTAATACAACTCAAGCTATAGCACAGACAGAGAAAGAGAGATTGTGTAACGGATGAACAACCCAAATGAAAAAGAGAATCAGACAGAGAGAGAGAGTCATGGAAGAGGACTAGAGAGAGAAGTGGAACATGTGTCATTTGAAGAGATGCAGCCGAAGGGAGTGTGAAAGAAAATGGGACATCATTATTAAATTGATCTGATCATCCTCACAGTCACAAGTTGTAGTTTGTCGTCACTCAATGCTCCCTAAACCCATTGGGGTATGATATCAGTACACTGCAAGAGGTCTATGAAGCTCCTCATTTAGTTCACATGCTACAAATGTGACACTCATGAAGTTCTCTTTCAGTTTTAATGGGGAAGTTTCACACCTTCGAAAAACTTTCCGAAATGAGTGGAAGTGCTGGGGGAGAGAATGCGTGTCATGCATCTATCTTGGTTTTTAAAAAATGGTCTCCATTGAACATGCACTCAACATGTTTAACAGTCTAAAGGACTTATTATGCATCAAACAATATACCACCCCTCCTTTAACAACATCATGTTTTGTCTTCGCTTTCTTTTAATAAAAGTGAAAAAAGTAAAGCCTCAATTAAAAACAAAACACAGATGCAGGCAGGCTCGGATGGCTATAGCATCATTGCCAATTCCACAGCGCTATGAAGCAAAGCATTCCCACGCTTGCTGCGGTTCTTGACATGGGGTTTAATTGTGATACATGATGGATGGTTTTATTGAAAATCTGACTTGACAGTAGCCACACTCCTTTATCTCGAGGGCATCTAAACACACTTCACTATAGGCGCCTCTGAGCTAAAAGAAATGCAATTTCACCCAACCTTGATCCACAAAAACCCATGTATGCATGTTCTGTGATGTTGTTAAGCGATTAGCTGTGGAAAATCAAGGCCAAGTGAAAAGCAGTTATCTATGTGGGAGTCTGTGGTTAGCCACAGAGTCATTTGAGATCATTACGGTGCAGACACCTTATTTAAATTCAAAGCAATCACAGTCAAAGCCTTCTATCTTACATGGCTAAAGATTCTAAATAGATCTGCTAAAAATGGAGAAGAAGAAGTTATTCCTCTATCTTTAACTCCTTAAGCTTTTAATGCTAATCTGCTGAAATGTGTGATACTCTCAATACTGTTTTATTCACATTTTAAAGGTCTTAAAGGAATAGTGCACTTAAAAAATGAAAATATTGGCGTTATTTGCTCACCCTTTAGTTACAAACTTGGTTACACTTTGTTGTGCTGATCACAAATAAGTATGATCATTTGTTTCCAAGTTATTTTTATTTTCATAGTAGAAAAAAAATTTCAGTCATGTTGTCAAATGTGCCCTGCAACTGTTTTTTTATCATTCTTTAAACTCTTTTCTTTTGTGTTCAATAGAACTACACAGTATTTTATCTACTTTAGTTGTCAATTGGGCTGTGCAATTATTTGTAATTCAAATTTGCATTTCGGCTTCCAACAATTATGAAAACCAAATAAACAAATAACATTATTTTTTACATTCCTTTGTATGATTTATTTTAACCTATGTATTCAGATCTTGTTTTATGCTATTTTTATTGAACTAATTATTAATTTGGACCTTTGTTCTTTAAAACGTATTAACTTATTTTCCAAAGTAAATGTGCAATTGTGTTACTCAGGACCTCAATAATTAAGATTCATTATAATTTTTGCACAGGTAGTCAATGATGCACAAGAAATCGCAATTGCTAATATTCTTCTAAATATCTTTTTGTGTTGAACTGAGTAAAGAAATTTTGTGGAAAATTGGTTCATGGTAGAATTTTCAGGCAGCTTAAAAATATTTATTTTTGACCTTCAATATAATAATAGCCTTCAGGGTGGACTGGCAAGTAAAGTGGACATTTGGTAAAAGGTATACAAGGCAGCACAGCAAGCAGACCAAATTGATCCAAAAAGTCTGAGAGAGATTTTCATACAGAACTGAAGTGATTTATAAGACCTGTGCTCAGACAAAGCGACCCAGCAGGGGAAATGACTTTGGTTTATTGGCCCCCATCAATATTAAGAGAGATTTCTGGGAAGAATAAAATAGGACTGTAAACCTCAATCAGTTGCCAAGGTTTGGGGTGCTATAAACCGAGAAAGAAAGTCTAAGGTAAACAGTTCTCTCGTTGTGTAGAGCCCCGGGCTGTACATGTTCTGTGGTGGAATCCTGAGGCCTTATCTCCAGAAGTGCTAAGCAGATGACACACCTGAACATGTGGGGCGGTTGTCCTGAAGGAACCAGCACGATTCTTTTGAACATCACATACTTGCATCGTGAAAGCCATCAAGAAACGTCATTCCTTCACCAAAACTACGTATTCATGTTCTGTTTTTGGCTCCTCTTTCGGTCAGTGTGGGAAGGGCGATGACGGGGCTGATGTAGGGACTTTCTGTTTCAAACAAAAAGTGAAAGATACCCCCTTTTTAAAACAGACTAACCACAAGCCTGTTTAAATGCAACTTTCACTTGTTGCAATTTCACCGGACTTTCCCCAGCTTCCTTTCCAGGAAACAAGTGTATCATCCACCAATTGCTTTAGAACACACCTCCAGATAACAATCTTAAGAGATAAAGAGAAACATAAGCAATAGAATAAATAGGACATGGAAAACCCCTCTTTAAAGTTTTGAAGATAAAGTAAAAGTGAAAATCTTTTCACTTTGACATTGTTTATTAACTATGCATTAGTACTGTAAACTACGTAAGAAATTCAGTTAGAGATATATTTGTAACGATATGGTCTAGCTGCATTTTTCAGCCTTGGTGTATGAAACATCTGACATGCTCTTGGTATACAGATCGATTATAGCTGCCCTCAATTTCAAATGAATTAAAAAGCAGCGTTTTTTTTTCTTTTCATTTTTCCCTTATAAAATATACAGTACTTGCACACTATTCCTCAGCAATTCCATCGTGATTCACAACTTGCACCTAATTCGGTGTCAGAAAGACACTATAAAGTTGTCAAGAACAGAAAGAACGACCACAAGGGAGAAATGATTTGCTGTCTAGTGAGAAGAAAAGAGAGAGTAAATAGATCAGAACTATTAATATACGGACGAAAATATCATCTCCATCATCATCTACTAGTGCAGTGAATGTGTTTGTCTGGATGAACTTAACTGTTTTTAGAGAACATAATGTACCCAGATATGAGGTAAACCTGACCAAGTGTCCCTTTGGGGACATTCAGGGATGCTCTGGGCAACAATATTTCTAATTATTATAGATTTTGAGGGCTAGTATTACATGTGTGGACTTTTAATGGCCATATTAAGAGGTTTCACTCAAAAATGAACATTTTGTTATCTTTTGCAGAAACATTCACCAAATCGATTTTATTGTATGTAAACAAAACCAAGTTCATTGGCACCGCCATTACCAGCATTCTTCAAAATATCTACTTTTGTGTTCTGTCAAAAGAAGTCATATAGGTTTAGAATAAGAGAGGGTAAAATATGACAGGGTTTTTATTTTTGGTGAACTCCATTTTTATTCACAGCACACAACTGGGAGTAAGTGTGGGGTTGAGCACATACCATTATCTTTGTATGACGACTCATAATGTCCCATGGTTAGTCAGTCAAATGAACAGACCTGCTCTTTGTCATCCCACACAATCCTGCTAAATAAATAAACACTGGCCAATGCCATTGTCATTCAATACATCCTTCTAACGAATAAAACTCTAATTAACTCAAAAATTCTGGTTCCTTCGATATTCCCAAATGCATCCATGTATTCACAGCTTCTCAACAACAACTCATCAGATCCCAAATCAAACTCTGAATCTGAATGAGAGGACAAACACGCTACACAACCACCCACACACACACCATATTGTTTTCTAATGACACATATCTCCAGAGCATATCCACATTACTATTCAAAAGCATACAGATTCTGAATAAACATTTGTGCACAGGAGCCTGTGAAATGTGTGTAAGGATGCATAAGTTTGCATGTAACGTGTCCATCAGCATTCATGATTTGTTTCCTATGCAGGCATGTATTCAAAACACTGAAGGTTACAGAGTGGCACGCATTTGACATTCAGCACATGGGTACAGGTTTAATAAACACCTGGGTGCGTGCACGTGTGTGTGTGTGTGTGTGTGTGTGTGTGTGTGTGTGTGTGTGTGTGTGTGTGTGTGTGTGTGTGTGTGTGTGTGTGTGTGTGTGTGTGTGTGTGTGTGTGTGTGTGTGTGTGTGTGTTTACCTGCATGTGTGTGACAAAAAGAAAGAGAGCAAAAGAGGTCGACAAGGCCTCATTCCTCTGAGGAATAGAAGTGGCCATCAAGTCGCCTTTCAAATTCTAATCAGTCTTTTCTCTCTCTCTTCCTGTCTGAATCTCCTCTCTCATCAGCGCCGTCATCAACACGATCATAATAATCAGATCTCTCATCTCCGAGCTCCGTAACACCTGCTGTTCCCCCTCTAACCGTTCACCTCCCACATCCTCTCGGCATCTTTATTTCTCCTCACTATAAAATCATTAAACCCACTGTTCAATCATTAAAGAAGCTTGAGAGTTTAGTTTGTTTATAGACCCGAATGGAACATGGAGTTTTTAAACACTTTCGACAGATCGCCGCACGGAAAGAAGACATTTCAATGGAATGCATTTAAAATATGTTAAACTAATCTGAGGGCACTAAACTCTTGGTAAGTGGTTTAAAGCAGGGTTACAAAATCAATAAGTTTCAACCAAAGTGGTAACAGAATAAAACACCCTTAAAATAATAGGCTTAGAAAAACAACAGAGATTAGTAAAGAATATGACACACATATTCAGTGCTGTGCAAAAGTTGTAGACACGTCACCAGTTTCACCCCAATTTATGTTATTCGGCCAGTTGTTGATATCATTTTTAATGGTATGTATATCTGGAAAAGAGTTTTTACGTTTCTTATATTTTGTAAAAATCTGGGAAAGTTTTGGAAGAACAATATGTGTGTGTGTCAATAGCCAGTGCTCCAAACAGAGATCTGATGTCATCATTTATTTTATAAATAAAAAAAGGGAAAGGACTTCAAGAAAACACATGTTAATTTCTTCAAGAAACCTCACACTTACCTACAAAGCAACATTAATGTGAACATTTTCTTCTCATTACCATTAGTAAGTCAGCAGCATTAAATTCATGGGGGTGCATATTACAGACGATCTCACCTGGACCTTCAACACAACGTCACTCTCGAAGATGACACAACAGCGACAAGGCTTTCTGCGCCGGCTGACAGGAGCAAGCCTCCTTCCACCCATCCCAACAATTGAGAATGTGCTGACCAGCTGCCTCACTGCCTGGTATGGGACCTGCAATGCTGCTAGCTGAAAGACCCTCCAGCAGACAGTAAACATGGCTGCAAAGATCATAGGTGCCCCTCTACCTTCCATTCTGGACATTTTCCTTGAAAGAGGATGCAAGAATGCTGACAGTTTTGTGAAAGTACCACTCATGCCACTCAGTCTCTTCCAGCTTTTGCCATCGGGAAGACGGTACTGGAGTTTCAGAGTTCACTCCACCAGACTTCTGAACAGCTTCTGAACAACAACTCTAAATTCTTACTACTTCAACCCCAGAAGAAACCCTGACACTTCCTCTGAACACAACATGCTTTACAGATAGTGGACTATACACACCAGATACTTTTCATAAGCATACTTAAAGGACTCAATAAGTTTATATAGCGTTTACTTACACAACAATCATCTTGAACTACTTATTTTTGTCTAACCTATACTGATCTATTCTATTGCTTTGTGTTTGGTCTCCTGTTTTGCACAAACATGTCAGAACAGTCCAGAAGTTGACAACTCATGGCTATAAAGTGCCTCTTAGATAAGAAAAACTCATTTCACATTTCATTTGTGTTTGTGTTTGTGTGTGTTAGCACCTGTAAATGATCTATGGAGTTAAAAATGCCAAAGTCCCCGATAAAGCGAGAAGTCAGATGTCTTGGACTACAGCATTCGCCAGGATAGTAGTCATTCAGTTACTTCTGTGACGTGTCGTCAGACTTTTTACAGAAGTCAACGGATTCACATTTATTGCCTCTTCACTGGTTGTGATGCAATTATTAAAAGCTGAGTTGACTAATACAGGAGACTAGACTGTATGACCAATCATAGTATTTAAGGGATGTGGATCTTAGACAGTCAGGAACTAAATGCAAGTGTTTATAGACATGAGGAAAGGTGTCAAGCAACAAAGTAAATAAAAAAATTACAGTACAATTATTAATATGTTTATCATTATCAGAGGCCCTTTAAAGCAATAAGAAATGTGATTCAAAGGATGATAAAAACAGAACATCTGGTTATGGCTGTACATTTCTCTCATTAACCTAAAGAATTATGTGTTTGTTATAAATTATAAAATATAATTATGTCACCAGCCTGCTGTTCTGTTTTTGTTCACAATCCCCTGACTTCATATTACAATGATCACGTCTATTTTCCATTTGTTATTCCATTTGATTGACCCTTTCTTTTAAAGAACACAAATCCTTTGACACCCACTGGATCTCTCTCACCCCTCTTTACTACTTCTCTCTCACTCCTCTTAACTACTTCTCTCACTCCCTTTACCTACGTCTCTCTCACTCCCTTTAACTGCTTCTCTCTCACTCCTTTTCACTGCCTCTCTCTCACTCCCTTTAACTGCTTCTCTCTCACTCCTTTTCACTGCCTCTCTCTCTCACTCCCTTTAACTGCTTCTCTCTCACTCCTTTTCACTGCTTCTCTCTCACTCCTTTTCACTGCCTCTCTCTCACTCCTCTTAACTACTTCTCTATTACTCCTCTTAACTACTTATCTCTCACTCCCTTTACCTACTTCTCTCTCACTCCCTTCAACTGCCTCTCTCTGACTCCTCTTAACTACTTCTCTCTCACTCCCTTTACCTACTTCTCTCTCACTCCTTTTCACTGCCTCTCTCTCACTCCTTTTCACTGCCTCTCTCTCTCTCACTCCTTTTCACTGCCTCTCTCTCACTCATTTTCATTGCCTCTCTCTCACTCCTTTTCACTGCCTCTCTCTCACTCATTTTCATTGCTTCTCTCCCGCTCATTTTCACTGCCTCTCTCTCACTCCTTTTCACTGCCTCTCTCTCACTCATTTTCATTGCTTCTCTCCCGCTCATTTTCACTGCCTCTCTCTCACTCCTTTTCACTACCTCTCTCTCACTCAACTTAACTGCTTCTCCCCCCACCAGCCTCTCACTCTCAGCTCCTCACTCTCAGTCTCTCACTCTCAGTCTCTCACTCTCAGTCTCTCACTCTCAGTCTCTCACTCTCAGTCTCCCACTCCCAGTCTCTCACTCCCAGTCTCTCACTCCCAGTCTCTCACTCTCAGTATCTCACTTCCATTCTCCCACCCCCAGGCTCCAACTCTCAGTCTCTCACTCTCAGTATCTCACTCTCAGTCTCTCTCTCTCAGTCTCTCTCTCCCAGTGTCTCTCTCAGCCTCTCACTCCCAGACCACACTCTCACTCACTCACTCACTCACTTTCATAATCTGTAGTTATTAAGTACTCAGTCATTTTAATCTGTGGAAAAGTATATCTGCCCCCTCATAGTTTTGCATTCCTATTTAACTTTTGTTCTCTTTTCTAAGTATGCTTTATTTCAAATCTCTGATCTGCTGATCTTCCACTCCTGTTTCCCATCTCCTAAATCTGTTTATCATGTCCTCTCATAACGGCCTAATCCGGTTCTTTTACGCCTCATCGTTCTTAACACACACACACACAACACACACACACACACACACACACACACACACACACACACACACACACACACACACACACACACACACACACACACACACACACACACACACACACACACACACACACACACACACACACACACACACACAGAGAACTGGGATAAACAGCTCAAATACACATTCTTCATTTAAACAAACCCCTTCTGCACAAAGTATTTCAGGGCATCCTCCATTTATCAAGGAAACTCCAAGCTCCAAACCCTGACTGGCTGGCAGACCGTACAGAAACACACACATCTGTGTCCCTCTTTCTGTCACTTTTCCATCCCCTGTAGCGGGACATGATTGCTCCCCCCTGTGCCGACACAAACTGTGTGCTTGTGTATATGTGGGTCCCTATAACACCACAAAGCAGTGGTACTGAAGAGCCGAGCTCTAATGGTGATAGATTCTCAGCAGAACGGATGGGGCACCACTTTAGATAAAGTGGGTCACGTCTGAGGAGCTGCGATGAATTTGCACGGTGCCAAATCCAAATGCATTAGCCTCTCTGTGTTTTACTTAACAGGAAATAAGAAGTGTGTTTCTACCATATGTATGGGTGTAAATGAGTAGTTTTGTGTGTGGCAGTAGGACGAGAACAGGAAGTGCCGATGACGCATTCGGATTCAGTAATAAAAGAGCTTGGTTATGTATGTATGCCTGTTTTTTGATACCAAAAATAAAAATGTTGTCATCATTCACTCAGCTTCTTGTCATTTCGAACCTGTTTTAATTTTTTTAAACAGAATACAAAAGATATTTTGAGCAATGTTGATAACCAAATAAATTATTCTGTTGTATGGACGCAAAAACAATGCATGCGAATGAGTGCCCGTTACCAACATTCTTCAAAATATATTTTTTGTATTATATAGAGAGAGTTCTACAGATTTAAAATCACAAAAATGTGAGTAAAGGATGACATAATGTTAATTGTTGGGTGAACTATGACAGTCATCTGCCCTGAAAAAACGAGTTGATGGAATTTGATTTCATCATATACATCCGGTTCCACATCATTAAATTAAGTTGTTTAACTATTTCTTTTTAATTCCAAGAAAAATTATGTTAAAACAACTTCAACTGATCACCTTGAACTAATGTTCACAACATAATCACTTAATTCCAGCAAATCATCAAGTGTGCATGTGTAGTTGTCACTATTTCATTGGTGACACTTTCATGCCAGGTGTGTTGCCATTGTGCTGGGCCCTCTGACACGATCGGCTTTACCAGCAAGAGAAATATTTCTCAAAACTGCCTCATACAGTTGAAACTTGTTCATACGTGAAAACAACAAGCATCCGTGGTGGCCTTGATATGCTTCTCCTTTCATGGATAAAAGCTTCTCTGTCCTTCTCAAGGGTAGCTCACATTAAAGTGTAGCGACACAGAACTGCAACTGAGCCACTTCAGTTTTTGGCCTTTTTGCCAACTCACTCACTGACAGCCATAAAGAGAGGATGGGAAAAGTGAAGAGTGACAAGAGGCGGGTGAAGAAATGTTTTCTATGGTGTCTAAATAAAGACCTCTTGCATAGGCAGGTTTACTATGTTTAACAACAAAACCATTGTATTAATTAGTGCTTAAGTCAAGAGCCTTGCACACTATTAATTTGAAAATCTCAAACTTACTGTAGGCCCAAAAATTATATTTTTACAGTCAGAGAAGACTATCTAAAAGTCTTAATCTGGAACGCTGGAAGTCTATTATCCTCATTTAATGAGACGGTACTTGCTCTGGTTGGCTGGTAAGAGCTACAGCAGACTTACATTTAGATTTTGTTCCATCATGATATAATCTTCAGATTAAAAAAACTGTTTGTGGTATGTAGCCGCACATAAAACCAAAATGACAAATAAGGTAAAAGAGTCTGGTACCAGTTAATAATTTCTATTCATACAAAGCAATAATATGCTCTACAACTCACATCAAACCCTAATGACGGCCATATGGACACCTAAGTGAAACCACTTCTGATTGCCGGCACATTAGAACACATTAAATCATAGTAAATGCTTGTGATTACGGCTATAAAAACCATTTACATCAAGCAAATCTGAACTTCATAAACTTTGCAGAATTATAGTAAAACCCATTTAGTAGTAATCGCAAGGTTTGTCGTGTGATTTTTTGCATTCATACCGAACATGTGCGTATTAGATGTTTAAAATGATACATCTCTTCAGATAAAAGAATATTTTTAGAATATTTACATTTATGCATTTGGTAGACACTTTCATCAAAGCATCTCACATTGCATAAAACTATACATTCATTCTAAATATGTGCAATCTCTGGGATTGAACCCATGACCTTGGCATTGCTGTTACCATGCTCTTACCACGGAGCTCAGGGCAAGCATGTTTGGGCAGTGTCCAATCTATGTGAGGCAGGCATACACTCTGGACAGTTGACACTTCCGGTTTGATTTTTATTTTTAAATCTTACATAAAATGTATAAGTTGAAATATTCTTTTGACATTTTAGTTTGGTTGTAAATATTCGGTTGGTGGTATTTTATTTAAAAGTTAACACAGTTAAAGTCCGTTGCTACTCTGCGGCCAAGTTTGCAATGCGCCTCCAGGCAAATGCAGGCAGTTTGTTACATCATTTAATACAGAGAATGCTGATATTTCTACGTTCTCTGGCTAACATCTAAAATCTCAATTAAACAACGTTTTTAGAAACACCATTTAAAAGTTACATGAACTGTACCAGAGTATTTGTTTCACAAGCTTAATAGGCGCCAAAATGTAAACTTTTTTTTCCAGGTGCCTTGGATACATGCTGACAAATGCCTTAAAAGAACCATCACCCAAAAAATTGCTTTCCCTTTGTATTACTCGTGTTAAGGTTCATTATCTTTGATGTTTAATATTCAAGGATAAGTTCTCTTTAACCAGTGATGCATTTCTGAACGTTTTCCGAAGAGGTCTATAACATGTAAATCAAAACTTAAACCCATGACTTTTGCGCAACCATATTGCTAAAATCATTTCAAGAATGTGGTGTAAATTTAAAAGTAAATAATGACATGCAAAGCCTCTAAAAGTGTTTGTATGATGGCTTTGTCTATGTTCACAAATACCATATTTTTTAGGCCTACAGCATAGTTTAAACCTTGTTTTGTATCTTATTTTTAATGCCACCTCCAGCAGCTCAGAGTGCCTTTTAGAGTAAAAAAAAGTTATCTTTTCTAGAGAAAAAAACGTCTTACGTCTAGCTTTGGACAGCTGGCCATTGACAAGTGAGTAGAAAGACCTGACATTTCCAGAACTACAAGAACAAGAAGAACATGCAAGGATGGTGAGAGGGATAAGCTAAAAATGAAATAGGTTTGTATCCATAAAGTTTCATTTTTACTTACAAGAACTTTTGATTGGATTTTTAGCAGAAATTAGAACCGTGGTTTTGAAATAGGAAAGAAATTTTCTATTAAGACTTTTGTTGAGCTGTCTGAATCAGTTTCTCGGAGCTGCCTTTATGCACAAACGCTGCAAGCTTCTGTTTAAAAAAACACCCTAAATTTGAAAATGCGCATAGTTACTCAAATGCACACAGTAGACATGTGCATAAGTGTTCTCTATTCGAGACGCTCTCCATCCGCAAGTATCCACAAGGACTATGAAAAATGTAGAGGTGCATAATATTTCCAAAGGTTTTGTTATTAGTTTAAACAGAATTTGCATTACAATCAATAGCTAACAGCAATATGTTTTTCTAGTGTGATCTGTACAGATCTCATTGTCTGTCTCCAAGCGCAGGGTAAGTGCGCACATCTCATCAATTGAATACATGAGTTCCTTTCTGACAAGATATCATCATGAGCGCATTTGTATTCAATATGATTAGACCAGGATCATTTTACATGCAGGCAGCTTATTCTTCATGTCAAAGTGCCTTTAATCAGATATGATGTGCATCGGTCGTTCAGATATTTCTCTTATTTTGCACATTTCAATAGTACAAATATTCATGTGGCTGGGTAAATATAACGTAAAGAAATGTGTTTTAAGTTTAAGTTCGGTGGAACATATTAAATAATTGATTAAAAACCCAACAGTTCATTTAGTAAATTAATAAATATTATTTTAGTTTATATAATGTTAAAAAAGTATTTCTTTACCAAATATATATTTTTGATGTACACTTAATATTTTTTTGTGAATTCTAATAGTAGTATTATTAGAATAAGTAGAATTTAATTAAAACAGCATATTCCATTAATTCATGGCTTTATATTTATTCTTTTTTTAAATTTTGTTTAAAGGAAAAAAATCACCATACTTTTTTTTTGAATTCTCTATTCAATGATGAAATGTTTTTCTTTTCATGTCAGAGCCTATAAACTAACCACAAAGTAATGGCCCCAACAAGCTGATCTTCCTAGACATCTTCATGAATCCAGCATGCCAGAAACCAGTGAGTAATTGAGAACATGAAAGTACATTTGCTCTGTGGAAAACGATTAGGCGATTAATTCTGATATTGACAGCAGGGCATTCAAAAGAGTTGCCCTTTGCATCAAGCACCCCCCCAACCCCTGTTCTCTTGTCTCCAATCGCTCATGAAAAACAACATTGTTGAGAATGTGAATCCAATGCGGGGACAATTACTTTCTAAACACAAAGGCCTGTGTTGCCGGAGCTGTTTGCGTAATCATAGTAATTTTACCGAGAGCCTCTAATAAAGCCTTCAATGCCCGTCCATGGCTTCTTTTAATTACCTCATGAGCCGATGCATTGATTCTCTTTCTACATCTTTTCAGCCTCCTCTCCTCGTCTCAGTTTTTTATTAATATCGCGACACAATAACAAATGTGTCACAACCCAGATCTCAGCAGTGTAATCAATAGGATTAATTCAAAGCCTGAAGACGTGTGTTGCCGCCTGCTTCCAAGGCTTTCTGTTAGGCCCCTTATTCACATTAAGACTTTTTCTGCTTTCCTCCTGTTCTCAATCTCCGCCTACTCGCTCATCTGCAAGAAGAGGTTGGTAAAGTACAACAGGATGTGATTTAGCCCCCAGACAGAAAAAAATGCATAGGGTTGAAAGTGTGAGCTGAGTGGTGAGATGCAAGTTGGGGGCGGGAGTGACTAAAAAAACACAAAAAACCCTCTGGGTAGTGTTATACCTCCTGGTGGAATAATAACTTACCATAGCCAACATCATGACAGCATGGCAGTGTGTTAGTGTGTTCGTCCACCATGTGAGCTGTGGGAGTGTGTGAGGTACTTAAACTTCAGGCCTCCTGGACTTGGACTGTATGCATAAAACGCTACAGTACCAAAAAAACATAAAACTTTATAAGATATATAAACAATTTAGACAATTTTTGGAATGGGCCAAAATTGTCACTGTTTATCACAGCATTTGTCCTGATGGTTTTGGACGGTTGCGGATGTTTCAGGCTCTTAGTTTCAGATTGCAAACAGTTTTACTGGAGAACTGAGGTTAATATTTTTCTGTTTATCACCTTGTAAAGAGTTTTGTGATTTATGCACATATATCTTAAACCTTTTTAGAAAGTGTTACCCTAGGGAAACTCTTACCATCTTGAAAAGATTTACAAGTGCATTTTTAATCTTTATGAGAACTTACATTATTTATTTCAGATAATAAAACTACTGCATTTTACATTGTCAAATACTTTAAATAACCCATTACTTAAAACCAAATAATAATGGCTGGTAATTCTAATTTCAAAGGATCGTTTCACAACCCTAAATGAAAAATATAATTTATTGCCATTTCAAACCTGTATGACTTGGTTTTCCTTCACAAGACAAAAGAAGATATTTTGAAGAATGTTGGCCCCGTTGTCTTGTATTGTATAGACAGAAGATCTTCTGCTGATGCCATAAAGGTTAAAAATTACAAGAAGGTGGGCAAATAATGATAGAATACTGGCGTGAACTATCACTTAAAAGCTATGGTTCTGGGAAGCATGACTGCACTGATCTGCTAAGATGTCTATACATAAATTAAAGGCATGGCCTTTAGGTACTGCAGCACCTTTAGTCAACACTGCTTTACCAGAGTGACAGATGCAAATATCTTTAATATATTCATCCCGTGATACCGCGTGTTGGAAGTAGCGAGTGTGTGAATGAGCGTAAATGGGTATGTGGGCACGCATGAATGACTGGGGCACGCTGGCGAATGCATTTGGAATTATAATGACATGCAAGATTCGCTCTGCTGTGCCAATGACGGCTAGCATACATAACAGCATATTACCCAGAGAGCCATATAGAACCAGTCAGTGCTCTGTTTTGCCCTAATATACACATAAAACTTATGCGATGTTGCCCGATAGAGAGAAAGAAATAGGGAGAAATAGATAATAGATGGAGATAAACTGGACTTGTGGGAAAAAAAAGAAAAAGAGAAGCTAGAGATATGTCTGCTTTATATTCTTCAGCATTACGATAATGCAGAGAGATGGGAAAATAAAACATTCATGCCAGTAAATAGGTTAAGACCATTGCTGTGCTGCAAGAGCTCCCTGTGGACGTCAGCCCAGCTGTGTGATGATTTCAAATGCAAGTGGACGGAAAACAGGAAGACGGCCGGAGAGGAAACGTGAAAGTTTTGAAAGCGAGAGACAATAAGGGAAAAAGACAGCGGGAGTAAGATAGAGGAAAGTATGATGGGCAATTAAATGGGGCAGGAAATGTCAATGGGCAAAAAAAGAAATGTAAGGAAGATCAGCTATAAGAAAATGCAGCACAGCACAAACCGTACACTTCGGCAAGGTCTATAAGAGAGAGAGGGGAAGAATATTCCAAAGAGAATAATACTCAGAAGAACAGAAAAAAAGAAGTTATTTTTAAAAGGTTTATTTGTGCTAAATCTGGAAGGAACATTAACAGGAACAGAATCATAGATAGCATAAGAAGCCACACATTGACCAAAGGCCACAACTCATTTTTATTTTATCTGTCTTTAAAAAGAAAGAAAGGGCAGGGAAATAAAAGCACAACAGTTTTTTTCTTATGTAAAACAGCACTGAACAGCCACAGGCATCAAATCTGGACACCTGGACTGAGCGCCGTGCCACAGAGCACCTGTCCAACACACTCACGTTTTCCTACAAAGCATAGCCCACGGCCACTACTTTAAAATCACCTTCTCCTACCTTACTGATACAAGATCATAACCTCCCACGAGAGAAAAATGAGTAATGAATATTCATGGATAGGTGTGTATGTGTATGTAATAGACAAAGCAGAAAAGGACAAAACCAAAAGAAGAGTAAGAGTTTCAGAGTTTTTTTTTAAGAGAATTTTGTAGAAACACTATATCTACGAAATCTATAAAATGTAGGATTGGTGATTTGGTTTGCCACCCAGGCGAGAAACAAAATATTATTTAAATATTTATTTTATTTTATTTAGAGAGAGAGATTTGTAGAAATGCCCCACAGTAAAGTCATGTGATCAATGTCTGTACAGTACTGAAGATATTTAGATGAAAGTCGGTAACCTGTTCATTGATATTGTATGGTAAAAAAGACAATGCAAGCAAATGGGTGTTGGTATCCAACATTCCTTAAAATATCTTATTTTGTGTTCTGCGGGCAAAAGAAAGTCATACTGTTTTGAAATGACAAGAGGGTGAGTCATTTTGGACTGAACTATCACTTTAACTCTAATATTCTTATATCATATAGCAATTGTGTATTAAGTGGACAATTTCCTGTAACGGAGAGTTGTGTTCCTCACAGTTTTAATAGTTGAACACACACACACACAGATAATGTGAAGGAGAATCATTGGTAATTAAACTGGTATATACTGACTGATTCCTCTCATCCCTGAGGTGCTACAATCTCTTACTGACATTCAGTCTCACAAAAATTACCTTTAATATAACGGCTTGCACTGCAATGGGATTACTGGAAACACAGAGGGAACCTGACTCACCCTACCAGCTTCTCTCATTCAGATGAGCTCCGAGATTGTCAAACGATCTCAGGGGAAGGAAAAGCATGACCTCCTGTATGGACTGGGCTCGCTAAAAATCTAGCACTACTTATAATGTGTCCTTTTCCCCATTCTCACAAGAGCTCCCTTAAGTTGACTCCCGCAATCACCCTCCTCAAGGTCGGCGGTCCAGGGTGTCTCGAGCTGCCCTCGAACCGAGACAATCTCGGAAGCGTAATCCATTGTTAGAGAGTAATCTCCAGCTATTGAAGCCGGGGCCAATTCTGCCTGCCAGCCCTGGAAGGACAAACTCTCCGTGTTGGTGGAACAACAGGATGACCTCGCGGTCTCTGCTGTGGGTTTTAATCGAACAATAAGAAGTCTAAACAGCACAGTGCGTATTCGCGAACACTGCCCGTCCAACGGTCGTGCTTTGAGATTTAATTCGCGGAATAAACAGCAACTTTTTGATGTTTGTTGTTTGGTGGTGGGATTTACTTTATGCCTCATGAAGATTTATTTAACACTTTCTAATTTGCCGAGATCAAAGGCTTGTGCGTAAGCCGAATTCATTGTTTTTAGTTTCTGCCGAAAATGAAAAATGCAATTAAAATAGATGCAATTAAATGGGTCCAACTGTGGTCATTCTTCAAAATATATTCTTTTGCGCTTAAATTGACAAAATGGGTTATTACCCATGACTAACCTTCGACCCTTGACCTACAGCCAACCATGCACATGACTGTGAGAACACTGGAGAAAGCAATTTGTTTGTGGCGTGCCTTTCAATTTGCCTGTTATCTGATGGTTTTCAATCAGGTCCTCTCCTGATATCAAAGCAGCACTTCTCATTTACCGGCACGCCGTTGAGCGGGCATATCAGTGAGAACAGAAAACCGGGAGGGAAATGTAATTGTGTTTGCGTGTGTGCGTGCGTAAGCGCTTCCCGCGACCTGCCACTCAGCTCTTGACGGGTGGCTGGCTTGCAGTAAATGTCCTCATTGATCATTTGTTCCCACTTTGTGGCAGGTTTTTGTTTGTGACAGTTCCCATACAATACGGAAATCTTGGTTTCTACTTAGTTTGTGTTCCCGTTTCCTTTACACTCTCTTTCTCCTTCACTTTTTCCCCAACGTTGTCTTTAATCTTTTCACTAGATACAGATTCTTTCAACCTGCCCTCTCTCATTGCTCTTTTCCCCCGGATCCTTCAGATGCTCATTTATTTGTTATTCCTTCCACCTAGTGCCGCTCTTCACTTTCTTAAATAGGGTCCAGTTCAGTCCTGCCTCTTATACTTCACATTCGTCTCTTTTTCTCACAGCCCATTGAACACTGTGTGGGTGGAGATCGTCATGCTGTCCTACACCATTCCTTTCATTTATATATTTTATTTTCTTATGATGTTCAAAAAATAAATGTAAAGACTGACCACTGTTCTCCATTAAACTTCGATAAACACAAATGAAATAACTTCATTTCCTACAGCCACCTGGGTCACCATGTTCCGTTAGACACACTGACCCAGACATTAATTTCATTCCTACAAATGAACAAAAAATAGACATATAATGTTTATTAAACAGGAAACATGGTTACCATGGTAAATAATTGTAATGACCAGTCCTTCAGCTTAAGCATCTCTAAAAAATATCACATACAAAGAAATATCTGAAAAAGTCTAGGATGTGCTCTAGGTAGGCTGACATATGTCACACACACACACACACACACACACACACACACACACACACACACACACACACACACACACACACACACACACACACACACACCTGTCCTGAGCAGGGCCGCTCCCTCCCATCCTTTCCGCTCGTCCAGAGCCTCATTATCACCTCCATGCTCTCCACATAATGTAATCGGTGCAGGCGGCATTAGTCGCCCTCTCAAGAAGCCACAAAGCCTTTCACGCGCTCTCCATCTGGAGCCGGGGCCCATTTTAGTCTAATGGGCCCTTCATCCAATCAAACCTAGCGAGGGCTTTAGTGCCACTCAAAGTCCTGTAATTATCGCAAAAGCCCGGGACCTTTACCGCGTGTGGGCACGGAACAGAGACTCGATGGGAGTCTTGGAGATGGGTCTAGGGATGAGTCAATGGAGAGAGAAAGACGAGAGAGGAGACATGAATTAAACGCTTGTTAAACAAGGCTGAGAGTTGGCAAAGTCATGGAAACACTGTCCACAATACAGAGGAATGCTCACTTCATTGGCATTAAGCACAATATTTAGGTCTCCAACTCCACCTTTCTTTTCATCTTTTGGATTTCTTTCTCCATGTTAAACAATGTGTTTAACATGTAGTTTTAAAAACCGAGAGGGAGAGAACAGAACTGAAAGATCACCATAGCTCAGGGCGCATGAACATTATGAGACAAGACAGATAAAGCGAAAGTTTCCTCGTGATTTAGGAATATTGCAAGAGAGCTATTAAACTACAATTAATCTCGGTATTCATTAGAAACCAGGGATTGCCAATTGATGGCAATTTACTATTTGGCTCTTTCAACAGTGCTGTAAAGACTCTGAGGAATAATGCATTGCTTATTCTCCACGATGGGGAAGAGGTATTCAGGTCCCATATGACGAATGTGACTTCTAGCAGGACAAGAGGAAGAAGAATTAGATCTGAATCCGACTGCACTTCAGAACCATGAAAGTTTAAAGCTGAATTATTGACAGCAAGGTTGCACAAAGTGGGCCCAATATAAATAGGCACATTTCAATAATTCACATCCCTATCAGAGTGCGAGCGCTTAAATTCCCACAATGAACGGGCCTCGATTCAATCAAAGCAAACAGCAGAAACGCCTTCAGAGCGATAACCCTAAAATATAAGGTTATTTAATTGATGCACCTCTCCGAGTGGGTTTCATTAAAATAATGGTCTAGACATTCTTTTGGGAGACATGAAAGAGTTTTAGTTTAATTATAGCAATGCACAGCGCTGCGAGTCTTAATAACGTCTGTATGTGACATGACCGAGCGGCATCTGATTCATCTATTCTGTCATTTCGAACGGCGCTCTCGCATAAGCCGTTTCTCACCGAAGCACTTAAGCTCTGAAATGAAATAGAAAGAATGGCATCTAATGCGGGTGACCGTGGGCAGGCAATGAGACAGAACAAGAAAATTAAAGGAGTGTCTAATCAGTTGAATCAGATTGAAGATAATTGTGGTGAAATACAGTTAGCGGTGCATGCCACCTGCGACATACCCAGTCTGCGTGACTACGTCGTAAAACACTATGACGAATTCAATGAAACTGGGCATTCCACCTTGTACTTATCTTAATTCAGAAGTTAGCAGCAATTTCTGTGCACTTATGACTTGTCAATACATGAAGCAATAGGATAATCAAAGCATAAGAATGGTGTAATGAAACATTTCTATGTCTGTTTATTTAGTGCAAAAGTATATGTAGTGTATTAAAATAATGCGACTTCTGCCTTCTTGTGTATTCCCTTTTGAGTGTATAAGTCCTCGCTGTGAAATTAAAGCAAAAATGGAAACAACACGAAGGCTTCGCACCACTTCCCGTCTTCTTTCAGCACGCTGGTAGGAGGTGCCTCTACTTAAATGTCAAGATTTTTATTTTACTGAGGGAATTACACAACCATAGGCTGGAATCAAAGGATAAACCTTGGCTTAAGATAAAGGCCTCCTTGCAACATTACAGAACAAAGTGACAAGTGAAAATACCAATTTCAGTATTTTTGCAATACAACCAAGGTTAATCCTATAGCTTCAACCATGATGCAAGAGCTGGTGGAAATGCAAAAGAGCTTTGTTGTCCTCGCATTACACATTCGTGGAGACCTTCTACAGAAGCGTTCTTGTTTACAAATAAGACTAATAAATCAAACATTCCCTACCTCCTGTACAATAACAATTGCTGATTCTTAACCTTTAAGCTGTATAATAATGCAATGACTATAACTGTAATGTCAAGTCGTACTCGATTTGAATAAAAAGATACTATCCATACAAACGTTCTTAAACAGCACTTGCATTTTTGTACGGTGGTTCCAATTAGGAGGCAATTTGGCCCTCCAGCAGAAGCAACATTGACAGAGTCCCAACAAATGATGAAAACAGATTCAAACGAATGACTCTCATATTGCTTGCCATCGAATAAACAAATAGAGATGATTAACTGTGCAGGCCCAATGAGAGCGGCGGTGATGGGAGAGGACGGGCGCAGAATGCAGCATGCGACTGACGCAGTTGCAGGCATTTACTGTTTGTGTGTGTTCATGTGTGTCAGTCCCAGCTAAAAAAGGCTGTGATAGGGGTAGAGAAAGAGAGAGAGAAACAATGAGAGAGCAACAAACAGAGGCAAAGGGGCTCAGATGGAACACACAATATAAGACTGCTGGCTTATGCCCGAGGGACACGCACACACACACACACACACACACACACACACACACACACACACACACAGGCACCGTTTCTAGTACGTTCTGAATTTGTTGTGGTGGGGGTGGGAAATACACACACACCGGTTTTACTTCATTGTATAAGTGAAGTACTTGTATAGATACCAGGCAAATGTAATTATATGTTATATCCTTTAACCCTCACGAAACAACATGACGTTATACATTTAAAGAGATGGTTCAGCCAAGAATCAAAATCTGTCCTCATTTACTCGCCTTTGGGTTCTGTATAAATCCATATAAATGTCTTTGTTCTGATGCACACAGGGGAATATATTTGGAAGTATGCTGTAAACAAACAGTTCTTGGACCCTATTGACTACCTTAGCAGGAAAAATACAAAATGAGATATATTAAAGGATGAAGGACAGTAAAAAGTTAATTTGACTGTCATTGTAATTTTATCTACTATACTACTATTGGTTACATGTAAATATCTTTCTCTGAGATTAACAAAACAAAGAAATGTAGATAGCGAGAAATTCCCGACAGAATTGTAATTTTCGGGTGAACCATAACTTTAAGATCAACATGACCATCATTTTAGTGCATGTGATAAATTTTGAGGACAACCTCATCTAAAACCAAACACCTCTATATGTCTATCATGGGGGGTGTTATATCACAGTGGGAACTGTTCATAGACTCCAAAAACTGTACCTACCTTCACCTTTCTACATTTTAAGAATTTCACCAAGACATTTTTAGTATCAAGTAATTTTCGGTGGCAAAACCTGACACACACACCTTTCATCGCATATTCTTCCCATCCCTGTAAGAGATCGGATAGCTTCACCATGTGTCATCTTGTAATCATTATCCCTCCGAACTAAAGTACACATTCATTCCTGCCATTTCTCTTTCCATTTCATATTCAATCTGTTTCAAATGCACAGATAATCTAAACCTCAACCACCTTCCTATGTTTCTTCTCTTGCAAATAGGTTCTTTCTGGTGGTCTGTATAAGTAGACGTGAATCTAGTATCAGAAGTCTCTTTTGATTTAAATGACGAAGGGGCGTGATAATCAGTTCACGTGACCTCCTCTTCTCTCCTCTCTTCCCCCACATCTCTCCTCCTCTCTCACCTCTTGTCACAAGAGAGATTAATGACAGTCATCTCCATACATCCCTCTTGACCTCCAAGATCCAAGTGCACCACCGACCCTACCATTGATCAATGCGTACATGTACCTGAAAACCGGTACCACTCACCAAATTCTCAAGTGTTACAATCGCAAGCACAGAAATATTCATGCATGGTGTAGAGACAATAGCATAAATGCCTTCGGTTCGACATGCTTATGAGATGGTGTCAAACAAATGGACACACAAACCTGAATCAGGCTCAGACCACAAACGGCTATTGAATTTCAATGGATGAATGCTTCTGGAATTTCAACTAGATATGCTAATAAAGTCAGGTCCTATAAAAGCCAAAGAAATATAGTGTGTATGTGTTCTCTACAGCTCTTGCTGATTAATTCTTATAAGCATGGGCTTCACAAACAGATGAAGAAAATAAGACTCAAACTGGGATCTTCAGGATCTGTCATCCAAATCCCAAGGCAACAGCAGGCGCACTTAACATGCGATGGCAAGCATGAAATATGCGGCCCGTGTTGGGATTTGCCGTAGACGGTGAGATGGTATTATGGGATGGCTGTCCCGTGCGAAGAGGAGAAGTCCACAATCATGACACAATTGATGCTCTCCTTCATTGACTGTCGCATACACAGTCGCGCTGAATCCCAATGTATATCAATGTATATGTGACGGTATGTGTGACTGTATATCCACTGTATATGCACTGTATATTTGACTGTATATCTACTTTTAATGTGACTGTATACGCACTGTATATGTGACTCTATATGTGACTTTATATGCACTGTATATGCACTGTATATGAGACTGTATATCCACTGTATATCCACTGTATATTTGACTGTACAACTTCTGTAAATGTTAATGTATATGCACTGTATATGTGACTGTATGTGTGACTGTATATGCACTGTATATGCAATGTATATGTAACATGTGACTGTATATGTGACTGTATATGCACTGTATATGTGACTTTATATGTGACTGTATATGCACTGTATATGTGAATTTATATGCGCTGTATATGTGACTTTATATGCACTGTATATGTGACTTTATATGTGACTGTATATGCACTGTATATGTGATTTTATATGCACTGTTTATATGAATGTTTATGCACTGTATATGCACTGTATATGTGACTGTATATGCACTGTATATATTAATGTATATGCACTCTATATGTGAATGTATATGCACTGTATATGTGACTGTATATGCACTGTATATGTGACTGTATATGCACTGTATATGTGGATGTATATATTAATGTATATGCACTGTATATGCACTGTATATGTGGATGTATATATTAATGTATATGCACAGTATATGTGAATGTATATGCACTGTATATGTGGATGTATATATTAATGTATATGCACTGTATATAGGAATGTATATGCACTGTATATATGAATGTATATGCACTGTATATATGAATGTATATGCACTGTATATGTGACTTTATATGCACTATATGTGTGACTTTATATGCACTATATGTGTGACTGTATATGCACTATATGTGTGACTGTATATGCACAATAGAGAATGCATTAGTGCACATCCACAACGCAGCAAACTCTCTTCATTATGGATGCAGAAGAGGAGCGGGTCGGTGACGCAAATAGCGGTCCGCTCCCGAACGAAACAGGAAGAACTTTCGGAAGAAATCTCCCTAAATCGAGCTTTCACTTTCTGCACACTTCACAATTCTTAACAACATGTCAAGCACTGCTAAAACCCTGGTGTCTGTGTACACGTCAAGTTGAAAAGCGCACCGCCGTCTTACCTGGATGCGAATATGTCAGGAGGAGCAGAAGAGAGAGAGGAGCGCTGTACTTCCAAAAAGAAGAAGATGCCATCATCGGTGTCATTCCTTAAATTCCTTCTCCGTTGATTAGAATTAGAGACTCATGAGCGCGCAGGCTCGCACCTACGATGCTTTTCTCGTCTCCACTGTTGGCTGCGATCGTTTTGTGTTACATATTAACACACACACACAAACACTAACACACACTTGCGCTCACTGACTCTCAATCTTACACACTGCTCTCAATGAAAGGTGCGGATGCAGAAGGGCCGGTTTGTCGGGGCTCGCCCGCATCCAATCAGATGTGACGGTCACCGGCGCACACCCAATCATAGGCGGGGATTGAATAATTACCCAACACACCCTTTGTTGTTATGAGGACGATACAATCAAGCACTTTTACAGCATGCACGCGCCTGAAGGGGTTATTTAAATGTGCTGCTGTTTAATGACGTAACCATTATAATAGGTATTAATAAAGAGTGTGGGTCTGCATCATTCGTATTAAGTGCTTTTATGTTTCACACTGAAATGTGACAGCACAGGTTGTTTGGAGTTTTCTGGAAGAAGTTTGACACAAGATGAACACATCAAGGCTTAAGATGCCATTAAAGCTCTCATAAAATGACTTTGATTTGTCTCCAGACTTCACTTGAGTTATTAAATGATGATGATGATGATGATGATGATGATGATGATGATGATGATGATTGGCAGATTAATGTTTGTATTTAGCGACACCATCTGATGAATAGAGGAATTACAACACAGAAAAGTGACTGGATAAAGTTTCAGAAGAACTTCTAGTTTGTTTTTGCTGGATGCACAGTTATTTATGACAGACACATGTTATGTTTGTAAAGTAGTTTTTCTTGTTTTTTCAGTTTAAAAAATAGGAGCACTAGTTTGTCACAGATGTGTGTGCACTGTCAAAAGTTTTGGGACACTTTTGTGAAATGTGTCTCATTATTTTGACATCTTTGATCTTAAGGTGTGAGCCAAAAGGTGTGAATTAGTTTAATAGACAAGAATAAAACAAATCAAGCAAAAGTGTTTTCTTAAAAAACTAATATTTTAAATAATGAAAAATGTTTTTGAAATTGGATGGCTTTGACTGAATGTGCAAGAAAGAAAAGCCCATATGAGCTGAGAGTAGTCCTTTGAAATTCATTTAAAGCATCTCAGGGTAAGATCTTAAGAAGCTGCTCGAGAAAAATAAATAAAGAAAACGGTTAAGCAAATTGTGTCAATGGGTCAATACACTGAAGATGATGATATAATATGTTTTTATTCTTCCAGTTTTTCAATTATAACACAGTTCCTGTAGATCCCTTTGTATTATTTTATATTTTAAATTTTATTTTATTTTATTTAAAAAGAATTAATCATTATTATTATTATTATTAATATTATATACAGTGGACAAAATGAATGAAGTGAGTAAGTGACAAAATGTATAATCAGAAGTGTAGTGAGCATACAAACTATCTACTCTTAAATAAAATACATATTATTGACAGCATATTTGTGTACTGTGGTTTATAATTGCCATGCACACATAAAAATTGTTGGAAATGCTAAAAATGATTTGGTCACGGCATACAGAACATACTAGAGGAGACATTAAACAACACAAAAGGCAAGCCGCTTAAATGAGAAAATAACTGTTGACAAGCACCTGCTACCTTTGAGAACCCAGAGACGTGAAATATTATTTTCACACCTCAGTGTTTCTAATTCCAAATTGCAGCTTGTGGCATTTCGAACCAAAATAATTACAGAACAAATAAACTGTTTTTGATGATTTAAACCATTTCTGAAATAAACAGTCAACTGTTTGCGAAAAATGCTTTAGGGGTCTAGAGGTGTTAAAAAATGGAATTGTACATACTTTGAAAAAATGTTATTCAGAAGTTCTCCTTGAAGTGTTTCTTTAAGGTCCTTTTATATTAATCTTTAATGTTATTACAGCTTTTTTTATTTCAAGACGTTGACCATGCCATTATAAACTCTCATTTATATAAATATAAAGGAAAATAATCTGATCCAAATTAGTGTGCTTGTTGTATATAATGGCATGTACCTTTGTTAATGAACTGTCATTGTTAAAGCACATAAGCCCCAGTAATTAATAGAGGCACTCTGGTCAGCCACACACCAGAAATAAACCAACATAAAATGAAACACAACAAACAAATAAAAGATAATTACACTGATGAACTGCAGTAAAATTAAAGCATTGGAGGGTAAAATTAAAAAAAATGAGTTACTGTTGCAATATGTGTTGATGAGAAGAGTGCAGGCAATTCCTATTCATATTGTTTATGAATAACTTTGGATGTCATCCCAGGTTACAGGCCTGTAGGAGCATGCACCGGTTAGATATATTCCAAACGAATACCTCAGGAGTGCCCTGGGGCCTTTTCGGATATAGACGTTTCTCTATATTATATTCTGGGGTTGTTGGACACATTTCTAGTTCTGATTCCAAGCCTTGTCGATCCTTCTTTTGTTCAACCCTATTTATTGATTGTTAACTCCGATGGGAGTCAGGGGTGAAATGCAGGTCAACATCTATACAGTGCATAGAATATTGTCCTTTCGTGTTATAGATACAATGAAGGAAAATGTATTTGATCCCTGCTGAATATAATGTTTGCCAACCGACAATAAAATGATCATCTATAATTGTAATGATATGTTTATTTTAACAGTGAGATACAGAATAACAACAAGAAAATACAGAAAAGTGCAAAAATGTCAAGAAAGTGATGAACTGGATTAAAGGGAGTGCTTATAATCACAATTTGTAATCTGTATAAAAGACTACTCTCCACAGATGCCAACAGTCAGATTCCAAACTCTTTACCATGGCCAAGACCAAAGATATGTCCAAGGATGTCGTAAACCTACACAAGGCTGGAATGGGATACAAGAGTAAGACAAGCAGCTTGGTGAGAAGGTGACATGAATTGGTGCAATTATTTGCAAATAGAAGAAACACAAACTGTCCATCTCCCTCAGTCTGGGGCTCCAAGCAAAATCTCACCTTGGAGTTTCAATGACCATGAGACAGGAAGGAATTACCTCAGAACTACACATGAGTATCTTGTCAAAGGTCTCAAGGCATCTGGGACCACAGTAACCAAGAAAACAATCTGTAAGACACTATATTGTCAAGTACTGAAGTCCTGCAGTGCCTGCAGGGTCCAGCCGCTCAAGAAAGCACACATACAGGCCCATCTAAAGTTTGCCACTGAACATCTGAATGATTTAGAGGAGGGCTAGAGGAAAATATTGTTGTTTGACGAGACCAAAATCCTGTTCTTTGGCATAAATTCAACCTGAAGAATGCTGCACATGACCCCAAGAACACCATCCCAACTGTCAAACATGGAGGTGGAACATTCTGCTTTGAGGGTGTTTTTCTCATAATGGGACAGGACAACTGCAACGCATCAAATGGACAATACACTGGGTCATGAGGCAACAAATCTTGAGTGACAACATTCTTTCCTCTTTAAGGGCATTAAAGATGGGTCGTGGTATTCAAGCATGACAATGACCTTAAAATACATGGCCAGGCACCAAAGTTGTGGCTCAGGTAGAATTAAATTATGTTTATTTAGTAGCCTAACCAGTCTCCAGACCTTAATCATAAAGACAATCTGTGGAGGAAGCAAAAAAAGTTTGAGTTGCCAAATATCAACATCAAAACCTAAATGACTTGGAGAAGATCTGCCAAGAGGAGTGGGACAAAATCCCTCGAGGTGACCAACAACAAGAAACGTCTCACCACTGTGATTGCCAACAAGAGATTTGCCACCAAGTAAAATACAAATTTCAAATACAAATTTCACTCATTAGAATGCAAATCATAACTTTTTTGACATGCATTTTCTGGATTGTTTTGCTTTTCTGTCTCTCACTGGTTTACTAAATCTACCATTAGAATTACAGACTGATCGTTTCTTTATCAGCGGGCAAACATACAAAATGAGCAGAGGATCAAATACTTTTTCCTTCACTGGATAGGCTTTAAAGCTATGGGCAAGTTGAAGATACTAGTTTGCTTATTTTCTGCATTGTCCAAACACATATTCAGCAAATCGTGGAATTCCAAGAAATTCAAAGAATTTTAAGACTGCTTTGATTCCTTGTCCACAGATGAAAGCCTGCTGTCAGTTTTGGGTTATTGCAATGTCTTGTTGAGCATACATAAATCTTAATTACATCAGTAAAAACACTGGAGGCTGTGCAAATTAACAGTTTATTTTCTTTAAATTCAAAGACATTGAAAAATCAAAATAGTGCAAAAGTGCAACAGAGTCAAAGTGCAAAGAGTAATTGCTTGAGTATTATTCTGGATCTTATCAAAGAGAAACAGATTATTCATTTACTTACAGCAGTATTCCACTTTTTAAAATCAGACTAAATGATCTGATAGCCTGCAAACAGTGAGCTTGAGCAAAAGAAACATTAATTAGTTTGCATGGATAGAAATCTGCCTTTTCAAACCCAAGACGAAAAGTATAATTCAAGGTCAGCTCTAAAAAACATCTTTTCAGCATTTCTCAATTCTGGTGGGTTGCCGAATCAATACAGGAAAAATTGCACACCTTTTGTGAAGAGCACTTCTGCCGAGCAAACTAAACATAACCTGCCTTGTTAAAACTATCAATTGTTCCACCTTTGTGTACTTTTGACTCACTTCATAGACACACAGTCTCTTAATTATATATCTGAATAAAGACGACAGAAGGTAAAATCTATCAACAAAGTAGTCGGCGCTCAATATTCTCTAATATTTTTTCTTTTTATTACTTCTCTCTTCAGTTTTCTCTTCTTGTCTGCAGTGCTCCATCAATCTCTTTATACCAGTGGCTGCTTGTCAGAACTGGTGGAGGGCAGAGACTCCACGCTGGTTTTGTAGATGGGTTTCTTCTGGGAGCGGTCATCACTGAGGAAAACAGAAATAGGAATGAATAACAGAAGAAATAATGTTTCATCTGACAGAATAAGAAAATTGACATTTTTTGTACATGTCTGCCTGAAAGCTCTTAGGGAGTTAAAAAGTAATGGGGATTCAGTAGCCAAGTGTCTCCTTATAGTGCTGGTGTAGAACAAGCTGTGGCTCCCAAATACTTACATGGGACCCTTGCATTTTCTCTCATCGGCCCGACGATAGAGGTATGTAATCGTAGATATCACAATCACCACAAGAACCAGTCCCACACACAATACCGAGAGAATGATTTGACCGTTGGTGGACTCATACCATGATGCATTCTCTGTAAACACAAACAGGATGACTGTTAATTATTTTTGTCTTTTAAATTAAAAAAAAAGCCTGACAAACGATCTAAACCCATTGAACACTTTTAAATTAGTAGTTCAGCCTTAGGCAGGTAAGCTAATTGTCCTTCATTATCTTCCTTTTCCGGATTGCTTCCTTGTAGTAATGGAAAAAGATGCGAAATGTTAAAAGGTCAATACGAGGGCAATGTTAGTGTCTGACTCAGCAGAAACTGGAATAGTTTTTAGATGGTTAAATCATAACTCCATTAAAGTGATGAACATTCTGTCATCATTTACTTACAGTCCAGAAACCTGTATGTCTATCTTCTGCAAAACACACAAGAAATTTGAAAGAATGATGCTAACAGAAAACTGTTGGTCCCTTTTGACTTGCATTGGTTTTGTGTCCATAGAATACAACCGAAGGTAATAGGCACTATTATACTAAGATTGTTGGTTACCTAGATTCTTCAAAGTATCCTATTTAGCGTAAATGTTAGGGGGGTAAGTAAAAAACCTAACCCTTAAATATGAAAATAAAATATATACTTGTTAACAAAATAAACTTTTGCTTTACATTATTAAAACATACTGTTTTGTTATATGTTTTTAAAACCTTATTACCTGATGCCTAATTTAACTGCTGCACCCCAGTCTATATATACCAATATACATTCAACAAAAATAACATTCCCCTCATTATTTCTGTTTCACAGATGTTCTTTTCGTGTATTGTTTTCTCCTAAAGTATAATACCTTCATCTCTAGCCTTTCTCATGCTTTATCTCTGACCGCATCGCCCACAGAAGACAAATGTCCCTAACCCTGATGTTATTGGGTTGCTGTAATGTCCCGTGACAGCTATTAACTATTATTAACATGCATGAGTGTAATGAATAGTCTAATGGCAGTTATCGTTTGTCCTGCACTGTGTCTACAATACAAGCGAATGACACGACAGAGCTGGAACATTCCTGTGTTGATCAATGAAGCTGCATGTATCTTGTATAGTGACGGTTAATAATAGAAAAATAAAAGACACAGTTAATTAGAATAAAAGTGTATAGACTTTGTCATCTCAGGCTGCTTGTGGTGTTCTTTATACAAATTGAGTATACCAGGTTTGAATAGGTTCAGCTTAAGCAAAGACGATTGCTTTGGGTTGCATAATTAGAATTCCAAGATTAAATCAGAAGTGCTGTACAATTAGGGATTTACTTGATGTAAGTTTTTTTAAAAGTTATTTGGTTTCCAGGATTTTACTTAAATTAATATATTTATAAATATATCATAACCTGTTTATTTTCAATTGTATATAAAACATTTTCTGTGTTGTTACATGTTGTTAAGTAACCCCAATTCAAGTGATAATTTACACAATCTGAAAATTTTGTCATCATTTACTCACCCTCTTGTCATTTCAAACCTGTATGACTTACCCGTATGACATATTTTGAAGAAATGTGATAACCCAACAGGAGTGGCAACCTGTCACCTCTGATGTATGGACATAAACCAATGCATGTGAATGGGTGCCAGTTACCAACATTCTATTTTCTATTGTGTTCTGCAGTAAATGACTGACATAACCACTTGAAAGAATAATGTAATGCATTAATGCATTGAACTATACAAATAATGCATTAACCTATACATAAATATAATATTAAAGTAAGACTGTTTCTCAATTTAGTGTAATTCAGTGTCTGTTTGGATTATTAAATCCCATCCCGACACCATATGACTATTGTAAGATCAAATCATCCATCTTGAGATAACAGCAGAACACCACATCCCCCTCTGGCATCTCTGACCTGGCAAGACGGTGATGCTGATGGTGCGTTTCTTCATTAGGGACTGGACAGTGGGGGACTGAGCTGAACACGTGTATCTTCCCCCATCCTGACTCGTCACCTTCTTTAACTTCAGTTTGCTGGCAGACAAAAGCCAGTCCTCTCCCTTTAAGAAAAACAAACATAGACAGGGGAATTTGTGAGAGGTGAATACTAAAGCAGGAACTAAAGCTAAGATTTCACTTTTCAATTTGACAGAAAAATAAGGCAGAAGTATTTCACGATTCTTTGTAAAGGAACCATGCATAAGAAAACCAAAAACTGTACTGAAATTCCTGACATATCCCAAAAGGGGAATAACAAGTTCAACTGTGCAACATGGTAGCAATGAATTTTAATAGTCAGCGTAATGAAAATGTAAAAATAACCACAACATAATAACCTGTTAATTGTCAGGTAAGCTGAAGCCATTGTTAATTTATTCTTAAATATTCATTAGCTTAAATTCCACAAATTATTTTGAAGGATTTGGTCAAGCAGGAATTGAGCCTTATGTTAACAACTGTATGTTAGCGCATTTACAAGAGGATAAAACAGGGAAACAAATGCCTGTGCAAAAACTGGTCAAAGCGCATCATAACCTCACAAATGCCTTTGGCTCGGGATGGGGTTTCTGCAGCCTGCCAAGAAAAGTCCATTTCAATTTAAATGAAAGTGAATTAAGAGGATTCTCAGTCAGGCCAAGTTCTGGCTGGAGCACCATTGTTTAAGCTTATCCACTGGCTCCCAGCACCTTCCTGTTTTCCCTTTCAAACAAGCGGACATGGAGTATAATAAACTGGTAAATGTTATTCTCTAGAATACTGCTTGACCAGATTCACAGGAATCTGCATCTATTAACCACATACAGTTTTAGGGCAAAACTGACAACATCACGGTTATTTTTAATAAATGTTTAGTATACATGTTTGTGTGTAGCTTTCATTTGAGGTTACAACAATATTTCTATTTAATGTCAAGCAAAATCCTTTTTTCATTAAAATTTTTTGGCTGAAAACTGGAGAAACAGGTCAGAAATAACAAATAAGATGATCTTTTTTCCCCATATCAAAGAAAGTTTATAATCACTACAACCGTAATATTTGTACATGTATTTAGGAAATGTTCAAACATTACATTTTATGTGATAACCTGTTTATGACAGTTTTGTCATGCTGTCAGTATTTCACATTGCTGTTGGATGTCATGAGATTTAACACGCATAATATGGTCTTTCAAGTTTTTGTGGCTGAATATTTTTGGTTTGATTATTATTTAAATTTGTTTAATAGTTGTTTTTAGTTCATGATAAAAAATATTGTCCTGGCAGATGTAACTATGGCTTTGGATAATATACATTTATACTCCAAACACTAAGTTAAACTGTTTCTATAGCTGGCTGAGAATGACACTGCATGGTTGTGAATTTAATGGATGAAATCATTCTGAAAGTATGAGGTGCAGTCTAACCACATTGCACTACTCTAGTTATATGTCAACCCACACAATGACATTTGAAGGGACTTTTGAGCAGAGAATAACAACATGTCATTGTGCTTTCTATAGTGTTCTACATGTCTGTAGAATGTATATAGTCACATGAACAAGAAGAAACACAAGCTTTTTCGAAGAAATATATACATATTTATATATAAAATATAGAATTGTTTAATTAATAAAATTGTGTTTAAGGAAAATAAATTCCGGTTTATTTCGTCAATAATGTGTTGTATTATTGACAATCATTGAAAACCATATTATGTTTAATCACACTATGACTTAGTGCTGCGGTACATACTGACCATACCTAATTATTCTGGGACTTTTCCTACACAAACCATCCATGGGTTTTAGTTCCTTTTTAACTTAAAACACTAACATTCAGTATCATTTCTTTAGAACTAAATCGGAAAAAAACAAAAAGCCCATCAAAGTCGGATTCAACCATTCATTTCACTACAATTTAAATATTTGACATTATCTAACTCAGTCAATATTCATTTACATTTACATTTACATTTAGTCATTTAGCAGACGCTTTTATCCAAAGCGACTTACAATAGTCGAGGATACAATGAAGCAGTAAATAGCCGATACAACAATAGGTCACTATTATATTCACTTTATCAAGATTTTATATTCACAGAATGTTCTTTATGATATGTAAAATGGTTTTACGAAGATAACAGCAAATCACAAAAAAAGAAGAATAGTTGGGTTTTCAAAGGCAGGGTCTTATAAATGAAATATGTCACCTCTTTGGTCCAGATGTAGTCAGGATGCTCGGATGCAGAAGTGGAACATTCTAGCTCGACATCATCCCCTAACTGAACTTTCAGCTCCTGCAGTGGGCTGAAATAACGGTTTAGGAGCCCTAACCCATACCGGTGAATTGATACCTCTCGCATATCTTGAGAGAGAGAGGGGGGGGTAGAGAGAGGATAAAGCATTATTTACATTTTCTGAATGAATTTACATAAACAAGGAAGTCACACAAACAAATTAAGATCCTTTACATTTCAAGAAGATATTAACTTTCACATGCATTTAAGCATCTTGTTAGTGACAGTGATAGAGAATGATTGAGATTATATTGTCTAAAGTCTGGCTCAACTGTAATAAACAAGCTGTGCACAGATTATGTTATCTCCATCTGTTGTGTGTATTGACCTTGTATAAATCCATCTTTGATCCACTAAGTTATTCCAAGAACTCATCCCAGGGCACTGCAAAGCCACCCTTCAATATCAACATTGATTAAGTTCTCTTATGAGAGAAAGAGTTTCATAGCCATTGTAATCTTTAGATCCAAACCAAAAAACTTGCTATGTGACACAATGTCATTGCCAACCTGACTTGCAGCTATGGAGAGACGGAGGAGATAAAAATCTGGATAATTTAGACGTAAACAAATCGATTTGTCTTCGCAGTCGATGGGCATTTGCATCACTGTTTCATTATAACATTAAGAGTCTTTATACACATTCAAACAGCTCATGATGTTTTGGCAGTGACTTTTTGGCAGTGGTTTGACTCGTACTCACAGTGGATGGGGATGGTGAAGGAATCGGAGGAGTTGTCTGGTGCAGAAGAGTTTTCAGACACGCAGCGGTAAGGGCCCTCCGAAGAGGAATAAATGCTTGAAATTAAGACAAGAAGTTTGCCCTCCTCTCGTCTCACGTCCACATCATACATAAAACATCTACGGTATAAATACACATCGTCTGCCTCCAGTCGATACCATTTTCTCATGTACTGTTGGAAAGAAAAAAAGTGATGACATGTCATATTGTCTTTCGTGCAATTAAACATTTTAGTTTAGTTTGGAGACTGATGGACATGATCTTCATGAAGTTTGTTTTTACTTTCTTTAAAATAATAAGAACTACACTTTCAAATAAAATGATTTGAGAGTGAACAACTGATCCTTTAACTCATGGTTTGACTGCTTACCTGAGATTTTATCTGATATAAGAATGCTTGCTAAATTGGATAAAATATGCTATACCTGTAGGAAATAGATACTAACACTTGGGTCTTACTGACACAGGCTAATGAAAGTTGGCAAAACAAAACATCTGTCTTTGTGATTGGTTGTATAGAAACTCTTTTTGTCTTGGCACATATGCATCTAGATGCCAGGAAAAGGTGACAAACAGACAGACGCAGCAGATGTTGTTAATCCTCGAAAGGCTTCTCAGTGCCAGATACTAATTAAACCCAGAATAACATCTCTCAAAAGCCTGCAAAAACACACACCGCATTCTGCTGTGTAAATACAAGTTTCAGCCCTGAGCTCCAGATAAATACATTCAAATGAAAATGTTATTGTTTCTTGTTTGTTCTCTCTTGGCCTGACAAAGCTAGATGGTAAAGTGATGAGGAAGGGAACTAAATTCCTTATCAAATATGCATGTAAGTATTGGGGATGGTACATCTAAAAATAAAAATTCCTTCATTATTTACTCGCCCTCTTGTCAATCCAAACATCTATAACTTTCGTTCTACTGCAAAAACAAATATGTGATATTTATAAAATTACTGGTAACCAAAAACTGTTGGTCCCTATTAACTTCCATTGTATGGACACAAGATCAGTGTATGTCAATGGGGAGCAATAGCAGTTGTTACATTCATACAACAACATTTATAAAATATTTTCTGTTATGCCCTTCAAAACCTAGTCATACAGGTTTGAGATGTCAGGTGCGTGATAACATTTTTGTTGTATTTTGTTGAACCCAGCGTGTTTGGTTGCTTCTATATAACACTGGTATTTTATTAAAGTTTAAAATTTAAAATTTAAAAATCACCCAAAAAATTTAAATTCTGTCATGAATTACTTACTCTCAAGTTGTTTTAAATCTGTATAAACGTCTTTGTTAGGTTGGACGCAGAGAGTAACAGGTAAAGTAACACTTCTTGCACCCCATAGTAGAAAATTTACAATTGTAGTCAAAGGACCCCAATATTTTTTTGACCTTTTTCAAAATATCTAATATAACAGAATATCAAGTGTTTGTATCTACTGTGTCTGTCAATGCGTTTGAAGATCTAGAACAACTCCAAGGTGAAAGGATTTTATTTTTTCATTTTTTTTAAATGAACATACCTTAGAGAACCTCTCAAAGTGAACTGAGCTCATATTCAGGTTAGAATCTGTGTCCAAACACTCCAGCGTCACATCTTGTCCTTCCAGAACAGGCTCGGACGGCCCTTTAACCATCAGATAGCCTGAGAAACAAATAAAACACTATTAAATAAACGTTTGCATAACACAGCTTCCTGTTTGTTAAGGGAAAATATCTCACACCTATTGTTAATGCCAAAAAGTGAGTTAAACATAGATAAACACATAGAGGTTAAACTTTGACATGCAATATGAATACCCATTATTATTGGCAAATATGCACTTTGTGTAAAATGTGTTGTGTTTAACACAGACAAGTATTTGTAAGTTGCTTTTGAATAAATCAATGTAAAATGTTGTTGAACAGGTTGACACCAGATTGTTTTACAATGAAAGTAGGCAAGGTTAACATTCTTTGTTTTGTTGTTTCCTGCAATCACCTTAAAGATGTGGTGCACAATAGAGGTACATTCCCAATGGTTTCTGGGGAAATAAGTCATGTGTGATATAGGCCGCCCAACATCAACACTTTCACTTACATCCATGTCCAAAGCATTACACTACACATAAAGTAATAACCATTTAGACGAATACATTTTTAATATTTCATCTTCAATAACCAGCAACAAAAGAACAAAAGACAACTGCAATATTGTTAAAAACAGGTTGCCACAACCAACAACCCCAACTGTATATTGTGAAGAATATCAAAACCCTTTCTATTACAATTTCTATTATGATGATGTATAAAAGATAAATATATTCACCAGTTGAGCTTTGGAGACTGATGGAAGCAAGAACTGTGATGATGATGTAGACCTTCATCTTGATGCTGGCTTGACTCTTGATTCTTGTAAAACTTCTGCTGAGCTGAGTGTTTGGTAACACAATATATGAGCTCAAAAGAAGGCGGAGTTACATATCCAAGTACTACTTTTATTTTTCCTTACACATTAAAATGATAAACACACTTTTGAAATCCACTTAAAATCAATAAACTGTGTTGCAAAGTGTCTGATTGCTTTATAAACGAAAAAGTTAAGAGAAAAGTCGAAGCAATAGTTTCATATGTCTTCGCACTTATGCAAATGTAACATGTGTCACTTGTATCCAGGAAAATCTGTGATCATGAGTGTGAGTGCATTACTAAAGGATGTGGTTTCATTCTGATGCTTTCAAATGTGAGAACTTGCCAGAGAAGTGTTTGATTAAAAGTGAAAACGGATCAAATGAAGTGTGTGAATAACAAGGACACACATTTTGTAAAGGTGAAATAAAACCCTGGCTTTGCTTCTTGTGTATGCTGTTCTTGGCCTCACTGACGCGCAAAAATAATGCTGGGAGATTCACTTCTTATCAACCAAAAACTGCACAAAAGTCGGATTCTAAAAGGAAAGCATTGTTGTTTTGGTTTGATGTAAAATGAACATGTTTATATCCTCAACAGGACTGCCCTGATCATGCTCTATGGAAATCCCCTGGAGTTCAGTGACCTTACACTAATGAGGTTTTATACAGTGACTCAGCACTGGTGACTGGTTAAAGAAGTTCACTAAAAATACACGCACGCACGCGCACGCGCACACACACACACGCGCACACACACACACGCGCACACACACACACACACACACACACACACAAACACAAAAAACACACACAGACACAAAAACAAAAAAGCGCGCGCACGCACACACACACACACACGCACACAAAAAACACACACAGACACAAAAACAAAAAAGCGCGCGCGCACACACACACACACACACAAAATCAAAAACAAACACACGCACACAAAAACACACGAACGCACGCACAGCTTTCTTAAAGGCACAACATGAACGTCTTGAATTACTCACTCAGTTGTTTCAAACATGGTCGAAAACAAGAAAGATATTTTGACAAATGTCTGACACCTAACAGTATTATTCATATTAGGAACATGTTTAATGGTAGGTAAAAGTTCCCCAAAACAAAATTAACTTTCAAAGAGGTCCATGAACTGTTTTGTTATAAGCATAGGTGGGTGGAGTACCCACAATCTGTCCTCAAGTGAAAGTACCTATGGGAATATTAACTCAAGTAAGAATAAGTTACAATCATAATATTTACAAAAGAGCGAGTAAAAAGTGTCCGGTGAAAAACTGCTCAAGTAGTTACTAGTTACTTCTGAAGTGATTGATATGAAGCAATTATTACTACACTTTCAAATGGAATCATTAACAAATATATATATATATATATATATATATATATATATATATATATATATATATATATATATATATATATAATTTATTACAATTTTGTCTGTAATGGAGGAACAGCAAAGTAAAAGTAAAAGTTTAAGTAAAAGTACAGTTCTTTCATGACAATTTACTTGAGTAAGTGTAAAAGTACCTATACTTAGATGTACTCTAAAAGAACTAGTTAAAATGTACTCCATTAAATGTAACAAACTAAATGTAATTAGTTACTACCCACCTCTGGTTCCAAGCATTCATCTACATATATGTCTTTATGTTCATCAGAGAAAAGAAATGTCCACAGGTTTAAAATGACAAGAGAGTAAACGATGACAGAATTTTTATTTTGGGCTGAACTGTACCTCATAATTAGTGAAACTCATGATATGGAAGGGCTGACATATGCAAAGCAAATTTGCACTTGTAAAAACAGAAATGCCTTTTAGATTTCATAGGTTTTATTATCCCAACAAACATCAGTATACTGTGTGTACAGTAAAAGGACATTTGCACATACAATGCTTTTCATTCGACTGAACCGATGGAACACATACTTGTCATTTCTGTAACATGTTCATTTTACTTACCTTTAATACTTTATGTAAACTTGTATACTGGCAAGTCATCATACTGAAGTGCCTTAATCTGGTGAAAGAATAAATTAATTTCAAACAAACACTAATTCTGGAATTAAAAATACACAGATGAAATTCCAGTCCATTAAAAAATCTTTAAATTCTTGATTGCTTCAAAGCCAAAATCTAAAATGGGTTTTGCTTTGCAATATTCATGTTAGAAAAGGCAATATAACCTGAACACAGCAAATGCAAAGACAACCGTTGTATAATACTTTAGTACATCATCAGAACTAAGTTTGTCTAAACACTAAAATGATAATTAACATACATAAAACAAAAGTGAAACAAAGCTTACACAAATACTTTTTCTTATCCTGACCACCAAAACTTTACAGTTAAAGATATTGATTTAGAACTTAAGGTACAATTCACAATAGATCATTATAATTTCAGTTTTTGAGGCACAGTTCAAGAGAATTTGACATGACCAAACAACAGTAGTATGTGTTTGAAAAGACTGATATCAGTTATGGCAGCAGAGGATATCATCACATCTCATTGGTTCTTCTGTAATGATGTTTGGTCATGAGACATGTAGGAACAACCAGTTCATTCTCTGTTATCAACCTACAAGACTTGGACTGTGTTCTTAAGTAAATCAATATTTGATTTGGGAGTGAATTAAAGTGTACAATAAAGTCTGTGTCATACAAAGTGGCTCTGACTTAATAAATAACTGGATGAAATACTTTTGGACTCCATTGACTTTCACAGTGTGGATTAAAACCCCTAACACTTTTTTTGTGTTCTTTATGAAAATCATTTCAGTATGTGTAAAACTGATGACAGAATGTTTGGATGAGCATTAGCAATGCACACATATGATGTGGTGCAGCCATCACTTTATTGCTGTTTCAGTCTTCTGTAACTCCTCTAGTCTTTGTTTTTACCTGTACCTCTCTCCTCACTCACTCTCTCTTCTGTAGAATAGTGTTCCAAAGTTTGGTGTCTGTTTCTGGATGGAGCATCTAGGAAGCGCTGGCCACAGTCCTCACAGACATATGGAAGGGCCGCCTTGTCCCTTTCCCCACCTAATTGTTCTTTGCCAGTCAGACTCCGCCCTTCCAGTTCCCTAAGATGGATCAGGTTGAGCGCCTCTTGACCGGGGACTTGGATCTTCTGGATGTCTGACGGAAGAGCTGAAGTGGCAGGAGCCAGGCTGGGTCTCCCCACAGAGTTTGGCTCCGTCACAATCCCATGAACTGTTCGGTGATGAAAGCGAATCCCAGATCGGTTAGAAAAGCTCTTTCCACACAGGCTGCACACGAAAGGCCTCTCACCTGTATGAATGCGAGTGTGAATCTTTAAAGCCCCAGATTGAGTGAAACATTTCCCACACTGGGTACACCTGTAGGGCTTTTCTCCCGTGTGTATGCGCTGATGCGCCCTCACCCCTGCCAGGTGAGGGAATCCCCTCCCGCAGTAAGTGCAGGTGTACGGCCGCTCTCCCGTGTGTATTCTGCGGTGAATCTTGAGAGCCCCAGACTGGCTGAAGCTCTTTCCGCAGTCAGAACAGATGTAGGGCCGGGCGCCAGTGTGCACGTTGAGATGGATGCGCAGGTTGCTGTGAGAGTTGAAAGCGCGGCCGCATTCCCCACACAGGAAGCCGCCCGTCTTGGACCCGTGCTGGGTACGCTGATGCTGCAGCAGTTGCGAAGGCCGGGGAAAAGAGGCGCTGCAGTGCATGCACGGCAGACTGTCCTGCTGCGCGTTGCCCTGTTGGCGGAGAAGCTGGGCGCAGCTGGGAAACATGCGCTGACAGGACAGGCAGGGTAAAGAGGAGAGGGACTGCGCAGCATGGTGCAACTGTGAACACCGCATGCAAGATGTAAGAAGGCAGTGCTGGTGGTGATGATGGTGCTCTGAATGCGAGTCTTTTTCGTGATGCAAGAGTTGGGGACACGTTTGAAACCCTCGGTGACAGCACAGACACGGAAACGCTTGGAGAGCCGGCGCATCAGGATTCCCGTGTGGGATTGGACTGTGGGTGCTCGAGCCTTTGTCCTGCTGTTGGGGGTGACCTGGTTCAGATGTGCTGCTGTGCTCGCTTGTCTCCTCTTCTAAAGGGAGACCAAGACCGAGACACAAGCCCACGGGAGCGGGATGGCACTCTTTGACCCGTTGTGATGGGGTGGACACTGGGGGTGAGGCGGGGGTACTTCTAGGTTTCTGGCTCGGGAGTGAGGAAGAGGAGGAAAGTGGGCAGCCTGGACATGTGCAGGTGCGATGCTGAACTACAGAAGGGGAAACATATATAAATAAACAAACCGTGAGCGAAAAACAAACAAAACACACGACTCACCCACGCTTTCAGGATCTTTCGGTATTCGATCCCGATCCTCAGAATACAGGTGCAACCCTAGAGTACTTTTCAGGTGACTCGATTGGCTAGACGGGTTACCCGGGGAAAGGTGAGAGACTTTGGGCCTGGCCGTGTCCCAGGCTGAGCTCGATGTGTCATCGATCCTCTGATCTCTCAGCGGAGCAGAAACTGAAGCACTTGCTGCCATGAGGTCACCAATAAAGTTGTGCACCTCCAGCCAAGAGCATGGACCAGGCTGATGCACAAATGCATGTCATGGGGAAAAAATGTCAACATTATTTACTGATATGAATACAAATTGGATTAAAAAGACACACTATAACATAAGTGTTCTCATGCATGATGTGAACATGACTCCCCTGGATTCACTTGAAATGATGTGAAACAAGCAGAGATGCTATCAAGCCACACATCTTATTAAATATCAAAACATTAAAACTCAAAGCACAGCCATGGAGACATGTCATATAATCAGTTGCCTAGGTTGACGTCACATTGTCATTTCGCAACACATGCCATGCGTTACACCTCTTTAAACACTTCCGCTTGTTTATTTCTGTATGTACTCACTGGGAGTCTGTCTTTGTCCATTTGTGGAGTGCCTTTAAATACTGGGGTGTGGCTTTATACATTTATCTATAATATCCGCATTTCAAGCTCTGCTGGAGTAACCGACGGATATTACTTTAATGCTCCACCGTGTGCAGCTCATATCGCCATTTTCTCCAGCCGGTTATTTCCGGGATATGGATCACGTGACCCCATCCCGCATTCGTTTACCTTATAGGGATGCACACGGGGTGCCATCATGGCAAAATAGTTTAGATATATTTTTTCTAAAACACAACCTATAAAACTTTTTGTCTGTTTGCAACATTTTTTTTAACATTAACATACTGAATGATGTCTCTTTGAATTGTGATGCATTGCAATATTCTGTTAGGATTATTTATTATTTAATTAATTAATAAATGTGACTGTATGAAGGTATTTGTTTAATGATGCACATATAAATAACCAGTGCGCTGTTGTTGGGTGCAGTTCGTGTGTTGCAACGCTAGATGGAGACATTTCATATCAAGACACTGTGTTGGAAATCCAGCATCATAATAAAAATTTGACATTTGAAAAATGTTAATTATATAATTATGGAAAATTATATTTTACAACATTTGTAGTATTCTACTTATGGTTGCCCCTTGCTCAGTGCATATATTCTGCATTAACAATGCCTTTATAATCTGTTTTGCCTTTTGTTTTTAACAATAATGTAAGTTACACATAATATGATAGATCTGATATAAATGTGAAGTCACTAAAGTTCTCCTACTCTTTTTGCCACTGGGAGAAGTGTGGTGGGTGGAGGGGGTTATGATCAAAAGAGGATGTGGGTGTTGTGGAGAGATGGAGAGGAAATGGACATGGCTGAGTTCACTATGGCAGATTAGATGATAAGATGAGGTATTTGGTGTAAGAGGTACAGGTCTGAATAAGGGGAACAAAAGATGAGGGGGTAGAGTGGCAAACAATCTATTTTTAGAATAGGCAGAAGGAATAATGGACACAAAGAAGGAAGTTTGGAGATTCCACAGGAAGAGGGAAAAGCATTGGTTTGAGAATGAGGATATTCCCATGTTGTTTGCTTTTTCACCTGATGTCTTGACAAACTAGGGCTGAAATAAGAAAAAGGACTAAATGTTTTCTTTAAAAAGTTTTGTCAAACAGACAAAGGTAAACTAAAAATTATGAAGGGAAAATACAAAAAATAGAAATAATATTAGCACATTTTCATTTTTCCAGCTCAACTAAAATGATGTTCAACTGTTATATTTTATATTATATTTGTGTATTTGACAGACAGTTTTGCCAAACTAAATTCAGGTTACATTGTTAGAGATTATCACTTATTCTATTCTCTGGGAATCAAACGTGGTGCTTTCATGCTTCACCGGTTTATTCATAAAATCTATTTAGTCAGAACTTTTGAAAAACTTCATGACTCAACTTTGACATTTACAGATGATGTAGAAGCACAGGTTATACTTTATTCCAGACAATAGACATAAGCAAATATTACTACACTCATTTGTGCCTTTTAAGTATGAAACTGTCCTAACATAATACAAAAATAAAATACATTAATTACCATATATAAATACTATACTCAAATGCCCAAATCATTCCTTTTTTAAATAAATTGAATCAATTGTCATCCAAGTAAAGACACATGGAAAATAAATAAATGATTGATATAAATAAATAAATACATGACGTGTTCTGGAGATTAATCGAGCAGATTTGATTTATAAACACCCCTTAAAGATGCGTCTTCATGAAAGGGGCGGGGCTTCACATGACTGAAGCGCACTGCGCTCATCAACAATAAAGGGGCGGGGCTTCAAATGAGCGGACCATAGACAGTGAAGCGCGCTCCGCTTATTAACAATAAATGGGCGGAGCATAAAAATGGGCGGTCCAAAAGCAACGTGCTCTCTGTATACATAGTGGAACGTGCCGGAATAATCTGATAACAGAGTGACAGACAGCAGAGGAGAGGACCAGATCAAAGTTGAGGAGTTGACATTTAACAGAGCTTCACTTGCGACTGATATCATTCATTTCACCCGGGGTGGAGGCCGACATTTAAAGACAGCAAAAGGGATTCTGACATGCACTATCAGAAATGTAAGTACTGCTATTTATAGTTATATGTATTTATATTTATTAATTTAGAAAAGTCAAACAGTTAAAATGTTGGAGAGCACTGACTGCTTTGTTTAAAAAATACTTTAAAAAAAACTTTATAACAAAAACTTTATTTACAAAGCTTTTAAAAAAAACTTTATTTACAAAACTTTATTAAAAAAAACTTTATAACAAAAACTTTATTTACAAAACTTTAAAAAAAAACTTTATTTACAAAACTTTAAAAAAACTTTATAACAAAAACTTTATTTACAAAACTTTATTAAAAAAAACTTTATTTACAAAACTTTAAAAAAAACTTTATAACAAAAACTTTATTTACAAAACTTTATTAAAAAAACTTTATCAAAAGAAAAGCTTTGATGTTAATAATAGAATAACGTATTTTCTAATAGAATAACACGTAAACTCAGTGATGTGTGACCATATAGAATAAAGTCGAATAAAGCATGCCCAGCATGACACAATGAGCTCATTATTATCTGGAGAAACCCCTTACGTAACTTCACCCCTCCATGTTGTGCTTTCAGTTCCCGTTTTTAGTTTCCCGTGTGGCTTTCGTCAGCAGTAGTAAAACTAGTGAAACTACGACAAGAAAGAAAACTAAGCACACATAATACAGAACAAGTTGCTAGTTGTGTAAAGCACAACAACTTTTGTTCATGAATGTTTGCTGTTGTGCTCAGAAGAATGTGTGGTGCGGAATCCCCGCTACGTCACCCACGCGCGTGACTCAATGGCCAGGGGTTTCCGTCTAAGGGTATCCTGTCCACTGAAGCCTAACCTTACACACATGTGAAATCCTTCATCTTTACATACTTAGGTTCAAATGTCAGCTCATGTATTTTATTTGAAAGTTAATAATATAGCATTTAAATACATTTGATAACATTAGGTATACATATAAATATTGCTAGGTAATGTGATGAAGGTATTCAAGAGTGACAGATTAAGAAAGACAGATAAGAAAAGCTATTGTTGATATCATCCCCTGTGGAATTTCCATGCATGTTTGATTTGAATTTTATTCCTCTTTTGAATCCCCTCTGCTAGAGATTGCAAACTTCAGCATGTTTTGGTGAAACCAATAGTGAAAATGATGGCAATACAGAAACTTGCAATTTAAATGAACTAAACTCTTGGGAACATACCATACAATAGAGTACATTCTTTAAGAAGTTTATGGATTCAGGGTTTATAACCATGTACTTAAAAAGATCAAAACTATAAAGGATTTCCTCTGACTGCATTGTAGTACGACCGGTTTAAAGTTTGAGACATTAAAGTTTAAAGTTCCATATTTTAGAATTGAATTTATGAAATTTATGGGAACTATTTTAATTATGTTAAAACCTATAAATTATTCATGTACAATAGTCTAGCAGTTAAAATGTTGGAGAGCACTAACTGCTTTATTAAAAAAAACTTTTTTTTAAAAACTTTAAAGAAAAGAAAAAGGAAAGAACAGATATGATGCTTTATAATAGAATAATATATTTTATAATAGAACACGTGAATTCATTGATGTGGGACCATTTGGAAATAAACTTGAATAAAGGATGCCCAGCATCAGGCAATGAGCTCATTTTTATCTGGTATAGAACCTGTAAAAAATAAACACATTTATTAAAACTTGTTTGCTTGATCATTGTGATAGAAGTCACCTTCTGACTCTAAATTTGCAGAATGTTTTCTTGAGGTCTCACCCTGAGATGCCTTTAAAACAAAAGAACAAGCTCTAATTGGCTTTTCATTCTTCAAAATTCAGTAAAAGACCTCTATTTCAAAAGATTTTTGAATAAATATACTGATGTTTTTGGAAGAAAAAATCATGTAAGTTTGCTTAATTATATTTTTATTTATTAAACAAATTTTAGACATTTAGGTATACACATTCAGATCAAAAGTCTGCTAATGTAATGACAACATTTTTAATCAAGTGTGCAAAAACTATTAACCTGTAGAATAGAATCCAAGCATTGCAGGCTTTATTTCTGGTGGCTAGATGAAGTTTTGCAACACTTGTCTCTGATAATCCAGCTGAGTTCATTACTCAGTAGAGTCTAGGTTTGGTACTGAGCCAGGCCTAAAATCTGATTCTGGATCAGAAGTTACAATATGAATGTAGTCTCAGCACAGAGCCCCATCAAAGAATGCACGTCACCAAAGCAGGAAGAAGATGTGGTTTGCCACGAGAGCGTAACGGAGTAAAGGAAATAGTAACAGAAAAATGTGCTCGGAGAACCCTCTCCATAGACAGAGGGTTTCTGTTGAAAATAAAAGACATGAGCTCATCACCACTTTTCCAAATGGAGTACCATCCACTGAGGCAAGAGGATGAACATTATGCTCCTTTGGTGGAAAGTTCTTATCTCACGTTTTGGGTCAAGAGTTTGAAGAAACTTTCCTTGCGTCTGCTCTAGAATACGTAACTGATGCCCACTGGAAATGAACCATATTTGCATTCTTTTGTTTTTCAGTATCTATTGGTGACTAACAACAAAAAAATACATTTTTATGTCATACCACACCTACTACTAAAGATGGGCTCTGGGGAAATCATATTACTGGAGAAATCAGTCAGTACTACTGAAAAACATCAACAAACATGTGCAGGAGAAGCACGTGTCCAGAACAGTTTTTTATATGCCACCATGGACTAGGAATGACAGACATTTAATGCAATTCTTGTTGTTGAAAGTGCTTTGTCTGATGGATGTAAAATGTTTGATTCACTCTATTTAAGATTTGTCCATTTAAAACCATTTATATTCTAAATGATAAATAAGGCTCAATTACGTAACGTGTCCATTATTTGTTGTATGTTTCAACAATATCAACAAATATAGTAAGTAAATGATTTTTTAAAAGCATTTTACTGGTTATGTGCAGTTTTTTTAAGAAACAATACACATGGCTTAGTAAATATTTGAAAATGATTTCAAATCTTTTAGAAACATTAAATAGATTTAAATATTTTAATATTTAATGCTATGAAAAAAGCATGTGTTTTTTAACAAAAATATATTTGTAATATATACAAAAATTTTATTGAAGTCCAATAGGAACATTTAAGATTATTAGATTTACTTGTTATTCTAATTACATAATTCTAATTACACATGATTAAAACTATATAATTTATTAATTTTTTAAAATTTAAAGGGTGCTCATTTTTTGTGTGAAAAGTATTTCACGTAAAAATACAGCAACATGTTTTGAGTGTAAGTTTGTATTCAAGAAAACAACTCTGAAATTTGATGAAATAATAGGATATCATTACCAAAAATCCAGAATTGAAAAAATACTGGTAAATAATATTTTTTGTATTTAACAAATTACCTCTCCAAAACCTTAAATATATATAAGGACCACTACAGTACTATAAAGTATTATTATTCATATTTATTGTTTTAAAATTTCTATTTTAATTCAAAGAGCATTTGATTAAAAGTCATTACTGAGTATGAATTATTTGACAATTTAATGTATCTGACAACATTTTATGTCTACCAACAGCACCGAAGGAAAAGGCGTGTTACCCTCTGCCCACAGTGAAGAAACTCCTGGAGCAGAAGAGAAAGAGGGAGACCTCCTCAGCAACCCCGTCCTGTTCCACAGCGACATACACCACTGGTGGTCCTGCAGCTGTCCCTGTAATTTCAAACACAGTCATCTTAATATAAATTTCTTAAGACAATATAAAGACATTAATCTTCCTTTAAACGCTTTCAGCAGGTTTTGACATCCGTATTATCTCCCACTGCTGGTAAGTGTGACCACCTCAGCTAAATTAAGTCAGATCATGGTTTGACTTGACTTAATCTCTGAATCTCTTTCCCAGGGGCCAGTGCAAGCTTCCCAGATATGGGAGCAGTTAGAAATGACAGTTGGGAAGTTTGTGGCATTCACCAGCCCCAGCCTTCCCTCCAGCAGTGCAATCCATTCCAATTTATGTCCAACTTTTCCCAGACTGTTGAGGCCCCTTTCAGTGGCACTGGCTTTCAGCAAATGCAGGACTGCCACGATGGCCCAATAACACAACAATATGTAAGAATACTATATTTTATAAATAGTGAGTTTAATTTAATGAAAGAAAAGGGCTTGATCTGTTAACAGGCTGATGTTTCTTTCTCTCTCCCCTTTTGCAGTCTATAAACGAGTGTTCTGTAACTGCATCCGTGGCTGATATGAGCTCTGGCCTGGGTTGGCAGTCTGGATCTAAACCAGAGGATCATGCCAGCCCATATGTTCTTCAGGACATAAAGAAGCAGATGGATATAATGAAGCTACAGGAGGCTCGAAGATTCCTGCAGAACATGGATTACAGCAGAACCACCTGGCAGGATGATGATGGGGACACGTAAGTCAGGGAAATGGGAAAATGAAGTTAACACAAGTGAGGGAATATGTAGTAGAATGATATACAACTATCTTAAGAATTAAGGTGCTTCACAATATAATTTTTCAAATTATAATAAGGTGCAAAAAGTTTAAAGTGATAGTTCATCAAAAAATGAAAATTCTGTCATAAATCCCTCCTTCCTTGTTCCAAATCTGTACAACTGAGAACTGTATTTGGGAGAATGCTTCTAACCAAACCTTTTTTTGGACACTATTGGCTACAATAGAAAGAAAAAGAAAAATGGTACTCAAAATGACCTCAGAACTTTTCCTCTCTTCAAAATATCTAATTTGTGAACAACAGAATTAAAAAAATCAAGTAATTTTTCCTACTATGGTAGTAAGTGGGTCCAAGAACTGTTGCTGTTTCAAGCATTCTTCGAATATCTTTCTTTGTGTTTATTAGAACAAATGTTTATGTTGAAAACAACTCAAACACCTATATTTTACAAGCAACATAAGACATTTTTTAGGGTAACTTGCAGATCCCTCCCATATTTTTGTAATAAAGACTTGGTTATGTTAAAATCTTATTTGGACGCAGTCCATTATCAAAAGCATAACGCTTGTCCTCATTGATTCCGCTTAATATATCTTACAATGATGTGTCCACACCAGACCAAATCATTCTGTTCCTTAGAGACGTTCTCTGAAGTCTTGTAAGTTTCTCAACTTATGAAACTACTGCAAGTCTTCTGACTCCACCTGAAAACAGAAAGCTGGGCTTTTCGGACTGTCAAGAACTGAAACCTAATTTTCTCTCTTTGTTAGGATTTTACATATCTACACTGCTAAAGGTTTGAGGGAATATACTTTTGCGGCTGCAGAGAAACTCAGTGAACTGGGGAAGCTGGACTCCAAGGAGCACAAGGGAAAGGTGAATAACATAAGCCAAGATTGTTAAACCAATAAAAGCCCATTTTAAATTATAGATGGACTGCAAATTGAATTGCTGTACTTTTGTATCCCAGACTGCTTTGCTGGTGGCTGTAACAGCCAGGCAACCGGAGATAGTCCAAGATTTACTCTCACTTGGTGCAGACATCAGCACATGTGATGTCAACGGTCAAACCGCGCTTCATCTGGCTGCCATGTACGGCTTTCCCAGAGTCATGCAGGTAGCTAGGCGTCCACTTGTGTGTACAAAATTCAGAATCATTAAAAACATGCATTTAATATAATGAATTTTTAGGTTATTCTTTCCTCGGGACTCAGAGTGGACCTGGAGGCTCGTAATTTTGAAGGTAAAAGCTGTACAGTATATTTCTGATTACCTGTATTTTATAGCTTCAAAGCTTGGAATTAGTCAAATGAATTATGCTTTTTAACATAAATCCCTTGACATTTTTTGAAATTTAAAGAAAGTAATGTCAAAAAACTTAATTAAATGTGTGGAACCAAAGTACTTGATAATAAGGAGTAATTCCAACAACTCTTTTTTCCGTGCACTACCACTGGATCCCTTTTTCATTATTTTTTATTCATATTCAAATTTTAGAATATTATTAAATGCTTCAAAATCCTTAGAATAACAGAACTATAACTGTATAAACTGTATGTTACATTAAGCACATCAAAGAAGCTATCCTTTGACGAACATTTGCTGAAACTTACACTGGAAAGCTTTTCGGACATTACGGAAGGAATTGGCATCTATGCTGGACTCATATTTGTTGCATTAATTAATTATTTGGCCAAAGTAAACTGATTTTAAAATATTTTTAAAATACAAATCTAATATTTAAAAGAATAAAGAATGAATATGTTAGCACAAATGTATCTTTGTCTTCTAAAGTAATTTTTAAACATATATTTAATATAACGACCTGGAGTGTATCTATTTTACCAAATGCTCAGTTAAGTTGACTTTTTACATGTATGCATTTTGCAGATGCTTTTATCCAAAGCGACATTGCCTTTCAGTATATATCTGTTTCCGAGTATATGCAATTAGATCGAACCCATAACCTTTGGGTGGCTAGCAGCATTTTCTAACCACAGAGCCACAGGTTGATGGCCATAACAGTTGATGGCTATTGAGGAACACAATCTTAATATCAGTATCAAGTCGATCTGTTTATAATTTAAATATCATCTTCTTAAGGTCTGACTCCTCTGCACTGTGCTGTGATCTCTCACTGTGGCACAATGAAGGCTCTTGATGTCTGCTCCTCATCTTCAATATGGCTCAGTGATGGCGTACATTCTCAAGCTGAAGACAAACTCATGTGTCTGCAGTATCTTATAAATGCTGGGGCATCAGTGCTTAGCCAGGTACTATTATTTACTAGTTTCTATCATCACACGTTTCCTGGCTGATTATATATTTATATAAATATATGTGCATTCTTGAAATATCTTTAAACACTGCTTAGAATTACTTACTGTAAACAGAAAAATCACTTGTATTTTTAAAAGATGGTATGTATTTCCATGGTATGGGAAAAGAAACTATACCTGTTCCTTTCCCTGTTCCTATCAGAGAGACAGACTCTTGATTTTGTTCCATACGCAGTAGTTTCGTTTTGAGAGTGCCGCACAAGGAGGAAATCTCATTCATGCCATGGCAGCTTTGATCTGGCTTCAGTTTCACTTTGTTGACTGGTATTGCTACGGCCTTTTTCAGGAAATCAAAAGCAACAAGACAGTTCTTCACCTGGCAGTGAAGGAGGGGAATATCCATCTCACTCGCTTTCTCCTGAGCCTGCCGCTCTCGGATATGCAGGCCTTCATCAACATGAAAGTGAGAGACACACGATGACAGCAGATATTCAATTGAATTGGTTTCACCTTTGCATATTTTAACTGCTTATTTATTTATTGGGCCTTGTTTAGTTTGCTGGCTTTGAGTGCATTATTTTCTGAGTTATCTGATTATGAGTTTAACCATTGCCTTTATTGTTCTTTAGAGACCCGTATTTTTAAATTTTCAAATTTAATATCTATAAAATATTGTTTTTAGGCTCATGGGCACACTGCCCTACACATGGCTGCAGGACTGCATGGAAGCCCCTCTCAGGAGGAACTGATCACACTTCTGCTGAGTCGTGGAGCTGATCCCAGCATCCGCAACCTGGAAAATGACCAGCCCGCTCATCTACTGCAGAGTGGGGACAAAGGAGACAGAGTAAGAGGCATTTTCATTAAGATTTAAGTAATAGCAATTTCCCAATTATGCTATAGGCAACTGAGTTGGGCTGAGTACCAAAAAAGAAATATAAGATCCCTTATACTGGCATTTACTATCATGAACATTATTGACAGAAATGCATTATAATATATATATAACTTTGTCTTAAGATGTGTATTAACACCTTAGCAAATTAACCGTTATGATTTCATTTTATAACATGGAATTCGCCGCAATAATTCTAGAGTAGCCCCTTTAATGTACAGAAAGTGTATAGGAAATATTTTATCACCTTCGGCAAAGAAGTAAAAACATGACAACATTTTTGTCCTGTGTTAGTCACCGTAGTGCTTCAAAGGAAAGCGTTTGCAAAGAAATAAAAAACAAATAATGACTTGTATCGTGGTAAATAAATTTGAAATCTTTCTTTTTTTTTAATCGAAATTGAATTGATCTAAACCATTTTTAAAGAGAACATACAGCTGACAGTCTCTGTGTTTCTCATTGCGAAACATTTCAGCTCAAACTCATATTGAAGAAGAAAGGTGCCTCCAGACGACGTTTTACATCCTTACAGGACCAAGAATGACCAGGACTACTTTTACAGTCCCAGCGTACCCAACCTTCTCCAACAGAGACAAAGTAATGTGGACCCAATGATAGTACAGCATCTACAGAATAAAATCAATGTAGATGGGAAATCTTAAAATTTGTTTTAACAAAAAAGGAAATGTGTTCGAATATTTTATAAATAATTTGAGAATAAAAGGCAGCATGCTGTCTATCTAGACTTGAGTAAATCAGAAACATCTATTGGAGAAAGGTGGGTTATCTCTACGTTATCCTCATATGAGGATTTCAAGTATTGCATCCTTTCAGTATGACAAAATGGGGCAGATTAGATTCTGCAACAAAAATGAACAGATTCACAAAAATGTTTACGCTCACTCAGTGTCTGGGTGTATTCTTGTAACATGAAGAAAGTGATTTCTATGAAATCTTTATGATGACTGGCAGTTTTCCTCCTGTTTCACTTTTATTATGAACCATATTGGTTCGTTTATAAGCAGTCAAACTGTTAACTGAACCCACTGTATCAGTGAGGATATTTTTACATATTTATAAAGGTGTAACGTTACATATTATTTTATTGTCAATGTCATGTGCAGTGTCTCTTGTCATCCCAGCCAAGGACAATCTTCTTATCAAGAATCATATATTAGAAGCTATATTTTTCTTTGGAGATTTAAAGTTCTTAAAGGCAGCATACTGGTTTCTGAGTTCTTCTATGACCTCACACCTCATTGGCTCCATTTGGAACCTTTTTTAAGAAATGTATGCTACTCTCTTTCAGTGAAAAGATCAGTTTCAGTATTTATTTCATTGCACATTGTGAATGACAATTCTTCATGTAATATGTATTACTCAGTACTAGCACACTTGATATCACAGTCCTTTCAGGAAATGTATCAACTGACTGTATGTGAATGTGTTATTTTGATGAGTCACATGAGGGGGTGAAATGTCAAGGGGGTTCTGAGGTAAAGCTACTCAACCACACTGCTGTCAACTTTAATACTTTCTCAAGATTTCATCACTGATCATGATGAGCCAATTTAAGTGCTATTAAATAAATGCATGGTTAGTGTGATCTTTATATTAATTTTGTTCCAAGTTTTACAATGTTGTGGGTTGATTCTGATGTATAAAAATCAGTTTATCACAAGCATGATACACCTTGGAGTACCCAAAGTCCCTCAGGAAATTCAAATGAGGGAAAACACGCCAATGCCTCTTCTTGTAAAGCAGTGTTTTACAGGCCTGTGGATTTATGAGAATTTGCTCACTTTGAACACCAAAATAACTGTAATAACCATGTTGAGAATATATTTGTGATCTATGGGTTACTGTTTTACTAAATGTGATTAAATAGTGGAATCATTGACCAAAGTATGTGACAATTAGCATTAAAGTGTGCTGCATTTGTATTGAAGGAAATCATGCAATATACTCTATTAAGAGTACCTTGCTATTTACATTTGAATGCTATTTTCAAAATTAATCATAATTAACAAGTATACATGTATTGCTGCAAGCGTTTAGGAATGTTTTATCAAGTGTCTGTTTTACATCATGTCTAAGCCAACCAGAGTAAAACCAAGATACATCTCTGTTACTCAATCTTTTATTGACTCAAATGTCTTAAGTACATGACAACTTGATGAATAATAAAAATGTCCTTTAACATAACTTTTCTTTCCTGTTTTTCATTATGACTGTGGTCTTAGTCAAACTCAACAAACCCCTTGTATGCAAACAACAACAAAAAACCCTTCTAGTTTATCAATGAAGGGATGAGGCCTACTGAACATTCCACCAATAACAGTCAAACATGCTGTCAGAATAATGTGATTTAGAGAAGAACAATTACTAATTCTCTAAATTTCTGTTTTTATTTTCCTCATTATACAGTACACTATGTTGTATAACTGATGCGTGATGCTTTAAATATTAGTTGCCTCTTCTTAATTCACTATTAAATCAATGAATGATGTTTATCTCGGAACTAACGTACGTTCCATAGTGCTTTGTATTAATATCATGCTGTAAAAATATTGACAAAGCGACAGGCTTTTCCATCCAATTTCCACTTATAAAGCCATTGTCCTCATGCATATGCAAAACAATCAGGACTCCCATAAAAAGTATCATTCCGTTTACTCAAAAATTTAAAGAAACAAAATCTAGAACATAGGCTTGAGAGACCTAGAAATACAGTAATAGATCAGCCTTTAAGCTGAGGTTACAAAAAGAGGTCAAGTAGGTTCTACTCTCCTCCACATTCCTGTAAGTAACCTTGTGCATCTGAGCATTTCCTCTGTGAAACCGGCAACCCATTCGAACACATGCATCTTCTTTACACTGTCTGTGGGGGAACTACAAAAAATAAATGACCATTAGAGAAAAAGAATCAAATATGACTGCATTATGGAATAAAATGGAAGTTAAGGTTTAGTCTACCTTCTGTCTTTGATGGCTGATGGCCTTCCACCGGACTTGATCTGTGAACGGGAAAACAAGAAAAAAGTTATCCTGTCATGTTTGAGCATCCTGAGACATTTCGCGAGCATGCTCATCTGCAATAATTGCATTTTCTTAAGTGTGGCTCAAATGCAGGCTAAAATACCAAAGTTATTAGTGTTGAGATTGAGTTTGGACCTTTGGCCAGTTTAGTTTCTGAAGATAACATGCTGAGCCTCTGAGAAATACACACTGCCTATACACACATTTCTGCTGTTTTATTTACATTGTATTTCAGCGTACTGGATTTCTTCAGCGTTTTTAAGCATGGCAGTGTTTGTATTTAATATTTTTGAGTGAATAGACAGTGTCTGAGGCCTAATAGAATAACCTGGTCAGATTAAAACATTTCAATTTAGAAACCAGGGGCTTTATTCAAACAGCAAAAGAACTCTTCAATGTACAAGCATAGCACAGTTTCTTCAAGTTCCCTCATCCTTTTATGACTCATTCCACATGCACAGTCAAGGCTGTACACTTGCTTGAAAAACTCTTACTTGGATGTTTTTGAGCATTTGCACTTTTTACCTGTCAGGGGCAAAAACATTTTAAGAGAGAGAGAGACAAAGTGAGATCTGATGACAACATCATTTAGAGGGATTATTTAGACCAATTCAAAACTGGAATTAAGTTTGGTTTGGAAAAGAACCACTGACATCCTTACCATCAACTTCTCGGTATAAAAGTTGAATTGTTATAAGAAAAGATGCACTAATATATCAGCCAATATTAATATCAGGCGATTAAGTAATTATCAGACTCTATTGGCCTATCGACGGATCACTGCCAATTTGTCCTGTCAATCAGAAGAGTACCAAAAAATAAAAATGAATTTGCTCTGAAAATAGATAATGTTTTAGTATTATTCTTATTTAATTTTAATACATTTACTTGATATTGAACCAATAAATAAATTACATAGATTATTTGTAAAATACATGTTGCATTGCAAAATCTAGACAGGGAAAACAGTTATGTCTGTAATATTTGTTTCATATTAACAACATATCAGTGTTACACATTTTACAGAAAATGCTTTCTATTTCCAAATTTCCAAATACTATGAACACAAAAATTTGTATGTAAATACGCCAAACCATGTTTTTTTAATAAATTCTTCCGTAATAACATTCAGATAATAACTAAGAATGAACATAGAAAGAATGGCTTATGTAAGAGCAACACAAAGGTAACATCAATTGTACAGAAAAATCATTTTGAGAAAATAAGGATGAATATGTTAGAAGTAAAAAAACACCTAAAATAAACAGTTGAAAAATTGTCAGTTTTGCTGAAGATATTTTTAATATTTGCATCTCTAGTAAAAAGTAAACTTGTATATCATATAATGCAATTAATGGTAAATACAGTATATAAAATACCAAGGTGATATTCGTATGGTGTTTAACACTGACTAAAATAAAGAGACTAAAATAAGGAATATGACAAACTTTCTTGATTGATTGACTTACTCAGAGCAATGAGAATCCCAGCCACAAACATAATCAGAGCCAAGATGACACCCGTGGTGCACAACGTCTCATAATCTGAGTTCAATCACAATGATCTTTAGTCACTTTGAAATGTTTTAATTTTCCATATAGTCATGCAAATTTTGCTCACCTACCGTAATTGAAGGCACTCTGATCCAAATACTTGTAAGAGTCTGTAAATAAAATGTAAACACATTTAAACAACTATGGAAACTTCAATTTAACTCCTCACTTGAGCAAACTTAGAAAGACAATGTATTGGTCTGTAAGCACCATGGAAGGGTGCTGTTCCACATCTAAATGTGAAGTGCATCAGAGATCCAATCTGACTGACTTTTAGTATTAAGAACCCACATCACATTGCCACCCAGATGGCACAGTCTATAAGAGATCTGCTTAGAATCTGGAGATGTGGACCATGTCTACTGTGTTAAATCACCTGCTTAACATCTCAGAAGGAGCTGTTTAACATCCATTCTAAATCACATCTAACAGGCATCTTCTAGAGGTCTCAGAGATGTATTCCAGATGATCAATGTCTTCAAGACGTCTTGCAGATGGTAATGCAGACATCTGTCAGATGTATGTGTGCCATCAGGCAATTGTAAAAAGCTACTGTATGTGTGCTCAGGGCTTTTTGCAAACTCGAGTGTTTTTTTCACAAGACTTCAGTCTGAGTATCGATTAGATGCTGCTGCTTTCTCAGCTGGATGTGCAGGGATGACTGCAGTCACCAAGGGGACTTGTTCTCTATTCAGTAATAATCAATAAACTCTGTATTTTACAAATGCTTATAGTATGACTGCAATCTAAGAAAAGTAATGTTTGGTAAACTTGAGGGATTTTCGACAGGTTCTTGAAGGCTTTTCTGGAGCTCATAGGATGCTCTAGAGACGCCCCTATAGCCCCTATAGATACTGCAACATTTTAACACTCAGCTTTTGGACTTCATTTTGCAACAAAACCACAGCAAGATTAGAATCTACTCCCTGAATGCACAAAACAAGAACATTAAAAAAAATAACTCAAAATGCATGCTTTTAATAATTTACAAACCATAGTTGCTTAGACATTCTATTGTGACACAACCTAACATCTAGTGCACACTTTCTCTCTCATGCACTTTAATTAGAGAACACAGCAAATTGAATAGCAATGCATTCTCAAGTAAATCCACTGAATAAAGACAGACAAACCTGTTGGAGATGTCATTTCTGCAGTGTTCTGTAGGACCGAGTTAAGGATGCTTCTGGATTACAGCACCATGAATGAAGAGAGCACACTGGAGAAGCACTGCGGTGATGCTGCGCTTTAGAAACCCACTCGCTTGCTCCCTCTAGTGGTTTTGCTCCCCCAGTGTTCACCTCTGATCCGCAAAATGAAGAAGCTTGTTTTAGTGGAATCCTGAGCCAATCCACCACCTCCCACTGAACATTGCCTGCAGAACCCCACCTAATGCAGCTGGTGTAACTGTGAGGATACTGAATACTGTGAAAATATGTTTTCATAAACCAATACCTTTCCACTTAGGAAGTGTAGATTAACACTCAAGAAGTATTGTACATAAGGCATATAATGTCTACTTTAAATAATAATGTGTGGGATTACATTATGGTCGACTTCAACTTGCACTGATGTTCCACATATTTAAGGGCAAACCACAGTTCGCCATGAAAAACAGGGTCTTTGGACACCTTACTGTCAATTTAAATCTATATTACTATTTTAATTTCTTTCTTCAGCAGAGTACAGAAGATATTTTGAAAAATGTGGGTAAGCGGGATTGCTTTTGTGAAGTGGATAAGTGCCACTGACATTTTTCTTGAAAATATATTTTTTGTTCTGCAGTATTAATGTCACACAGGTTACGAAGGAAGAACAGGGTGAGTAAATGAAGCTGAATTTTCATTTTTGGATGAACTTTAACATAATGAAGACGATGACACTTAATAACATTCAACAGACATAAATTTAGAAATCAGTTTATTTCTACAGCAGTTAACAGTTTGGTTTGTTGCAGAGTCACAAAACCAGAAAGAAATCACTTACAAAACATATAAAAATGACGTATATCTACTGAACACTTACTATGCATTTATAAACTTCTTTGAAAGCTGAGAACGTACGAAATTGTGTAAAATCTGTGTCAAAAACTGTCAAGGATAATCTGCTAAATTAGCACAAAAAAAGGCAGTAGCCCTAGCTGAGAACCAACAATTTGTAAACACTTTTAAAAACTGCATATCCAAAAGACGAAAAAACTTTATTAAAAAACACACAATGGTGGGGAACACTATAGTAAGACTAAAATATCATTTGACCTTTTCTTCTTCCAAACCGCCAAAATGCTTCAAAGATTTGACACTCTTAAGGTACTTCTGTCAGGGAACAAAGAATCAGCGAAGATGTGAAAATGTTACCACTGTATCACATGCAAAAGTAATGTTGATGTGTGGTATTGTCAGGTTTTTACCTGGTAAGCCCTTTCACTTTGCACCTGCAATAAAAAATCTGTTATTAATCTGTTTCAAGTGTTATGACACCTAAACTCAATGAGCACAAACAGAAATCTGACCTCTGGCGGCCTCTGCATCACATCCCACTGGCCTAAAAAAAGATTTAAAAATAAGTTAAAAGTTGAGAGCTTTAGAAACATGGAGATCTATTTTACCATGTAGTTTCTGTCTAATACAACACATACCAGAACTCTTGCAATGTATAATAGTTAAATTCATGTTATCTATTTACCTTGGCTTACCCCCTTTGCAGCGACATTTCCGACCTACAGAGAAAGCAAAAGTCGGAAAAAAAATGATGTATATGATGATTTACAAAGTACTAGAGAAAACAAAAACTTTTTTATTTGCATTTAAAATATGTAAACACAATATAGTCAAACTAAGAACATTTGCATATAGGCTGGGAGAACATCTCCAACTGGAGAGCGCATTAATGATTTAAGAGTGCTGGTGGGGTTCTCAGAGAAAGTGTCAAGAGTTCAGCAGGTTGCCTTTCCCTGCTTGAGAAGACCATAAGTCATAGTGTGGTGTTGGGTATCGCTGAGGTTTAAACTTAGAGATTATGACAGACATGTAGGTCTGCCACCGGCATACCCTAAACTACTGATGTTTTTCTTGTTTTTCTTGTACGCCACATTCTTAAGATTTATATCTAAACTAATCTTTTAATGTGATCAAAAAAACAGCTCCTATGGTACCTACTATATGGTAAAGTAACCATTAATAATATCCAATTTAAGGACATAAACAGAGTGTAAACAGAGTTTATAAATACATTCAGTGATACATGTTTACAGATTGAAAGTTCAGCTGGTTTCATCTCAAAGTGTAAATATACTGCCAGGCACTCACTGATGATGAGGAAGATCCCCATCAGGAAAAGCACAACAGCGAAGATCATACCACCAATCCTCAGGGATTCATAATCTGAAAGGAGGATTCAAAACACTGTAACACAACACATCCTTAAAACACAAATGAGGTATATCTTGTGTAAGCAGAACAGCCATAACAAAAGCGAAGACAAAGTTGGGCAAACCAAAACAATTGACTGAGCGTTTTGTAGACAGAAAGAATTACACTCTTGACAGGACGTCTATACACACCCTTCTTTTGAACACTGCACATTTAAAGTGTAAAATGTAAACCAATGTATGTGCACTATACTCATTGTTACTGGATAAATGCAAATGTAGAATCTGAACTGAAATGTTGAATTATTTAAAGAAATGTTTAACTTCAAATGATGTTCTTTTAGATTCTCAGGGGTGAGCATTTTCCATCTATTTAGGAAAAACGATAGGGAAACGCAAATCCCTCCGACTTCCCAGATGTTTCCTGAGCAGGGTGATGCACTCTGCCCTTAAAAACTTTTCTCAGCCCACTGTGGGAACCATGAATATAATGCTTACAACGCCAGACTCAAGCATGTGATACACAGAGGCAAAATAAATGCCTTTGAGTAAGTGCATTATTTTTCATTCTATCATTTTTGAGCTTTATAAAGATTTAACATGAGTTATCCTTAATCCATCATTATATATAAAGTCTAAGCAGCTAAAGTAAATCTATACTCACCATAATGAAATGGCTTGTCGTACTCTGGTAGGAGGGGGAAAAAGAAAAATATCTAAAAATCTCAATCATACAATATCTAAAAAACTCAATCATCATAGTCATTTAAACATTACCAAGAAAAACAAAAACCTACTGTTAAACATATTTACAGAGTATCTGTAACATCAGCGCATATAGATTCTATACCTTATGAAATGTATGCTAAGAGGATTGAAGCTCACTGTCTGTCAACATTTTCTTCATACCCACTGTGAAGTGAAATCTTAAAGTGTCAAAGACAAGGTCGTTTCCATGCACACAAAACTGAACCTCGGCTGACTTTGGTCTGGCCTGGTGGCCCTTCAAACACAGTTAATAAGCCACTAAGACATAAGGTTAACAGAAAGATGACTTTATACTGTAGATTATCTTACCGTGAATTTCATCCATTTGAGAAGCTGCAAAGAAAAGAAAATTATGATTTATGAGTCAAATCTGAGATATAAACATGCAACTGGAAAGTTAGATGTTTACAGACAGTTGTTGTGCCAGATTATGGTTTCAAAGCGATGATTACCCAAAAAATGAAAATTGTGTCATAATTTACTCTCCCTCTACATATTTCAAACCTAAATTACTTTGTTTCTTCTGTCGAACAAAAGAAGATATTTTGAAGAATGTTGATAAGTGACACCTATTCACTAGCATTAGTTTTATTTCCATTTAATATAGTAAATGGATACCAATGGGTTCTTTAAAATATATTCTTTTGTGTTCTGAATGAGAAAATAAATACAGAATTTAATGAGTAAATTAAACAATTTTTAATTTTGGAGAAAATACCTCTTCATGGGAACTAAAGTTATTAGTTCTTCTATAATACTATTGAGCCATAATCTATCAGCTGCAAATTTTAATACACAATAGAATATGAGTGTTAAAATGCTACTGATGCACGCTACATTGTCAATAGGTTTGAACCAAGACACATACAGCAACAAAACCTGAAAATAATCTACACCCAATGTAACAGTATTGCAAAAAGCATGTGCACAAACAAAACACATTCCTCGTTAGATTTCTATCACATGGGAATAACTTAAACATCACTGTACTGTATTTGACAAGACAAATATAACTTTGTAATCGTTCACCAAAAGGAACATTGTGTTATCCCCCTTGTAATTCCAAACCCATACAACCTCTTTTTCTGCAGAACACAAAAAAAAAACATTTTACTGAAAGTTGATAACAAAACATCACCGACTCCCATTCAATTTTATTGAACAGACACAAAACCAATTCAAGTGTTTGAGTGCCAGTCACCAACATTCTTCAAAATATTTTCCTTTGTACTCTGCAGAAGAAAGAAAGTCATACAGGTTTGAAATGACAAGAGGGTGAGAAAATGATAACACAAAAATTAGTTTTGGTTAAACTATCATTTTTAGTGCGATGACGTTCTAATAATCCTTTTAAAATATTTTATAGACACTTGGTTTGTTTTATGTTGCAGTGAAGTATCAATGGAGTATTAATAGACCTTTCTGTTTTTAAAGAGCCGCAGATATCAGATTTTAAGGGGTACTGCTCTCTGTAAACAAGAACGTTAAAGGCATTGGTCCAAATTTCCCATTAGACATTATGAATGGTTTAACTGTGAGCATTTGGTTAGCCCTAATGATCTCTCTCTCTCTCTCTCTCTCTCTCTCTCTCTCTCTCTCTCTCTCTCTCTCTCTCTCTCTCTCTCTCTCTCTCTCTCTCTCTCTCTCTCTCTCTCTCTCTCTCTCTCTCTCTCTCTCTCTCTCTCTCTCTCTCTCTCTCTCTCTCTCTCTCTCTCTCTCTCTCTCTCTCTCTCTCTCTCTCTCTCTCTCTCTCTCTCTCTCTCTCTCTCTCTCTCTCTCTCTCTCTCTCTCTCTCTCTCTCTCTCTCTCTCTCTCTCTCTCTCTCTCTCTCTCTCTCTCTCTCTCTCTCTCTCTCTCATAAACAGTAAACAATGCCTGATACAAATACTTATAAAATGTCTCAAAGTTCCAAGTAAAAAAACAAAACTAACTTATGTGCATTTATTGAAGTGCACATTTGAGCGTCGCAACATTTCTGCAGAGTCAAATTTTGTGGTTTTGCCAACACAAACTTAGAGAGTCTGAGAATGTAGCAAATCCTCTTTAAATCCAAAGGGTTAGCAGTGCGTGAAATTTCACAGTGACTTAATCTTGTTTGCAAACATAGCTATTTTGTTGGAATTGTCCAAGGTCAGTAGATCTAAAATTTCTTAGTGTCAAAATTCCCTCCTAATGGAGCTGCAGAACTGCATGTACCCAAGATTGGCACAAAATGAGCTTCACTGGCACACACATGAATACACTTTAGACTGCTGGTGCGAGATTAGGGTTACTTCATGAACTTTATACAAAACCCTTCAGGGAAAGGTGGAATCTTAAAGTAGAAATGGGACATTGGAGCAAATGTGTTAAAACATGCCAAATATAATTTGACAGAAACAAACAAGCCCAGCCATTCAAAACACTTTACAAAAGCAAGCCCAATTTTGCTTTTTTGTTTAGAAACAATGTCTCCAGCTATCTTCACACTTACCTGGCATTTCCCTTCCAAAAGCTGATCCTGCAGACACACACATACGGATACACACACTTTTCTATAAACATACCGATTTCTCATTAGACAAATAAAGAGAAAGTACAGAGAATTTGGGAAAGCTACACAGATTTGTTGAGTAAAAGTCTTCGAAGCGCAACACCCGCTAATTCAATAAATGCAGCAGGGCAAATTAAACAGACAAGACAAAAGCACTTACCCAGAGCTGGAGCAAAGCAGGACAATAGCATAACGACGACAGCAACTTCCATCTTGTCTGAAAAACAAGAGAAAACAGACTGTGTGAGAGAGAGAGACCCTTGGTAATCATAAATCCCTGTAGAATTTCACACACAAACTTTGGATGTTGCTTTGTGACGTCTGACAACTCAGCGTTAGATAGGCCCTTGTATTTTTGAAACTTTGAAGAAAGTTTTTTCCGAGCTGACTATTAAAGAACTGTTTTATTCAATATCAGCCAATATTCAAACTTCACCCAAAATTGTAAAACTGCTCACCCTCCCTGTCATTTTGGGTCACCATTGACCAATAAAAGTAGGACAAAACACTACTTTAGAAATGAGCTTAGAAACAAACTTTCATTAAAATAGCTTAATTTGTGTTCAGCACAACAATACATTTTTTCAGGTTTCTAACAACTGGTGGGTGATCAAATGATGACCAAATTTACATTTTTGGGTGAGCTTTTCCTTGCAAGGGGTGCCCAGCTACACTGAATGTTGTATGTGGTGTATTGCAATGTAAATACATAGTTTAAAGGATCAAAAAGGATTATTTTTCACATACTGTATATTTTTGCATCACCTCTATGACCCGCCTCTCTGAAACATGTAAATTTTACAAAGCTTACACATGCTTACATATTTAAGGCGATATTATTCTAATTGTACAACAAACTGACATAGGCTGGTGGGGATATTTTAACAGAAAACCTTTGGCTTTGGTTAGGGCTGAACAGTTATGACTAAAATCATAATTATCGATTATTCGCCTTGTTATTTTAATAATGCAATATGGTTTGAGCAGGATTGTGATGGTGCTCTATATCAAAATGGCTGTGATTAGGTCAGAGGCAGAAAGCCATAGGCTGAGTGACAGAAACAATCACTGATACAGAGCACCAACTACTAGTGCCATACTGCATTTTTCAACAGGTCAACGGCATAATTCGAGTGTCTTTAAAACCCTCCGATGTTTCAAGGAACTTGGGGACTACTTTCTTCCTCGCTGAATTCCAGTGAAGCAAAACTAAACAAGCCTCTGTTACTGATTCGACATCATCAATAACAAAATGAATAAATATAATGTAAAAAATGTTGTGTTGTTAGTAGAAAAAAAATTCGTAGCCCAAACATACTTCCGAAACAAAAAAAAATGATCAAAATATGACAGCTGAAATTGAGGCCTTGTTATTGTACTCCCGATTCATTTTTGAAGTAATTGTGCAACCCTTCTTTTTTAGGGTTTTATCTTTTACATGTCCAATACATAAATAGACAACTTGTAACACACCAAAGAAACAGGAAACAAAAGTGCACCATATGGCACCTTTAAATCATCTTTATTTTTCAGCATCCACGTGAAGTGTGTATCCCTCAGCATGTTTCAGAACCCTATTGCTAATAATGGCAAAAACCTCTATTTTTGGAGTAGTACCTAAAAACGGTTGCTTATAGACTCCAGAAGATAGCTGTGAGTGAGGATTGGGGGGTTTCAGATAATAACTGATTGATGGTTTACAAACACAAGTGAGCATTTGGAAATTAACTTTGTTTATTAAAATCTATCCATGCATGCAAAAAAATAACAAATTAACCAAGTAAATTCAAATGAAGGTTCTGAATATCCTCTATAGAATGTTGACTTAACAAAACAGGATAACCATGTCTTACACGAAGAAGACACAAAAATATATGTAAAAGAAAACAACAACAAAGCAATTGGACAGACCAGTGCCAGGATAAACCACATGGTCTTAAAGCAACATCATGGGATAAACTCAATTCAGCTTTAAACCTTGAATTCCACAAAGATTTATAGACAACCCGAGCACTGCAAGGTCTTTTGGCACAGATGTGTTTCTTGCATGAGCTCCAGAGTCTATATTCCCTTTACATTCTGAGAAACAACAAACCCCTCCCCCTTAACCCACTTTGCCAGCATTCATTCCAGGGTTTGGTGCTCATATAGAATGTCTCCTTCATACAATCCCACACTAATTTATACGTGATTCAAGAACCTAAACATTTGCTTAAAAACAAGCCAAGACTCTGTAATGTGATATAGATGGTCACGTGTCCCAGCTGGCATGTAAATGTATCAAGACTTCATTCTTTGTGTTTACAAAGACACAAAGTGACAAAAATGTGTCAAATGCATGAACCAGGCGTTATATTACAAATCTTTCTTTACTGATCAATACACAGCAGATTAATATGTAATAATAATAATAATAATATAATAATAATAATAGAAACACACACTAGTGTAATAAAAGAGGCTTACCAGTTAACCCTGAATGCCACACAATCTGGTTTTAGTGAACCCCGGGTGCCAAACAAAGGCAATCTTGCCCACACGTAACTTTAGTCCAGGTTAAAACTTAAACCCAATCTATAAAACCCAAAGTTTTGTATTTTCATTGACCTGCAGTCATCGTTTTGTAACGTCCATAACACACAATTGTAATGTTGGAAAGCGCGCCTGTGTAGCGGAGCGAGGCTCCGCCCCCTCGCCACGCCCATTACACCCCAAAACTGATATGCCTCCTATCTGACCCACAGCAGTTCACAAACATTCTTGTCTGTTTTATTTATTACCAATCCACAGGCTTAGTCACATATATTTATCTTGCTACATTGTTAAATAGAGTTAACTTATATGATAGAAGTGTAACACTAACATTGTTTGTTAGGATTCCTGAAAATGTACAAATTCCAGAGAGATTATATCACAATAAGCCTTTGGGTGTTGTTCACAAAAACTAAGAGTATTCAACTAAACTTTCTTATTTGGTTTTGATTTTTATCTTCATAAAGGTTGCATTTCAGCATTTATTTGTGTTGGAATGAGAGAAGACAAACATGCATTACTACATTTAATTTGCATAACAATTAATGATGAAATAAATTTATTTTTAATTGATTTGAGCAAGTGAGAACAAGTGAAATATAGCAGTGTAGAACTAATGTAAGTACACTTGTAAAATCTTCCTGTAAGGGGCACTGTAAGACCTTTCTTGTCTTTAAAAAGGATTGAGAAAAACACTGATTGCACATCTGAAAGACATAAAATTGATGTTGGCATTTTCATATGCAAGACATCTGGCAGACATTGTTTGCTCATCTGCAATACGAATCTGAGACATCTGCTGCTGAATGTCATATAAACCTCTACACTAATCTGTTAAAGAAATCTCATCAAAATTATTAAACAAAAATGTTAAAATAAAAAACTAAACAATAAATTACAAGTCATATTTTCTCATCTAATTTGTAGAAATGTTTTCTTGTTAGTTTATTAAACGATTTCTGCAGGTCTCACCCTTATATGCTTTTTGAACAATAATAAAAGATGTCCCTGTTTATTCTGCGTTCTTATTGGTTGATTCTTTATTAGATAAAATGTTCGTTTTGTCAGGAAAAAGCATGTATGTTTCCAAAATATATTTTTTATCTCCTAAACTAACACAGACGGAAGTTTGATTTAAGATAACAGATGTTTACCAGATATCCAGTAGACATCTTACGGACTTTTGCGATCACAGGTAAGAAATGCAAAATGCAAAAAATAACAGATAACAAATGTGAACTTTAATGGAAACAAAGGTAGTATTATACAAAACACATTTTTAAAATCAATCTAATAAACTCCTGTATCTTTGGTTTTGGTGCTTTAAAAAATTTGATAATCTTCAATGTGTTTCTCACTAGTTTCAGTGTGAAGTATTACTAATTTTAGACCTCTTTCTAGTCCTTCAGTAAATGCATGTTTGAAAGCTGTTATAACTGGGCTGCGTAACTCGATTTTCTAACATGTTGTTTCCAGATTGCAGGACGAGGTCATTTGTGACAGCGGCTTGCTCCAGAAATAGCTTATGACATCAGAGCAGGTGTGCCCCTGTCGGATGCGAGATCATTGTTGTTTAAACCTTCTGCTTGTATGTCACAGGTGAAGAGATGGAAATGACTCTCTATCTCATCCCAATGTCAAGATCCGCTGGAGTGAGATGGCGGGCAAAATATCATTATTGCATTATCGACTCTACAAAACTGATAGTTAATGATAAAATGCCCTTGCTAGTTTCAGTTCTCATTTTTTATCTCAGATCTCTGTTACTACTTAGAAGATTTAGCACCAAAAAGAACATTTGGATTTTAATTCTGTCACTGAAATAAAAGCCTGATGCTTTTGTTCAAAGAAGAGGAGCAGGGGGACAAGATACATCCCTTCTGGTGTGCTGACCAGAAGTAATGGGACTTACGCAACCCAACTTTAGAATGCAGAACAGGCACATTACTTCTCCATGGAGAAATCCCCTAAAGATCTTTTCAGTTTTCTAAGCCACTAAGCAAACAGTGATGAAACATCTTATAAACAGAAATATGAAAATTGCATAAACCCATTCCAACATCAAAACATTTTACGTCTTCTTAGGGCAATTTTTTACTGTACCATTTACCATGAATATATGCGTTATTATCATTACAATTATTATTATTTTTATGTTTAGATTTAGACTCTTTGGACAGCGCCACAAGATGTTGGTCTTAAGGAGATTGCAGAGATCATGAGGGTGTAAACCTGTGAATCAGTGAAGGAAGGTAGCGGGGTGCTGAACTAATGGTGGTCTTGTAGGCTATGAGTGGAGCCAATGAGCTTGATGAAGAAAAGTTTGACGTGTGTTCAATTCGGTTCCTTGAACACCACTCCTGCCATCACATTCTGTTTCATTTGCAGAGCATATTTGGCTGTGCAAATCGTGAGTCCAGCATGCAAGGCATTGCAGTAGTCCAGCCTGGACAGGACCAGGGCCTGGATTAGGATTTGTTTAGCATGTTCTGAGGGGAAAGCCCTGATCTTCCTACTGTTGCAAAGCAAGCATCTACATGATCTGGCAGTGCTGGCAACATGATCAATGAAGTATAGCTGATCATCTATTATTACTCCTAAATTTCTAGCTGTCCTAGAGGGCACAATGGTTGATGATCCTAGTTGAATAGAGAAGTCATGACGTGTCTTTGGATTGGCGGGAATGACAAGCAGTTCAGTTTTAGCAAGGTTTAGCTGTAGGGGATGGTGCTTCATCCAAAGCGAGATGTCACTTAGGAATGCTAAGACACGGGCCGAAATTGTTGGATCTTCAGAATGAAACTGGAGATGGAGCAGCGTGTCGTCTGCATAACAGTTAAAGGAGAAGCCATGTTTTCAAATGACTGAGCCCAATGATGTGATCACTTATTTTCAGCTAAACATAAAAAAACTACTGTAAGAAATGTCACTGTTTTATTTAGTAAAGTTCCTAAGGATTTTAAAAACTCAGCAGGGAAATTGCTGCAAATCTTGCACAACTTGCATTCCTGCAAAAAATGTCTGAATTATTGAACACAAGCCACAAGACCTTAAAGCAACCTGAGACTTTCAGCCCCAGAGGCAGTAGGAAAGCCAAAGTATGGAATAAATATTTTACCAAGTTTAATGAAAGTAAATTTCTTCACAATTGTGACAGGGAAAAACCTTTGCACCAAATGTGTAAAGTTGGTCTTAAATTGGTAGTTAAGCCGAAAAATAAAATCTTTTTTCAAACATTCTTTAAAATATCTTATTCTGTGTTCAACGAAACAAAAAAAATCATGTAATTTTTCCTACTACGGTGGTCAACAGTGCCCAAGAACTGTTACAAGCCTTCTTCCAGATATCTTCACGGGATTCATCAGAAAAAAAAAAATACAGATGTGAAACAAATCAAACTTGAGTAAATGATATCAAAACCTTTATTTTTGGTGAAAGATTCCTTAAGGGATAATCTTCAATCTAATGCAAAGACACTCCAATTTAATGGCACACTAAGCAAATAAAACATAAAAACCTGTTAAATGCAAAGATATTCCTTTTTAATCGACAGATGTGAGAGGGAGGAGGTCAGGTGCGGTCTGTTTGGCAGATGTCAGAATTCTTTCATAACATACTCATTTAAATTCTCGGGATTTTTTCTAGGATGTATCTTGAGACTGAAACTCATTAGTAAAGGAGTTAATTACACCTGCTGCAACAGTATTTATGCTTCCTAGATAAATCTCATTAGACATGATATATTTCAAAACACATTCAAGACTTGTCTGGTTGGGACTCAATGTTTAAAAAACAAAATTGTACTATAGAATAAACAGATAAATTTAAAATGTACTCATCTGTTGTCATTTTATACCTGTTCCATAGAACACAAAAAAAGATATTTCGAACGTGGGTAACATGAAAGCTGTAGCACCCATTCATTTCTATTGTATGAACGCAAATAGGTAAATGTGTGCCAGTAACCAAAATTTATCAAAATATCTAACAATGTGTTCTGCCAAAAAAAGTCATACATGTTTCAAATGACAAGATATGATGAGAAAATTTCTTGAACTTTGGTGTTCTAACAATAAACTTTATTGAAAATAAGTTGTCATGAACGAAACTGTGAACTAAAACAGTTTAGGGAACTGATTCCATCTGAAAACACACAAGCTTATGTTGGGAGCAGTTCAGTGAGAATTTGAAAGTAATGGTAGGGAAAATATTTAAGCTGGGGAGCTTTTTAAATTAATAAGTCTACTCTAAACAGGCTGACACAGCACAGAATGTCTGCAATGTGATGAGTGTATGTTTTTTTGCACAGTGCAAACTCTGGAAAGTTTGTGGTATTTTCTTCTTAGTCTTGATGCATTCTCCTTCTTCAGCAAATATAAATTTAATGTGAAACCAGAATCTTACCTAACTTACTAAATTAATTTTAATATCTTTATTTACAGCTTAAACCGAAATATTTACTATCTATATTAATTATTAAAGTAAATTTTGTCATCAATTGCTCGCTCGCATACCATTTTTAACCTGTTTTTTCTGCACAACAAAAAGTAGTATGTTAAGAACTGGCCATTGGCATATGTTTTTTTGTACATACTATGAAAGTTAATGGGTGCCAAAGCTGTTCAACTATATACGTTTTTCAAAATTTCTTCTTTCATTTCCTGCGGAAGACAGTCATACAGGTTTAAAATGACAAGAGGGTAAGTGATTAATGACAGAATGTTCATTAAGCGGCGACCTATCACTTTAAGCACACTGTATGGCTTACAAAACAATGCGTCACCGCTGTCAAACCTCAAAATCCGCATCAAACGCTGTTTATCCCCCCACAAACATTTGCCTGAGAGCAGACCATGAATCATAGCATCTCCACAAAGAGCCGATCTGTCCTTGTCAAGCTTTCTTACACACACTGTACATTAGGAACAGAGAGAAAGGATGATAGTAGACTAAATATAAAGAGAAATAGTTATGAGCAAGGGGTAGACACTAAATCCCAGCATCCGCCCGACAGGCCACACTGAATCGGTTACCATGACAACTGAATTCTAATGACTACACTCCTGGCTTTGCTTTGACGCCCAAAGAAGGATGCTCCCGAATCTCGATGGTCCCACACTTCAACACACCTTCTCCCCATCAAGCCAGAGCTTTTCTCTCATCAGGACCTCTCGAGCATCCCAGTGGGGTTCCAAAACACAGCAGCACAACTCCATTCCGATTAAACCACACATACAACCTCCTAACTCATTATCTTTAGGGTCCTCTCTTGCCCCATCCCCCATCCAACCTGCTTATGCTCTCCCCTCTGTGATCTACTCACATGACCACAGCCAGCTGTTCATTGGCTGACATCACAAAGGCATCTGTCCAATCAGTGCGGTTCACTCACATAAACATAAGCAAAGGAGCATTATGATTCAGAACTGAGCCTTTCTTTCAGTAGAGTCAATGGGAAATGCTATATTATGTTTTAAATACACCTTTATTTTACAGCACCTGTAAAGGGGAGATTTCCTCTTTTTGAGGCAACGGTTCTTGCTCTAGGAACATCTGCTGCCTCCATCATTTTGATCTGTCCACTGCCATTGTGACCAGCAGTGTGCTAACGGTTCCCTCCTCTTCAAAGCACACATGCGGTTTCAGCACTGACACAGCGGACAAGGCTGTGACATGTAAGTACAGAGAGAATACTTAACCTTACCTGACTCTTCTCACACAGGAAGTCAAGAAACACAGGGAGAGTGGAAGCTTTAGGTGACCGAACTGAGGTTTTGTTTTGGCAAATATTGTGACCACGTTGTGTTTATCTACCAATGTTGGTTACATTTGTTCAATTTATTACAATTGAGGTAAAGTTTCGATTCAAAGGCAAATTTGTTTATATTATTAATAAGAGTTAAAGTGATAATTCACCATAACATTTTCTCATTATGTACAGTTCCCAATGGAAACCTGTATGGCTTTCTTCCACAGAACCAAAACAAGATATTCTGAAGAATTTTGGTAACTGGGACCCCTTGACATTGGTGCTGTTTTGCTTCCACCTTTCTTCAAAATATCTTATTTTTGTTCTGCAGAAAAACAGTTACAAAGCCAAAGATAATTCTTCAGGGATCCTGACTCGTTTGCAAAGTATTTATTTGTAAGGCTTTAGTTTTATTTATAAGCTAGTCTCTCCTTTGCCTTCAATACAACAAAACACATATTCACACACATTTTAAACACATTATTCAATCATTTGATGTGCAGAACATAAATATTGTTTACAAAATGAAAATATTTGTATGCTGTGCATATTCATATTGCATTTATATAAACATAAACATATATATACATATTTAAGAAAAATAAAACAACTAAATTTCGATTTAATTTATTTATATATAATTGAAATTAGGTTATTGAACAAACATGTACATGTAAATTCCCTAAATTCATATGATTGTATGTGTGCGAGTGTGAATAAATATAAAACATGCATAGTTCACAGACTTACATAATGTAAACACAAACTTTTTTCTAGATGCTATTAATAGCGATTCATTGTTACCTAGCCCTTAACATTTTTTAATTCAAATTTATGAGAAAAAAAGAATTTGTCTTAAAAATACATTTGGTTCAGATTTTGTTTGGGGCTTCTTATGCTTCTTATTGCTAACAATCTAAGGCCTTGCTTAACAACTGTAAATATTTAATACAGAAAATGTCTTTATAGTAATACAATACATGGTGCCATATTTTCACAGATTTTTTTGTGTAGACTGGCGTTGGGTTTTCTGTTCTGGGGACCCGAATGAGTCACAAAATGCATTCTATATTGCCATCTAAATGCGTTCCTAAGTACACTCTTTGCCCACTGCTGTGCAAACAACTACAAAAACATTATACAAATTAAAATGATTAATTCCGTGCAAAATAAGACAAAGCAACCAAGAATCCAAGCATAACCAATGTTCTCTAAACAGACATTAACCAGCCCACTCTCTTTCGTACACTGTGTCAGCATGTTTCTCCTCCAGCTCTGACTGTCACAGCACGGTTGGAGATTAGATTGACAATGCCTTAATCCCATAAAACAGCTCTCTGCCAGCCTACAGCACTGTGCCATGTCTGACCTTGCCCTCTGTTACCTAATGTCAACACAAAGACATGCATCATCCAATATAAAGGAGGACTCCCTATTAAGTACATAGACCAAAATGAAACAGCTGCCATAAGCAATCAATCTCAAACACCAAACTAAACTGACAGATGTTGCCTTTGAGCAGAGGATGCTGGCATCATCAACAACAACAACAATACCATAAGTATCCTAGTTATTGTAAAAAGGAATTCAAGTCTGTATTTCTACAGGTGGCATAAAGGCAGAGGGAGATCACCATTTAAAGTATTACATTGTATAACACATTGGACAATAACAGACCACAAAGATCCAAACTGAAGCCGAGATGATGAGTCAAGATGACCACAAGTCACATCCAATGCTGTAAGTACACCATCTAAAGATGCACACTTTAAAAATGAAGCATTCTTTGCATTTTTTTAAGAAAACTGATTGTGATTATGTTTAGTGAACTACGAGAAAAGATCCAGCCCGAGGTAACGGAGCTGATAAAACAGCAGAGGTTGAACCGCCTGTGTGAGGGGACCTGCTTCAGAAAGATCAGCGCTCGCCGCAAACAAGGTCAGTTTGCCAATCAAAACAGCAACTAATGTACAAAACACCATCAGAAGATGGTTCACTATGGTCTCACACCAAAGCTTTAATTTAAATATATTGTTTGTCATTTTAAACCTGTATGAGTTTTATGAGTAGATTTGAAAAAAAATGGCATTCAAGAACCAGTGGCCCCTATTGATTTCTACTGAATGGACACAAAACCAATGCAGTAAATAGGGATCTTTAAGCACCATTCTTCAAAATATCTTCTTTTGCATTCTGAAGAAGAAAAAAATTATACTATCATAATAAAAAAATTCTAAAATCATGATAAAATTTTAAGAAGATTATTTAATGCTAAAAAAAGTTTTTATTTTAAGGTGAACTATTTCTTTAACTATGGCATGTTAAGCAAAATTATAATCCAAAAAGCACAACCAGGTATCTCCGAATTACATTTGGAGCATGGAGAATCCCAATCCAATATTTGTATTTTCCTTGTACTTGAGCAACATTTCAAACCCTTTAAAAAAAAAACAATCCAATTAACATAATTTACGAAGGAAAAGCTGTGCAGTATATAAAGAAGAAACTGACTGAATCCAATAAGTTTTGAACAAAACCAACAAACTAGGGCTGCTCGGTTTTGACAAAAACGAAAATCATGATAATTTAACATGATTCAACCTTGACTTTGGAAAATAAGTTGGCAAACAGTTAAATTATTGATACAAAAATAAACTTTCATCAAAACACTTACCTCAATAACAAATAAATGAAAGAATTACTAAGATATGAAGGCAAAAATGCTCCTAAATAACTCCTAAATAATAAAAACAAATGCAAAACTGAATGCCGTACAATCTTAATTATTTGGTTTTATAATTGTTGATAAAACTTCTAAAACTAAATAAATCCTGAAAATTACATAGCCATAAAACAAACCTTTGCCATAAGCTCCAGACATCCCTGGTTAAACCTTTTACCATAAAATCAAGGACAATTTTGCTTAGTGTGATGTAAAATGCATATAAGCTTTAACTGTAGGAATCCTTTCTCTCCAACTGTAGATAAGTTCTGGTATTGTCGTCTTTCACCAAACCACAAAGTGTTACACTATGGAGATGTAGAGGAGCTTTCCCAAGGCCAAATACCGCACGACTCTCTCCAGGAGAAAGGTTTGTAAACTCAGCAATCTAATTCTTATACATAACAACTGGACCAATAACAATGGCCTCTGTGTACTGGATAGCAAGGCTTCCATAGAACTATTAAGACAAAATTTCATGTTTCAGGGTTTTTATCCACTTCAACTGTCTCTAAATGTGTTTATTTGTAAATGTCAGTAAAGAAATGTTTAAATCTAGTGTTTTTTCTCTTTGCTGTAGTGTCAGTAGCAGATATAAAAGCTGTGGTAACAGGAAAAGATTGTCCACACATGAAGGAGAAAGGAGCACTTAAGCAGAATAAGGTAAAAATGAGCTCATAAAAGTAACAATAGAGCTTAACTTGTGAATTCAGACTTACTTGGAGATTCTCGGAGTTCCGAACACGCTTCAAGATGATAAAGTTGGGTTAAAGCAAAGACAGAGCAAAGAAAAAGTTCAACTAATGCAGACAACAAGCAATTAAACACCCAGGCGACCATTAACTTGTGTAAACTACACTCTCTAGTGGTTGGGAGAGGTAATGACGTCATAATAAATACAGGTGCTGGTCATGTAATTAGAATATCTTCAAGGTGATTGATTTCACTTATTCCATTCAAGAAGTGAAACTTATCAAATATACATTCATTCCACACAGACTGATATATTTCAAGGGTTTATTTCTTTATTAAGGAAAATAATGAAACAATTCTAAAATTTGAACAAATATTGACCCACACAAAGAAGATTTAAAAAAGATTTTTTAAAATCTTGGCCAAAAAGAAGTATGAACATGAAAAGGTTTTTAGAAAATCTATGGGGTATTGTGAAGAGGAAGATACAACATACTAGATCCAACAATGCAGAAGAACTGAAGGCCACTATCAGAGCAGCCTGGGTTCTCATAACAATCCTTTCTTTGTATTGGTCTTAAGTAATATTCAAATTTTCTGAGATACTGCATTTGGGGTTTTCATTATTTGTCAGGTATAATCATCAAAGGTAAAAGAAATAAAAATATGAAATACATCATGTGGAATGAATGGATTCATTATACAAGGTTCAGTACTTGGACGGAATAAGTAAAATAAATCAACTTTTTGAAGATATTCTACTTATATGACATGCATCTGTATAGGCACAATTATCTTTTAATGATTTGTATGTATTTACGAATCACATACTATGCTCCAGTTTTTTGTTTCAATTATTGTGCATAATGCAAATTTATCAGCCATAGCAAAATTTACCAAAACATATAAACTGTGTTATGTCTATATAACTCGTTAATCAAAATGTACAGCAAATGCTATCAGTGGATAAAACTAACTTTACTTGAATGATTTCTGACTAAAGCAGAATCAATAAAACAAACAACAAAATCTCCATTTTACCTATGATGTAAAAATAGGTAAAATGCATGATTTAAATAATTTGTTGTCAGTGCTTTTAAATGTGAGTCAAATTTGTCTACATATTTATATGTGGATGATATATTACATATATATGATTTTGCGAGACGGTTGCCATGTTGACAGAAGCCATCTGGTGTGCACAAGCCCCTGTAGAAACGACAAAATTGAAATCATGTGAGAGGAAAATTGGTTCTGGTGGGGCTTGAAGATCATTATTCTTTTCTTTTTAGGACCTGCTGGAGCTGGCATTTTCCATTCTCTATAACTCGGATGAATTTCTAAATTTTTTTGCTCCTGATAAGCATGAGGTGAGATAACATACAAGACCTTTGGTCTGTTAATATATCAATGTCATCCTATCATGCTTACAGTATCATATGTCTGGAGTCGTAAAGATTTATGTGTCACCCAGTTTGAAATCCTGGATTCGTTTATTTATCATATGCATTTTTTTCATCAGTTCTGCATTTGGACTGACGGTTTGAATGCTCTTTTGGGAAAAGAGATGACAAGTGATCTAACAAAATCAGATATGGACACTCTGGTCACTATGGAGTTAAAACTACGCCTGTTAGACCTTGAGAACATTCAGATTCCTGAGGTTCCTCCTCCAGTTCCCAAAGAGCCCAGCACTTACAACTTTGTTTACGACTTCACCCAACAACACACTTGAGACTTGAGAGCAAGTCCTTACAGTCGCTGATAATCAGCTGCAATGGATTTTCTTTTTTTGCTCTTCCTGTTTCCTCTTGTACAGACAGAACCATGTTAAACAACCCTCTAGTCTAGATTGTGACTTTAATGTAATGCTTAGTTTTCTATTTCCTTTTAAAATACCGTTTACAGCAAAAAGTAAGAAAATCTCAAGGGTGTAATGTTTTGGTCTTATGTTTTAATGAACACTCAGCTTGGTACTATAAAAAAAAGACTGTGTAAGTAAAGAACATATCTACATCAAACCCTGAAGACTGACTTCTTTCGTGACCTTATTTCCTATGGAGGTTGCTTTGAGCCAACAACATACACACACACACACACACACACACCAGCATGTGCTTGTCGTTTAAAAAAAAACACATGAATACATTCCTTAGTCATCCGCATACATTGCAGTGTTTAGTAATTTATAGACTGTTCAACTTATTTTTTTAACTAAACCTAAAAAATGTTTTATTAGATTTACAGTTATAGTACTTGAGGATTAAAATGAGAAGGGATTACATACAATTAATATGAGATCATAAAAAATCTAGATTAAAATTAAAATATTTTTAAGGAAATATAGTATACCTTACTTTAAGTCACAAGACGGATGGTAAACACAACACAAAACAGCTTCAGAAATTTTATACAAAATCCAAACTATTCGAAACACAAATTATCAAGCTTTATTCATTAATTCCAAACACTAGTACATCTCCTACTTGAGGTCACAGATCAAAGCTCTCTGATAAACTGTCCCAATAAGTAGTTTTTTCCCATACCGGGTGGCCACAGAGGAAGCCACGATCACGCTGCCGTCATCTTCATATACCCGAGTCACTTTGGGCTTCTTAGAGAGGATGTCCTGAATCCTAATGACCTTGAAAAATAAACATGAACATTTTTAAGATTTCAAAGGAAAGGGGGGTTTTAAACCACGAATGCAATCTATATTTTTGTCCAGCACGTTCACACACACCTCAGATCCAGGTGGATCATTTGGATCACAAAGAAGACATTTGAGACCATTTGGATGGCAGCCCATCCAGAGATCACCAGTTTCATGGTCCACCTCAATGTTGTCACATAGCGACCCTACGTCAACCTCCTGCATAAGATTTTGATACAATAAATGATCGTTTAAAATCTCTTATCCTCTTCAAAACCCAATTGCAAAATTGAGGTGTCAACATTTTTTGTAGTTTCGTATTTACCTTTAAACGTGATAATTCTGTGTTCTTCTGTATTTCCAAGACAACAATTTTATGATTCATAATGTCAGACACATACAGATGCCTGAAACAGGTACATATATTATATTACATACAAGCACTTTACTATTTTATATACAGTACACTTTCTTATACATGCATATTGCAATAATATAAATACAAACCTTGACTTTCTAAAACTTGCCTTTTGTCAGGGGAGATATTTATACCATTGGCAGAAATGAAGCCCCCTGCTACAGATTGCACTGTGTCAGGACTGTAGTATATGACATCACACCAGGTCAAGGTCAGCAAAAGCTCCAAAAACCTTAGAATCTCATTTGTGAAGTAATGATCATTGGTGGCATAGAAACTGTCAGTTCCCACAGCTACAATGTCATTCACACTAACAAAATACACACATATAACTTAAATTATTCCCTGAGTAGTTTTAGGACAATATCACGATTAATGAAGCACATACTTATGTAAGAGATCATGTTTTATGGTTTTTATGTACTGGAGAGACTTTTCCTCTTCAACAAATTGGAAAATCTCCACCTGACTTTTGCCCTGGGGATGATTAACAACAAATAAATATATTTCACCATCTGTGAACAGAGAAAAATTGAAAATATTTAGTTTTTTAACACCAGATGCTCTGTGTGATAGTCAACATGGACACTGTGTTATATATATGAACATTATATTTATGTGTTTAAGTATATTATACAATTTTACAACAAAATTAAATGTTAAAAATTACGATATAAGAAATATATCCTATGAAAGTAACATATAAATTAAAATGAAAATATTTGCCATCAGTTGTCATCTTGTCATCTAAATATTAACTTTATTTAGTAAGCAATGAACCTTTACTGAACTACTTTAAAGAATAATCTGGCAAGAAAAAAATTATAAAGATGTACAAATCGCCAAACCTTTGTCATCCGTGTACACACTGAGTCCATGTGGATTAAAGGAGTCCATGTCAAATTCTCCTTTGATGCTCAATGCTTGAATTGTTCTCCTGGAATCCAACAGATCAAGAGTAAAGATCTTTCCAGGGTCATCTGAATAGGACGGCAATCCTGGATACTTCAATCCCTATATTAGATCAGTTGAACGTTTAAAATCCAGATACATTGCCATGGTTAGATTATTCATTATTTTTGATGGTATATTGTCTTAACTAATAATTGCATGTCTCCTTTAATAACTAGGCACAGTCTTTAACTACAGACATGATTGTAGTACTCAATGTGTGCCCAGAATTCATAAAAGGTGCAAGTTTTACACTTTTTTAAATAGTGTGCATATTGTAACTTAAAGAAGTTTTATATAGGCATTTCTATGACATACAGTACTCATAAAGGCTAATCCATCTTTAAGAATGGTGATATCTTCCGCTCCATACTCTGTAAAAGAAAGAAACAACAAATCAGTAAGCTTTCCCCTTCATATGGACTCATCTGTTACATGTCTGATGTATTGAAATGTACATTTGACATAATGGATTGCATGGTTACCTTACCTATGCCCTCTATCAGGTGGCAGTTAGGAAGATATTTCTGAGTAAGTTCTCTAGAGGAAAGTGTCACATGCCTGTGAAGTGTGAACAACATTAATAACAACAACAAATAAACAGAAAATCTTTATGCAAAAACATGTATGGCACAGACCCTTAAATAACATAAAGAGGTATTCATGGAAAACAATGCATGGATACAACTGCACGTTGACCAACCTTAATGTTATGAGTCTCTCTCCAATCAAAACAGAAATAACTATGCCAAAAAGAAAGAGTGTGAATGATACAAACTTCCCCATGTTGTGTACTTGTAACGTGAGTTTCAAAGGTTGTAGTGCGCATGAGTAACATCTAGTGCGCATGAACAAAACTTTTCAAAGAAAAGTTTAATATAAAACTTCGAGTGTCAAGTACAAGTCCAACAACGTGTTTAGAATTCTGCTTGCTTCAAAATGAATCGTATTTTATTTAAGTTAGTATTACATAACAGGTGCACCACTGCCAACTACATGTTGTAGTATTGTATACTGATCAGAAGGTGGCACTGTTAGTTGTTTTATACTTCACAAACGCTGCCAGTCATGTTTAGGCCACTTAAGCAAAATGTTTTTCATTATTTTAAAAATGTTTGCACTGAATGTGAATGCCTTAATGTCTAACAAACACGTGTGAAAATTGTAATGACAAAACTTTAATTTTATTTAATACAAATATTTTTGAAATGTTAAAAAGAGAACAGCCAATAAGAGGGCAGGAAAAAAGGAGACTTCTTTAAACTTATTTTAAAAGCATCCTAGGGTGAGATCTCAAGAAGCTGCTTGATAAAATTAAGCTTTCTAGAAATTCTAGTCAAAGGTTGACAACACTTGAGAAGAAGATCAAACTTATGAACAAGTTTGTTTTTTATCTTTCAATTATACATGGTTTACTTTGTTTTATTTCAGAATGTTTATGAATTTTGAATAGAATTTTTTTCTATTATTAGTTGAAAAAATAAAAAGAATAAATGATTAATTGTCATTAAATGTTTGACCTTTAGTGTAAGAACCACATTAGATTTGTAGTCATTTTTGATGTGATGTCAGCATATATAATAACTTCATAGAACTTCCCAATTATTCTGATATATTTATATTGTCATATAAAACCAAGAGTTATATGTAATGCTTTGAGAGTGTGAAGTGAACAGACATGACAAAACATCAGAGGATCCGTCAATGAATAAGCAGTCAATGAGTCATCATGCTATTGTAATATGTGTTTTTACATTTGTTTTTACAGTGTAACATTAAGAAACAAGATGAGACTGCTACACAAATGCATTGTCATTTCTAGATAGGGTCACAGAGATATTTAAATTGTTTAATTTCACGTGAACCTTCAACCTTGCTGTGGTGCAGTGCTGAGGTTTATCTTCAAAGAGATGAATCATTCCTTTATTTTATTTAATTTTTATGTTTAATATTCCAAGGAACAGAATGTCACTTTTATGTCACTTTAATGTCATTGATAAAAGGAAGGTTAAGTAAAAACAGAGTACATAATTCAAAAGAAATTGTAAGGATGTATAAAGTAGAAAAGAAACTTTAATGACAACTTGGCTGATTTACAACCCTAAGGAAACACTTAAAACATTTGTCTTAACAAGTTGTGGCTTTTTTAAACATAGGTGGATAATACTATGCAAAGCATCATGCTGTTATTCTTAAGTGTACAGTAAAGTACTTATAAAACAAGCATGGAGTGACATGCTTAAATGTATCTGAAGAATTTTGTCATTCCTCCCTATTGTCTGTATGCGTTCACATAGGCATAGCGGCTGTGTGAGAACCATAGTTCAGAACAAAGCCAAAAAATACTCAAGAGATTGACTGTCTCTTACCATGGGTGTGGTTTTAGGTAAACCAAAAAACCTGCCCTACTAGTCATACAGCAAACTCTAACCAGCATTCAGATTTATATTTCAGTGCAAATCATAGCTGCACATGTGTGTCGGTCTCACTGTGGACTGAATAATGATACAAAGTTTCAAAATAGGTTACTGAATTCATATCTGACATGTGACGATCAAGAAAATAGACCCATTTCCCCATGGAAACAAACCGGAGTAGTGCAAAAATAGCAATGTGTGTCATGTTTGCTCATTTCCCCAAGAAATGCTCTCGTCTTGATAATGTTAAGCATCTGAGACGTCACATAGACCTCTAGAAGACATCTGAAAGATGTTCATGATTTTTGGATGTATAAAAGATGAAGACCAATGATATGGGGAAGTCATGGCCTAGTGGTTAGAGAGCTTGACTCCTAACCCTAGGGTTGAGGGTTCAGGCTGACAATACCAGGACTTTGGTGCCCTTGAGCGAGGCACGGAACTCCCAACTGCTCCCTGGGCGCTGGAGCATAAATGTCTGACCACCGCTCCGGGTGTGTGTTCACTACTGTGTGTGTGTTCAGTGCTGTGTGTGTGTTCATGGTTGGTGTGTGTTTTCAGGGTTGGAGTGTGTGTTCACTACTGTGTGTGTTCACGGTTGGTGTGTGTGTGTGTGTGTGTGTGTGTGTTTACTACTGTGTGTGTTCACATTGTGTATGTGGGTTCAATACTATGTGTGTTTACGGTTGGTGTGTGTGTTCACTATTGTGTGTGTTCACGGTTGGTGTATGTGTTCACTACTGTGTGTGTTCACAGTGTGTATGTGGGTTCACTATTGTGTGTGTTCACTAATGTTTGTGTTAAGTACAGTTTTTATACTACTGTGCGTGTTCACACTTGGTATGTGTGTTCTGGTTGGTGTTTGTGTTCACTACTGTGTGTGTTCATGGTTGGTGTGTGTGTGCGTGTGTCCACTACTATGTGTGTTAACGGTTGGGGTGTGTGTGTGTGTGTTCACTACTGTGTGTGTTCACGGTTGGTGTGTATGTACACTACTGTGTGTGTTCACTGTGTGTGTGTGTGTGTGTGTGTGTGTGTGTGTGTGTGTGTGTATGTGTGTTAACAGTGTGTATGTGGGTTCACTACTGTGTGTGTTCACTACTGTGTGTGTTCACAGTGTGTATGTGTGTTCACTAATGTTTGTGTTAACTACTGTTTTTTTCACTACTGTGCGTGTTCACATTTGGTGTGTGTGTTCATGGTTGGTGTGTTTGTTCACTATTGTGTGTGTTAACGGTGTGTGTGTGTGTGTGTGTGTGTTCAGTACTGTGTAAGTTTACAGTTGGTGTGTGTACACTACTGTGTGTGTTCACTGTTGGTGTGTGTGTGTGTGTGTGTGTGTGCGTGCGTGCGCGCGCACGTGTGCACTTTGGATGGGTTAAATGCAAAGCATGAATTCTGAGTACTTGTCTGTATATCCCGTCATCTTTTTATGATAGCAGTGGCTTTCCAGATCTTGAGCAAACATCGTACAGATGTTCCTGTGCTCTCTGGGTATATTAAGTGTACAAGCAAACAGTGACGGTGTATACAGACTTTAATCCGGACATACATTTAAAATCACAGGCCCTTGTTCCACACTGCTCTTATGCAGCTGAACACATCCGACTCGAGCACTGTTTGCAGATGTTCTCTTCTTATTAGATGTGTTTATCGCAGAATAGGGTGAAAGAAATAAACAGTGATATTTAAAACATTGGGGAAACCACTAACAAAATACACAGGTATTAGGACATTTGGCTATTCTTGCCAAACCAAAACTAAACTCTAGAAGAAAAGTCAGCTTCTCATGATTTGATATTTGTGATGGAATCGATGTATATGTGAGAGAAAGCCCGAGGACATGGAGGGAAAGTGGAGGGAAAATGGTGCACCGCTGAATCTCCCATTGGCTTTCGCCCACAACGTGAAGTCAGCGGTTTCCTTGGTTACGTTTGACGTCACATGGCCCAGCCTCGTCTCGGCTCCAGGGGCTAGTCTGATTGGAGGGAAACCCCGTGGATTAGCCCGACAGCCCGTGAGAATCAGCTGTGAGCCGCGGTTAGCTTAGCACCGACAGGATCATCGTTTTCCCCGACACTCAGGTAAGAGAACCCCGCAGATCGACAGAATCGCTCGGCTTGTTTGTTCAGCCCGACTGAAAGGGATGGATTTCATCCTCGGGTACGCAAGGCCGCGTCGCTAACGCGTTGAAACCGAACAATACGCTTTCGATTGGCCGCCCCTTTTTGTTTCGTGCTGTCGGTGGGATGTCTGGTGTGGTCGGCCTTCAAATAAAAACGCCTTTATTAATAATAAAACATTTGTTTGTTCTCTATCAGCATTGTTTGAGGGTTAAATCATATTAAAGCATATTTTATTTTATGGGGTTTTCTCGAAATCACTTCCGTTATTAATTGCATCATATTTATTTTTTAGCTTAGTCGGAGATATTAATTGTTAATTGAACAATTATCGATCATCTTCGGTGTCGGGTCACGTGTTGGCTTTCCTTTCTCTCGCCGTGTCATGCATGCTGCGGTCGATTTATTAGGAAAATCAGCGCCATTCTTCGGTTTATCGCCTACTTTTGAATAAATAAGTGTGTAATTGATCGGTTTGGAGGTTATCCAGTTAAAATAATGAATAAAAAACATTTTTTTGGCCTGCGAGGTCAGGCGATGGGCAGGGCAGACATCGGGCTCTTCTGGGTTAGCTGACATGCTAGCTGTGTTTCAGCTTAAACACTGTTGTGCTCAGATGTTGTGTTTTATATTCTGACACTTTGCTTATTTATGTGTTTTAAAATTAAATGTGAGAAACATATCATAAGCCTCTTGTGTTACTGTGAGTTACTCTGTGATTTATGGATTAAATGATCTCGATATAACTCATATTTTGGATTATATATAACAATGAAGTTTAATGTAAACGTGATTTATATATAACGCGTGTAAATGGGTTACTATGGGAACTGGGCGTGGTTGGCGAGAAAAGCACATCCGCATATTTCGTCGCGCTGTAATGCCACCCAGGAGGGCAAATACTTGTGGCACAGCTCATGGTTTCTTTGTGTAATACTGACAGTTTACAGCAACCCTGACTAATAAAATTAAAGGGTTCTAAAATTAGAAGTGCCTTTTATATTTTTTGACATTAATAGTTTTGTGTCACCACAATGAGCAGAATGTTCCCTTGTCCAAAAATCCTTTTAGAAATTCATTTGATCTCATTTTATTCTTTAAATTCTATTGTATAGTATCTATAATTCTGTGGGAAATTCATATATATATATATATATATATATATATATATATATATATATATATATTATATGCATATGTGAGTGTGTGTATTTTCTTATGGGAATCCTATAGAAGTGGTTTCCAAAGTTGTTCTGGATTCCTATTAGAATTGATCATATTTCTTATAGGAATACTTTAAAAATAAAAAAAGATTCTTGTTAAAATCCAGTACTCATTTATTAATCCAGTAGGATTCTTTGACAGGTTTGTTTATGAATAAAGGTGTATATATGATACACATGTGTAATATGATGTTCCAAATTCCAAATAAAGGTTTTTGTGTAGAATGGTTAGAAGAAAACAGGATGTAGAAATCTGGTATAATGGCAACGTTTTCCAAATTATAACATTTATCTCAGATTTATTTCCGTTCACCACATTCCATAGGAATCAATAAGTGGAACACAAACAAAGGATTTCAAAATAAAATGCAGTTTTTATCTGTATGCTTTTGTAAAAAGGTTTCCAAAGTTTCCGAAATATAGTAATTATATTATGTTCTATAAAGACGTAAACCTTATTGGATAATTTTTGATTCTGGTTCGTTCATTTTAATTCTCAAAAATAATAATTTTTTTGTCGTCACATCCATTAAGCAAGTTTATGTACCCTTTTTAAAACATTTTTCTGAGGTTTAAACACTTACAACTTGGGTTTGTAAAATATGAACAGCTGGTTAAACTATATTCTAAGATTGTTGTTATATCACACCCATAACTCACGTCGACTGATTTGGGAATTTACTTTTATGTGAGCAACAATTTACAATTTGAGCATGATCAAATGATCTAGGTATTTTTAGTTAAAAAAATTTAAAGATGATATGTATCTTTTCAATTATCTTATTGGTGTACTTGCATTAAAGAGAAAGTTTACTGTATATATTTCTTTGTCCTGAAACACAGATAAATAATCTTATATGTATACATATGTTACATACAGAGTTTGACTTACTACGCATACTCTATAAATTGACATAAATCAATTTAAAATGATCACAGTTGATGTTATGATGGTTTTGACTGTAATGGTTGGTGATAGACCTTTATTTTATCTTTTTTTTAGATTTTAGTTTATCTTGATGTATTGACTAAGGATATATTTGACTAAAATCTTTGAAGTGCAGATTAAGTTGTTAATATATTTATATATATATATAATATAAAAGAATCCTTTCTCTCGCAGAAGGAAACTGCAATTACATTGTGATGAGTATTGTCATTGTTTAGATAAGGCCTCAAACCTATAATATATGTAAAAAAAAAAAAAAAGCCACAAGTTATATATTTCCACATGTCTTGGACTTAATTTGGAGTGTGTGTCTGAGATCTGAAATCTTAACATCTTACTCTTTTTCTCTTTCAGCACTGAGCAGCCATGGACAAGAGCGAGCTAGTGCAAAAAGCCAAGCTGGCCGAGCAGGCAGAGCGCTATGATGACATGGCAGGCGCTATGAAGGCCGTCACTGAGGGTGACACTGAACTGTCTAATGAGGAACGCAACCTGCTCTCCGTGGCTTACAAGAATGTGGTAGGAGCCCGCCGTTCCTCCTGGAGAGTGGTTTCCAGCATCGAGCAGAAGACGGATGCCAGCGACAAGAAGCAGCAGATGGTCAAGGAATACCGGGAGAAGATCGAGAAGGAGCTGAAAGACATCTGCAATGATGTCCTGGTGAGAATCTAGGCTTCAATCTCAATAAATCTAAGTCTGAAATGTAAAGCAGTGGGACTGCATATTGGTTCCTTACCCTGGCATTTTTCCTAAAGATCAGTCTATGTTACACTAATTTATTCCATGTTTTCAACCTTTCTGAATTTCAAGTGTTGGTGGGTAACGTAGGTTGATAATCCTGCTTGCGTTAATTACTCATCATGAGCAAGGACCTCTTTCAGCCAAGCCTATTAGTCCAAGCCTGATCTCATTTGTTCAAATGTTCGCACAGGTGTCCTCTCTTTAGGACGCTTATCGTATGTGAGAGCCCTCCACCTTGATGACAGATATAAGTGGTCAGGGTCTATTTAACCTTTCTTTCAGTCATCATCTCACCTATATTCAACATAACAGAATGTATGTTACACTGAATGTCTGTTTAGGGTTTGTTATCCTACCAGAGGAAAGAGGTATTCCTTCTGTCTAAAAAGGAATTTTAAGAGAACAGTTTGCCGGAAATTTAAAGGAATAGTTTGGCCAAAATTGAAAATGCTGTTATCATGCATTTCTTTGTTGTGATGAAGACATTTTGTGACATTGCCTCTGAAAACCAGGCCAAATTCGGAAGATTCAAACTCTGAGAAAAAGTAAAAGTTTGGTTTAACCTATTAATTTTAATCTTTGACCTGGTCTAAATGGTCAATATTAGATATGTTTTATATTATACATATCTTCTTAAAAAAGGTCACTTACATTGTGTAGATTGATTTAATGTATAAAAAAGTAATAAAAAAAAAGGGTTACATTTTAATAAAAGATTTATCAAAGCAATTTTGATTCACAAGTCAGAAGGATACTATTGAACTAGACCCAAAAAGGGCTTTATTACCAGCTTTTTTTGCAATCAGCATTCACCGAAAAAAAGAAATGTATACAGCTGAAAAAACGAAAGTACATTTTCAACAAAGGATCATATTTTTGAAATATGTTTTAAACTATGTATGCCAGTGATATCAACCTATGATAACTTTCTGAATCCACTTCCGTTCCATTAGCCATAAATCTAAATATTAGCCGTCCCCTGAGTACCACAATCATTGGGAGAATCCGTCCAAAGTCTATGTAAGCAAACATGGGCGCTAATTAGCTTTTAGCATCTGCTTGGGTGGGAGATTGGAGGCTGTGTAATTAGGTGTGGGAAGTGAATCAGACTCCAGAGAACAGGAGAGAACCTGTGCTCCATGCCTCGGCTGTGAACAGTACATGGCTATATCAGAATGCTTTGCATAAACTGGCCGCGGACACAACCCATTATGTCTCTTATAAAACCTATATGGTTGTGACGATAACCTGCTGGAGTCTTTGTGGTCGCGTGGGCCACAGAAGTAGTCCACTCATCTCTTCCTAGGCTTGATGTACACTTGAACAGGGCACTCAACCCCACATTAATTCAAGGGCTCTTGAATTATTACATAAATTTAAAAATGGCCAAAATAAAGATCGTAACCTTAGCTCGCAAGTGGTTTGCTGTGATGTCAGACCTATTTATCTGGGAAATATTTGTTTTCTTATCTGTCTTCGTCACTTGGTCTGGAGCAGATGAGATCATACTAAAGAGAATGAAGCTGTGGCCACAGCAACCTGAGTCAGGTTAACAGTGTTTGAGGGAAGGAAATACATTCACTCTGTGTGTGTGCGCGTGTGTTCAGCATGAAAGGGACTGTAGGTCTTTGTTAAACAACACAGGTTTACTAACCTCTTAAATCCCATAATGATTGCTGCTTAGCTTTTGTTTTTGGGGCCAATGTTCTGGGACTATCCTAAATTAAACCAAAGAACCAGAAGATTTTGCTTTATGCCTGTTTACAAAGGAATGCAGCAAGAGTGTGATGTCATTGGGTGAAATGCAGTGTGTTATGCAACTTGGTTATATAGAAATATTTACTGCCTTTAAAGTTATTAAATTAAGATTCTCCCATACTTTACTTTTTTGTCTTTTAAAACCTGTATGATTATCTTTCTGCAAAAGAAAACAAAAATAGATATTTAAAAAAAGTTGGTTACCAGACAGCAGTCACACTCTTTCACGTTCGTTGAATGGACATAACCAGTGCAATTTAATGGGTGCCAGTTTACAAAATTCTTTAAAATATCAATTGTTTTAATTTTCTTATGATTAAGGGCGGAAAATTCACACTTTATCATCACACACAATATCGAAAGAGAAACCTGCTGCTTTTATCTCGAATCTACAAGTCATAACTTGTTGTAGAGAGGATGGGGTGACGGATGGTTATGCAAAAACATAACTGTCAATCTCTTTAAACTTGCTGTATGAAATTTAGCATGGCTACGTACACACACCATCATTTCTTTAACCTCTCGTCATTTCAACTTCTTCCAAAAAAACAAATAAAAAGATACACATAAAAAGATATTTTGAAGAATGATCATAACATAATTTGCAATAATAATAAAATGGCAATTGCATTGCTCTTCTTTGTGTAATAGTAGTAAATGGGTTCTGGAGCTGTTGGGTTCCCAACATTCTGCAAAATATATTTTTTTGTATTCTTGAGAAGAAAGAAAGTTATATAAGCTTGGAAGACAAAAGAGTTAACCATCACTCTGACATTGAACATTTTAGCATTAATAATGTATTCATTTGACAGATGCTTCTATCCAATGCAACTCACAAGTATTATGCAGTGTCCAATTATCACTGCTCAGTAAGCGGGTTTGCTTGCTCAAGGGCACCTTAGTCATTGTCTGTTGGCACTGGGTTTCGAACCCGCAACCTTCTGCTTACAAGTCCAACTTTCTAACCACCAGTCCACAACTGACCCCTTGAAGCAATTTTTGCCTAAACTATTCTGCCAGTTTTGATGATGATCACATTAAGGTCACAGACCAGTGAAATTACAAAACATTGTCTCTGTACTAACCAAAATGACTGACAGCATCAGTACGAGACATCATTGGTTGATTCATTGGATTTAAGCTGAAGGCGGTTTTAACAGCACCATTGAAGAGTTAATAGAAACTTGTATCGCAATGACAGCCCTCTGGTTCTGTTCAATGCGTTGACAATCAGGCCAGTCGAGCTGCGAATGAGCCCAGCAAACTCAATGACCTAGTTCCACAAGCTGTAGCTCATACGGCGTAGTCCATTTTCCTGTTCTCCCCTTCCCCCTCTCTGCTAAGGATGGTCTTGGAAGCATCTGTAGAACTGCAGTCCTGTCATGTGCTCTAAGGCCTCCTCCACCCCAACCTCAGGTCTAAAAATGCCGAAATTCTGGAATAAATGAAAGGGCTTGTAAGTGGTGCCGAAGACTATTTACTTGATAAATGCCTGTTACTTGTAAAAGCATGTAGCCAAACAAGTTTTATTGAACATTCTATCTTATCTCCCCATCTTGACTATTGGCTTTCTGCTTTCTACTTCCCTCTTTTCCCTCAACACACCTTTAAACTAAATGCAAAACCGTTAATCTGTGTTTTTTTCTGTGTTTTGTGACAGGTCCTTCTGGACAAGTACCTCATCCCAAAGGCAACCCCAGCCGAGAGTAAAGTCTTCTATCTGAAAATGAAAGGCGACTACTACCGCTACTTAGCAGAGGTGGCTGTGGGAGAGGAGAAAACGGGTAAGTCTAGAGAACAATTTAGGTTTATGTTAGTTAGATGATCAGATTTTGTTATTCTCTCGTCTGTGGTAGTGAGTAGAAATATCTCTGTCACCTGAAAACACACCAACTTCTGCTAAAAATGATACCGTTTCCGCAAACTGTTGACATGAATCCAAAGTCGAGAGGAAGTAGGGGGGTGGAACACTCTAAAGAGTGTACGACAGTCCCATTCATAAAAACCTCAATAACTAATTCAAGACTAAATTCATAAAATTTTTGTGTAGTAATCAGAAACTCGTGCAATACAAAAGTGCCTTTGTCATCTAATAAATTCTGTTTAAGAGCGACACTGTACCCATATTAAAGTGGTTTGATCTCTTTTGTCTCGGTCATGTTAGAATGAGAAAGGAACAGGGTCAGAGTGTGCATAACAGGAAGAAGCTTGTGTCTCACTTCCTTTGCCAGGAGGTTGAGAAACTTTTAGGGCGGGGTTCTGGGATTCTCTTGTGGGAAAGGGAGGAATTAAAAGAAAGAAAAGGAGGGATTTTAGTTCTTCAGAGGAAACGGTTAGTAGTCTGGTTTCCTTCCTTCATTGGAGCAGGTGCTGGATTACCAGTCCATCCAACTCAATGAATGAATGCGAGCCCATGTGTGGGTGGAGCTTAGATTCTCTTTTTGAATCCTACAGCTTGCCGGATTTCTGCTCCGTTTGTTTGTAAGGAAATGACATAATTCATAATATCATTTTTGTATGACGAGACAGGAAAATTCTTCACCTCTGAATGAAAATGCTGGTTCTATGTTGTGCTTCTGATGTGGCTCTGTATAGGCATAGTTCACCCCAAAATAATGTTTTAAGCAATTTTAATATATTATTTCTCACAGAATACAAATTAAGATATTTAAAGGAAATCAAGTACCTAACCTGAACCTGAAATAACTAGATTTTGACAGTTATGTTGACGTTATCTTGGAGTGGAAAACTTTGATAGTTACTCATTTACATGTTGTAGCCTTGCCCTAGAAGTGCCTAGTGTAAAAGCCTTATAAAAGTAAGCCATACATGCTGTCATAAGTTTGTTCAGTCATGACCCCTAGTGGTGTTTTTCTAAACCTATTACTTGATCGTTTTTATTCTAAATCAATGCTCAATAAAATGAATTCACACATTTTTTCCTCCTTACGTCTTCAGCTATCATCACCAATTCACAGGAAGCCTACAAGGATGCTTTTGAAATCAGCAAGGCTGAGATGCAGCCCACACATCCCATTCGTCTGGGCCTGGCCCTCAACTTTTCTGTATTCTACTACGAGATTCTCAACTCGCCCGAGCAGGCCTGTAAACTTGCTAAAACGGTATGGCTAACATTTTTTTAAATCATAGCTACACCGTGAATGCTTTAAAGTCTTATACACCCCTATAAAACATTTCTTTTGTTTATGTAATTTGTTTCCCGTAGGCTTTTGATGAGGCCATTGCAGAGCTTGATTCACTGAATGAAGAGTCATACAAAGACAGCACATTGATCATGCAGCTACTGCGGGACAACTTGACAGTAAGTTATCGCTTTGCTCTCAATGTATATCATGAACTCTTATAACAATGTAAAACTGTAACATGTATATGTGTGCATAAATGTGATTCTAAGCTATTGTAAACTAGAAAAACATGCAATTGCAATTACATTGAATGCTTGGTTGGACCCTAGTATCGAGCACTAAACAAGCTGGTCATTCATTGTTCATGACTCAAAGTCTTGTGTCCTATTCTGCTTTCAACAGCTGTGGACTTCAGATAACCAGGGAGATGGCGAGGATGCGGAGGAGGGCCGGGAAAACTGAGTCCCACTCTGTCCGTCCTTCCCTTGTTCCAGCTCACCGTCAACACTGAGACCACCTCATTGTCAACTTTTGTCTCTTTTAGTTCTTTTACTCTTGCGCCTTCCTTGCTTTCTTCCTTCCCTGTCATTGTGTTTATTTTTTCTAAGAATTTGTGTCATGGGAGGTGGGTGGGATGGGATACATCGTGGGTGGGAGGGGAAAGGCATGGGAGGGGAGAGGCATGGAAAAGGGCTAAGGTTTGGCTGCCGTTAACCTTGTTTTCTCCTGTGGGAGTTCTAGGTTGTCGCATTAGCGCTAAAGAAGGCGAGAGAGGGCTCATGCAAAATTGCAAGTTCAATCTTTTGTTATTCATATACTGTATGTAAATCTTTATCACAGAGTCATTTGCCATGGTTATTATGTATTGATACAGTCTAGCATTTGTTTTATAAACAGCTCTTGTCTTTAAGAATATGTGAGGATAGCAGTGCTCAAATACAGCTATTGAAAGATCTAATAGCAATGTGTTACATGGTTAACTGCTGGCTCACATATGATGTTAAACACGGGCAAAAAAATACATTCCATTTATTGTCACTTTTAAGTTTACTTATTCCAGGCATTTGTTGCCCTGCAAAGGCATTTACGTATTCCCTATTAATTACGAGGTAAAGTGGACCCTTAGAACAAATGACCACATAAGCTTGCTACTGTTACCGTATGACTGTACAAACCAAGCAGCAGGAAATATCAGTGTGATCTAGTTATTCTTGTTCCAGTAATTATTTTCCCCCCACATTTACTTTTCCTTTCTTTTGATACTTGCCTGAATTGCATGTGGCTATGAAGTAGTTAATATTGGGAGGATACGGGGGTACTGTCAGGCTGGCTAGCTTTGTGTCATGTCTCTGGAGTTTTCATACAGAACACCCAAGCATATATGTTATTTGGAGGAAAAATATGTAATTTCATGTAAGTGGAATAAAAAATAATTTAACACAGTTTTTGGCTTTTTTCTGTTGATAATGGTTTGGGGCGTTGTCTGGCCAGACTGGAAGACTTAAATAAGATATAAATGTTTTTTTTAAATCTTAAAACAAAGATTTCTTGTAGGTAGCAAGGTAAAGTCCCAGTCATTGAGATATAGCGGTATCTAGTGGTGAGGTTGCATATCACACCACAGGCCCACTCCATTCTTTTCACACTAGTGAACATTTCAAGTTCAACAATTTTAATGGGACTTTTTTGTCCCACTTTTTTTGTTGTCTACTGAATTTGTGTGAGTTTAGTCATTCTCGTGATTAAGCACTTACTGAATGATAGAAATAACTTTAAGTTATCATAAGATAATTAAAAACTTAAGTTTAGGAAGGTCTTACTCCTTTGAAGACATAGTTTTATATATTATATTGCATTTCTGTCAATATATCCCCAAAATATTATATAGTAGACCTTGAAGGTAACAGATTTTTAAATGTTTTTTAGCATTCAGTAATATCAGCACAAAGTCTTCTATACACTTGTATTGAAATGGAGGCAGCAGATGTAGGACACTACACAGTAAGGTTGTATTTGGTAATAGTTAATGCATTCACAATGAATCTTCATGAAACTGACAATTACAGTTAAACTGTTAGTTATAGTTTAAGATCTCTAGTGCAATTTGCTGATACAACCTTATGATATGGTGTTCAAGCATCGGTAGCAGTATTTATATCTTTGATCTATTTTTGCCCTCTGATGGCAAGCAAAGAGCATTACAGTATAGTGTTTTTAATAGAAAAATGCCTTTTGAGATGAAAAGAAATGTAGTCTAATTAAAGATCTAGTCTAGCAAAAGTAAGCAGGATGTATGCACACCTTTAAAACGGTGGACAAAGTTATGTAATTTCAAGAGGTACGGTTAGAGTGTTTCACTCTCCTTGTCCAAGACAATTCAGTGGCCCAAGGCATGAAGGATTTATGAAACAATTTGTGACTTGAAACTAAATTCCATTTTGAAACCTAAATCCTCATCATTTTGAAAGGGACATGTCAGTAAACGTGCACTGTTACCCGCCAGTTTCGGAGAAACTAGTTGCCGTGGCCTGTGGTGGTCTCATGCTATAAACAGTGATTTAAAAAGCTCCCAAGTCAAATCTATTCTATTTATTGAACATTGTTGTATATTCCCAGAATTACTGGACTGTCCAGTAAAAAATAAATACAATCTAACAAGATATTTATACAACTACGATCACGTGTTCTATATTTTTATATGCAGGAACAATCATGCAGAAATAATTATATATATTGACATTACAATGTCAAAATGCTTGTACAAGAGCATAAAGAAGCAGCCCCATTTGAAACGCACAGCTCTTACGCACAGCTGTAGCACGATTGCAAAGATTTCCTCTACAGCAGGTCAGGCCCATAGTTATACTGGACTGGCCAATCTGTGTGGACAGTTCGCCTCTACAAAAACTTCTGGTTGCACATCCTCTCATCATCATCATCTGGCCATCAGCATCAACTGTTAGATAGATAAAGTGTTATTTTGCGGCATCGAGTCTAACAAGTAATACAACACTGTTTCAATGCTTAAAGGGGTGTGCAGACAGGTCTCCCGTAACATGGTTACGATTTGTCACACATCTCCACATATACTTTTAACTAAAGAAATGCCTTTAAGCTATTCAGTGTGTTTAACGTAATACATACTAAGTTTTGAACTTGGTTCAACAATCTTAAAACTAAAAAATAGCTGTATATTATTTAATTACTATATCTAATGTTTTGTGTCAATACCTGTAGCTGTGATACAGTGATCTTCACCATCAACACATGCTAGAGTTGTGGAGCAATCCCCTCCGTTGCAGGTGTAGCACATGGCACCATTTGGGACATTTTTGGGAGACTCTATAAAACAAAAATGACTGACCTTGACCAAATAAAATAACTTAATGAAGGATTTTTCTTTTTTAACTGTTTTAAATGAAAGTACCCTTCCCAAACTTTTTGAACTGTACTCATCCAGAGTGAGAAAAAGGGCTCGCAAAATAACTCTGGACCTCTACCACACGGCACACTGTCTGTTTGAACTGTTACCGTCTGGTCGGCGCTACAGAGGCCCAACCACAAAATCATTCGTCTACCTTATGAGAAGTTAAATGTTCACTGTGTGAAATAAATGTGTGCAAAAAATAACTTTCCGTCAGACTTTTCATATAAAGACTTTTCGTATTTTGTAAATTTGCATATTTGCATATTTAAAACACCTGTTGAAATCCTATAGCATCTGTATATACATATTATACACACATATATGTGCAATTATTTACCTCAGACATTTCACATGAAAAATTAAATATTAAATATTTAAATATTTAAAAAATATTGCACATATTCTATTCCATCCGGAGCTCTTCTGTCACATTGCATTTCCACCATTGTGTGTTTAACTTCCATATTTAATTTTCTTTTTTCTTTTTCTTTGTTAGTTGTCAATTTTCTTGTCACCTTACTTTGTGTACTGGAAGCTTTTGTAACCAAGACAAATTCCTTATGTGTGTAAGCACACCTGACAATAAAGCTCATTCTGATTCTGATTCTGACATTGGTTGTGAAGGTTTACCTGGTTCACTCTGGTTATTGCACAAGTTAGTAGCACAGCACTGGTTGCTGATAACTGTTTTTGTAACTCCCAGGTTCACAGATGCTGTCAAACATTGCTGAGGTGAAGAGCAGTTCTTCATTATCATGTCGGCCAACTTGTTGTTCCCTATATTCACAAAGACAGACAGTAGATTTTGCATTGAACCATTTTTTTTAGCTTGATTTGACATTCTCTTGCAGACTTCTTGCCTGCCTTAAAGCAATAGTTTACTCAAAAATTAAAATTCGGTCATGAATTACTCGCTCTCTAGTTGTTGCAAACTCACATTCCTTTGTTTGGTTGAAAGAAGAAAAAGATACTTGGAAGAAGGGATGCAACAACACAGTTGTTACGAATAAAAGACAATGACAATAAATCACAATGTTTGATTCTGAGCATTTTTCCAATCAAATTCTCTGTTCCTAAAAACAAAGAAAATACTACAAATTTGAAACAACTCCAAGGTGAGTAAATGACAACAGAATTTTCATTTTAAACCATCCCTTTAATTCTTACCCATGTAAGATGTTGTTTTCATGGTCCCGCACTGAGCAGAACACTCCACTTTAGTTTCAGTGCATTTAACCGATGTCTCTGGTATGCATTGATAGCAGGTCAGCGAATTGACTACAATAAAAAATATATATGATACAAGGTTCCAAAACAGTCTAACACACATAAAGTTTCAGTGTAATGGGAATTTTTAGGAAAACAACAAGCTTTTTTTCATGAAATACTAGTTCACATAAATATTCTTCTATTGTCACACATAAATAAATACACATTATATCTGAATGTATATAAATATACATATACAAGAACAATTACCTCTATAGAAAACTGCACTCATCAGAACAAGCAGAACAAGCAGGAGACGCCGTGCCATTGTGACTTGTTCTCAGACTGAGGTGAGTATGTGTCAATGAATGTGATAAATGTCAATGCTCTGAAATATGAAACATTCTGAAACTGATACCTCAAAAGGGGTTTGCCTACATGTACCTTTGTGTAAAGTTTACTGCTTTTGTGCTCACTTTTGACATGTAAAAGAAGCATTTCAGTGTATCATGTTGTTATGATGCATGCTTGCACATGGATGTATGCAGTTTTAATTTACTATAAACATGGCCTGTTTTATCAGTCATATTCATTGTATGTAAAAACCTTTACATTACATTACATTACATTTACATTTAGGCATTTAGCAGACGCTTTTATCCGAAGCATTTTATCAATTTAGGTCACAATATGTTGGAAAGACTTGAAAAAAAGTGCAAAATGTTTATATTTGCTTTGTTTAATAATTAATCTTTACTTTTAAAAATAAAGGTTGATTCATGATGTCACAAGAACCTTTTTTGTCTGAATCGTTCCATGAAAACTTTTCCATCCAAAGGTTCTTTAAATATGATAAAAGGGAAAGAGATTTTTACCACTTTGACCAAGTGGTTCTTTGTGGAAACAATGCTTTTATGCCATCAATGTAAAGAACTTTTAACCAACTTAAATTTTTTATGTCAATTACTAAAAAAATTGATGGACAAAATTCAATCGAGGGACAGTTAATGTAATATTGTTTTATTTTTTTATAACATATATATAATAGTATTGGATTTCTATTTCTATATTTAAACAATAATATACAGTTTACAAATTTTAAATTTTAAATCTTAATCAACTGAAATAATAAGATACTTTAAATTAAAAGGAAGCTAATTTTTCATAGGAAAATAGGGACAGTATGCCTCACTAGATACAATACAAGTATATATAGAGGCTTCAATGGGTGGTTTATGGTCATAACTAAAAACAAAAAGACTGAAAGATTACACAAATACACAAGAGAAATATTTATCTTATATCAATATATCTTGTACAGACATGCAGATACCTTGTGCAGTCTCATCTTAAAAGCAGAGTAGGAAGATTAGAGAAATGGGCAGAAAGAAGAAACCACTGATGCTCTGGGCGCTGTTACACAGGTTTCCCTTACAACATTTCATGTGGTAACCTATATTACGGCTCAGTATACGTGATTCATTTATACGTGCTTCATAGTCCCCACAAAACAGGTTGCTTGAACACCCTTTCTCAGTCACCACCTCACCCATTGCCTCAACTAAAAAAGAAATCTTGTGTGAAATTCCAAGGCATACAACAGACACAGGAAAACAATGTTACCAATCAAATGCAATGTGAAAACAGAACACATTTTCTTTCAAAAGATATTAGACATCAGTTCACATATTTGATCTGCGTATAAACTAACCTGTTTCAGTGAAGCACTGGTTCTCTTCACCCTCACAATGCAAAACCTTTGAGCAGCCTGAATCATCACAGGTGAAACAAGTCTTTCCATTGTGAGGCTGGCGGGGCAAATCTACACAATCAGTAAAGAAATCAAAGTTATTTTGTCCAACCTCAAGCTAATAAATTCAGAGCAAGGTTATAAATCTGCATAAAATTGATGGAAGCATGCACCTGGTGCATTTTGACTGTTGCAGAGATTTGTATTGCAGCATTGAGAGTTGATGGTCACTCTACTGGTCCCATAATTTATACTCACGCTGCTGAGACACCCAGAGGGACCTCCACAAGTCTTATAGGATCAACAGTAAAAGTAAAGATTGACTAGTGTATCAATTAACTCCATTATGTAATTGACTTTAAACTTGATACTATTAAATTACTCTTACCAATGTATGCAGTTGTGGTCCTGGAGCTACACTGAGATTCACAGCTATATATTTCTGGTGAACATGTTCCAGTTTCTGTATTTGGTTGACATAAATAACAATCTAGTGCCAATGCTGTCGGATAATTGGAAAAGTAAGGCAATGTTAAAATGCAACGTTTAAGCAAGGAATGCAATATAATAATTGTTGTTTTTTGTATTAATTTGAATTTTAAAAAAAACAAGTACTTATTATTCTAAATGGTAACAATTAACAAAGAACTTAAAATACAAAATTATGAACAATAATAAGACAAATAAATATTGACCTATTGACATAAACATTGACATGTCCATCAAGACCGGACAACATATAAATCAATGGTGCACACTGTACCTTTGGAGAAAAACACACTGATGAACAGCAGAATAATGCATTGAAGAGCCATTGCTGGTCCAGCTACAGGAGTGATGGTTGTTGGTATATGTGAGATCTTATAAAGGCATTATTTGCATTGTGTTGTCAGTATAGATCTTTTTGCACGCAAGGAAGCTGCGTGATTAACATCTTTTAAAGCCGGAAGCTAAGCCTCCATTCTAATGCCATCTTAATTTTTCATGATATAACATGAAATATTAGAACACCAACAGTGCACCAAAAATTAAGATAAGACCATGGTTATTTTTTGTTTGGAAAATATACATAAAATATAGAAAATTCTTTTTTACAAATACATCAAAATATCAGTATCGAGCTGTTGCGTCTTGTGTTTTAGTTTACACTCAAGTAAAATTCAAGGATGTGAGGTTAAATTAGACTTTAAATAAGATGCCATGTTCCATGTTAGAGAGCAAAAAAAGCAAATAGAAGGTTCATCTGAGCTCATATGTTAAATACTGTTGTATAATTGAGCCTGGGGTTAATGTTACGTTTCAGGATGATAATGAAGCAAATCCACAAAATGGAATCACTCTGGTTCAAGGGATTGAAAGTGTAGGTCAACATCTACCACGACTTGCACAGTCAGTGAATATAAGGTCACTGTTTTACATTGTTAATGGCTTTGAATCCATATGGAGATGTGCAAGATTTGTATCTGTCATTTAAAGGATTGGCTGATGCGGGCCAAAAAATTAGGCCCTGTACAGCAGTCTAATAAATAATTGTTTTCGATCAGTTGGGGGGATAAGTTAACACCCAGCTTGCAGGATCTGGAAAAATATAGCTGTTTTACCTATAACTGAAAACTGTGTCATTAATTTCTCTCTATCTTGTCATTTCAAAGCTGTATGACTTTCTTCTTCAGGACACAAAAGAAGACATTTGAAAGAATAACTAAACATCAGTGGCTTCCATTCACTTTTATTGTAAAGACACAAAACCAATGCAAGTGAAAGTGAAAGTGTTCCAGTTACTAACATTCTTTGAAATATCCTCTTTTGTGTTCTGCCAGGTAAAGAAAGCAATTCAGGTTTTTAAACGACAAGAATATATGAAGACAAAATGTCAACATAAAATTTTATTATGCAAAACTATCCTGCTCATTTTTAGTTCATGTTAATACAAATTGAAGCATATTATAAAGTGTTACATATATATATATGTTTATTTATATATTTAACACATTAAAGGCTTTGATCAAACTGTGAAAATGAATGTGAGGGGTCTGTGAGGTCCATCCATATTATTTGCTTTCAGTAGATGTGTACTTTGGTGACCAAGTAAACCAAAGGAAAATCAGTAAAACAAATGAAATAAATCAACATTACCTTGCATGTAAGGTTCTGATTGGTTCCTGTGATCTCTCATTTCCATGAACTTCTTCTACAACATTTGATTATTTGCATATAAAGTGCAATACTGAGCTCTTTTCTTATTCATTGTCAAAATATCCAAAAAGATGTAGGGAACACATATGAAAAATCATTATTTGAGATTGATACAAGTAACAAAAGCTTTTTTGATTATAAATAAAAATAAAACATTAAATTAAATAAAGATAAATAACTGTAAATATAAATAGTTAAACTAAATGTGTGTTTTATTCTGTGTTTTAACATTTAAAACATTAACAAATTTAAAGATCTTGTGACATGGTGACATTATGGTTTATGTAATGTTCTTGTTAACCTGGATAAAGCTTACTTGTGTAAATTGTGCTTCTCTCTAAGCAATATATGCAAATTAGCAAGACTCTGTTAAATAACATGTTTTTTTAATCATGCAAAGCCTTGGTATTCAGCTGTTCCATGGTGTAAGGTTTCTCATATTACTGCCAGGCTTAAGCCCCAGCCGGTATACAAAATAGATAGCATGAAAATCTGGTTGTTTAGATCTTAATGCTTTGGTCAATATCAATGTTTGGATATCATGTTGTATGATTATATCCTTTAAACTATGTTAAACTTGAACTATAATGAATAAAACTGTTTACCCCTTCAGCATGCACATATTTTGATCTAAACTACTTTATCCTAACATCAGAAAAACACCCAAAAACATAAAATTATATATGACAATATTAATGTATTATGATAATGCACACAATGACTTTCATGTAGAATAAGTAAGTTAGTTTTAGAACAACTAGAAAGTGAATAATTTATGACAAAATTTTCATTTTGGAACCATCACCTTAAACAGCCTATAAAACATGCCTTTACCCCTCACTTATAATTGTATAAATAATGTAATGTCATCTAAAAATGTAAATGTTTTAAATATAAATGTAGAGATCAATGCAAAGAACATTTGAAAAGGAAGCTAAATCACCAGTAGGTGGCAACCAAGTCCCAACCCTTCTAATAGGACTCAATTGATTTTTTAATTGCAGAAATTATACTAAGCAAAACATTTTCATTTTATGCTATTTTTACATAATAAATATTCAAAATCACATTATTACCATTCGGCTTGTTTTTTTAAATGTCTGCACCACAGTCAAATATGGAGGTACACAGTTTTCACAGGTGGTTTGCGGTATCCTCTGCTGACAACAGCATTACGTATTGCTGCCAAAAATTTGAATAGATATGCAGCTACGTTTCAATGACACCCCATGGAGTCTTAGATAAAATCTTAGATAAAAAGCAGGAAACTTAGAGATATGAGTGGAAAGAAGAAAGCTCTTATGCTCTGGGCGCTGTTACACAAATTTCCCTCACAACATTGCATGCTGCTACCCATCGTTACACGTGATATATTGGCAGCACGTCCTGAGAAGCTCCCACAGAAGAGCCGGCTTGAACAACCTTTCTGACTCTCTGTCTTGCCATCTGCCTCAACTAGAAGAGAACACAATCTGATGTGATATGACTTTGACTTTGCATGAGGAAGTAGTAATGTTATCTGGAGATAAACTCACATGTTATTGTGATGCAGAGGTTCTCATCGCCTTCACAAGGCAAAATCTTTGAGCAGTCAACACCATTACAGGTGTAACAGATCTTTCCATTGGTGGGGCGACGGGGCAACTCTGTGTACAAGTCAAAAATGCAAAAGAGTCTTAAATCTTGCCATCACTGATATGTAAAAGGCATATTAATCAAACATCCATGAAAAACAATATAAGATTGAAACACTGATTCACTGAATCAAGTACAAAAGAGATAGGGACAATGAAAAACTCATCATACCTGGTGCAATTTTACTGTTACAGAGATCTGAATTACAGCATTCAGAGTTGAGTGTCATTCGGCTTATTCCATAATTTATACTCCCATTGACACAGGAATAGGAATCTGCACAAGTCTTCAAATTTTGACTCCGTTCAAAGGCACCTATAAAGATCAACATTTAATGTGAAATATCATGTGAATTTTTAAAGTATGTATGCAGGCTATTACATGTTCCTTTTCTCTATCATGTTACTCTTACCTGCATATATGGTTGTGGTCATTGAGAGACAACGATATTGACAGGTTTTTACACTATCTGTGCATTTATCAGTTGATGGACCTGGTATACACTCATGACAACTCAATGCCAGAGCTGAGAGAGGAAATATAAAAATAGTGATCATCTTGTAAACTTTGTGGTTACTTTTTTCAATATGTTCTACATATGTATTTTTAACATATGCCAAATGATACAGACAGTCAGCTTTACAGTAATCTATATTTATGTAGATAATGATAACAATTACTTAATAAGGTAAAAGCATAAATGAAATGCTAATAATATAAATCATAAATTTTAAATAAAAAAAAGTAAAGTTGAATCTAATCTAAAACCGAAATATGGATTTCATTTAAGTAAGTTAAAAGATACATATAGAAAGCCGCTGTACCTCCACAGAAAAACACACTGATGAGCAGAAGAATAGTGTATTGAAGAGCCATTGTTGGTTTGGACCAAAGAATGATGTTTGCCTGTTCATGCTACATCATATAAGGGCATTGCCAGAGGTGTGGTTTGCATCCTATTTGCAATATGGATTTTTTTACTTGTTGGCTTCCTAAATAAATATAGCTCTTAATATCTTCTGTTAAGCCTAATGATTGTTATAGCCACCAGAGAATTGACCCTAAACAGAAAGAAGGTTTGCTTAACAAGCTGTCTCATTAAATTATTAATTATTAAAATAGCTTATGTATTGAAACTCTTTGTAAAAACATTATGGTTTGATTTTGAGTCAACTGAACAACTTTATTTTATTGATATTCACATATTAATAAAGCATTAAAATGTTTACATTCAAACATATTTTAAATATTTCAGGAAATTTCACCTAGAATTATTCATTTATATGAATAAAAGTAAATTTAAATATTCATCATCAGGTTTCTTTTCAATTTACTCAACTTAGTCACATCCATATGTATGTAAAATGTATATATACATAAACACAGAAATATATACATATTTGTACATATACATGTACATACATAAATGTAGAAGTGTCTGATATTACATTCTTTTTCTGTTCAAATAAAACTGTAACAATAATTAATTACAACTGTGTTAAGTATATTCAAATTGGTACAAATACTTAAAATATTAAATGCCTTTTTCAAATCAATGCAAATCTCATGTTTACATAAACGTGACTAGGAGTTGAGTCCTAAATGAGCTGTCTTTAGTCAGAATACAAAAAGATTGAACAAAGGGCATTTCCAGCATTATGGATGTGACATTTTGCGTTATAGACATGACATAAAAACGCTCTTAAAAAAAAACTACCTGTAATCTGAACCTGTTTATATTATACAAAACACTTATTTATAGGGTTTAAACATCATAAAATTGGTCAGTATTATACAAGTTCTATATTTTAAAAAGGACTTATTAAGCTGTGATAACGACATGACCAGAAAAGTACACTGTTCTAATGAGACAACAAACTACTTTTAATTTATTTGAAATGTACAAACTAGAATCAATATTATCCTTCAAATGGCCAAAGGATAGCTCATAATAAAAAATTTAATAATTCCTATATTTTTGTGTACATTTGTGAGCAAAATGTTGTGTTATGGATGGGAAAATCGTTAAAATTGCTCTTACATTACTATGAAAAATCATACAAGGTTCATTGTGCTATGAATCCTTATTAAAATATATTCCAAAATATATCAATAGTATGGACTTTTGTGTGACACTTTGAAACAGATGTCATGGCAAATAAACAAATATCACTGTGATATTATTTAAAACATGTTTTCATTATCCCCATACATGTAATAATGTAGTATAATATACAAACAACAAAATAGTATAAAATAAAATTTTTGTGCAATAATGTTTTAGTTTTGATAAATATTGTAGACATTAAATGGCTTAAGTTAAACTTCAAGTATCTGTAACGTTAATCCCATATATTCTAATCGGTAAAGGAAAAACAAATGGTAGGCATCTGTAGAAATTACTTAAACTGATCTTACCGTACTTTTTTAAATTGCAAATAGTTACTAACCTGCCCTGCTAACATTCCTGGTTTCTGCCCAATACCTCCATGTTAGGCTTTCCTGATTTTGTCAAGTGAGAGATGTCCGTAGATTAACATTCTGTTGATCCTGGACAACATTTTAATCAACCAATCAGATTTGAGGGATGATTTCACAGTTGCTTTGAAGTTTATCTTACAACTAGTGTATGGCTAGGGGCTTGCACACACATGTTATTCATGTATCATTTCCCTGTAAGTTTATATCATTTAGGGATCATTTAGTGTGGGTATAGGATTGTTCCAGGATTACCAAAGTGTGTTGCCCCAAGGTCATTCTCACTTGGTTAAACTAGTTTAGGTGTGAATTTAAATGTTAAATTTAACTTTGTGATTTCTAAAATATTATACTTTAGATAAGTGAATTATTTTTTAGATATCTTCCAGAAACTTTACTTGTTGGTCCAATAATGCACAGTCAATCTGTAAGTGAGTATAAATGAAATCTTTAAAAATTTAGTTCAACGTCTTCCAAACACAAGAGGTAAATGAATTAAAAGCACACAATATTTTGATCCTTGTAACGTGTTCAGCACAACAATACATATCAAACATGTATATCAAACATGTCTAAGCACAAATTGAATTAGTTATTAACAGAGTTATGTCGTGGTATTCAAATAAAACATGAACATAAAACACTATTATAAACTTGCAGATTTCTTTTCACAAGGTATAACAACTTTACACTTCTGACAACCTAAATAGATGCACAAATGTATTACTAATCTAACTTTCAAACAAGTAATAAAAAAAACCATAATGTAAGCGTCGTCAACATTTGCATTATTTACTCATGTTTTCTTAGTATGTTTAATTTGCGTGAAAGTGTGAGTTGACAGACAAAAGACAGATTGTGTAACCCACTTTGTTTATGAAGGCGTGGCTTGTTGGCGTCGGAAAAGAAACATTGGTAAATAAGCAAAACTGCTGACTTAAACAAATTCAAATCAAAAGTCTTTTAAAGAGTTTTATAGTTACATTTTTATTTTGAATGGCAATATTAAAAATATACTCTATACTTATTTATATTTGACATTTGTTTTTACATATGTTGTTTACAATGGGGATTTCCTTAAATAAAAAAAACTACAATCCACTTTTTTCTACACTGTTCAAATCAACAAAATAAAAGAACTCTATGATGCCATAAAACCATTTTTGTGTGTATGGTTCCAAAAAAAAAACTTTAACACAGAAGCAGGAAAAGTTTTATTCACTGAGGTAGGAAAGAAATGATTCCTTAAGAAACCTTTGAAAACTTCTTTCTACAGTATCACTGAAAGATCCCTTTATGATGTTTTATTTTGAAGAGCGTACTGTTAACAGTGTTAGGTAATAATGGTACCACATATCACAAGTGAGCAACATAGATTTTTAGGCCCAGGCCCACCTCATGGACCCCTGAGGTCCTGTAAATGGATCAATGTACACTTGTTAGACGAAAAGCAGGAAGATTAGAGATATGAGCGAAAAGAAGAATGCTCTTAAGCCCTGGGCACCGCTATTACACAGATTTCCCTCACAGCATTTCATGTCATTATTCCCCAATAAACGTGATACATTAGAACGTGATGGACTGCTCCCACAGAAGAGTTGGCTTGAACATCCTTTCTGAGTCTGCTTCCTTCCTTCTATGTCAACTAACGTAGAAAAAAATCATTTGAGATGCAAGCGAAGTTTAAATAAGTTAAAATTGAACATTCAGACATAAACTTACCTATGACAGTGAAGCATTGGTTCTCATCACCTTCACAAGGCAACATCTTTGAGCAGCCTTTGTCATCACAGGTATAACAGATCTTTCCATTAGGGGGTTGACGTGACAAAACTATCATTAATAAATAAAACACAGTCTTTAAAAATAAGCAAACAGTTCTTAAGAGACAAAAGTGATGGAAAAACTCATAATACCTTGTAAAGTTTGACTGTTGCAGAGATCTGTATTACAGCATTCAGAGTTGAGGGTCTCTCGGCTTATTCCATTATTTATACTTCCTGTGAGACACGAATTGGGATCTGCACAAGTCTTCTGGCTCTGACGTTTTGAAACCTCACCTGTGACTATATTAAATGGGAAGATTCACAAAACTTTGATTCCTTACTTTTTTATGTATTCTACACTGAAATGAAGTTGTGTTACAATTAATCAATTAGTAGGAGTTACTCAATTTAAACATGTAAGTTGAAATCACACAATTGAATTAAGTTTGTTTAACATAACCTTTTTCAAAATGTATCATATTTCAAGAGAAAGTAGGTGTAAAAATTGATTTAATCGTAAGGAACTGATAGAAATAATTACATTGAGTACTTCCAACAACTCTTTTCTCCAGGGTACAGATTTCCTTTTATTCTATGTTTTCTTCTTACCTGTATATACAGCTGTGGTCATAGAGCTACACTGAGATTGACAGGTAATGTGAGTTTGAGTACACGTTCCAGTGGAGGTATCCGGTATACATCCATAGCATCTCAGTGCCAGTGCTGATAGACAGTGAAAAAAGTGATACAAAAATAAGATTGATGTTGAGTAAACTGAATCCTTGAGTGTGTTGACGAAAGAAACGTAATGTAAATGTCAATATATTAAAAAGTTACCTTTGGAGAAAAAGACGCAGATGAGAAGCAGAACAGTGCATTTAAGAGCCATTGCTGATCCAGTAAATGATGGCGGGGTCAAGCTTCATCTTATAAATACATTTCCGAAGGTGGATTTGCATCCTATTTGTATAAAACTTTGAGCATGGAAGAAAGGTTCCTCATTAGCATACATCTTCATTTCCTAAACAGAATTCTCGGAATGAACTAAACCTGCATTGACACCAAACAAAAACAAAGTCACATTCTTCGCATTTGGATTATACAATCTTTATGAAATCTTGAAAAACATAATGTGTCAATTCTAACGAAACTTGATAAACTAAATGTCTACACTGTGTTAATATTTTACTGTGTTATTGAATGCAGATATACAGACAATATAGGGAATATTTAAAATAATTGTACTACATTCTCTGTTATTTCTTTTTAAATGCCATTCAGTGATGTCTCAATTTCAATAGAATAAATGTATTTTACGTCACAAGACGTAGTTGTGGAACATTGCATTTTTAAACAAATGCAAATGACATGTTTACATTCCGCTCGGTGTGGTGTTTTCTTTAACCTCTTCTTATGCCATCAACGCCTTGAAGGACAATAAGGCTAAATGAGCTATAAGAAACCTTTTAAATCGTATGTCATATTTTAAAGTGATAGTTAACCGAAAAATGAAAATACTGTCATGAATAAGTCTATCTCTAGTTGTTTCAAATCTGTATAAATTTCTTTGTTTGGTTGAAAACAGAAGAGACATCTATAAGAATTCTTGTGACCAAACCCATTGACTTACATAGTAGAAAACTGACAATGGGAATGAAAAATCCCAGTATGTTTGCTGTCCTATATTCTTCAAAATATCTTAAAAATATATTTAAATATTATATATAAACATATACAAAATCTATAATAAATAGAAATGTTTTATATAATATTTTTGTATTTATTTTTATCTAAAAAAAATTATTCTATAGCAGTAAATGGGGTCAAGACCAGTTTGGCTACATACTATTTCTCTCAAATATCATTCTCTGTGTTTATCAGAACAAAGAAAATTATACAGATGGTGAACAATGTCAAGGTGAGTAAATATTAGGTTTGTCCCAGACTAAAAGGAATGTTTAAGCCCTCTTAACTCAAAATATCTTGCTCTAAATATCCTGTGGATGAAGATTTAACCGACAGTAAACCCATAATAAAACAAATGAGAAAAAAAAACAGTTCATATATCTACGGAGTCTGCCAAGGATCTTGTGTTGCTTTTCAAAATTGCAAATTAAGTCACATGACCTAATAACATTTGCTTGTGTCTGTCCCTTATAGTTTCATGTTAAGCATCATCTTGTCTATAGTTCATTAATGTTTCTAAATAATAAATGCCTTTTGTGTCTCTGTGTTTGATGCATGTGTTTCATTCGTATACATAATCCAAAGGAAAGTTTTTAAAATATTTGCATAAAGGTTTCAAACATAAATACATGAAAAGGTGCTGACACTGTTTTGACTTCTGTAGAACATCCATACAATAATAATTCCTTTTTCCCCTACATTTTACATTAAAAGAAAGATTCTGAGCAAGGAAATCCAACACAATGGTGACAGCAGCTTATTACTGGGATGAGAATTTAATTATTATTAGGTATTTTTATATGGTATATATTTCTTTTTCCTACATTAAGTTAGAACAATATGTGTAAAATGCTATATATGCCTTTCCCTTATACCTGACAATGGGTAGCTGAGTGATTGGACAATGCTTTCCCAATTGAATGCAAATGTCATGTTTACATACCTGACAGGTGTGGAGTCTCTCGGCCTCGAAAGACTATCTCAGAACACAATAAGACTATTTTCTCTCTATTTAAAGACACAAATGTGCTTAACATGGTTCATATAAAAATGGTTAGTAAAAATATATTTAGAAAGACCACAAAATATGTAAATAACAGATCTTGAATTGAATATTTAATTTGATGTTGATTAAGTGTGATCCCAAAAGTCTACTTTAATGGCAACAATTCTCAAATAAGTTTTATGGTATGCTACCAATGTATTAAAAAGAAATATTTTGTGAAATATTAGAAGAATAAATTTGCTCAGGTTGTCCTGTGTAGAGATGTAAGACGTGTAGGTGAGAGTTTATAAACGTTTATTTTTTAATGACCTTCATACATTGTATAAAAAAAACAAATGAACACATTGTGTCGCATCAATTATTTTGTAATTGTATTTTTGTAAACCAAGTCTCCTCCAATGACTCTTGAACCCGGAACCAATAAAATAAGTTTTGTTTCCGCATCGGCGTCCGGTCAGGCGCGTACCTCTTCGGTTTACTTCCGGTCCTCGCCATCTGCATTCGAAATATAAACATCGACCCGACTCAGTTTGCTCAGGCAGTAACAAAACAAAACTTGTACTTACTTTTCAGAAAATATAAATGCTTACGGTTTTAAATTAAAAGTATCTGTTAGTGAGATATTTATTTTTGTTATAATTAAACACTTTAATACTGACTGATGATACATCTGTGGTGGTTATGATGCTATGATTCACACGTGACCATATTCCTCCATTGGATTGGCATCAACAGTAACAGTCAGTGCTCCATCACTTTCAGTAGGACCCAAAAGCAGGGATGTCCGAGTCCGGTCACAGCCAGCCCGGTTTGTACGGACAGGGACGGAGGAGAAGGCGGCGACGGGAAAGAGATCCGGGACCTCCGGGTCAGAACCTCTCCGGTCCCAGTCGTGATCGAGACTATGTGCCCCGTGAGCGCAGGGTGAGCAGATTCTTCAGCACTGCTTGTGATTCATGTTCTTAAAGCTGTAAGCATCATGAACAGTTAATAAATATCATCTCATATCTCAGGATGGCAGTGAGGAACCCACAGGTCCACTTTTACAGAAGACCCCCATAATTCTTGCCAAACCTCCTGGAGAAAGAGTAAGTTCCTTCTGTCATACCCACACACACATCTGCATCTATAAGACATTGTGAAGGTCATCTGCATAATTTGAGCCTTTGCGTGTCATGGAATCTATCATAGGCCTGTAGGAGTTTTTAAGATGTTTATGATTTACATTGTATTAAAAACAGCTCTTTATAAGAAGTCCAGATGACTTTACACAGCACATGTTGTCCAGGTCTCTTGCAGACACCTTGCAGATGCACATGTGGCACACAATCATTGTAGATTTGTGTTTCTTGTGTAATCATCATAATGCTAAAGTGTGTGAGTACATATTGTTCAGTCCAAACCAAGTGCTCCTGTGAGTGGAACCTCAGCTTTGGAAAAGCCGATCATGCTTATTAAAACCAGAGAGGACGGCGCGAAGCCTGGAGCTGCACCCGATGTTGCCCTGTCTGCTTCGGGTGCAGGAACTGCCAAAATGGAGAGAGAAGGTCAGCGTCCCACTCAACCCGTATATCAGATCCAGAACAGAGGCATGGGCTCGGCTGCATCTGGTGGAGCTGTTGATCGTGAGTAAAGATTTCAATATATCTTGTTTTATGTTTCTTTATCTGTTAATCAGTGTAACTCCGTGTGATTATAGCTGGGATTGGTCAAACTAAGCTCCTCCCCCCTGAGAAGATGAAACACAGCATAAAGCTAGTGGATGACCAAATGAATTGGTGTGACAGCGCCATGGAGGCAAGTGCTTTTTTAGTGTTGTTGTAAGCTCTTGATTTAGAAAAACAAATTTTTTACATTGTGCTCTGCTGGAACTATGAGGTTGTGTGTACTATTTTCTGATAAATACTTGTTAATTTCTTTATCTCAGTATCTCAGAGACCAGACAGACATGTTGGTTGTGGGAATTATTGGCTTACAAGGCACGGGCAAATCCACAGTCATGTCTCTTCTTTCAGCTAACAGCCCTGAGGAGGACCAGAGGTGAGGAGAGAAGATCAACTTTTCGCTTTATATAATTTAATTCACTTTCATTATATTGTCCACATAACATAACATTTTTAATTACTTTTCCCATCTATTGTATGTTAAACAGGGCATATGTATTCAGAGCTCAATCGCAGGAGATTAAAGAGAGAGCTGGAAATCAGAGCAGTGGAATAGATTTCTACATCACTCAAGAGAGAGTCATCTTTTTGGACACACAGGTCAGTCTGTAAGTAATATTGTAACTTGCGAGTCCTGGTAGATGCTTCATATTCTAAAAGTTGTTCTAATCTACAGCCAATTTTAAGCCCCTCTATTTTGGATCATCTCATCAACAATGATCGGAAGCTTCCCCCCGAGTACAGCCTTCCACATACATACGTGGAGATGCAGGTTAGTCATATATGGGGAGTGCTATAAGATACAGTATGCGCTGGGTTACAAATATTTTTAATTTGTTGTTTTACATTTCTTTCTCTCTGGTGCAGTCTCTGCAGATCACTGCCTTCCTCTTTACTGTGTGTCATGTAGTGATAGTGATTCAAGACTGGTTCACAGATATCAACTTGTACAGGTATTTTCATTTTCAGTATTTAATAAATAGTAAACAGACATAAAACTAAGCGCTCATGTCCCTGACCAGGTTTCTGCAGACTGCTGAGATGTTAAAACCTTCAACTCCATCAGCCAGCCACGACAGCACAGGCTCCTCGGGACCTGATGATGCCTCAGAGTATTATCCTCACATAGGTCAGAAGACATCAAAGCAAAATTGCATGGCCTGCAGATGTAGTTATGCAAATCAGTTACTTGCATATTTTTGACAAGTTTTTTTTAGTTTTTTTGCAGAACAAGGCAAGACGGGAAGAGTTCTGTCCACGCAACCTAAAGAAGATGCATATGGCAGTTGACAAGCTTATGGCTCATTCCCATCTAAAATATAAAGGTTAGTCGGCTCTGACATTCAGAACTTGCCTTGTGCTACCATCTTTTTCATAGACATTTGGGTCATTTTTTGATGTGGTACGATCATGTTTTTTCTGTTTTGTTTAGGTACATTGTCTATGTTGGATTGTAACATATTCCCGGGATTGGGTCGTGACTATTTGGAAACAGAAGTCAATCTTTTCCTGTTACCTCTGATGGAGAATGATGGAGATGATGCTTTGACAAGAGCAGGTCAGAAAACAACAGTTGTTAATAAAATGTCAGCGGTTTAAATGCAAACAGATGAGATTATATATTCTGAAACAATATTAACATAAATGTTTGCTTTATTTCTCTTGTGTACCAGGTTCAGCTCCTCCACTTTTCTCCCTGCTTCCTGGTTACAGAGGCCATCCCGGTTTTTCGTCTCTGGTTTCTAAATTTCGCAGTCAAATCCTGGCTATGTCCCGAAGTCAGCTATCTCACACTATCCTAACGGAGAAAAACTGGTAATGGATCCAAGAAGTCCACTTTACTTTTTTTCTCAAAAAAGTGCATGTGTTTAAAAATTAGAATCTGTAATTTAATATAAGACTATATTAAATCATGTAGTTCCCTGATGTTTACATTGACTTTATTTGTTTTCTCAGGTTTCACTATGCGGCCAGAATATGGGACAGTGTTAAGAAGTCATCGGCCCTCTCTGAGTATAGCCGGCTTTTGTCGTAGTGATGACATTATGAAAACCTGTGATGTCTTTATCATAGAAACTTGGCCCTTGCCGAGTATTTAAAAACATGGCAGTTCTCTGAAAGAACACCAAGTCACAGCAGCCGTATGAGGTTTTGAGTGAAGGTTTATCCTGCAGCTTTTCCATGAGGTCTGGATTAAGTCATTGCAGTTTGGGATGAGTTGTTTGTTCTACGAGAGTAAGCATGTACCTTCCAAGGTTAAATATCAGCCAGTCAAGTGTTAAAGAATAAACTTACTTGCATTGTAAAATATGGTGGACAAAGGGGTTACTAATCTCAGCCATGAAATGTAAAGAAGCATTTTTGTTTTTCTAAGGGTATTTGCGTATGCAACAATACAACTGTATTGTAAGATATCTGTTTGAATAAGCACTTGTTATTTTAAGAGGATTACATCACATGTTTCTGTGTAAATGTTGCTTGAGAAGAAAATGTTATTTCTGGCATCTAAACTCAAGAGTTTGGTGGTTTTATTAACAGTGCGATTCATGTCATCCATCATCATCAAATATTCCATGGAAGACAAAATGGGAAATTTATGTCCCGAAGCCAGTTTTTTCAAGGCCATGTTTTGTCTTATTGAATCCCACTTAATATTCATAATTAAGATACAATGCAGAATAAAGAATTTAACATAAGAGGTCAAGGGATTGAGGGCATAACCGAGTAGGCATCCACAGTACAAGCCAATGAGATAAATATGAAGTTTTGGGTCAAGTAATAAAATGTTCTAAGCATTAAATTGAAGTAATTCTGTTATAAATTAGCACAGGTGTTAATTCCAGGGTATTAGGCAACCAATAATAGTCAAGATTATTTCCTGAATCTGAAACATTATATTAAATATGGATCTTTAATTTTTTTATTAATGTAAACAAAAATAATACATTTTAATCATCAAAAAATTAAAATATTTTATTAATGTCAAAAAAACGTGCTGGCTATACGGACGGATTTGCGCATGCGCAGCTACCTGGGGGCGGCGCCAGAACACGGATGAGCTGCCCGGAAACATTTCGCAGACGGACTTCGCTCATGCGCACTAGTCTGTGGGAGGAGCAAGTCACAAAACACGTATATAATTATAAGTAAAATAACTTTGTAAGTATGCGCGTTCATATTGCAGCCTTTCAACATTTTATTTTCCATTACAAACTGTAAATGTGTGAGAATAAAGCAATGAATGAATTTAAGTTTAATAATTATTATTTTGTTCATCATGTGGGTTTGCCCAGAAGGGTTCACTTGAAATGATAGAATTGGTGTGATGTTCTTCAGATCTCTCATTAAAACTAAATTATTCTTAAATAATACAACCAAGAATACCTGACTACTCAACTTTTCTCCCTTCAGTCCAAAGTTGCTTTAAACTGAATTCCCACTGCATGGATTTACATCTAATAACACTTATTTAACAATGGTCAGACTAGCTATCTTCAATGCCTTGTTTATGATATTTAATGTATATTTTTGCTGTAAAGTATTTACAGTTGCCATGGAAATCCTTCCACGTGAGCAGATTGAGAGTTCTACTTGAGTCAAGATGCATCAAGCTGATGACCCTGATGTTCATCTCAGTGTAAGTGAATAATAAATGTTAAATAAAAAACATAAACCCAAATACTGTGTTGACTTTACATTTGTTTTGACTGTTGTGTATAGATTGTTGATTCATTTCTTTTCTTTGTTGCTTTAAAGGTGGTGCTTTTCTAGCAAACAACTGTCTGAACTGAAAGCTTTCCATCTGTTTTCCATCAGTCAAGGACTCATTACAATGAGACTCCGTTCAAGTGACGATTCTGTTATGAATTAAACCTCAAATTTGTCCAAACATTTATAACTTTATCATTTTTAAGAGAATTTATTTTGGAAATCTTTTCTAAAATATAAACACGCTTTCTAAACAAATAGATAAATAGATTTACCTTAATAACATTTGTCCTCTGTTGAACACACAGACATTTAGAAGAATTTCAGCAATGATTTCTGAAACACCGTTGAATATCAAAAGTAGGATCAATTAAAATAGTAGTTGGCCTGTTTGTTTTCATACATCCTTTAAAATATCTTCCTTTGTGTTTCACAGAACAAAATAATCTACTATGGTTGCAAATGATGCCCCAGAAATCTCATTGAAATCTCAAGTTCTTACTAATAAATGTTATTGTGTTTACCAAAACAAAGACATTTGAACAGGATTGGAACAACTTGAGTAATTAACGACAGCATTTTAATTATTTGGTGAACAATTCCTTTATACTAAAGCAAATGTGTTTAATATTTGCACTTTTAAACTAATGCTGCTTTGGGGTCTTATGTAGAAGTACTGTTTTAAAAAGAATTTTTAAAAGAGTATTTATTTTCGAAATCTATTGTGCAACTTATAAACTTCTTTCCTGACATCCTCACTCTTTCTATCAAAAAAAGAAGAAAAATATATATACTTGGCCCCTGGTTCGTATGTTGTGTTTTTCTTACTTAGAATGGCAATATTTTACTTGCGTTTGCTTTGTTACCTCTTGTGCTAAATGCTTCTTTTGTAAACCTCATTTGTAAGTCACTTTGGATAAAAGCCTCAGCTAAATCACTAAATGTAAATGCATTTCTCGGGTCTAAGCAGACAACCAAGCAACAACTTATTCAAAATTAACTAAAATAAAAAATTTTAATCTAACAACCATTCATTTGTCGATTTTTTTTTCAGGGTTCAGGCAACAACATGATATCTGCATATAACAGCTTCTCAGAAGAATCCAGTGATGAGGACTATTTTGACGGGCCAGTTGACTGGGAGGAATGTTTGTGCTGCGTGTGTGGAGAACACTTCCCTCTCCTGGATCAGCTGATGGAACACCTTAAGACACATGAAGACCCGGTGTGTTGTCACCTATGCACAGCAAATTTTGACCGTGCTGTTACACTGGCTTTACACCTAAAGAACGCCCATCCAAAGTACCATCTTTATTGTATGGTCTGTCACATATCTTTTAGGAGCACTTGGCATCTAAATGAACATCTGGAAAAGCATAACAAAGAAATACTATTTGAAGAGAAAGAGGATGTTAAGCCTTTCGTTAAATTTGAAGAGACACCAAACTGTGTCACTGGAAAGTATGTAACAAGGAATAGTTGGGATGATATATTTTTTCATGATCACTCATATTGTGCTCCTATACATCCTAGTTTGACTATCGAATCTTCTAGAGAAGAGAATGTTATTAAAGAACAAATCCACTCCCCCAGCACTTCATGTTTCTCGTCTGGAACATGTTCTGAAGATGACCTGTCCCTAGACCTCTCTTCATCCCCCTCAGAGGCCCACTTCGATGATGAATACGTGGTACCTGAAGACATTGAAAGCATGTCTGCTGAGGACAAATATGACACTCTACCACTTGGGGACACCGAACACTGCCCTGACGAGGACCTGAGCTCAGACTTGCAATGCTTTTCAGGTTCAGACATGGATAACTTAAAGTATAGCTCACGCAGCTATCACCAAAAAAAAGTGAAAATGAAAAAAATTGATTCTGAAATGAAAGCATCTTACATTATGAATCATGAGTCATCTACATCTGGAGACAAAATGGATTTTCAGATCGATTCTAGAAAGGATGAAAATGTGTACAATTGTGAGAAAAAACTTTCTTATGTCTGTTGTATGTGCAAGGCGGCATGTAAAACTAAAGAATTACTACTCAAACACATCCAACAAAACCATCCAACAGCGGTTTATATCTGTTCAAACTGCCTCTATGTTTTCACTCCTCAGGACGCTTTCCACAAACACATCTGTAGAAAGGAACCAACAGGACAGATTAATATTTTGCCAGCGTCCACAGAAAAACAGCCACCTTTCGTTAAATTATTGAATGGTGATGGTCAGAAAACAACTCCTTCCCCCCTTAGCCCTAAACCTGTAGAAATCCAAATGATTCCTCAGTCTTTGACATCAGGAGCTTCATTGAATTCATCCAACTCTCAGTCATTAATCCCCATTATTAATCAAACCATCGGTCAGACTCTGACAACCCCTCTGCAAAACATTATTCTTGCACAGACCGAACGTATGGGCAACATTTCACCTTCAGGCCATATGAAGTTGACTGAATTACCTCTGCAAACTCTTGTCAGGCCTCCCGGTGTTTCAATCACCAGCCCTAATGTTTCTGTTTGTTCACCCTCAATAAAGCGTCCCGCCCTGCCCAACCAAAGGATGACTCTTCGTATTCCTGCTTCTCTCAGTCCATCTCTGCAAACACATAACAAAGTTGTTGTGTCTTTTTCACGCACTGCAAGTCTCTCAGCTCCTATTCCAGTATCCGCTAATAGTCATAAGTTCATACCAACTCCAAGACAAACAGAACATAATACTAATATTAGACCTCTGCAGTCAGTAGGAACTGTGCAGTTTCCCGGGAATGTTAGACCCAATCAGATGGCCAGGTATGTTAGACCGGTTCAGTTGCCCAGGTATGTTGGACCTTTTGAAATATTCAGGAGTATCAAACCTTTTCAGTGTTCTGGGAATGTCAGACCAGTTCAGTTATCCAGGAATGTGGGGCCTACTCAAATATCTGGAAATGTCCAACCCGTTCAGAATGTCAGACCAGTTCAGTTATCTGGGAATGTCAGACCTGTTCAAATGTCCAGGAATGTCGGGCCTACTCAAATATTTGGAAATGTCCAACCTGTTCAGAATGTCCGACCTGTTCAGTTATCTGGGAATGTCAGACCAGTTCAGTTATACGAAAATGTTGGGCATTCTCAAATATCTGGAAATGTCCAACCTGTTCAGAATGTCCCACCTGTTCAGTTATCTTGGAATGTCAGACCCATTCAGTTTACCGGGAATTTCAAACCATTTCAATTATCTGGTAATGTACGACCTGTTCAATTATCTGGGAATGGCGGACCTCCTCAGTTACCTGGACACATTGGACCCATTCTGTTATCTGCAAATGCCCCCCTGTCCTTAGCATCCTGTAATCCCACCCTTGTGAGTGCTATTCTCCAGAAGAACCAGCCATGCACATTTCCTGCACAGGTTCAATCTCCCAGACCTGACCCACCTCATATGGTTCTTCAGAAGCAAGTGAAGCAAGCTTGGCGCTCTAAGCCCCTCTTTCCCTGTCGTCATTGTGGTGCTATCTCAAGGCAACCGTCACTAAGGGTACGTCATCGATATTTACACCGGGGCTCACGGTTATATCGATGTCAGTGCGGGAGGTCATTTCAACGGCAAATTCATTTACTAAGGCACCAGGTACAGCATGCCGAGTCCGTCCGGTTTGTTTGCGCGTGCTGTGGAAGAACGTTCGAAGGGGCACATAAATTGACCAGGCACAAACTAGAGACACGGGTAATACATAGACGGTATGCCAAAATAAAATGCAGAATGGCCTTTGAGTGCACTTGTGGCCGAGTGTTTGCAAGACCTTCTGTTCTTCTGTGGCATGTACTTAAAAATACAAAACCCTGGAAAAAGACACACAACCACATTGCATCTAAGTAATAGTTTACCCAAAAATTCTGTCATAAATTACTCATTCTATGGTCTCTTCTTGACTTAAGTTGTGATCATGGTGGTGGATTTCTTAATTGATGTTTTAATGAAAACTGAAAGACAAATCAATAACAGTGTGACACAGTAATTGCTGTCAATGTTAAGTTTTACTTGGACTTGCATGGAAAACGTTGCTATTAAAACTCAATAGCATTTGCTGAGAATCTTGCACTGGTGTTATGTTAAAGAGATATTTCACCCCAAAAATTGTCATAAATCAGATACTTCTAGTTGTTTGAAGTAAATGTTGTAAGTCGCTTTGGATAAAAACGTCTGCTAAATGCCTAAATGTAAATGTATGTAAACGTAGAAAATCTAGAAAATTCTTTGGAATATCTTCTTTTGTGTTTTAACAGAACCAAAAGAGATACAAAATTTTTCTACTATGGTAGTCAATGGTGCCCTAGAAATCTCAGTAAACATTTTCCCAAGTATCTATTTTTGTGTTTATCAGAACAGAAGTAAATGATGACAGAATATTTGTTTTTGGGTGAACTATCCTTTTAATAATGACCACAGAAAAAATCAAACACAATGTGTTTTAAATTATTCATATTTATGAATTATAAGCTAAGCTAGTTTATTTGAAAGGGTTTGTTTAATACTGTACAAAACCAATTGATTTTAAATGATTTGTAATAAAATAATACAGAAATATACAGAACATTTTAACTCTTGTTTCATATACCACACAAAGTTCTACCAACATGAGATGTCTTTATTAAAATGTGCAAAAATAATGCTGTAAACGTATTATTCATTTTCTCCCAGTTTTATGTAGATTTCACAAAGCAACATACAATGTTTCTTTAATCCAAAGCAATAAATGTTTCGCTTCACTCAGTTGGCTTTGAAGGTTTTAGGCAACAGTTAATGATTAGTAAAATAATGAATCAGGTGCTATTCATGTGTTCTTCCCGGTGGCATTACTTGGGCCAGCAGTTTTGAATGGGTGAACACAGCAGTAAAACTGACAGCTTGAGATCCTGTTTGAAAAACAAAAACTTAAATAAATAAAGAAAAGCCTTCTGTCTGCGGTTCAGTTCTGAATATGTTCTTTGACCTTCAGTAACTTTATTCTAAACAATAAAGTACAGCTGTTTTTAAACCTATATAATACTTATTTTGTCCACCTGGGGGAGATAAGTAATTCACCTCACAAAAGAGAAGTTCTACTGTACTTCTGTGAATAAAGTCTCTCATCCATGGAGCCAAATGAAAATAATCAGATTGACCTTTAAAAAAAGCTGCTCTATGAAACCTTTCATTAAAGGTACCCAAGCATGCATTCTGACGGCTTAACACTTTTTATCGAAACAGAAAAAAAGTTTTTAAGGTGACTTAAAAAGAACAAGCAGCTCGAAATCTGAAAAAAGGATATCTAGAGATGAAAACCTCCTTTAATATAACCTACGTTATGACTTTGTCTACAGAACTGCTGGTATGTTTAAAAAAATTATAAAATAGTTTCACATCCTTCCCGTGACTCCACAAACTGTGAGCCTATTACAAAGGCCTTGAGAGCAAAACCAGAGAAGTCCTTTTCTAAGTTCATGTCCAAAGCATTGAGGAAACATTAGTTACATACACAATCCTAACATAATAAATACAAATTAGTTTTTGTAATCTCTGAGTATCAGTTGTTGATGCTGCTCTTAATCCGAAGTGAGAAATGGCTCAGCATTCATTTCCTCCATAAGTTCAGCAAATCAAATGAGGATCACTCGGGATCGTGAAAAAAGGCCCTTCATTAGTTTCACCTATACAGAAGAGACAGAGTCAGTTCAGTATCTGTTAAATTTCAATTAAATCAAACTTCATGAGTGAAATAACCCAACTGCAATAAGAAAGACTCACAGCATGACAAGATATATTAAAATGTAAACAGAGTACATTTTAAAGCTTTGAAATTAATGAAAATTAAAAAAGTACATCTGATTAACTCAAATATTTCTTTTAAAATTTACCCAAAATATTGGTGTTCATTACAAATTATAATTTGTTACATAATATTTCTTTAAATTACATAAATAATTAAAGGATACGCTAAGACAGATGTGTATATTTGACTGTTGACAGTTTTACCTGTGGTCCCGTCTGCTGTTATGTAGGGCCTGTGTGAGCAGCTCTGAGGTGCTTTGAAAGGTGCGACTGAGCTCATCGAGCTTCTGCTCCATTGAGATGATTCTCTGCTCAAGCTCATGATAAGAACTGTTCCAGTTTGCACTGAGATCACACATGATCATCTGCATCTGTTGGAAACATTTTGTTCATTTGAAGCATATATTGATGAAATAATGTAAAATCCTAAACTGTTAAGAGTTTTAAAACCCAAATAAATACAGTTCTGAAATTTAAGCCTATTTAAAAAAGGCCTATTTAAAAACGGAAATAAAGATCATGAGATCATTTTTTTCATGTAAAAAGTTTCAGGTTTACTTTTAATCTTGTAAGATATTGTTTGGTTGAAATGTTGAGTTGTTCTCCTTGGCGTTTTTCTGCTCATTTTTTTGCACACAGTCATAGTGCCTTGTCAGACCTAAGCTAATCTGGACTTTTACAGAGGTTTTTATGGGAGTTGCACAGAAATCTAAATACCAAGTAATAAACATGGGCTGATCTAATGTAACACTGATTACGCATGGGCTGAGTTAAGTGAGTGCCTCTTTAAACCACTGTGACGAATGTCTGGCTCACCTTAGAGAGATCCACCATCTCACTGGCAAAATCCCTTAACTTTCTCCGCTTCAGACGCAGGTGACGGAATCTAGTTAAAGAGAGAATAAGAGAAATCTTAAACTTTAAATCTGAAATTTCACGTTATCTCTAGTTTTAAACAAGTTTTCATAAATATTTGTGTGATCATTTAAAACGAAAGCTTCAGCCTAAATAATTATTTAAACTCTAGTCAATCACAACCTGTATATGACTCTTTCATCAGTAAAATATACAAAACAAGATATTTTGAAGATATGGTTGGTTAACAACATTTTTCAAAATATCTTCTTGTGTGTTTTCCAAGAAAAATCCCACAGTTTTAGAATGGCACAAGTGTCAATGATGCATGAATAATGTTAGTTCACCCAAAAAAGAAAATCTGTTATTACTTATTGTCATTTACATTAACACAAAAGAAGTTATTTGGTTAGCTGGTAACCAAACAGCAGGAACACCTTTCACGTAATGCAAGAACACAAACAAATGCATGTAAATGATTGCCTCATTGTTCAGTTTCCAAAATTCTTCAAAATATCTTTTTTGTGTTCCACAGAAGAAAAATCATATTGTTATGAAATGAGGAGAGGGTGAGTTAAAGATAACAGAGTTCTCATTTTAGGTAAACTAGTATGTAAAAATATATACATTAAATGCAAGTTGACCCAAAAGTTAGATGCAATGATTACGTTAACATAATCTTAAGATGCTCAAGGTGTAATTTCTCTTATTAAATTCATACTCTTTTGATATGCTGATGGATAGCTTTAAGTTGTGTTCAGCACATCTATGTCTCAAACATTTTTGGATGTGATGGTTTTGCACGTCGTTTTTTCTGAACATACTCTGTCCCAAAAAAGTAAACCGCTTATGGAAACTTGCAGCGGAACCACCAGTAACCGCTGAAGTCTGCGAAAATGACAGACTGGTGTCCGTGTGACATGTAGACTAAGAGCGAAACATGAACAGCCTGAAAAGAAGAAACCAGAATGACCTCCTGACTCTCTGGCTGCTCAGAACATCCACCACCATTCTGTTTAAGCTGTCATTTAGGATTCACTTTCTATCCAGCATCATTTTGGTGCTTCTGCTAACTGTAAAACAGGAAGTCAAAAATTTCTCAACCCCAGCACTGGTAATCCTGCTCACAAACACACATGGAACATTCTAAGCACTGCAGAGTCACATCTGAACATTTTATAAAGGAAGCAAAAGAGGGCATCCAGCTGAGCCTCTCTTTTTAAACTCAGACCCTTATCGGAAAACGGATTGGAATTGTTGTAAACAACCAAGAGTTAAATCAATCAACTGAGTGATGGTGAAACAAGTCACTTCCAGATGCTGAGAGAACACTGACAGCTGTTATTACAGGGTCATGAGATCTACAAAGATTGAGTGTTATGAAACATTGAATGCAGGAAGATTCATTTGTTCTGATCCGTTCTGAACCATTATTTGTGGTGAATAATGTAATATTTCTTATATTATTACAAATGATTTTTAGGAAAGGAAAGTGAAAGAGAAAGAGCAAAAGACTCATATGCATCAATGGGACAATCTTGATGCTAAAACCATAAACAGAGGAAACATTGGCACAAAACAAAATAATTTTAGTTATCAGTTTATTTTTATAAAGTTTAAAAATGTGTTGTTTATTGTATTTTAGAACCCGATTTTATATTTAAAGTAAGTGAAAGTAAAGAGAAAATGACGTGACAAACAGCCATGTATAGTGACCCGTACTCAGAATTCGTTCTCTTCATTTAACCCATCCACACACACAGTAGTGAACACACACCCGGAGCAGTGGGCAGCCATTTATCCTGCGGCGCCTGGGGAGCAGTTGAGAGTTTGGTGCCTTGCTCATGGGCAACTTAGTCATGACATTGCCGGCCCGAGACTTGTACCCGCAGGGTTAGGAGTCAAACTCTCTAACCACTGGGCCATGACTTTCCTTTAAAACGATAAAATTATACTATATAAAAGGTTCAATAAATGCCTATTGCTTCTTGATTATCTTGAATGTATTGATAGATCATAGGATTTAAATTGTGTAAAAGCCACCTTTGTGTTTCTGTGTATTCCCTTAAGATGATCTAACTCTGACTATAGAGTACAAACATACATGTTGTGTTGTATTAACTTCTTATTTTTATTATATTTTTTCTTTATTCCTTACTGTTTTGGTTTAGTTATTAGTTTTAATCATTAGTATTCTTTATTCTGTTCTTATTAGTTTTCTTACCAGAATTTCTTTTAAAGTTGAATGTTGGATTTGCTTTGTCTTCACAAGCAGATACGAGTGTTCAATGATCTCATTTTCAAGGTTCTTAATAACGTCATGACACATTGCTGGGAAGTTGTAGTTTTCCATTCTCTGTATTGGGTTTATAACACCTGATGAATGTATTTTTAGGCAGAGGAAGTTAGAATGAGCTAGACGAAACCACAAAGAGCTAGATAAGACTAGACATAGTCTGAGTTACAATGGACTAGAATCAGCATGTAATTGCAACTATGATTTTCTTTCTAATAGACTGATCAGTTTTTATAAAATGACTTTGTTTCCTGCCTGATTTTCTTCCCTTCATCTCGGTGTCTACCTGATACTCTAATTTGGATCTATAAGGTTTGCAAGTCACATCCATAGTTGTACCAATATTCAGGATTGAAAGATGAGAACAGAAATGTTATCAGATCTATTAGTACATTTTTTATATTATCTTGAAATCTTTAGATCTTTATAAAAAACAGGGCTAAAAAATAGAGTAATTGCATCCAGATAAATGTGTTAAATGTAGTATAAATGTAGTTTGTGTTTATATAATATATGTCTGTATACTGTGCATATTAACTTCTTATTCCTTAATATGAAAACATAAACATACATGCAGACATATTTAGAAAATATTTAGATATACTTTGCTTTTGAAAATACTTCAAATTATAAAAAAAAACATTTTAAATATTTTAACATAAAAAACTTTTCAACATATTAAATATTATATGTTTCTTAAATATATGCATGCATTTTTGAATACAAAATGAATATGCAAAATCCACAAACATACATGATGTAAATACAAACGTTTATTCTGGACTCAATTAATGAATCGTTTTGACAGCTGTCATAAAAATTATGTTTATAGAACAATTGGGATTAAAAGAAACATGTAAGATCTAAAATTAATTTAATAAAAAAAATGTCATTGTCCCCTGTAGTGCACACTGGGTCTTACAATGATCACTAAATGTAATGATATATCATGGAAAAAAGACAGTAAGTTAGTAAGTTCTGAGGTCTACTGTAAGAAAAAGTAGTAGCATCTTAGAAAAGAAAGTCTGTGTTTTTGCAAACCCAATCTCAAAACTGTGGCATGTCCTCCTGATGGTCCATTAAGACTTAAATAGATTTAGGGGTCTCAGACTTGTGTCTGCCACAGCAGCAAAATGAATTGCTGGGTCTACAAAGGATTGGCACACATAAAATGATCTGTCATCCCCAGCTAGTTGTTTGATGTTTTTACTTGTAAGGTTACCTTTCTTGGACAAATACTTATACAAAACTGTGCATTCAAGGTACATTCAAACTTACCCCACAACCTGAGATAAATGTCATTGTTAACAGATCACTCACACACGAATGGCCTCCAGCAGACATCTTTGATGATGTCGATGTTCTCCGCTGTTGTCCTTTTCCTGGGTGGTTCGATGGAGCAGCCAACATTCTCTTAACACGTTTGCTGCGGCGTGCCGGATCTGCAGCTCAAAGGAAATGATTAATGGATCAGCTATTAGTCATTACTGCTTCATTAATTGTCTGGCAAGTAAATGTTTAAATTGCTCACCAGAAAAATCTGAAAGCAAATGGATGTAATTCCTATTTAATTTCACTTTGTAACTGTAAAATATACAATGTATATTCTTCAATGCTTCAAGGGTGGATATGAGTAATAGTTTGTATAATGAAATCAATGGGTCTTGATAAGAACACGAATGGAGAGACAAAAAGACAAGGGCTATTTTGAGGATGTTTCGAAGATCTCAATAGCGATCATAAAATTATATAAGAGCGTTCTTTTCAAAGAAAAAACATTTCTCCACCTTTGATTCTATAATTGTCTCAGTGTCTTCCTGCAAAAAACAGGGTTACTAAAAATGATGTCACAAGCTCCTGCCAATTTTGTGTGTTTGTGGTTATTATTAGAGTTTCCAGGAGGGACTGTATCCAGATGTCTTCCTCTAAGTATCCGACAAATCTGATGAGTTGAATATGTGGCACGCTCACAAACAGAGTGATGTACTCTGTGACAGGATGTGGCTTCTGCCAAGTTAAAAGTACAGGATCCAAACCTATCCAATGACAACGTTAACAACCTCAGTGTTTTCATGGAGGAGAACAATCAAATGTTACCACTGGTCTCCTGTACACTGGAAATTATGCATTTTGTGTAAAGGGTACATTACATTTCACAAAAGTGATGCAACAATTTAGTGATAATACTGCGGTTTTAAATATAAAAATTTATAATTGTGTTGTGTCAACTACAGACAACTCTGAGTCTGGGTTGGATAAATCAATATCTAAGGGTTAATGTTATATATTTTAAATGAAATTAGAAATTATGATATAGTTTTGAAGTGACAATGATTAGGAAAATAATCCTTATCTTAAAATACGATTTGTTTGTATAATTTATATTGAGTATATAATAAAACATTTAACATTAATAAATTTTTTTTAATATTATTAGTATAAAAATTCTCAAATGTGTGGTTACGTGTAAATAGCGACACTGCATATGCATTCACACTTTGGTTAAATGTTGAATCCTTTCCTGCTTGCATCTGAATGTGTTTTCAGCAATCTGTTAGCAATTCAAACACAATGCATTTTGGGAACTGTCTTAAGTTCAAGTGCTAGCCAAATGTGTTTATCGAGTACACATTTATGCCAAGCATAGAGATGCACAGCAATGCAATGCAAGATGCACCTGTCCAAACCTGCTTCCCTCTCTTTCCATTTATGACAACTCTTACAAACTAACATCCTCTTTTATGCATTTATTTTTGGGGTCTCTGCACTCCTGATAAGCAAACAGATGTATCCTGTTAGAAGAATGTCCCACCCTGATCACCCGCCCACCTAGTCACCTAGATCCACGCACTAAATGCTCCCTCTCCGGCACCTCTGTAAATCACACACGCTAACACACCCTCACAGGACGCAAACATCAGTGAATTTTATTTCCTGCTTCTAGTTAAGCCGACACGTTTTTTTCCTGACATGGACCTGATTGTTTCCTCCCTTTGACGCCTTTTGCTGGCTATTAAGAGCTGCTTTCCCTGCCTGGCAAACCTTATTATTTTCCCACACACTGCAGAATTCGCTATTTAAGGAAAAAATAATATCACAAAAAGCCTCTGAAATCATAACACTCGTGCTGCATGGAAAATAACGTTGCTTCCACCCATATCTGTTCATCCTCTGGGTCACTGCCTTTTTCTCATGCCAAACAGAGAACTGTTATTTACAGGATAGTTAAGCATTCCCAAATGTCTAAACTGAGGCATATAATCATTAAATCATCTTTTTAATTCTACCAAATCAGCAACAAATAAGTGTGATGTAGATGTATTGGAAACACAATAGAAGGATGAAAGTGGGCCAAGCAGCGATGACAGGCCTTCACACTTCTCTACCACCGCTACATGGTGGTTCTCAGAAAACAATGCACGATGGGCACATAAATATAAGTGACCTGGTCCAATTTAAATCATGCTATGTTCGCTGGAAATTTGAAACAAAATTTTTTCCTCTTGTTTCCTTAACTGCATCACCATGGCCACTTCATTTAAGGTGTCAAAATTAATTTTGCAAATTAGAATCTTTCCCTCCTGGGAGGGCTGTTGTCTATTCCTGATAAACAATTTTATGTGCCTATATTAATGATGCTTAAGAATTTCAAGATCCTCCAATAACCTTAATATTGTACTAAAGTTTGATTTCATGACAGGGCACGAGACAAACATTTGGGAGAGTTGGCACTGGTGCTATACCAAGTCATAAAGTTTGTTGCACCAGCTCTTCATTGGGTAGAGGCAGTGTTGTTGGGTGAAGCATAAACTGCATCCAAACAAATAGATACAAATCACAGTTTGTGATTTAGGTTGTTTATTTGTATTGTTTATAGATCAACACTTATCAACACTTAAAACTACTACCGTACTTAAAGCACATCTTTAACAACTAAATTTTTGTATGCTATTTAATCTATTTGTTGTAAACGACAAACATAGGGGAAAGAAAATGCTTTTATATAATTGAGTCTTTTCGAGCCATTTTATGTTGTTTAAAAACAAATTAAAAGATTATTTTAAGCTTCTGTCCCGTTAAGATTGAGTACACATATATATGGTGTCATCATCTATTTCTTTTATTGCATGAGGATGAAAAAACAGACTAAACCTTCAAGATGCATAATAAAATTCTCACTACATTATTACAAATGATAAAAAAAATGATTAAAAATCTCAATTTAAATTTGTCATGACACACGACTGCAAATGATGTATACACTGCTCCACACCATTCAGCAAAATAACTGATGTGCCTTACTTCTGCACAGTACTGTTTGTAGTTTTGCAGTCCCACCGTTGAGACCATCAGGAAAATCAGGTCACATCGGAAGGACCAATTTGGTCCCAGTCTAGAGCCCACCATGACAACACTGTTTTAGTAATCCCACAATCTCTTTTAATTTTATATCAGCTATGTCTCTACATTATTCTGACCAAGGCTGGAGTGAATTGGGACATAAGGGAACAGATTTGAGGTCCTTTTTAAGTTGCATACCCATATCAATGTGACCAGACATCAAGACAAAACATACAGATTATGTTTTATCAAAATGATTTGATGTATAGATAAGATATATGCCAATTGCTTAGTGGCATCATTCAATATATCAAAACACCATTTATCATTCGCAATATCTTGACATCACTTTCACCAAGTCTTTATGCAGACATCATAAATTCCCTAGGAGGAGTATTTTAAAGTTTGGGACATGCACTTTTTGAACAATCTAAAATAACTCACTTCCTGTTGGGCGGAACCTATGGGTACCAGGGTCAAAGTTGTTTGGCTTTATAAGATCTCTATATGTAGTCTTGTAAGTGTGTTCCCAAGTATGTGTGTGCTTTGAAGCCAAAAGGGTATTCCACCCACACCCATGCCGTCACACTCAATGTTTATAAAATGTTCAATAGTTTTTGAGCATGTTATGGACCCCAAAAATTGCCTTAAAACATTGCAATTCTAGAGTGGGAAATAAGCTCACCCGCTTAGAGATCTGAATGTCCATCATGAAGAAATGCACATGTTTCTCTCCTTTGTTGAGCGCCAACTTCTTAGTCATGACTGCTACCAACATAGCAGTGCATGCCACACCCTGACAACAAACACACACACATGAGCATGGTTACCAACTGTTGCATTTTCCGAAATGCCCTCAAGCATATAGAATTAACATTCAGACAATACACAATTCCATATATGACAGGTGCTGATACTGAGCTGAAAGGGCATTTACCTGTGCTCCTTCATTTGTTGCATTGGAGGAATGAGAGATAACAGTAAGAATAAAATCCTAAAAATGTCCAAAATGTAATTCTGCTTGTGAAAACCAGGCTAAAGTCGGAAAAAACGAATTCTGAGAAAATGAAGATTTAAGTTTGATTTGACTTGTTATTTTCATTATGATTTCAATCTCTGTCATGGTATTACTGTGTTAATATAAAAGATATTGATGGTATATTCTCACAGAAGGTTCTTTACATTGTGAAGGATAATTTCATGTATAAAAAAGTAAATCACAAAAAACGACTTTGGCTTGATTTTCACAGGCAGGTTCATATATGTATCATCATGGCAGTTTGTGACATTGATGTTCAGACATGACAGAATTTAATTTAGTTTTTTATATACAATAGTATTTTAACAAGGGTTGTTCTCACAAGGGGCTCTCCCTCAATCCTGCTGGGGGACAGTGAAAATGCTCCTGGTACAAAATACATAAAGACACACATCTGTCCTTCTATCTAAATATCCCAACCCCTAGAATAGAACCTCCTTTTTAAGGGAAAGTTCACCCAAAAATAAAAATTCTGTCATCATTTTCTCAAATCTGTAAACATTCTTCGTTCTGTTGAATACAGAGAAAGGTATTTGGAGGAATGTTTATTAACAAACAGTTCTTACTACCATAGTTCAAAAAATAGAATGTAGAACAACCAAAAGTTCTGGAGTAATTTTGACGACCATTTAAATTTTTCCTATGATGGTAGTGAATCTAAGAACTGTTTGGTTACCAGCATTCTTCCAAATATCTTTCTCTGTGTTCGTCAGAAAAAAGAAAAGTATATAGGTTTGGAACAACTAGAGAGTAAGTAATTCATTTCAGAATGTATGATGAACTATATCTTTAAGATTAAGATGGTAGACAATCAAGACAAATGCCCAGACAACACTTTTATGACACGGTTCTCTGGAATACTTAAGTCTGATCGGTCAGTAACATTCCAAAGTAGGTTATCCCCCATTAACAACACAATGAACCATGAACATGTTTTCTCACACTCAACAGATCATTCAATAGATAACAGGTGAACATATTCAAACCAGGGCACTAAAACGTGAATTGATTTATTTGGTCTTCATTTATTTAACCAGTGTACAGATCTGGGGCCATGTTGTATACTTTTGCTGAATCAGCTACAGGTGAGCGGGCTTTCCCCTTACTTATGAACATTCTGAATTCTGTTCCAGCTGGATAAGGAAACTTTTTCTGGTTTTCCAAGACTTGTGCACAGGTTGGCACACCCTCCTGATCTAATGGTGCCAAATGCTATAAACCACCTAAAAATGGCAATGGTGGAAAGTTTTCCTTAAAAAAGGGGGAAAGCTTATAAAAACACTAAGCGAGAGAGGAAAAGAGGAGTGATGGATTATTTTCCACTGTGTCAGAGAGGTGTCTGAGTTTGGTCCCATGCTCTTGTCCTGTGAGCCCCATGCTCCTATCCTGTCTGCTTATCTGATCTCATCTGAAATGGACAATTCAAATGTTCTTGCAAGTTATAAAAACACATACTGCACACTACAAAACGTATTATTATATGCTCATGTGGTCAACATTTGTTGATTTCACTTGTCTATTTTGTTTTTTGTATACTTTTATTGTTGAATTTTAGAGGTTACTCATCTCAATGCAATTAAATCTGTTGATTTCTTGTCCTAAACTTTTGTGGTTTTTTCTTGCACAGAAGAAATATTTATAAAACTGTTTGTAAATAAAAACTGCTGGTTCAAAATGACTTGCATTGGTTTTGTGTCTATACAATCGAAGTCAATCGAAGGGAGCGATTGTTTTCTGAAATTCTTCTGAATAATTTCTTTTGTGTTTTGCATTAAAAGGCCATATAGGTGTAAAATGAAAAAATAAATGTAATTTTGGGGTGGACTATCCCTTTAACACATATCGATAAGTTTTTTTAATCGCATTGTAATGATCTAGTACATTACAAACAATCTGTGTATCACATTGCTAAAGCCTTCCCTCCCTTGTGTACTTACTGAAGTCAGATACACCCAGTAACAAACAAACACTGTGGATCAAATGAAGAATTTTCCCATAGGTTATGCTGAAAACATTCAAAACATTAGTTTTATTTTTACATCGTCATTATTCTTTATGTCAAAGAAAACAATTTTAACAAATAAATAAAATCACCCTCCGGGTAACACCCACTGGATATTTGTTCAAGGTGGAAGGTGTAATTTTTTGTCACCAAACAAGGACCTGCTTATTTGACCAATGACAAGATTTTGTTTGGTTATGGCCAAAACTACACACTTTTTCTTTAAGATACATATTCCCAGGCTTAATTCTCTTTCAATACTGGCTAAACAGCAAAATGTTTTGTCAATTCTGCATGTACATGCAATTTGCACATTACTGTAGTTGTAAGATAATACTCTAGATATATCCTATAGATATATAAGGTATGTATAAAGAGTTTATTTGTGCAGTTTATTGTGCTTTCTAAGTAATATCAATCAAACTGTGATTGGTTTGTTTGCCATAATTACAAAAAACTTACACAACCAAAAATGAAAACATCATAACATACATCTATATAGTCATATTCTCATATTTACCATGACACCTGTGAAGAGGCAAACCACCTTGCCACAGCTGGTATGAGGTGAAACATCTCCATAACCCACAGTGAGGAAGGTGATGGCAATGAGCCACAGAGCTGTGCCCATCTCAGATGTCTCTACCTGTTCCTGCCTTAAGGTGGAGACAGAGAGTTGCTACATGTAAGTGACCAAACAAATAATTGGTAAAATACACTGTGACTATGCAAAAGATTCAAACCCAAAGTAAAGCTGAATGACAATGAACCTAGAAATCATGATAACATAAATCTTAAAACTTGTGGTTAGAGTAACGTAACTGCTGAAAAACGATGTTTTCAGAATAAATCTGTTTGTAACAATTGTATGATTACAATTTAAACTAAAGTGAATTGGCATTCTTCAAAATATCTTCTTTTGTATTTAAAAAAAATTAAAGTCGTACAGTTAAAAAAGACACGTGTGAGTGATTAATGACACCAATTTATTTTCTTATGAACTTTCGCTTAAGGTATTACTCTTTTTTTGGGCATTCAACTGCGCGTGTAATTGTGTTTTTTACCTCTCACACAGTCGCAGCATCCATGATGCTGAGAGCCAGAAGAACATGATGAAAACCAGCAGCGTGCGAGCAGGATACTGGTTCATTAAGAGTTTAAGCACAAAGCGGAAGGTAAAATTGATGTTGTTGAGGGAGCCGATGCTCCTGTAGGAAGCACTGAGGAGGACCTTGCTGTGCAATAGAACGGCCCTGTGCACCAGATAAAGTCTCAGGAACATGAGAGCCGACAGCAGCAGCTCCACATCTAGCATGACTTCCTTATGACTGGAGGACAAGCAGAGGGGAGCGGAGGAATTTCCCTCTGATTTTCCTCCCAGTCTGTTCCCCATGTCTGGCCTCAGGTAGGTGGCCACGGGATGGATCGCACAAACAACAAGCTCCAGAGAGATGCCAAGCACCCGGTTACTGGTCATGGCAATCCGCCAGTCCACCTGGTTGTGGTCAATGATGAAAAGCTTGAATAGAGGAAAGAAAAACAGAGGCAGGATGTGTATCAACAAGAGAATCACTTGATTGATCTCGTAAGGAAGCAATGATTAACAAAGTATGGCAGAGAGGAGAGAGCAAGACATTCTTGATTCAATACACCAAAATAAACCCAGCCCTGCCCTCTCTGATAGGGCCCTCGGCTAAAAACTTTGTTTGTTGTAAAGGACAGATGTGTCAGTAAAATCACTCGAAACTATTAATCAGTTCAAATATCCTGGTTTTATTATATACAGCATGTTTTTCTGGAAATCAGTAAATAACACAAATAAACTTTTTAAAAAATCACAAAAGGAAAAATATATGAGATTGTTCTATCAAGGACACTCCAGGATTGTGTTTTCAAGGTAGACAGAAAGTAAAACATCAAACATGTTACAGATAAGTTTGTTTAACAGAAATATTTTGTTTTTGAAATCAATATCATTTATTATTAATACTTAATTCTGCTCTTGTGTTTCCATTTTGGTTAAAATTATGTTTTCTGGTCAATGTTGTTTAAGGTTGGATTGATCATTTGCCTCCAGATTTAATCTTTAGTATGATGGTGTGCTATTTGACATATATTCAGCTTTGAAAAACGAAAATAGACACACACACATGCACGCACACACACGTGCACACACATGCATGCACACGCACACGCACACACACACACACACACACACACACACACACACACACACACACACACACACACACACACACACACACACACTAAAGCCCCTGTTAACCTATATCACTGACTCAGCACGAGGTGCCCAGATAAGACTCCTAACAGTTCACACTTTTTATCTCTACAAAGCACTTGCAAGCTCTCCTGTCAAAACATATTTGAATCCTACAGAAGAAACACTCAATTCCCCATTTATGTTGTTCTTGCTTAATCAATAAAACAAACTTTGTGGTTGTGGTTTAAAGTATGTCACCATTAAAATGTAGTATTTGTGGCAAGGTTTTATCACACCTCCTGTTATTTACCACCAAACATAACAGATTTTTTTATGTCAGATAAGACTTTCATTTCACATGACCTCACACACAATGTCCTCAGACGCTAAAAGTCGAGGGGAACTAAGTGAAGACAAATCAATTTTCATTTAAATGGAAAAACACTCACTCTGATGTCTTTATAATGGAAGGCAATGATGAGAATGAGTAGACACCCCGTGGAGAAGCTGATGAGACCAGTTATGGAGAGAGCATATACAGATCCCTGTGGGAAAGAAACAAAACAAAAAGATGACAGCTATATTATAAAAACTTCTAATGAAGTACTAAAAGTCCTTTGAATTTTCCATGCGAGAACTAAGGAAAACCACTTAAATACTCATCTAACAGGTATATTATTTCTACCGTTCAGAAATATATCAAGCATGTATGCCATTAGAGGTCAAAATTCCAATCCATTATTCAAGCAGGCACTAATTAGGAAATAAATGATGTGGAAAGATGCAATACGGCCGTAGGCAGTGTGAGCTGCAAAAAAAGAGAAAGAAATGTGGAAAACTTGCATAATTTTCCTGCATAACGAGGGAAAGGAGTCATGAACATGTTCTTAAGAAATAATAAAAATAAGAACTTTCTGAACTGGCTTAAACTTTCTTTTTCTTTGTTTTTAAGAAATGTTGTGTTATAAAGAGAAACACCTGCTTATGGTGATATAAGATTTAACATGTTAAGGGATAGACATAATGGATAAGGACAAGAAATGCCAATTTTGGCAAGTTCAAGGTAATATTTTAATATTTCGTTGGAGAGTTTTTTTCTTAAATGACAATAAAATGAAATTGGATTTAAAGGGTAGTTCACCTTAAGATGAAAATTGTGTCATCCCGAACATACCCAATTGTCATTTAAACTTGTGGATGACTTTCTTTCTTCTGCGGAACACAAAAGAAGAAATTTTGAAGAATGGGTACCACCATTGTTTGGTTCACAACATTTTTCAAATATCTTCTCTGGTGTTCTACATAAGAAAGCCATACAGACAACATTCATTTTTGGTCAAATTATCCCCTTAATAGATAATGTGCCTGTTATACCTTAGGTGATTATACATGTGTTATCATTCACTCTTTGCTTTTAGCATTTTTGGAAATTGTTTTTTGAAGGGATAGCACACCTTAATCTACAAATAGAGTCGTCATTAACTCACCCTCTTGCCATTTTAAACCCATGACTTTCTTTCTGCAGTAGAACACCAGCACATATATTTTGAAGAATGTCTTTCCTAAGAATGCTTTAATAATCTGGCACTTAGTCTATGGAGTTCACACATAATGAATGGTGAATGATTTGCATGGCAGTGCAGCTTGACGTTACCATGGACCGGTGAAACATTAAGCATCCTTAATAAAACTAATAAAAACTGGACAGGGTCTTTCATGACCTTGTAAGTGTGAAAATTGTTGTTTTCTCTATTGAAGTTTGAAATAAACAAGTCATCATAATTAATATCCATAGGTTAGGGTGAACATGCTGTTGTCTTTAGTTTCCAGATTTTTTCCAGTATTCCGTGATTAGTATATATTTGAGGAAAACTTTCTACTATTGTTCTGCATCCAAGCAACTAAAACAAAGAGAAATAGGCAAAGAGATGTCTTCTGTAAATGAGTATAATAACACACTTACAAAAGAAAAAATTTGAATAATGTGCTTGTTTACTCCACCTATCCATAAACTTTAAAAGTCATATGCAGTGTTACCTCACGAGCAGGTATTTTTAGCACTAGAATTAAGAAAATAGTAATAGCGTCCTTAGGAATTTCTAAGAATTGCTGTTACAAATATTCTTGTGAATTTATTTATAGCTTTTTTTTCATATTACCCTCGGTTTCTTTATTAAACAACTGGCAAATGTGAGTATTCTGACCAAAACTCTCTGCAATAGGAGAAGTTAAATACCCAATAACCAAGCAAGTGATTTGTGCAAAATTTCTTAGAGACACGTTTGACATACACAGGTATAATAAAACAAGGTGCATCATATAGGTGGAAACTTCTTTTTAATTGATTTTATCAAGAAAATGAATGTATCCAAACTAACATAACAGACCTATGATTCAATTTTAACATCGTATTTTTTGTATCCATTTAGGAATGTGTTTATGACACTGTAACACAACTAAATTAAGCAAACTGAAATTTAGGAGAGTTGTGGAGAAGCTGAAGTTTGTTTTTCCCACTCCAATCATAACGGTATGTGGAGAGAATAACACATGAAAATCAGCAGTGCTTTTGTCCCATTAGAGGTCAACACTTGAATCTATTATTCAAACAGGCGCTAATTATGCACTAAATGGTGTGGAAAGATGCAATATGACCATAGGCAATTGGAGCAGAAAAGGGGGGTTGAGAGGGGGACGAAATGTGGAAAAACTTGCATAAATAGCTGCTTTTCCTGTAGTTTCCAATGGTGAGCCTTGCAAATGTAGGCAATGCTTTCAAACTCCAATTTTTCAAAATTACAATTTCACCAAATCTAAAACTGTACATCAGGTTCACACACATAATAAAGACAATATCCAATCAAAACAGAAAGGAAGATGCATTTGCCCTTGATACATGTTAAAGAAATAATACTTTTACTTTCTATTCGACACTTATAGTATGGCATTATTTATAGTGTTCTTAGTTTTGCACCTTGCCTTTAAGGTTTCAACGCTTTTTCTAGGTGTCAACATCATTTTTTAAATACTCAATATAGAGGTAAACAAGTTCCTTTCATTATAAGAAACAATTTATATTCCCAAAACACTGAACCAGTTAATCAAGAACATCCGCCAAATTCTCAGGAAATTCTTCTTTGAATCAGTTCCTTAAATTGCCAGAGAATGAAAACAAGATTCACTAAAGCAGCATATATGCTGTATATAAACAGCAATTTTAACAATTGAAACTGCATAATGCAGATGTCTATATTGCAAGACACAGTGGTCATTCTACACATGGTATCTTGTTTCAATGTAAATATATAACCTAACTGAGAATGTTAACATGGGTCCTTGTTTTTTTATAGGGAAAATGTTTTTGTTTTATTTTTTTAAAACAGAGCTATCACAAAGTACATGAAGTTCAGATTGCATTCTGGGGAACTGTTATTCTTATCTTTGAGAACAACACACAGGACAGTTTGCATTGCAGATCTTCATTTCTGTGGTCTTTTCTGAGAAATTCACATACCTTTATTCAACCATAAGAACAAGAAACAGCATAAACTGTGTTTTCCCATCATTATGGTGTGATTGTTCATTGTGCTCCCTTAAATGTTTCTTAATCATTTATTATAAGACAATAATTGAGCAAAGCCATAAAGTTGATGGCAGTCAGCCACATGAATTTAAAAACACCATAATGTGCAAAAAAATCATCCCTCTAAATGAGTGTTTAAAATTATACAAACAAACTCTCTTATATTCATCCTGAGCAGTTTAACATCTAACTGTACCCTTCACAGTCCCATCCATCACCCCCCTTCAGCTTCATCACACCTGGTCTCAAGTGCATCATCACCACCTTAAATTCCTTATAAAGTGATAAGATACTTACTGGTTGGTACACGACAGGGCACAGTTCAGCGTGTAATATCATTAACATGATCCCCATCGATGCGGTTCCCAGAGCCCAGGAGCACAGGCGCTTCTTGTCCTCCAAAAGAAACTTTCGGTCCCGCAGTCTGTAGAGGTTTCCCCCCTCGATCGGGCCGAGTCTCTTCCCCAGTGGGGACAGCGGCACTTTGATCTCCGTCTCGCCGTTGTGGTTGACGAGTCCATCGCAGTTTATGCCGTCCACCTTCGAGTCGAAATGCGAGATGCGGGATGTCATCTCCATTGCGCGCTCTTGCTTTCAGTCCCTTTCGCCTTTCTCGGTCGCCTCCATCCTTTCTTGCCCTCGCTCCAGCCGAAATGTCTCATAGACCGGAGGAAGGCATCGCAAAGTGTTCCAAGTGATGAAGTTTAAGCGAAGTCCGACATGCGCGCCCCCACCTGAGCTCTTCCTCTCACTTACAGAAGTTTGGACGGACGCGCTTTTGCGCACAGGATGAAGTTGCGCTTTTACGCACAGTGTCCCGAAAGCGAGAGGCTGTGCGTGATGCGCAGTATCTCTCCCAAAATATGATGACTGGGACCCATGGAAATAACTTTTATGTTATATATGTTTTTCTGTTGGTTTTGAGAAAATGAGTTTTATTATAAGGCTTTACATCATTAACGTCCATTGGCCAGTTTAAATGTTATGAGTGCTTGGTTTTTGTGCTACACATTGAATGCATAAGACTTAAAGAGGCAAGCAGTTAAAGGACACTTAAAAACAAAGTACAGCCCACTTCATTCTGCATTGATGGTTTTTTTCAAAATAACGCAAAACGCCTTCTTGAAACCCAATGAACTTAAACCGAGTTTATTTCTAGGCCCTACACTTTGTCTTCCTTTAGGAATGACGTTTTGACCTTGGGCCATGTGACATACATACATGTGCCTTCTATGAGGATCCTTCCGCCTGTGCATCCTGTAGCACTTAACTTACAACAACAAATATGCTCTTAAGCATCACAAGAAGTGGCTTACTGATCCTTTATAAGCCTGTTAAAAGCAAGCTTTAAAATATGAAGATCCATCAGGTACAGTTTGATAGTTCTTATATTGGTCTAAAGATTTCTTTAAGTTGTCAAACTTTTTTAAATGGCAACCAAAAGCTTTAAGGCATTGTTTTACTAAAAAACAAAAAGTCTGTCATCATTTTTTTCACCTTTGATTTGTTTAAAAAATGTAACTTTTTTGTGATGATGAACACAGAGTAAGTTATTTTGAAGAATGTAGGAGCAAACCTTTCTTATGACTACCATTGTAATTTTTCCTACTGTGGTAGTCAATCGGTTCCAAAAACTTGTTTTGGTCATAAGCATTCTGTGAGTAATTCATCACGATTTTGGTGAAGTATTAAAATGTATTACTAGTAATAGGAGAAACATTTCAGTAACACATAAGAGACAATAATATTTAAGAAACAATGCCAGAAGCAGCTATTATTTGAGTAATAAAATATATTTGTAACAATTACAAGAATAGACTTCAACAAAGTCTATTTAAAAGCAACATGTACAGTGTTTTATTAACCACAAACCATTAAAACAAATAAAAAAGAACTTATGCAAAAAATATGCATTTAAAATCAAGAAGAGACAACAAATTCTTGAAGGATAGTAAAATCTTGCCCTATTAAATTAAACTATACAAGTACAAGGAAAAACAAACATGACGTTCCATGGTTTTAAATAATTAAAAATAACCACCGTTGAGTTGTAGAAAATAAAAATAAAAGTTTAAATTCGTCATACTTGTGTATACGTATAAATAAACAGAATATTGATTAAAATAATTGAATATAAAATAAAGGCCAGGAGTGAAGGACCAAAATAAAGTCCATGTACCCAAACATTCCTGAAATGATGTATGGCTTAAAGCCATATACTACCGCCTAGTGGTTCATAAAATAAATTACAACAATTACAACAAACAAAGCTGCACTGAAGCACTGAAACACCATTGTGTTGTGAATCAAGTATTGTTATACATTATTAATATAAATGCAATACACTTCACATATTGAGTAAATATCATCATTTTTAAAGCACTGTGAACAGGTGATTTCTGACTCTATGGCTTCAGTATATGAGATTATTTCTGTATAAAAGAGGTATTGGTAATTTAATTTAATTTAATTTGGGATTTTAACAGGTATTGCAAAGCTACCTATTAAACCTGAGATGAACTGCTGATAAGGCTATATTTGGGAATGTGTTTTTACTGTGTAAGATTATATTTATGCTATTACGAAATATTATTGTCCCTGAAATATCATTATTATCATATCTGCTATAAATACAGTTTCCCATTCCTAAAACAATACTACAGTAATTCCAAGAATGCAGAAATTCAACTCTGATACAGTAGTAAAGAAATATCACTGTACAGTTTTGGACCAAGTAATAACCAAGCAAGTGATTTGTGCAAATGTGATGTTATGTTATTGCTTGGTTTCATAAAGAAACAGATAAAGCAAAGTTAAATAACGAGTGTTAGTGAAAATATAGATATAAAGTTTGTTAAATTAAATTGGTTTACAAATTCGGTGATACATTATAAAATGCTGGTAAGCTTGATGCTGTGATTGGTTTCTAAAATGCATTTAAAATGTATCTGCTGTTGATAAACTTCTTCCTGGATTTTACTTATTTTATCCTTTCCCTGCCCCCCAGGTTTGCAGGGTAGCATGAGGCATAATGAACTGAGGAGGGGCTTTTGGAAAGACGTAGTAAGCGAATAAAGGAGAAGGTGCTGGTGCGCATACAGTTGTGAAGAACACGTTTCTCTTTTTCTTGTTCTGGGGCCACATTGGTGCATGGTGATAGAAATAATGTGGGGCCGGGATCTGTTAACAAAACCAAAACAATATTTTAATATCTCAATTGGAAGAGAAAGTTATTCCAGCATGCCCAAAACATAAAACTTGGAATCATTAAATATGTCTATATCTCTAAGGTTGCATTTAAATAAATAGCAGAACCCTGTTAAAAAATATAGAAGCAATGCATTTACCTGAGCTGGAGTAAATTTACGCTGACCCTTTGGCTCCCTTGCCCTAAATCTTGTTGTCTCAACTGTGTTCTTCACAATTTTCTCCATTGTTTTCTTTGTCTCTTCCCCCTTCACCTCCTCTTCTGTGTCACTTGAGACGGCTGAGCCGCAGTCAGAAGAGCTCGCTGAATGATAATCAGAGGTATCCAGATTCACAGAATCCACTAGACTTGAAGTGTCATCCTGATTCAAGTGAATCTCTGTTTCAGTATCATTTTCCTCCTTTTCTAAAAACTGAGCTACTGTAAAATATCTGCAGTTTTCACCAGAGCTGTAGGGAAACATTACAGTAATAGATTATTTGAAACCTTTAGTGCAAAGTGATGTTTTGACACTAATAATTTTTGATTGTTTTATTACATGCATGAAAATACTTACCGTGCACACACCTCCAGTGGATCGATCCATAATGTGATCTGACGAGGAAAGCCCAACTCACACGGCTTTAGGCCGCTCTCTGTGCATGCTTGTAAAACTGACTCATCGCAGTGAATCCCTTCATTTATTCTGATGCACCTTAGGAATCACAGAAAGAAAGTTAAATATATATACTGAATACAGTGCGTACTGCAAAACACATACATGTACAGATATAAAACTTAGATTACATATCAAGACTTTTTTCAAGGCTTAAAAAACGTTGATAGATAATCCATATGTCAGGATTTATAATCAAAGAAAACATTTTTAGAAGTACAACCTTCTGATTTCATTCTTTCTTTGGTTACCTGAATGCCTGTCCTCTGCTGGGGTTGTCGGGATACCAATGGCCTGAAAACTTTTCAAGCAGCAGCTCTTGTAGTTTAGCAGCAAACTGTTTGGCTTTTATTTTATCCACACCTCCCCGTTCCACCGCCAAGCCTTTGAGAAAGTTCACTCCAGCTCTTACTTCTCTCCTCATTTTCCTCACTGCATTGGGAAAAAAGTATATATGTGATCATTTTTACATCCTTCATGTGAGGTTTAAAATTGAGGGTTAATTTCAGAAAATTCTGTTTGGCTCATACTTTAAAATGAACAAACACTTGTTGGGCATTAAACTAATTAAGGTTAAAAGAAGTTTTTTAAGCTATACCCCTTATATTACATCTACACAACCGTATACAATAATTTGTCATCACACTGTTTTGTGTGCCAGAAGTAACCACTTTACCTGGCCATTTTCTGACACCTGTACATGTTGAGATTGCATGTCAGCTATGTTTCAGTTCCACAACAAGAAAAATGGTCAATAATATCCCAACACAGCCATGAATTTTGCATTGAAGGCAAATATTATACAAATAAGAGAAAAGAGTTGACCATATTACAAAATGAAAGTGCAAAAGTAAAAGTAATGCAAATAAGAACTTTTGAACTCCATGACCTGCTGTAAAGGGATGAGACCATGCAAATTTATTTATAAATGTAAAAGTGCAATAACACTTTTGAATTATTTTTTTTATTAACACAAATAATAAAAAGGAAATGTCCTTGTGTAGAAACAATCTTGTGTTCAGAAAGATTATAATGACACTGTTGCATCATGTTCCCTTCTGTATTACAATGAAGACGTTTAATGTACTGATAAATATGTTTATACTTATTTGTTTAAATGAGGTTAAAATAAATAGCCATAAGATAACATATTTGTCAATTATTAAAGATCAAAGCAATGACAACTATAAAATGTCCTGCTACCTTAATATGATGCGTATATATGATGCAAACTTAAAGCAACACACTGGCTTTAGTCATAATGTTTTTTCAACACAATAAAAAGTTAAAATGAACAGAATAAGGCCTGGATGTATAGATTTTATTAAACGTAGATATCAGAAGGTTTTAGTACTTCGTGATAGCAGCTGAAAACTGCACTTAAAGGAATAGTTCAATAATCTGGATGCACACCTTTATTAACACAGAGAAATATATTATATACCAAAAAGTTATTGGACCCATTGACAACCATAGTATGTATAGAGTTCTGGTGCACTTTCAACTACAATTCATCATGTCTGTACTGAAAACTAAAGAGTGAGTAATTGATGAGAATATTTTTTTTTTGGGTGAACTGTCCCTTTAAGTCATTCTCACACACACACACACACACACACACACACACACACACACACACACACATGCATATTTGGAGTAGGTCAACACGTGTAGATGGCTTTTGTCTGTGAACTAATGTAACAGAAGGCAAAGATACAGTATGTGTGGAAAGTTTTAAGTTTTAAGTGAGTTCGGAACACGGAACATCATGTTCCGTTCTGTTTATATTTGCATATAAAAGGGCTCTACCAAAACATATTATATCAAACATTTGTTTTCGGCAAGTAAACACTAAAATAATAACAATTCTAAAAAATGTCACACGTTTTGAGATTTAGGTGTGCTTCAATGTTATGTTGTCCTGACTGTGTGTTACAGTTTACATGAAAGAGAAACAAGCCACGTGTTGGTATATGCCAAATATTTGATAGGGTTTTAAAATATAAATAAAAATCATTGATCTTAAAGTTAGTAACAAATGAAGTTTTCATCCTTTTAAATGTGAAACACGCTTTCAAACAGTTGGGAAATTCCCAAGAAGATCCCCCAACATCATCATCATCATACACAAAATTCAAAATATTTTAGACAAATATTGTCAAGATAATGTAACAATTAACAGTTACATAACTTGCGTTTCTTTCATATTTAATACTGTAACTTTTATCTTAATGTAGCCCAATGTAACTCAGCCCTAAAAAAGTTGTAAATGTGTATTGCTGTTCTTCAAAAGTTACAATAGTGAGCTGACATGTTTTATAAACTATTTTTTAACAAATAATTCAAACCTTTAGAGAAAATGGAAAAATTATCTGTATATAAATGTAAATACTTACCGATAAATAGTGCACTAAATATGATGTATAATCCCAAATTTCAGCTGTTTCCTTCGGGTCTTCTACTTCCTGAAACTGTTGGATGAAGAGAAATTAAAGTACAGGCTTTCACTATTCCACGTTTCTTCAGTCGTGTATGGTTCAGATGATCCACATATACGTCACTTTACTGTCAGAGATAAGCCAATGACTCACTTCCTTCTTCTTACAGTCGCGTTTCATCAACACACAGTTATCCATGTTGGGACTCCTTCTGTTACTCAGCACCCAAATATGGGCAATGATGAAGTGTCAGGAAGTAAGAGAAAAAACACTTTTATTGACGTTTTAATTATTAATAACATATATCTTAATAGATAAACATAATTCTTTATCATTTAATCATTTATTTTTTCTTCTTTTGTTTTATGTCCTACTGCTACAATGTTTATCCTGTAAAGCTGCTATGCCTAAATACAATCACTATGTAGAAAAATATTATAAATGAATTAAATAATTTTAAACTAAATGTATATTCTTTTCCACAATAAAGGTGACATGTAGGAATTCATGTATTTGAATTGAATTAAATAATTATGAATAAAATGTATTTTCTAGAAAGATGCTTCACACAATACAAGAGCTGGGGGAATATATATGAATTTAAGTAACGATTTATAAAAAAAAACTAAAAAGCAGTTTGGTCACAATACAAGAGCTACGGAGAAATATATTTAAGTTTTATTAAATAATTATTAATAAAATGTCTTTTTTTAAGTCGCTTTGTTACAATACAGGAGCTTTATAAAACATAATTGAGTTTAATTGAATAATTCTAAATACAATTTATTTTCTTAAAAGCTGCTCTGTCACAACACAAGAGCTATGTAGAAATATATTTGAATTTTAATAAATAATTATAAGTAATTTTTATTTTCTAAAAAGCTGCTTTGTACAAGAACTTCATAGAAAAATATTTTAGTTAAATTAAATAATTATAAATTAAATATATTTTCAAATAAGCTAAAATAATTTGAAGAGATATGGAAGGTGTATATAGCTAAAAACATTTTCCTTTACTGCATAAGCAGCAGTGCAATACTGGCTTATTGCAGGCTGAAATTCTCTTGATGTGCTGCAGATGTCAGAACTGGTCTCCTTATTCCATGTCCTCTCTGATTGCTGCTGTTTCACTTACTTTCTCAGTCTCAGTAAGAATCTGATGTAAGAGCCTGGTTCATGTTACTGTACCCTTGTGATCCATTACCTTACATTTATTTAAAGTAGAGAGGCACCAATACCATTATTTGTAGAACGAGTACCAACGCTGACTTTTGGGTACTGGCTGACCATTTTTGTGAGGGGTTTTTCTGGTAAGCTCCAAGCACAAAACATAAAAATTAATTAAATACAATAGCAATCAACTCTGCCTCAAACAAATTATAATATCAGTCTAGTATGAGCACATGACATTTGCATCAGGCCTGGTACCTTTGCTAAAATCGGCGTGTCTCTGATTTAAAGTGTACTTATGTGATTTTTGAAAATACTATGATGAGATCTGTGCTTTACTATTGGTAGTGTGTCTTTAGGGCACAGACGCAGTAAGTTAAATCACAGTCGAATCACAGTTCACATGGTGTAACGGGAAGAGGAAAGGGGTCAGTCGTGGTCTAAGAAAAGTCTAAGAAAAGGACTTGTAAGTAGAAAGTATCGGGTAGGAATCCCATGGCCAGAAGACAATGACTGAAGTGTCCTTGAGCTATACACCTTAGCCCTGTTTGCTCTGCAGTGATGATTGCCTGCTGCATAATACTACAAGTCGCTTTGGATAAAAGCACCAGCCAAATGAATAAATATAAATGTAAAAATGTAGTAAAGATAGAGAGGGGAGAAAGAGGGGGGGGGTCAGAGGGTCATTACCAGTATTCAATAAGTTGGTATTGCAGTCATGTGCATATTTAACTAGAATAATCAATCTGCCTCTATTTTGTTGATAAAGAGAAACAATGAAAATTAAAAAAATGTGTGATTCTTGTTTTTCCCCTACTACCATTGTTTTTTTTCCGACTGCCTGAATGCATTCTTGGTTCCAGGTTTCTTTGTCAGTGGGTTATTCCGGTCCTCAGCCGGTAGGCTGACTGGATCTTTCTTGGATGCATTTAAATAAGCAATTAATTTAAAGAGCCATGGGTGATTTTGCCCACCACCTCAATTCCATCTTATGAAAGTGATGTACTCCTTTGACCTCACACCCCAGCCATTGGCATTCATTTATCATTTGGGTAATTGGTGGATGCCCTTACACGTGTTTAAATTTTTTGTTTAGTAATATGCTTTAAATGTAGAACCAGATATACTGCAATTGGTATTTTTATTATTCTTCTGCTGTCCTAGCTTCTAGTCAATAAGGTATTGTATAAAAACCGCAGGTGCCTTCTGAAAACTGATTAGGAAGTTATGAATGGAGTTTATAAATATGTTCATTCTTGATGGCCCAGTGTGAATCTTGCAATAATGAGTCTTTACAAAGTCACTGTATTTAAATGCAATGGATTAGACATATCTCACTTCATATCTAAGTAATTCAGATGCAAAAACTATGTTAAAAGTTGCAAAAAAAATGCACAAAGGGTGTTCAAGAATCTTTTTAAAAGCATTTCATAAATTTTAAATTTCTTACAGAAAAACTAAAAGATTTATGCTGATTTAAAATAAGCCCAGTTGTAATATCAAACAACTTTTATTTAATTATCTATTATTTAGAAAACATCTTTCACTTTAGAGACATTGTTGTTTTAGTGGAGCTCAAATTCCAAAATGCCATGTGCTAGTTGCTTCGCCTTGAAAATGCATCGATTTTCTGGGCTTCTAGCAAGCTTAATGCAATCGATAGCGATGGCCTTTCAAGATCAGCGCTAGTGTATGCAAACTATCCTCTCATGCACGCTTACCTCCTAACACACACACCAACACTCGTTCCCATTGTACCCCACCCTCAGGTAATGATTGTCCTTGGGCAGAAGAACAGTTTGTCTGCATTAGGAGTGAAGTGTTCCTAATGGGATTGTTCTCCCACACTGGTAATGATGTTACATATGAAGGGCCAGTTTGATTCTCTAATGAAGGTGAAAGAGATTGCAGCACACTTCTGTTTTGACCTTTGTTATCTCTTCTTTCTTTTGCCTCCCTCTTTTATTCTTTCTCAGCTCACACCAATGCTGAAAGGGATCAATAGCTGTTTATGGTTGCAGCGTGCACAAAGATCTGTGTCTTTGGTTATGTGGAGATTATGTATGATGTGACCTGTCCTTGTTACTTTTGGTAACAGCAATCAATAAGGTGAGATTGTGATTGTAATTATTGTTAAAGGTTGCTCAATGTCAATGTAATGGTATAAAGTTATTTTGATTGTACATTACTATTTGTGTCCAGAATCAGAACGAGCTTTATTGCCAGGTGTCACACACAAGGAATTTATCTTGGTAACAGAAGATTCCAGTAAACAATGTAAAGTGACGAGACAAGTGACACAGTGAACAAAAAGTAAAAAAATGAAAATAAATATGTAAGATTAATTCATAGTTGACACATGTATTTAGAATAAGATGTCATTAATAAAGTTTGTCTTATAATTATTATTAAAGGAAAGATGAGTAAATGATGAGAGAAAATGCATTTTTGGGTGAATGATCGCTTAAACAAGTAATTGTTGCTAGAGTACATTTAAAGTGATGCTTTAATCTGATCTTTTTCAAACATTTACAAGAAAGGTTTTGGGACACTTGAGTAAAATAAATTGCGTTACATCTTTTAAAATAAAAAATAAATATTATAGAAAAAAGCAAAGAAAAGCGCACAATATATGGGGACTCATCGTAAAGTCTTCTAAAAGCATCTCAGAGTGAAACCTTAAGAATCTGCTTGATAAAATGACAAGAAAACAATTATGCAAATATATCAAATATAACATTATTTATTTTATTTTTTCATATTTTAAGGAATGGCATAATTTTCATGGGTTTCTTCATTTCATGATTGATTGATTTTATAATCCTAATAATCAGTTTCTTGTTATTTTTAAAATGTGGTAAAAATATAAATGCATGGGTAAGTGACCTAATAAACTGTTCACCAGTGTAAAAAATAATTAAACACTCAAAAAAAAACTAAAAATCATGCTAAAAGTAGAAGGCAGCTGTCTTAAAGTTTCTATTCCAAAGATATTTATACATTACATGTAACAATTGTAACTCTGTGTGAGTGCCCTGGCAATATAACCCAAGACGTTGGCAGTGCCAACACAAAGTTCTGCCTATTTAATTTAAGTCAATGTTTTGGATAACATTTTTTAAAACTTAAGATACACTTGGGATAATCACTTCTTAACAAAACGCAATAAAAAATTTTTTATTTTTTGTTATTTTTTGTTTTATGGCAGCATTTTGACGCGCCACGATTGGTTGAATGTTCTGTCAACGCGATAATTTCTTTCAACCTGTCAGGTCTGCAAAACTCTCGCGTTAGTTTGATGAGTCGACTCCTAATGGCTTGCGTTCTACCTGGCGAAATAAGTCCATAATAACTTGAAACGCAAACTTAAAGTTATGGGATGACAATTCTCACTTTATTTATTTACATTGACGCTTATATTGTTCACTGTGACTAAAGCTGAACCTTTGTGCCTGTGGCGACACGTCTTCTCTTGTGTCTAGTTCATGATTAAAGGTAAACATTAAAGATGACATCAGTGGAACTTAAGTAAAAGTTTACAGCTTTTTTATTTGAATTTTGGTCCTGAATAAGGTAATGTTTAAATACTGAAAAGAGACCTTTGTAAGGTCTTGTATGTTGCTTATATGTGATAAATTGTTTAAATGTAAAATGTAACATATTTAAAGTTAATTTCAAACCAGACAGCACATGTAACTTCTGTAAGATGTCTGCTTAATGTCTGCTGTGTAAGATCTGATAAAGATCATAGAAAGGCTGCTGTACATCCATTGTAAATCATAAACATGTCACAGACATCTTCTGGAGGTCTATAGGACATCTGACAGCAGAAGAGCAAACTATTAAGTAGATGTCTGCCAGATGTACACTAAATAGCCAAAAGTATTCGCTCGCCCATCCAAAAAATCAAATCAGGTGTTTCAAACCAAGACATTTCACACAATTTCATGATCGCAACTTGGTTGGAACAGCTGGTCCCTTCCTCTTTCAACATGCATCAGTGAACAAAATAAGGACCACAAAGACATGAACGAAAGAGTCTGGAAGGATGAACTTGACTGGCCTACATCTCAACCCGATAGATCACCTTTAAGATGAATTAAAGAGGAGACTGAGAGCCAGGCCCTCTCCTCCAACATCAGTGTGTGACCTCACCAATGCCCTTCTGGAAGAATGGTGAAATATTCCCATAAACACACTCTTAAACCTTGTGAACAACCTTCCCAAAAGAGTTAAAGTTGTAATAGCTGCAAAGTGTGGACTGACATGATATTGAACCCTATGGATTAGGAATAGGATGTTACTTAAGTTCATATGCGAGTCAATGCTGGTGAGCGTATACTTTTGGCAATATAGTGTGTGTGCTATAAGGGAACATGCCCTCGTTTGTCATTTAAAGTGATATTTTATCCCATAATGAAAATGTCGTCTTGTTGTCATTAACTCACCCTCTTGTCATTTCAAACCTGTATAACTTTCTTCAACAGAATAATAGAAAGAAGATTTTTTGAAGAACGTTGGGGACTGGCATCCATGCATTGGTATTTCTTGCATTGGTTTTGTTATCCATACAATAGACTTGAATAGGCATAACTGCTTTTCGGTTATCAACTTTCCTAAATATATTTTTGTTCAGGATTAGAATGTAAACCATGGCATTTAATTCTTTTTAAGAACCAAAAACTATTCCTGCACCTCTCTGCTTTGCATATCAATGTTCTCTCTCCCTTTCTGTCCCCCAGACTGAGTTCACGGAGGTTCCCGGGCTGAGAGGCCAAGATGGGGTTGTGGACCAGTAAAGAGGTGTCAAGTTCAAGTGCAGGAATAATACATGACCTATCCGGACCAACTGAAATAACTGAAAGTAAGACATGAATAAAACGGACTATATTTATGCTGCAGTTATCTTAACAGCATGTTCATTTTTAAAATAAACGTAAATAAAGAAAAGAGATTTTAGTTTGTTGCTAAACTCCTCCTCTGTCCCTCCCGCTAATATTTTTGTTCTGAAGCCACTCCCCCTTCCCCCCTCTCTCAATATCAGACTACCTCAATCTGTCCTCTATTCCTGTCCTATACTCTCTCTCTCACACACACATGCTCATTGCACTTCGATTGTTGTCTTTTATAGGTCATATTTTAGCTTGTTCCCTCTGCCCCTCTTCCTGACGTGTAGAGAAACCGGTTCAATGCTGCTCTCTCTCTCTCTCTCTCTCTCTCTCTCTCTCTCTCTCTCTCTCTCTCTCGCTCTCTCTCTCGCTCTCTCTCTCAGCTGTGTTTAACACACTAGGATAGCCTGTTTCTCATTGAGAGGCCCCTTTTTACTTTAACACACGAGTCGCTCCCATTTCGCAGGTTTCCCTCCCCCTCCCCTTCTTCTATACTTATCTGTATAGAAAGGAAGGAAGCAGAAAAGAGAGGAGAGCTGTCTGTGAGGGGCAATGATAGAGAGAGAGAGAGAGAGAGAGAGAGAGAGAGAGAGAGAGAGAGAGAGAGAGAGAGAGGGAGAGAGAGGGAGAGAGAGGGAGAGAGAGGGAGAGAGAGGGAGAGAAGGACTGAGGAGAGTGAACTGGCATAAACGTGAAATACGAGAGCGAGAAGAGTAAAGTAGAAGAGGAAACCATAAGAGAAGAAACGAGGGATGGCTGAGATGGAAATGGCAAAAATCGGGGAGAAGGAAGCCACCGTTACATTGCAGCAATTGCAGCACTTGCTGGTATTTATCTGTTTACTTCATCTTATTTTTTTGCTCTTTTTTTGTTGTTCATTTTTACACTCTGCTGTGTGTTTGTTTTCTTCATCCCTATACTTGTCTTTGTATTTTTGTGCCAGTGAGCTTGGATATCTTTTATGTGTTTCTCATTCTGAGTGTTTTAAAAATCATGACTATTTGCTGCACTTTTAAGTTCCTCCATCATTTGTTCATTCTGCAGTTATCTTACTGTCTTTCTTTTTTTAAAGAAACATTTCTTATGCAACACACAATCATTAAAGTGGTTTATCTGTTTTACATTTTATTATTACACCGAGCTTTAATATTTGTGACTTTGTAGACAAAATGGGGCTCAGACTGGTCCGCTGTATGAAAGGTTTATGGCTTACCATTTATATTAGTTACTTTTTCACAGCATTGATGTAATTGCAGTGTGCACTTTCCCTATACTGAATCATTCCTGGAATTTTTGTAGTTTGTTCCACTTGATCCACTTAAAATGTAGCATAGTTTCTTTTTGGGGTGTCCTCTGGTATGGCTACCACGCTGCTATACCTTTAATTGTCTGTGCCTTAAGGGAAAGATTTCCATTCAAACAATTGTGTCCATTAAATCACTTAATGCAAACACTTTATAACCTTAGTGAACAGTTTGTCTGTATATTGTCATCTTATATGACTTTTTAAGATAATTAACTATCAATATTTCTCTTTAAATTTAAAAAGAAAGTTTTTTAATTTCAATATTTTCTGCCGACAAATCTTACTGCAGACATGTTCACCGTGATCTGCTTCTGTCATTTTTTGTCTTTGAAAATTGAAGATTTTAAGCTCCACATATAGTTGCCTTTTTGTCATCTCTTTTTAAAAAATGTTCTCTTTTCCATACACTCAAAATATCATGTTATCACCAATTTTCTTTAACCTTTTTAAATCTATCTTCACTTTTATCTGTTTCTCAGTATATGGCCATGAGTTGTCCCGTGGAATGTGACAAATCCCAACCACAACTGAGCATAAGATCCCTTAATACCCCACTTTATAAAATGTTACTCAACAAGGCCTTTCAATTATGTACAGTGCAGTAAACAGGCTCAGCTTTTGGAAAAAGGTGGGAAATGATCTTGAGGTTGTCTGTCCTACAGAAAGTCTATCAGAACAAACGTTGCAATGATATTCGACCATCTTTTATTCACTAGTGCTTTGGTGCTATGTGTTAAGGTATTCCCAAAGGAATGGAGGCTCCGTTTGTGTAAGTGTTTGTCTGCCTTTTGATCGGCTGTTGCTTTAAAGGAAGCAATTTTGCTCTTAATTTAGCAAACATCCATTGTTTATTTTAAGCCTAACAACAGTGTTATGTTGAAGCCGCACTTCATTGAAGTACCATGATGATAAAAGTTATTATGTAATCTTTTATAGTCTGTCTTTGTCAGTGTTATTGCATTATTCTGTCTTGTGTGTTATGCTCTTTGTTTAAATGATGGGTGTCACAGTTAACCAGTCATGACAATAATTATGACTATTGATATTAAGCTATTTATACTGATATAGTTATATTGTTAATATTTTTAGTTTATAATTTTAATAATGGGTACATTCTTTCCCTCTTTCAACTTTCATACACTTGACTTAAATGAATTGACAAAAAGGGAAAATGTAAAATTACATTTGATAAATATCAATTTCTTAATCTTTAAATGTCATTTCTCTTAATCTTTTGGCCATGGTTACTAATTTCGAGACTGCTTAGTTTAAATACTACAACATATTTAGTCTATTACTTCCTTAATTACATACTCTTTTTTCAATCTAAAGCGTATATTTATTTAATTCCCTAATTATGTATTTAGGTCCCCATCTAATATTACAATTTGACAGAAAGTGCATTTATGGAACACAATAACACTTGTAGAACCACTAGTGAATTCTAAAGAAGGCTTAAAACACATTATAAGGTCTATTGACTCTCCAAATGCTTAAGTGTCTCATATTGCTTGAGCGCTCATTGAGTTGTCTAAGTAATCAATAGGTTTGACATCAGTGTTGCCCTGATCTCTTGACATTTCTCAAAAACCTCTAGAAAAGGAAAACGAAACATGTATTCAGCATGTATTTTCTGTATTGTATCTTCTCTTATAAGTTATATAAGCTTCTACTTATATGGTCAAGGGTTGATAGTCAATAAACCTGTATTTTAAAATAAATCATCCTTGAGGCATTCTATTCATGTATCATATGTAAGCTTGTCATTTTGATTTCACCACCATCACAAAGAAAATATGATTTCTATGGGCTGTCTATATGAATGGTTTGAAAAACAAGCAACATACTTTTACAGTAACAACTGACCTTCCTGCGGTTATCTTACAGTATTGAATGTGTCAATGCCTTAAATGCCTTATTTGATCAAATTCTTTCAAAATTTTTGTGTAAATTTGTGTTGTCCAGTACATTGTTATTGTTGATTTGAATATGCCATCCTTCAGTAGGCAAGAAAATGTATTAAATATATTTAGTCTAATTGACTTATTACATGTTAATACCAACCAAAATACTCCACCCAAAAATTAACACTTGGTCACAAATTACCCAACCTCAAGTTGTTCCAAACCAGAAGCAAGATATTTAGGAGAATGTTCGCAACTCGTTGGGATACCATAGTTAAAACATTAACGGTAGTCAAAGGTTCGAGCTGCATTTTATTATAAAAAATTATCACAAATTTTCTACTTTGGAAAACAGTGCTGACCTAGAAGTCTAGGTTCCTAACATTTATCTCTTTTTAACCAAACAAAGTAATGTATACAGGTATTGAACAAAAATAATTTAGAATTGTCAGGTTTAGGTGGACTCTTAATGCAGAATGATTTATTGGTTCATTTAAAGCATCAGTTTCTTCTGCCTTTGTAGAATTTGAATATAACCATGTGTTTTCTGTTTAGATGTAGTGGTGGTGATACTTTACACCTACCTGGACATGCTGACAGTATAGAGTAATTAACATTTTCCTTAGTATCTTTTGTACCTTGTGTTTTCGTAGACTGCTGACTTATACCCCAAACTAAATCTTTGCACTTTAAATTACACATTCACCAAGGTCATGGATTCATTTTGGATACTTGTATAGTACAATGCAATATATAGGATAATGATAAAACATAAAAATGTAAAAGCTCTATCATATAGGATATTATAATGTAAGTGAAGATAAAACTGTCATCCAAAATCATAAATGCAGATGTAACTGTTCCTGTGGTTGCTCTGGTTTCAATGTTCTTTTACAGCATTGGTTGGCACATCTACATGTGTAAGCAGCTCTACAGGTTTGTGTGTCCAGTGCTTGTGATCATATGTTGGTATGCATACAGTGGCCGTGTGGGGGATAATATCTGCAGTCTCGAGGAATGTGTTTCGGGTCAGCAATGAGAATTCCTCAGTTCTGCATTAGTAGGTCACAGCTTTGCTGCTTGCCTAAGCGAACTCCCTCCGAAATCCTCTCTTATTTTCGCACGGTCGCCAGACACACCCTTTTCATCTTTCACATTTCCAACCCTAACTTGTCCAACTTAATGACTCTTAAAATCTTGCTTCCTCTTACTTAGTTAATGTGAGATGGTGTGAAAAGGAGTATGGCTGTATGTGTGTGTTTCTATTATATAAATGTAGCACTTTTTACCCCTGCTGTCAGTTGCCACCATCTTTGTATTATTTATATTGCTTTTCAGCTATAAATTTAGGATATTATCACTAGACACACAACCTGTTTCAGTTACCTGTCGTATGCTTTCAAGGGATCCCAAACTCTGTAATTCTGTGTTTTGTTTTGGATAATTGTGCAAAGTTTTCGAATTTAAAATAATTAGTTAAAGGGCTTTCCTGCAGAACACGAAAGAAGATATTAAGAAAAATGTTGATGAAAGAAAACTATTGATCCCCTTGCGTTGGTTTTGTATCCATAGAATATGGGACATTTTTCGAATGAAAAAACAAAGTCATCAAGATTTAAGCGGTGGGAAAATGACAAAAGAATCCAAAAAAATTACCCTGTTTTTAAAGAAATGTATATCCATTAGTCAATCCAAATTCAAACCACTGGTCTATGCATTGTGAGCCCAGGAGATGATAAAGTATTCATCATCATTACAAATATATTTTAGGGACTGTTAGCCTTTAATGGATAAGACAGTGAAAAACAGACAGGAAAACATTGAGTAGAGACAGGGAAGTGGGACCAGTCAAGGATGCTCAAAATGGGATCAAACCCTGTTTGGCGCACTAACAAACAAGGCCATTGGCGCCATGAGTAGTAAAGACCATTTAAGTTACACTATAATAAAAAAAATAAAGCCTAAGCCTCAACGACATTTGCCATGCACAACATGTGCACCCGCTGACCCCCATGCAGGAAGCAAAGATACCTAACATGCTGATATGCAAACTGGGGTATTATGTATACATTTGCCACCCAAAGCAATGCGATATCGGTTTAGAAGCCGATATCGGAACTTTAGAAATACAACATATGGCCTCCAGCTTCAGGGTGGACCCTGTTTCCAATTATACCTTTGTTCTAGTGTCTTCAGTCCTCTTTCTGTGTTGTATCCCTGTCTTTCCCGTGGAGATACCTTTCCTGTTCTTGCCTATCGCCTCCCCGTCTGTGCCTGTTTCAATGTTTGTGTCTGTATCTCCTGCCTGTCTCTGCTATCTTATCCTCTAATCCTACATTGTCCAGGTTGTGTTATCCTGCTCTTTGTTATGTGTGTGTTGTCTGAAATTTACTGTTTACTTTTTGTGTATTTATGTCACACTCTGTCCCCGAAGTTCGATGTCTACATACGTGCCTGGAAAAGATGAGCGTGGTGCGTTTTGGGTTTTGGTTTGTATTGGTTTGCTAACTACTGCTGTAGATCTTGATTATGTTTAAATAATTCAGATTTATTTTTTTGTCATCCCAAGTATTCTGACTTTAAACCTTGGGTATAGTGTATGTCAATCTCAAATCTCACCACGTCATTGGCAGATTTCTTATTTCCCGGTGTTTCTAGTAAAATCTATGCCACACAGCAATTATTTTTAAGTCATTGTTAAATTAGGCACAGCAAAGCTGATCAGCTTTCCAGCAACTATGATTGTCATCTTATAATATGGTCAAAACCGAGGAAAAAATTTCTCCTTCCAATTAAACGTCAAGGAAACCATGTGTTCCTTCCTCTGTGTCTTCATAGGGAACCAAGATGTCAACTTTACGCTTTTCAGCGGTACAGTCTGAATGATTTACATTATCATTAAGAGCTCAAAAATGATAGATCTCCTATTAGATACTATGGGAGTACATTTTTGATTACTGGGTAGTCAAATATTGGAGTCCCTGCTCTGCATCTCTCAGCAAGTACCGCAGTCAATCAACCATGCTCAACATTAGAATCAGGCAACAGAAATAGACAACCATAGGGTTGTCTAAGTGTGTGCTTTGAGTTGTTGCTTCTCGTAGCCTTTCAGTGAGAGTCATGGAACATTAGAGCGCATTAGCAATAGCGACAAAAGGGATGAAATAGTTGGTAAAATGCAGCTGTCGCTTTTGGGTGCGTGGGGTGTGAAGGCACTATTTATGATGAAAGGGGTAACCATGGTTTCCCAAATCAGGACGTTTGTTTAGAGCACGGAGGGGTCAGGAAACGGACTGAGCCATTTGCGCCTTGTTCAAGTTCAAGGTGAAGTGTAAAGGCTTTTCATAGGGTATGCTACGAGTGCTGGATTAGTCAACGGTGAAAACATGCGACAAACATTTATGTAAATTAATTGCTAGTGATAAATATTGCAAGGGTATGTTATCAGAATGGTCATGCCTCTTTGCCTGCAAGTAATATGAAAGGTCATAAAACGCTAAAAGTTGTTACAATTTGTTGTTGGATTTACAATAGTTTGTGTAGGTGGATTTCAATGGTTCTATAAAGTTACCCAGTTAACATTGGTCCTAAACAACAGAGAGCAAGTAAGGGAATCACCGAATAGTTGGATGCACGAGTGATCACACAGCTTCATCCGCTGATTAGTCAGTGGAGTTTTGTGCTCAGCTGTGCCCCTCTGCACTCTCAGACAATATAGAAGGTCACAGTCGGAAGGTCAGATGTCAACGCTAGGGAAATGCGACACTTCCCTTCCCCCCAAAATCCTGTCAAACTGCCTCCTGTGTTGTGTCTGGTTAGCTGATGTGTCTGTATTTAACCCCCAATGGGATGCCCCCAACCCATTATCAGCAAGTTTTTAGTCCTGTGTGAAAAGATATTCATACTCAAAATCCAAATCACTAAAAAATAGAAGAAAATACCTTGCTGAGAGTACTTTAAAAGATAGTTCCACTAAATATGAGGAATGTGGGTTACCGGTACCAATTGAACACATGTAAATGCAACCATCCAATAGAAGTCAATGGATTTATTCTTCAAAGTATCTTCTTCTGTGTTCTGCAGATGATAGAAAACAAACAAGTTTGAAATGACAAGAGGGTTAGAAAATAACCACACAAGATTTTTCTTATTTCGACGAACCATCCCTGTAACTGTAGTGCGGATTGTTTATTCTGTCTTCAAAATGTTCAATTTTTTTTCCAATAACATTCAGTTATACTATGTATTTATAAATGTGAGGATTTTATTTTGTTTTTCTCATAGGTAGCAAATATGTCCCCCTCAAGGTCAAACCGTTTGCTGATATTACTATCTTTGTGAGGAAGTTTGGTCCCCACACTGTAAGGTTTACCAGGACCACACACATATAAATTAGGGTCTGACTCACCCTTTTAACAGAAAGTCAATAACAGCACTGGAATGATTAATCAGTTGCTCCATTGTCCAGTTTGGCCGGTCCCCCTCCTCTCACACACACTCTGGGCCTCTCATTGCATGGTATTGATCGGAATGCATTTGCCTTCCATTTATACAACGAACACAAAGAACCGTGAACTCACCCAATACTGTGCCAAAATCTATCCAAGAAGAGATCACTTGCTTCCAAACACACATAAATAGGTTTGGGGGTAAATGTTAGTCGATGAAAACCTACTTGGCAAAAAGTTTCAGCTTATTTTCTAAATGATCCCACATACTGTTTGCCCACATTATTTGGAAGAGCGGTTACTATGTAAAACATAAATTAGAAAGAAAAAATCTGTGCAACATATTGACATTCAGGAAATGGGAAACTGCATATCATTTTACAGTTACTCAAGTATGCGAGGAAAAAATGATTTAATTAAGTGGTAGAGTCAGTTGTGGGAGTTAAAGGAGCTTTTCACACACGCAGGTCATATTTAATGCTGGAAATATGTAATTGCTGCTGCACACACCACAGTTAAATCAGTGAATGGTTCTCAGGAAAGTAAAATATATAGATTCAGGTTTTCTTTAATAATATGCGATTTAAAATTACTTCTTTTTATTTCTTATAAATGGAAATATAAATGAACTGTGAACTATTTTTAAAACCATTCCAAATTTGTATTTAATCTGCATGTGTAGATGTATTTTGATCAATCCTTTCCAATGTCAACTAAATCAAACCTTAGGAGTGATGAGAAAGTTATGTTAAACACCAATTTTTGGATTTTTACTTAATACAAATTTTACTTGTTAACTAAAGTGTTGTAAAGTTCTCAGAACAAAATAAAAAATAATCATTTTACCTAAACACATGCCGATAAAAAGTAAATTCCGATAAACTGAAAATGGTCTTTGAAATGGCCTTTTACATTTTTTTCCTGGCTGTATGAGACATCTTTTTTTGAAGTTCTCGTAACATCATTTAGTTGTTGTAAAACAAACACATCAATCATTGCATGTCTGTTCATTGGTGTATGTGCATGTGTAAGTGTTTCTGAGGTATTTAAAAACCAGCAGCAGGATTTGACAATAATTTGATGGACAGCCTGTTCAAAGCCCTCTCTGCCTCCCCTAATGTTCTTCTTGCTGAGAGTCAGGTTGCCATGACACCAGACTGTTTTGTCTGCCCTTTGACCCCTTTAAGAGGTGCTTTGGTCAATCAGGCATTACACATGAGGGGCCAGCTGAAAGGGGAAACATGGGGCGGCATTTCCTCTCTAAAAATTAGGTACAAAAGGTTCCTCAATGCATCTGTTGTGTTCAGGGGTACCGGCTCAGTTATGAGTTGACACAGGCACATTAACGGCACATATGAATGCAAGACACAAATGAATGCATCCATTGCATAGCTTTGCCTTGGAATAAAGGAAGGGATCTTGAAGGTCCTTTGGGTGGATGAGGCTTGGGCTCAGAATAAGAAAAGCTAGCAGCGTTGGAAAAGCACAACTAAATAAATGGATGTTAAGTAATATTTGTGGTGTAGTGAGTTAAAAGTGGGCCCTTAAACTGAAAACCCTTTAATTTCTATGTGTTTTGTTTTATGATTAAAAGTATTATTGTTTAACTATTTGAATCGTTTAATTTTGTCATTTCTATTCAAATATGAGTAGTTTTTAATCCTTTTAATAATTTAAGCAGATTAATGTACATTCAAATAGCCAATATGCTTGATTATGATGAAGACAATGAGTTCTATTAACGTATGAATATACATTATCTCTTATGTTTTACCAAATCAATACTTAGAATAGGTTGTAAGGACTTATGACTACATTTATCCTAATGATCTCTGAAGATATTAATAAACGCATTAGCATATTCATATAAATATGCCGTAAAGATGAACCGCTTTATCCATCATGGCTAGTCAAAAGACGATCAAGCGTAAGTCTTATTTACACTTGATTCCAGCAAACCAAAGCCTGACAAGCCTTTGAAATTAATCCTCTGTCGTCTGAATCGCTGCATGCGTCTGAAGATTGTTGTGACTCGGTGTGGGTCCTCGTCAGAACTGATAAGATTAGCGTGGGCTCTGTTCTCACCCCAGGACACAAAGTATGTGGAACAGCATAACAGCTCATGGGAATTTATGTCGCACAGTTTAATGGTGTTGGATACGTTATGCTCCAGACTATGAAATCGGACTGATTTCCCTCTGTAGCTGTATTATCGTTGATAAACTGCAATAACTTCGATTTATGAACTCTCCTTTAATGTTAGGCTTAGTTCTGTCATCAGCAGTGACCTGTGTATGACCTGTTTAATGTGAAATTTCTGTCGGGCAGAAGGGGGCATTTTCATCATGCAAACGAACAAAGAAGCCTGTTTAAACGGACATAAAATATTAAAACCATACTAGAGATCTGGGGCTGGAGTTTGTTTATATTTAAACACTTGTGTGCTGTTTTGGAATGTCACAATTATCTGAGTTCGGTGATGCGTTAATGGAAGCTCGGCAGAAGTTAAATAAACAGTCGGAGAGAAATGTTTATTTCATGTGACTTTAAGATTGAAATCATTCAGTCATTAAGTTTGTTTGGTGCATCCATTTATGCTATGTTCTTTTCTTCTTTCTTTTCAGAAGCTGAGCCACAGATGAATCATCTGAGATTCTGGTCCTCCACAGGGACTACAGGTGTTTTACCGCTCTCATAGGACACACAACTCATAGGCAGACCAGCTGGTCAGTGATCAGGTAACCCTGCTTTTCTTTCCTTGCCTCATTTTACACTCAATGTCTTTTCTACATGCACTGCCATAGGCATACTGTTAACTTCAAATCCAAACATTTATAGTCTGTTAAATAGGGCTGCTCCCTATTTAGTAATTGTATCGATCCCATACTTATAATTTACGTGTGCTAAATTACCTAACAAACTAATTCATCAATTAGCAAGCCAGGCTTGACTTAAACTTCAATTGGCTAACCATGTAAAACACAACAAACACACACATTTAGTTCAAAATGTATATCTTAATATGAAATAATATTTATTAAGCGTAAATAGATCAGCAGGTTTACCAACTTGCACTTAATATTCAGAGAAAATGTGCGGAATATGTAAATTTTTTTTCATCTGCTTATTTTTTATGATGACAGCAGCATTCCCTAGAACCTACAGATTAATGTGTACATTTTTGATGTAGTAACCGCCAATTGGTTTTGAGTAGAAACATAAACTGCCTGACTAAACCTATAAAAGCCTTTCGACTTGTCCTTCCCAAGCCCTAATATGTCCATAAAAACAGTAGCACAGACGTATTTTGATTATGTTTGGAAGAATTCTTGTCTAGTTGCATTTTATCATACAAAAGTGTTTTCCAATTCATACAGTCATTTATTTTGTCATGTTAATGGAAAGAAAGCACTTTGAAAGACGTCTGGTTACCCTTCTAAATATTTTTCAATATACGGATGTTCATGCTTTTCCTGAATATCCTTGGCACCGTATTGTGCACATTCAATGTTAGCTGACCTTCTTATTTTGAGGCTGACCAGACCAATGTGTTTGTCTCTGTTTTTCCACCGGGAGAGCTCAGTCCTACCCAACATGCCTGGCACATGCGCTAACCCCTCTGACGTGATTGACAGCTCTGCCCTAGCAACCGCTTGGCACGTTGCCGGGCTGCCAAGGGTTGCTAGTCAATGTGTTCCCATAGCAACACGCTAAACCACTTTATTTGCCACCTTGAAATGTAGCAAAGGTTTTGCAAAGAGGCAGAACGGGATTACTTGTGAAATTTGTCCAGGAAGAAAATGTGTGAAAAGGTGATATGATTCTTTTCGGGGTTCACTCATTTTCTTTCATGTCTTTGTTGAATATATAAATCATTTTTTTTAAATATTTTCTTTTTAAGTCAATGCCCAGGACACCCAGTTCTTTTGGAAAACTGGGGTACTATCCATGTTTTTTAAAGATGTAGATTTATTGTAATCTGCCCTTAAGTCGGATTATTAACTTAAAAAATATTATAAAAACATATAATCAATTTTTTCCCAGTTAGTTTCTCTACAATTTACAATTTAATTTAAAATCCTACAAAAGGGTTTTTTAAGTTAAGGAAATTAAAACTAATAAATTAACATATATACATTTGTATATATGTTTTTTGTATAATTGTATATATAACCAAAAGTTTCGATGCATTCTAGTAGAAATATTTGATTCAGTGAGATTTAAGTTATACTTTTACTTACACATACAAATATATAAACTGTTAATTTGCTAAATTTTAAAGCTTTAAAGCATTTTTTGTTTAAATTATCTCAAATATTTTTTAATGTTGGCTTTTTCAAACAGTGCATGCAGACACATAATAAAGCCTCTATTTACTGTCAGACAGATCACTATTATTACCAAAATAACACACTTACAGCATTAACAAACTCATGCACATTACTATTCATCATATTTATGAGTGAGGACCAGTTCAGGGAATTCACACAGAGTTGAGGTAACATTCAAAGTGGGATTTGGAAAATATTGCAAAGACCAAATAAATATGTGTGTGTTGCAATGTAATGCTAGGTTTAATATGTCTAGCTATTGCTCTTGCATCTACTGGAATTTAAATGGAGAGTGGCAATAGGAAATGCTTGGTATGCTGCCCTTTTTATAATATATTTTTTAAGTCTATATTTTTACAATAAAAATTGATTATTATATCGATAGTGATATAAATATTATCCAGAGAATTATACTGAAAATATATAATAACAAAAAATTTACAACATTTTTAATGAGCCATTAGTTGGCGATTTAACTCACAAACATTTAATTGTCAGAGAAAGCTTAGCATTATATGTAGTTCTAAATTAATTTAAAATCACAATTCTTATCTATTCACAGATTTCTTTGCTTGTATAAACATTCCAAACATAAATATATTAATAAATCTTTTTATAAAACAAGACTAAATCATTTTTATATTGACACTTGAACTTGAATTCCCTTAGATTCTGAAAATGTTCCAAAAATAGCATCATATTTCTTTTCTGAATTTTAATTGTATCAAACTATTTTGTCATAATCAGAAAGTGATTTATGTCCTCTGTTTATTTCCAGATGTCAGATCATAAAGCTAGGTTAAATGCTGTTAACCGCCTAAAAAGCAAGAAATGCATGACTGGAGACATGACAACCAAACAAGATTTGTAGTGACCACAGGGGTCAGGATAGGCGAACATGCAATGCAGGAGGTGGCGGGAGAAAGAGGATTTACAAAGACGCAATAGAGGTGTTATAAAAAACATTAACACGTAATGCATGGCCAAGATTGGAAAATCTAAATGAGTAGATTTAGAACGAAAACCATTGACACAGGGATTAGTAAACACTGTAATTTTAACGGAATGGATGATTGAGGAAAGGTAGGGTCTTAGAATTGACCGCCGGATGAGACCTTTTGGGTCAGTTCAGAAGAATGGAATTGAAAGAAGCACAGTGGGGAAAACGGAACAGGAAGAATTAATAAGGGAAGCTGACTACATTCATGAACAGTGTGAACACCATTCATTAAAAAAGGGCAAAGGCTGGAGATGAAAAGGACAGGGGAAATAATCCACCTGGAAACACTCTAATGGGTCCTGTGGTATTGCCATGGTAGCATGCCACATGGCACATGTTTTTATGCATATTTTTGCAGGGGTCACCTGATACCTTACAAAGCATGACAGATAATACATACAGACTGATTTAAGCATTACATTAACTCATTACCTAAAGCTCTAAACCTCTCGGATGGATTGAATTTACCACTATAAACAAATACAGAGAACAAACACTAACAGAGTAGGTAGACTGTAGACATTGCAGATTATACGAGTGAGCATCATTTGCATTCCTTTGCATGTGTGCCATCTGTGAAACATGCACTTGGTTTGTGTGTGTGCGTTTGCGTGTGTTTGTGTATGTGTGTATAGCGGGCATGCACAGCGATACGGCTTTAACCTATGGCGTTCGTTGTTTTATGTCTGTGTGTGTGAAAATGAGAGGTCTCAGAGGATGTTGTACTGCTTCTTTCCTGCTGATTAAGCACAGGCTTCTCTGTTAGCAGACAGACTCCAGCCTCAGTTTTGCCAGACCTGCACATTCAGTCTAGACTGATGGAATACAATCTTACGGCTATGATTTATGCAGCGCTCTTACTATATGGAACATTTGTAAAAAATATTTTTTAGAGAAAGAGGTTTGTTTTGTCTGTTTGTTGAAAAGCTAAATAGGATACATGATAAAAGATTTTATATTATCAGGGCAACATGAATATTTTACTATTTGCAGAGAGTAGGCGGTATTGCCAAGGAAAGAGGTCAGACTGACTGTTGAGTGTGTGTGTGTGTGTGTGTGTGTGTGTGTGTGTGTGTGTGTGTGTGTGTGTGTGTGTGTGTGTGTGTGTGTGTGTGTGTGTGTGTGTGTGTGTGTGTGTGTGTGTGTGTGTGTGCGTGTGTGTGCGTATGTGTGCGTATGCGTGTTCGTGTTCGTGATGGTACGTGTACATGTGTGACTGCATGTGTTTGTTTCTGTGTCATGTGCTGTCATACACTATATCTGAAGTACAGGTAGACAGAGGATGTTGCAGGCAGGGATGCGGGTGTGCTGTGTAGGGTATCACCAACAGAGGGCAACAATGTCCAAACAATGATCATCTTTTTGTATGAGGCTTGTGTGTTTGTGTATTTTGCTACATGTTTAAAGCAGCATGTATATATATGGTGAGTTGGGTGACTGAACTTATCTTTTTGTGATTTAAGTGTATTACGTCCATTGTATCTAATAAGAGTAAAGCTGTGTGTTGTGGTGTGTCAAACTTTGATTTTAAATGTTAATTTTCTTTTACAAAAATGCATAAAAAGGACACGCAACAAGAAAACAGAAAGCCAGATTAAAACATGTTTTAACATTCAGTCTTAATTGTAGGACATTTTACAGACAGACTTACACTAAATGTGCTTGGTTAATATCACAAAAATAAATATGATTTTATATTAAAGTATATTAACTTTTTAAACTTTTAAAGTGATAATCTTAAAAGAATTGTTTAAAAATCCAACAGTTATTTCTCTAACAAATATTTTTTGTAATGTAATGGTAAAAACTATTTAAAAAAAGTATATATTTGTATTTATAAATATATTTACTATTCAGATTAACTGATTTTTATATACTTGCAAATAAACAAAAAATAATTTACGTATAGTAATTAAACAGTATCTTGAATTATTTTAATAGCTTTAAAAATATTTTTTGTGCGTCTGTGAATAGTTTCATGAAAAATGACAGGATTTTTTTAAGTGGACACTAGACAAAGCAGGCCATTCCCACGGATGGTAAAAGAAAGAGATGCATCAATTTGTCTGCCAACAGCATAATAGGGTCCCCAGAAAGCTCTCTAATGGGTTTTTCATGAAGAAGTACGTGGTCCTGCATGTGCGTTGCGGTGTGAGGTAGTTGGTTGTATGGTTTCGCATAATAAACAGCCCGGAGATAACTGTACAACCTTCTAGCTTTCCCCGCGGCTGCACGCTTACGGCTATCAGCCAACGGTGAAGCCCGGAGCGGCGTGGGAAGAGGTCATCCGGGAGCAAGGATCATTTTATGAACGGTTTAAAGATACACTTATATCTGGTCAATTTTATCATCACCTTAGTACTATTCATAGGTAACACAGGTGGCAGCAGCTTGCAACAGTTGTTTTTTTTTGTGCTCTGTGGATAAGGAATGTAAACCGCATAGTAAAGCACATTGTTTTATAAAGATTAATTGTTTTGAGCTAAGTTCGTTGGCCAGCTGGGTCTATCAAACTAGTCGTATGCGGCATTGCACTTTTCCTTTTTTAAAAGAGTCTTATTACATTCATTCTACTAGAAAAAAAATTCAAACAGATTCACAAATACCCTACACTTATTGACTATTAAAATAAAATAAAAAAAATGTGTTATCGACATATTACAAATTTCCCCCAAAGATTATAGATATATTTCCCAATTTGAAATGACAACAATCATTTCACAGAGCAAACCGTTTTGCTGCTTATTTGTAAGCACATGTTTGCCTTTTTGTGTGTGTGTGTGTGTGTGTGTGTGTGTGTGTGTGTGTGTGTGTGTGTGTGTGTGTGTGTGTGTGTGTGTGTGTGTGTGTGTGTGTGTGTGTGTGTGTGTGTGTGTGTGTGTGTGTGTGTGTATTTGTTTGTTTGTTTGTTTGTTTGTACTTTCTATCTCTGCATCACCATACAAGTCAACCCCATCCTCCACCTCCCCATCTCCCCCTGTGTGTCTGGCTGGTGGCTCAGACAGCCAGCATCCGCATTGCGTTGCTGCTCTCCCTCCTTCTCCCTCTTTCTCTCTATCTCTCTCTCTCTTTCACTCTTTGTCTCTCTCATTCAATCTTTTTTCTCTTTTTTCACCTCCATAGGGTGGGAAAAAAGGGCATGTATCAGCATATATTGTACTGAAGGTGTGCTGAGAGGTTGTTTTGTGGTCGGATATTGATAGTTTCTTCTGTACTGTATGTGTGGGATTGTGTGTTGTGTTCACACATTAAGCGTCAGTGCACTATGTTTGAAAATGATCTGTTTCAGACGCTCCAGTGCTTTGAAGGTAGAATTTAAACAACTATGACCTTTTTACCTGTGAGGCACACAATGGAAGAATGTCCGGGGTTTTTCAATGTAATGAAAATAAACAGTAACCACCATCCAGAAAAGCAGGTGGGATAGTTTTCAAGACTTTTCATTTCATTTCATTGCTCAAAGAATTACTAATTTTTTTGAATGTGAGAGAAACAAAGAAAATTCGGTTTAGGTTCATTTTACTTTTAACTTTCTTTTTCTGTTTCTACTGTTGCTCAAATTAATCTGACATGAAACGAACAATTTAACAATAGATGTGGTAGTACATGCAACATTTTGTGAGTGGCTGGGTGTGTTTGTACTGTATGTGCCATAGCACCAACACCCATTGTTAGATTGAAAATTTTTATTACATTTGTTTTGGTGATTAAAGGAAACAGATGCTTTGCAGAGTGAAAGGCGGTTATAATGGAAGTAAGTAAGAAGTGTGGATAGCCAGCTCTGAAAAGGGGAGACCTGCACCAAGGACGATGATGTCATCCTCAGTGCTTTGTCTCAGTTTGCTTCCTTTATGCAGACATGCCCAAAACTTCAGCTTAACAGCACTAGAACATCAGACATAATAATACACACTGCGAAACACTGAAAGATCTGTCAGAATAAGTCAGTTGTTTTGGAGACAATTTGTATTTGCATTTAAAATTACAAATTAAATTTTTTAATAAATGATTGTCTCAAGCTCCATAAATGAATGAGAGGTGAAATATATTTAGTTAGACTGGTTGAGTTTAGTCTTTTGGTAATATTATCATTTATTTATTTTACTGGCATTTTTATTCAAAGGAGCTTTGATGTCTACATTTTACCGGTTAATTTAACAATGCCATTTTTAGTGCCATGCACTACCAGTTGATCTCCAAGAAATACATAGGCTTTTCTGTTTAAGGAAATTCAAAGGTGACTGAAAATTTTTCTATGCAAAAACGGAAAGTATGTTAGCATTATAAAACTTCCTATTCCACAGTGCCCAATTTTGAATAAATATCTAAAATAAGGTATTTATAAATCATAGATGAACAGTCATAGAATAAAACACAAAAGACAGTCAAAACCAACTTGAGAAAAAAATATTGGTAACAGATTGCTTAATGTAAAAACATTTCTAGACAGGTATATTGAAGACAAATTACGTATAAAAATTTTACAAATAATGAAACATGGTCACAAATCTGAAAAGAACGGGAATGGAGATTATATCACAGTGTATTTACTTACCTGGAAACATGTTTTTAATAAAGTTTGAAAAAGTTGTCGGAGGCTTGTTTGTGGTGACCTTAAGTTTAATTGGTCACAGTGTAGTCAGCCTTAATTCTAGCAATTGTGTTTAGGCTTTAAAATAAAAATATTGTGCAAGATGACAAAGATCTAGAAACAACATGTGTAATCCATAATGAGCTTACTGTATCTTTTGTGATCTTCCATAAATCTATGGAAAATTTACTTAGGCTTTTGGTCGAGGCAATCAGTGTAGCAATAACTTTAGTTAGATTAGATTAGATTAGATTAAACTTTATTGTCATTACACATGAACAGTACAACACATGCACAGTAGCAGCAAGGATATAATGTACATTTTATCATACTACATGTACAGATGAAGTATATTATTTAGAATATAATAGAAAAGAATGTGTCTCTGGACACATATACAATGTACATTATATACATGAACAAAAAGATTAGGTGTATATCACTACTTGATACAAACTTGTTAATATAACACTCAACAACAAAACTGAATCTGAATAGCTGCCGATGATAAATAATAGTACAGATAGGGTATGAGGGAGAGGTAGGGTAAGGTGGGGTAAGCAATTCTGTGGTACAACAAGGCACATGTACAAGGTGGAATTGCATGATGGGGAATACAGGGTGGATTTTTACATTCTGTCATGGAGGTATTGCACATTATGAAATAAATAAATATTATTGCACAATGAAATGTAAATTGCATACAGTTTAGAAAAATGTAAGTGAATTTTTAAGACAGTCTGTGTGTGTGAACATTTGTGGGGTCAGTGCATGTGTGAGTTCAGCGTGGTGAAGGCTTTTTGGAAAAAGCTGTTCTTAAATGTATCTGTCCTTGTTCTAATGTACCTGTCGTGACTTCCCGAGGGCAACAGGTCGAACAGTTCAGAAGCAGGGTGGAAGCTGTCCTTAATGATATTCTCAGCTCTTTTGAGGCAGCAGGATGTGTAAATGTCCAGCAGGGAGGGGAGAGCGCAGCCGGTGATGTTTTGTGCTGCTTTATCTACCCTCTGAAGCCTCTCCCTGTGTACCATGGTGCAGCTACCATACCATAGTGTGCCTGGTAGAGGGATTATTGGAGAGGTAGAAGGTTTTAATAAAAGCAGGGTTAAATTGTCTCTGTGTATAATACAGAATGTACAGTTGAAAAGAGTAATATGATTTACAGGTTAATTATAGATTTATATAAATGCAGTGGGATATTATTCAGGGAATAAACTATGAACATGATATACTTCTGGGTCGGCCTACAAAATTTTTGTACCACTCTACTGTCTTCTTGGCTCCAGTGAATCTGTAAAGAATCTTTTGCTTGCCTAACATTCATGTTATAGAGGATGTCTTCATTGCAATGAACTGCATATACTGTATCATTTTATGTTTTGTTAAGGGAAAAATTCACAAAGTTTTCTTTTTTAGGTGAACTATTACTTTAAGTGGCACAAATGATGGAATACACCCTACATTTTATATTTTTCCAGCAAGTGGACCTTGAGATAAACTAAGGAAAATCTAAAGATGCTAACTTTTAAAAAACAAATAAGAGCAAGAGCTTTGGCACATAACTCCCAGACTGCCTCCATTCAGAATAGCACTAATAACAGTGGTTGCCATTGCTCTGTGTTGGAGGGCTGTAAGTGGAAGTGAGGGTTATTACACATTCCGTTTGCATTCGAGGGTAATCTGCACTAAAGTTAATGTATCTCTGATTTATACTTGTGTGCCCTTGTTTAAGTAGCTCTTTCATGTTCTCCCCGCATCACTGCCTGAACGTCTTTGTCCCAGACTCTCCAGAGTATGCCGACATTTTGCCTCTTGTACAAGTGTCTTTCATATGTGACTGCAGTGACAGTTCCCTGTTACCTCTTACCCCTCGCACAGGATATAACAGCAAGTGTGCCTGTCTTTGTCTTTTTTACCGTTTCCTCTTAAAGCAAAATGAGTAGCCACCCTCACTCACTGTACCAGCATGTCATAAATCATATTTAAACGACTACACCTCCGCCGAGGCTGTGGGACCGTTTGGTTTGTTGTAGAGGCCATGTGAGGACAATGCAGCATTGTTTAGGATTTCGTTCAAATTGAACAGGTAGAAATGATACCCTGGTCGCTTTACAAGGCTGAAATGATTCCTACTTTGGATTTAATCAAGCAAACTGTTGATGGGGTGTAGTGTGTCTAATTTGCCAGCTGTTGTAAACCAATGAATTGAATATCTAAATGGGCAACTTTGGTGTCATTCCCAAAGGATATTACATTTGAGCTAGAAATACAAAGCATGTAATGCAATGCTGCATAACAATACGTGTAGGACAATAATCCAGATCCCCACCACGTGCCTGTTTTTGTGCAATTGTTTCGTTGATACACTACTGTATCTCAAGTGCCAACTGTAGTATCTGCACATACACATTGCCATACAAATATCACCGCTATGCTGCACTAGGTGAGCAGCGTGGCATGCTGGGAGAGTTATCTGATGAGGCGTACCCGCAGATTGATTAAGAGAAGATTGCGGCAACACAGGGAGTAATATTTTCCATCACTTTATCTTTTGGCTAGCCTGATGCTCTCTGGCTTCTCACCCTGTTTGAGATTCTGACCCTCCCCCTTTGTGCCCCGCTCCTTCCTCGTCTCGCGTCTCCTTTCCCCTTTGCCCCCTCCCTGCTCCCGCTGTCTCACACACTTTCTCTCTCCCACACACGGGCGCGTGAACGCACAGACCGCAAAAGAAGGGGGGCAGGGGGAGTAAGAGAGACACGATGCCTGAAAAATGTGAGCGAGAAAGAGAGGTGGAGGAGAATAGGGATGGCATAGGCTGGGGAGGGATTGAGAAAGAGAGTTGAGATTCGAGATGAGAATTCTAGAGATGCTGAGATGATACAGAAAGGATGGAAGAGGCGGTTTGTGCTGGTCTAGAGAAGGGAGAGAGAAAGGATGTGCATGTGTGTGTGTGTGTGTGTGTGTGTGTGTGTGTGTGTGTGTGTGTGTGTGTGCGTGTGCGTGTGCGTGTGCGCGTGTGTGTGAATGAGAAGAGACACAGTCTGAGGTGCCTGAGGTGTTGTAGACTGTGGGATTGCTGGAGGGGAGGTTGGTTTTTGTGCTACCTATTCGATCAGTGTAATTGTCTACCTGCCACAGGGTTCATTGTCTGTCTGTCTGTCTGTCTGTCTGTCCGTCTGGCTTGCTGCTTGTCTGACTGATCTGAAGAGACACTTAGATGTGAGGAAACAATGGCTGTGGGTGCTTCATCTATACATCCATTTGGCTTTTCTTTCGGTTTCATTGCGTCTTTGTCTGATGCAGTTTAACTTACACAGTCTGTGTGTGTGTGAACTTGTTCTGTCTTTATTGCATTATGCACCCTAAGTTTTCCAGAGACTTCAAACATCAGCATGCACTTTTTATCGCTTAAAGCTTGACATCATCAAAACCTGCATTTTCCAGATGCAAGATCCTCGATAAGGTAAATCTCTTGTCTTCTGGCATTTTTGCACATTCACCTTTGCTACAGGGCGTGTGAATTTATTGTATTTGTGTGCATGCACACCTGTGAACATGCTGAATGCAGACTGATGTTAATTCTCAGGAGCTGAGGAGGTGATGCTTTGAAGTGCACCATTGTCACTCATTTTTCATATTGAAAGCGGATTTCTCTATACAGATATGGGGGTCTGCTGCAGGTGTTTTTGTAATTCATGACACAAATGATAATAAAATAATTCTAAATCATCACGTAGGATTTTTTTCAGAATCTGTATTTGGTCCGCAATATCTACAACGAACAATCAGCCAATAACATTTATATCACAGTTCATCCACGCCTATATATTTGGGGTGTTCAAATGTAGATTATTTCTATTTTTCAAAATGTGTGCCTTGTCCTTGGTGCTGGTTGCATTTGAACAGTTGTGTCTCACTCATTCAGTCACTGTGTCAGTTGTACCAGCTGTCTACCAAGGAGGGGCACTATTGAACCATTGAACCACCTTCTTCATTTCCATTTTTAGTCAGTATTTTATCTATTTAACATCCATGTGTTAAACACACACGTTTAACTGTCATAAATGTTTACCATTGCATATGTTCATATTCTCTATTTTATCTTCACAGGTTTCGTAAATATGGACGTTTTGGGAAATATGGATTATTAGGTACACTATTATGACCTGTCCTTATTTTACCCGATGATGATAACCGAAACCACTATTTATATTATTTAAAATGTTGGATTTTTCATATGTAACTTCTTGATGACTTTTTTTTGTAGCCTTTTAAATTGGACATCTCTTTGATACGTTATATAACCGAAAGCTTTGATTCGGAAAACTACATCATCATCCCTATTTCAGGAATCGGCAAACAAATGTCTTCTTTTCTAAAGGAAAAGCTTCTTAAGCAGATGAGGTTTTACTGAGACTACTGGTACTGGCATGCAGCGGATCATGCACGGCTTACAACCTCTGCGGTGAAACATATTGCAGTAAAAGTACCCATCAAATACACCCTAAGGGTTTATTATGACTGACACAACAGTTTGGTGAAAAAATTATGTGTTTATTGCTCTTTGTGAATTTGACAGTCTGGCTGAAGGAAACTTGACTGAATTTAAACAGCGCATTGCAGTCCGAGCACATTTTTTCAGTTTGGTTAGAATGCTACAGAAGAATGTATGGTTAGAATGTAATGTTATAAATGCTGTTTTGAAAACAAACAGTACATGTCAGATAGCATGACATGGGTGGTAGTTTTGTATTTTTTATTCCAACAACGTGGCCTTGTTTTTACAGTATGTCTCTTTGTCCCTGAGACCCTTAACCTGTGAGGTCAAACTAGGTCACAGGTGAGGTGCTCAGGAACAGGGCTGCATGCGCTGTCATCCACACAAGTCTAAAAGAGGAGAATCACTATTTGAATATTTTTGTGTGTATCGTGTAAAAATTGATGAAATTGTTTTTTGTTTTATATTTAAACTTAGTTTTTACTATATTTCTGACTAAATGTTCAGCTCTGCTCCTGTTTGGACTGTTGGGGACACACCCTATTGGCTGGCTTTGTGTTCTAAACAAAGAAATGATCCAATAAGAGGACAGCTAAGGGTAGTGACCCCATAATATTATCATCACTGATACTGGTCTGTCATTTGGGACGGATGGAGTCGACATACATGTGCATATGGTGTTGGTTTTTCGATATCGGTGTATAACATTATTTCTTGCTTTAATTATTTTTTTTATCTAAAGCAGTTGTTCAAATGAATTGGATAGAAATTAAAGGATATTTATATATATATATATATATATTTATATATATATTTATATATGTGTATGTTTTTCACTCTTGCAAATTCCATAGGAGTAAAATCTGTTCATACTTAAAAATATATAAAATCAAATAATCAATTAAAGACAAATAAAATTCCCGAACATGTTATCAAAATTGTGTGGTCTAATAATTCAAAAATATTATTGTATTTTATATTTTTTTATTGAAACACTAAATCTCCTCCAAATAATGTAGGCTACACTTAAAAGCTTAATTTAATTTTCAGCTTGAACTTTCTGGCCTTCCTGTCAGAGAGCCATCTAAGGACAGTGCAATCCAATGCAACCTGTCTTCTGATCTTTGCTTTGATAGTCCAGTTGACTGACTACCCCTTCGCTCTCCGGAAGGCTCGCAGTGTGGCTCCTACTCACTATTGATTGTCTTGTCTTTGCAGAGACAGATGAATGCATTAGTACCCAAGTCGTTCCTGCCACTGGAAATATATTAACTTCATGTATTAGGCACCCTGTCTCGTTACCATAGCGACACTTGGAAAAGACAGGGAGGGGAGGTGGAGGCAGGAGAAGGGGGTTCTGGGGTGATGAAATCGGGGGAGGGGTGTGGGATATGGGATGCAGTGAGACTGTGGGCTTGATTGGTAGTCTATTACATACATGCACAGAGCATTATAGGGAAATACACAGCATCTCATCATTTTAAATGTGTTTTTCCACCCTAACATTTAACAGTTTAAGAGCCAATTATGCATCTTCTTATGTCTCATTATTGCACCCGTTGTTTCGTTATTGCATTTCTTCTTGATGGTTCATGTGCAATGTCTTCCCTTTCTCTTTGTTCCGGTCAATTAAGATCATTTGCAATATCACAGTACCCCACCACTGCCATCAACAGGCACACACATCTCTATCACTCTTATGTGCCCCACTCTCTCTCTCTTTTTCTCTATCATACACACTCACTAACTCACTCACTCACACCTCTTCGCAGGAAAAGGTGCATAATGGATGAAGGGAAAAGGCTGAAAAGACAATGGGGAAAAAGAAAAAGGATTCAGAAATGCAGGGGAAATTGTGAAAACCCTATGAATAATAACTAAATTGTTGTCATGATCTAGCCTCCTTGATGACTAAAACGTCTTGAAAGTAATCAAAACCTCATTCAGTATAATGGATTTGTAATTGTAACATAAATGCTACATTCATGCATTCTTATTGTCTGTATTGATTTGATTTGAAACATGCCATCGTGATGTCATTCATTTGAAAAAATTCAGTTACAAATACAAAAATGTTGGTGTTGAAACTGACCTTTTTTAGCGTGATCATTAATGTAGCTTTTAGTTGTTATCAGTGCTTTATTGATGTTGATGACAGTCTTCGTTTATGTTGGGGACACATTGTTACAGAATACAATACAAGGAATGTAGACTCTTGTTTCAAGATGCTGGATCGAATATTTAACAATGAACTGAGAGTAATTGAGGCGGGTAAAGTGGGTGAGAAATAACTCCATTCATGTGTATTATGATGATTTATATGAATGGCATAAAACATGTCACTTTATTCATTATTTTTGCGGCTTAGGGAGAGGTTTTGATTCGATGCTGAAGAATATCTTGATGACTGAAATTATGCCTATAGTGGAAGAATTTGATATGAACACAAATGAAGGTAACTTAAGACCTAACTTAAGATTTATAAATCTCAACTTTTGTCGTAAGGCCAGTGGTAATCATATGATTTTATATAATTATATTTGATATCAGCTAATTTTATATCAATATTTTTGATATCAGCAGATTTTAGTAGATTTTAGAAGATTAGAAAAGGACCCGAATAACTCTTTCTTACACAATCTGTATTATATTGATTATCATTTAAAACCATTATTTAATATTTTCAAATTAATTATTTAACAGGTTAAGATTTAAGAGCAAACATCATTCAGTTTTTGTTTAAATACATTTAAATAAATGTTAATGTTACAATTGTGAAGACAGACACAGAGAAATGTGGAATGTACATGCGTGGATGACAGGAAACATGGAAGAAGTCTGATAGAGGCAGACCCAGTGTTTAGGGTGTACCCCTTTACTTTATTTGAGATGAAAGACTCCCCTGTTCTTCATTTTCAGACACTGTATATGAAATCAGGTTACAGGCCGCAGCAAACACTTTCATCACTGAGGCCTCAAAGCTACCTCGAGGTACAGTTCTTTTGCTTGGTATAGCATAAAAATGATCTTCATCCCTCATCTTTATTTTACTACTTACTTGTTCAATTACAGTTTCGTCAGTTTTCTTTATTGTAAGTTAGTTTACATACATCGCCGTTAGTGATTACCTGCTCTCATTAAGGATGTACATGAATCTTACAGTCTTTTCTGTCTTTCTTCCAGCATCTGGATGTTTTCCCCCCTGTGGTGTGTGACACGTTCCTTCTGGAATTAGTTTGTTGAAGTTTTTTTATCTGCTTTTATCATATAATAATAGATGAAATGGATAAAGACACCAGATCTCTGTGTTGCACATTGGCTGTTGTCACAAATCTTCTGCATACAATAGTCTCCCTGGACTCTTACAAATAATGCTAAAATAGTTCATAATTGTAAGCTCATAATTCCTAATGAAACACTACACTAAATTTTGCAAAAACGGACTCAAAAATATTGATTGGGGTAAAAAAAAATACGGATGTACCTTAGACTTCTGTAAAGTAATGTATATTTATTACTGTTTTTCATGTTTCTTTGGGTAACTTCCCAAAGGTTTGTTTCTGTTATAGTATAGGAAAAACCAAAGCTTGACTAAACATCCCAAACACGTACAGGAACTTCTGTATACGTAAATTCCATTTGATTGACAAATCATTTAAATGTTTGTATAGGTTTCCAGGAGCAAGGTGCCATTTATAACTGCATGACCTGTCAGTATGATTCCTGTGAGTTCCCGCTCGACTGCCCGAGTGAGTCCACAGCCTTCTTAACATGCGTGCAATTTTGGCTCAGTCTACTATGATGTGTAATCCTATGCACCCTCGCCCACCCACCCACACTGCACTTGACATGATGGATATGTTATAACACGACCTGACAAAGCTGTCTGTATAATTACGTAACAGCATTTTCAACAGCGCAAACATCAATTTGTAGCTTTTAACACTATAAAATGTGTCTAAGAGTGAGATAGAGTTGTTAAATGAAACCTTGGGCCTTGACACACTTTTGCACATAATATCATTTTGCACAAATAGCCTTTGGGGTCACCTAAGATGGCAGGCCCTCTCCCACACACTGTGGTATTCATTTTCACACAGAACAGCTACAATTACTTCTCAGCATATCGTTTCCTTTACTGCTCTCTCTAGAGGCACTGTTTAAATATTATAATCAGGGGAATGGTAGGCAGAAAGTGCTGCCCCTTTTCTTCTGTTGACAAAAGGCATTCAATTGCAAGGTGAAGTGTTACAGTTCTGCGTCTAGTGTGTTGCTAAATGTGTGATGTATGTGCTTTCCCAGTGAAGGAAATCAAAATAGTGGAGACCAACAGGACTCAGATGTGGTGTAAGGTTCCATTCATCTTGCCCGTAGACATAGAGATAGTCTGGAGATATGCAATGGTAAGGAGAAGGCGGGGATAAAGATTGTATTGCTTAAGGTCCATTTATTAATTTATTTCATGTGAATGAATGTAAAGAAAAAGCACTTTATACATGAATTTTTGAATTTCATTTAAAGAAAATAGTGTCTACCAAATGAATAAAATAAAACAAAATGCAATGGTGTTTTTTCTAGTAGTGTCTGACTTTGATTAAAGATTATAAAGGCATATAAATAAAAATATATGAACATGCACCTAAGAAATGATTATAATTAACTGCATATAAATTACATAAAAATATTGTTCATTCTGATTTTAGGCGACTTAAAGTTGAACAACATATATGACTAGAAGATTTAAAAAATATTATAAAAAATATTTGTTGAACTGAAAGTAGATATTGCTGTTTTGAACTTTAAAGGAGTCAGACCAAGAGAGAATTAAAAAAAATATTATTAGAAATATAAATGCTTTTATGTTAATAATAAAAATATGTGTCTTATTATCAAAAATGATGCATAATTTGTTTGAAACTTGTTTTTACAATTAGAATACAACGCCCTAATACGGAATTCAAATGAGTAAATTCTTTTTTTACTCTTTACAAATAAAGCATGAACCAAATTTTTTTTTTTTGAAAGGGTAAACATAGCTAAGTTATATTCTCAGTTTAGATACCCTGAATATCTAAGGCTTTATTTACATTTCAATCACACAAATAGGAAAAAACTGTATTGTTGGATCACTTCAAGGAGGTCACAGTGGGTGTGGATCCTCTATACTTCATCGGCTCTGCCCGGCTAGAGCACTCTGGCACCTATCAGTGTGAAATATTTTCTCAGGAACACTCTTTGGTCCGCATCTTCTACTACCTTACAGGTGCTCACATGCCTCCATTAAAAAGAAAAGGCAGCATCATAATATTAGTGATCTGTTAGCAAATCTTTATGTCTGTGGTCTTCCCCTCAGTGGTCCCTCTGGCACAGTTAGGTCATGCAGCACTACAGGAGGATTTTGACCAGGCTCTTCTCCCTGGTGGCCAGTTTGAAAATCTATCCCAGACTGTTCCTCTCACCTTGTGGCTTCCCAGCCCTGAACTTTTCACCATGTGCCTGACATCAGTGCTACTGCTGATCTTCATTAGTCTAGGGTAATAATACTATACTATATTAAGGTTTTAATGTTCATGTTTCAGCATATCTCAACATATTTAATAATGAAATGTTTGTTACTGATGCTATTAATGTTGTCTGCTCATAGGGTGCTGTGTTGGTTGTCGCATCAGAGAGAGACGTGCAGCTTTGATTCAAATCAAGAAAAGAACTCTATGGAAAAGATCTATTTGTTTCACTGCTAAACTAAGGCACGCACATCTAAGACTAAATAAAATATTGAGGCAAAACTTGTTTCACTTTGTAAAGATAATTCCCATTTGAGACTGGAGTAAATGATTTAACAGATAGATTTATTATTCATATGAAGATGTAATGTCAGTATCACAGTATAACTACAAAATGTGTAAGTTATTTCAAGGATAAATGAGGAGAACACACCAGGAGTCGGAATGGTGAATGTAGAGCCGCACCACATGCGGGCATTATAAAGCCTTCTCTGTGTTACTAAATATAGCCAGACATGACTTAACTCCCTAACTCATTTTATAGTCATTACTCACTGTTTTGTTACTTTTGGTTGTTCTTATAACTCCAGCAGAAGGGCGCGGGATATACTTTATTGTACAGCACTTCAATGACAATTATTTACCATTAAAGAACATTGGTTTTGATTTAGGGATGTTGGTGTAAAACACACATTATGTTTTAAACATAATGTCGTTGGCATTTCTTGAAGCGCGCCTCAAAATCTGGACTTGCCTTTCCCAAAGTCCTTCTTTTCCATGATCACATTTACGGCAATCATTTACATTTTCACGAAAGCATACAAAAGAGTGCATAGTGACCTTTAATAAATAAAGATCATCTTAATATTTTTGACGGATGTATGTATTTACGACCTCTGATAACAGTATGTGTATAACTCAATGTAAAGCAGCACTGAAAACACATTTCTTATTTGATCCTGGTTAGAGGTAGAGTATGAAGGCGTTTTACAGGGCATTTCAAATTTTTTTGTTTTGATAGTCACATAACAATGCCATCTACACTCGCCAGCTCTATTAATATTGCAAAACAATTCATATTTGTTAAATATATTTGTGTTAAAATGCACTTCTAAGGCCGGAATACATGTTGCACAGTTAATTTCTTATTTCTTAAGTTATTATCCGCTCGTATTTTGGATGAACTCTTTTACTGCATATATATATATATAGTCTGAGGAACACTGAGAGACATCATTAGCCTCTTCCATTTTGTGACAATTGCTCAAACAGTTGTTCTCTTTTCACCAAGTTGCTTAGTAATTGCCCTGTAGCCCTTTTCAGCTTTGTGCAGATCTTAAATGTTGTCTTCTGTGCCTTTAGACAACTCTTTGGTTTTGCCATGTTGCTACTTAGACTTTTGACTGATTGAGTTGTACACATGTAGCTTTATGACAGCTAATAACCTCAAACAGGTGCTACTAATTTAGAGTCATGAGCAGAGGGTATTTAAAAGCAAAAGAAAAGGTATTTGACGGTCAGAAATCTGGCTGATAAGCAAGTGATCAAATACTTATTTTACACAGCATTTTACAAATAAGTTAAAAAAATCATACAGTGTGTTTTCCTGAATCCCAAATACTTATTGACTTCTCTGTATATATATATATATATATATATATATATATATATATATATATATATAAATATATTATTGTCCCTTGGTTTTTGGGGGATTGGATTGTCACACAATTTTGTGAAGGGTGTTGATAATTTATAAGATACCATCTTTAGAAAATGCAGAAAACTGTTTAGTGAATTGTGTACCTTTTGTTTGGGTATGATGTTGTGTATAATGTCGTCCGGAGAAGATTTTGCCAGGTTTTGGTAGAACTAGTTTCAACAAAGAAGTGCGTGCAACGTCCTGTGTAGTTGAAGTGCTCCAACTGTGGCCCTACTGGAAGAACAAGCTGAAGCCATGCGTGTACACTAGCTGGTTATACTTATTTTTAAAACTTGCTGTAAGCTTTAAGCTTTACAAAAAGCAGCTTTACATGAAACAAGTATAAAAAATACAATTTGTTAAAAGTAGACACACACACACACACACACACACACACACAAAGACACACACACACACACACACACACACATAAAGACAGACACGAAGAAAATATTACAAGGATGGTGTTTAGGAAGAAACTCCAAAAGGAAAAACGTTAAAAAGAAACCAGGCTCGGAAGTAGAAAACTGCAGCATTTCTACAAGCTCGCCAGTGCTTGCACAACAATGCTAGTTTTGAAAAAAAATGAAAGAAAATAAATGAAAGAAGGTGATGATCCTTCATGTTATTGTGATAGTTATAAAGCAGTTGGTGTTGTGAGATGGGGACATGTAAACTGGTGTCTTCATCTTATAAAATGTTTTCTGTTGTCATGTAAATAGCTGTTGGATTATTGTTGTGAGCTCCACATATTAATTATTTATTTACCCCGGTATTATTCCACACTGGCAACACCACAAACCACACGTTTATCTTGTTTTAAATACATCTCAGAAAAAAGGCTAATATCAGGTACTTTATTCTGTTCAAAAAATCCTTTTTGTGCAGATACTTTACCTGATCCTTTGATTGATATCTACCTTTGAGAAACCACCAGAGCAGAAGACGTATACCTTTAAAATATTTTTCAGTGTGGTTTGTTGGTTTACGTAAACCACTCAAAGACACCGCCACACCCAAATAGTTGGACACGGTGACACGTAAAGACAAAACGTACCAACACATGCATATTTAACTATAAAATTGCGTAACCAGGTTGCACTTGTGGGGTTCCCTGTCATGAAAAATGTAGCCACGACCATAGAATTAATGTTGTAGTGCAGGAAACACCCCTGGATGTGCATCAGCTTTAAATATTACTAATATTTGGGGGTTTAAATCATTCTTTTGACACATTGATCCTTCCATTTGTAAACGCTTCCTCATTGGGTTTGTACCCTCTTTCTAGGGTATTAATGGGTAAACTTAGGCACAGATTTATATTTGTTTCCAATATGTTCCTTTGTTATACTTAAATGTACCTTGGAGTACTAATAGGCACTTTAAAGGTGCAAATATGTAAGTATTCTTTTACTTATGAAGTGTACTGTCACAGTGACAAAGTGTACATATATTGCCCATTTTTTCAGGCCGGATATTTTAGACTTTAAAGCTATTTTAAATGATATCTTTAGAGATAAGTCGAAGTTGGAACAGTTTCCAGAAGCACCGGAAATCTGGCAGCTGTTATAACGAAATATTCTGATTATTATCTCTTTACTTTATCTACCAGTCAAGAGTCATTTCTGAGGTGTGACTCTTTGAAGGAAACCCAAGAAAACACCCAAAGGGAAGATACATGGAAAAAGTTACACGGTTCAAGTACACAACATCTCCCTTGTGTTCTAAATTCAAAATTTTTGTGCCTTAGAAAATTTCATGAAAAAAGAATAAAAAAATATGCTTAATATAATTAGACTCTTAGGGAAAAATACTTACCCTTTGTTAAATTCAACTTATTTTGTTTAAGTAAATTTAAACAAATACATTTAATTCAAATCCAACTTGTTTTTTGTGTTTGTTTTTTTGTGTATTGAAACTACATACTTTTGATGAATTACCAAGCAATTAATCTGTAGCACCCAGCATGCTTTGCATTTGACTGCATAGATAGATACTTTTCCAGGCGACGTTCATTTTAAGTTAATAGAAATACTGGTGTTTTTTGTTTTTTAAGTCATAAAGTGTGTTATTTCCTTAATTTTGCAGTGACTGTACTAATACCAGTACAGACATCAATAGTCACTTCTCACTTGATATTTGTCTAAAAAAATATTTTATTATGAGTGAACTTTGAAGGTTCAGGTAGACATGTTTTAGTTCAAGGTAAGTTAAATTTAATCAATACTACACATTTAGAACTCTTAAAGTTATGTAGATCAGAAATGCCTATATTTTGTTTTATGGTCTATTTTTCATTTGACAAACATTGAAAAGTAGGTAGTGCTTATAAAGTACTAGTTTTGTTTGAGCAACATAATGTAACTATGTAAATCAATTCATTATATTTGTGTAAGTAAATAGAGCTGAACATTTTAATGGGTATGTTAGCACATGCTTAAGTTTATTGTAACCAGGGTTTAAGGTAATGGCCTACATCAAAATGATAGAAATTCAGCCTGTTGTTGTTTTAAATTGCCAGGTGTGCTTACACACATGAGGGATTTTTCTTGGTTACAAAAGCTTCCAGTACACAATGTAAGGTGACCAGACAATTGTCAAGTAACATAGAAAACGAAAAAGGAAAAAATAAAAATAAAATGTAAGTTGAACACACAATGGTGACATTGCAATGTGACCAAAGAGCTCCGGATGGAATAGAATATGCACGTGCGTTTTATTAATATACAAGATATAAGGTGCTATATGTGAAATGTCTGAGGTAAATTATTTCACACAGCAGGATCTCTATAGTATATCTACAGGTGTTTTACATATTCAAACTTACAAATGATTAAAGTGCTATATGCGAATTGTTTCCACACAATAGAAGTTGATGAACGCCACTGCTGTTCAACTTTCTTTAAAATATATTTTTTGTGCTTTACGGAAAAAGAAGTCATATAGGTTTTAAAAGAGAAGAGTAAATGATGACGGAAATTCAGTTGTGTGTGAACTATCCCTTTTAAATAGTCTAAATCAGGCCCACTCTACAGTCTTTTGTTCTGAGTACATTGAATAGAAGTGGTTACAGTAAAAAAAAGAATTGTATCGGTTTTCATGAATCATCACCATGGAGTGAACAGGAAGTTAAAGTTACTAGTGGTGTGATTGCTTTGTTTGGTCAAAGCAAGCCAGTGTAGTGTGGGAAACATGAATCAGGAACGAAAAGATTTAAGATTCGCACTGTGGACATCTTAGTCAGACTATTCTGTTTCCTGTTATAATCATTCCCAGATGTGGAACACCGTCTAGGTCTCCGACACAGGGAGTAAGAAAGAGACATGGTGGGCACAAAGGAGTAATTGCAAACATTTGTTGAAAGCAAAGCATAATTTTCACCATTCGCTGGCTACAAAAAGGTTTCCACAATTCTGTCAAGTTTTATCATGAGGGGGGTATGAGTTACTGCATCATTACATGAGTACTGATCTGTATCAGACCAAAAAGACATGACTAATCTAAACATTGGTTGGAAATTTTGGATGATGTCGGTTATGACCACTGTATTGCACTTAGCGTTGAATGTGTAAGAATGACATTGGGTTGGTCTGTTCCTGGAATTTCACATCAACTCTGGCAAACTAAAGAACTGCTCATAGGCGTGAATAGGTTTTATGGTATGCAGTGCAACATGAACTACTTCATGAGCGGGTTATGAAGCTAACAATTAGAAAGTATGACAGAAGAATATGCAGACAATGTTTCATGTATTAAATGCAAATTTTTTTAAACACTGTAAAAATAAAACTTAATACTGTTCTCCGAACATAGAAATAAAGTAACTTGAACAGTTTTAAGCATTAGTAGAAGAGTGTATTGTATCAATTAACATCAATTATTCTGCTCACATGCACTGCAGGACTGAAATGACAGTTTAAAATTGTTATAATGATTGCTGCTTGAGTGTTTGCTGGCTATATATTGTTGTTGTCACTGTTAGTTACCTGTAGCAGTTCTTTTTTCCTTTAAGATGTTTAATGATGTTTGATGATTGATATCATCATTAAGGTACTCAATATTTAGAGTGTGTACACAATAAATCTCTTTTATGCTATGTTAAGATCGCTTTAAAAATCCAATTGTCTGAATAATTGAGTTCAATACACATCTGCACCCTACGTTACAATTAAACAATATCTACATCCACATTTAAACAACAAACATGAAAGGGTGTGTCTTTCTATTTGAAAAGTTTGTTATGAATATAATAATTTGCTGATAATGTTAATACAGGTAATGATACTTATTAGAACACCTTGTGACGATCCCATAATTACATGATGGTTATCTGATATGTCTGCCACTAAAAGGCTTAGTATAAAATGATTCTTTCAACACATTCCATAGCATAAAAAAGCTTCTTTGATGGTACAGTTATATGTAATATAAGCCTGTAATTGATAGACAAATTTTTTGCCAAAGAACTCATAACTGGTCAGTTTAAAAATAAAGAAACGTACACTGAGATGAAAAGCTCTCATCATTTCCAAGAGGAAACAATTTACATAGACAGAAAGTAGCAGCTTAAATATAATGGCAGATTGAATGTTTAACATCATGTAGAGCTCAAAACCCGTTTCTTATCTGTCTTGCAAAAAAAATCAATCTGACAGCCTCTTTAAAACATGCTGGAGATGACAGAAAATGATTTGAACCACTTACAAATAAAATATTGCTCTGCTCTTTGCCCCCAGTGTTTAAATAGACATATTGTATAAGCTAAAACACACATAGTTGACTTGTATATTTGCAGGTCATATCTAATGAATGCTTTATCAAACTCTTTAACGTGCCTTTCCACAATTAACATGAGGGTAACTGTCATCATTACATCATTTCTTCAGGCATTTAACAGGGGTTAGCATCTCCACCCATGTCAGTGCAAACAGCTGATGATATCATCAGTATTGATTTATATTTTTACTTTAGAGTTTCAGCTTAACTGTAAGATGCTACAATCCTTTAATTGTAAGTTTTTATTTAAAATTTGACATTTATGTTGAAAAATAATTTTCCTCAAAATGATTGGCTTTGCACAAATTGTGTTTTTGTGTGCTCCCATAAGAGCTAATGATTATCTAATATGATATTGTAACTGAGGAACATGGCAGTAACTCTTTCTAACAATGCTGTTTTTAGAAAATCATTAGCTTTTTATGGAAGGACAAAAGTGCATCAAATGTTGCTGATGTTAGTCGGTCTGTTATAGTTGTTTACATTTCAGACACTGGATTTTCAATTCTTATATGTCATAGGTCATTATTTCTAATGAGCTTGTATTTGTTAGTACTTATCCTGGAGGCATAAATGATTCAGTAAACACTGATTTAGAGAATAATGGATAAACCGTTTGTCATATACTGTAATTTTGAGATATGCTATGACTGATTTACGTTGTTTTTAAATAGTTTTTAAATGGCTTTTAATGTTACATGAATGCCAATGTTATATATCGCTTGCATTAGCAATTAGACAAAAGTTCTGTCAACTTTCTTTCTTCTGCAGAACAAAACAGAACATATTTTAAAGAATGTTGGTTACCGTATATTGGGGACATTTAATTCTATTGTATACAGTACAAACAAAACCAATGCAATTGAACGGGTGCCACCATTTTTTGATTAGAAAAATATCTTTTGCCGATGAAAGAAAGTCATGCAGGTTGAAATAACAAGAGGGTGAGTAAATAATGAAAGAGTTTCTATTTTCATTCTCGGCTGAACTACAACTTTGAGGAGGGAATAGTATGTTAAATGGTAGACCAACTTACAAAGTCTGCTTGAGATGGTGAAAGAAAAAGTTAAATGAGTATTAAATGAGTACCTGTCATGTATTCGCTGGGCAATAGACATTTTATTGTTGTTGCTTTACAAAAGTGTACTAAATTTCCAACAAAGATACATTTATTTTTTTATTCAATCTACAATTAAATAATTATTCCAGAAGAACTGCTTTCTATCATTTGTTGCCTTTGGTAACGATGTATACAGGCTACAACACCCAGACATTCCTAAATAACTATTGAGCAATTGGCTCCAAACAGCACCCACCTCCCTGTGATTCAGTCCTGGTTAACATGTGACCAGATAACACATAAACTTAAATAATTTGCTTTGCATTGGTGGATGGTTCATGACAACGGACAATGAGGAGTGATCATGTGTTATTTGTGTTCTCTTATCCTGCTCTATTGCTGTTGTTAACAGGTGAAGTGGGGATTTATGTCAGTTTTACAAGGGAATCCTCCCCTCACGTTAAGTTACTGTTTAGTTGTGTTGTAGACTCATTTGAGTTCGAAGACTCAAGAGTTTTGTTAAATTAATAACATATTTAGGGAAACAATGTCAAATTGAAATGTGTTTGTATCATTTTGGAGGTTTTATTTCTTTGTCGGGCAGTTACATGGATTTAAAAAAATGCTAATCTGAAAATAGCAGTGACATATGTTAAAATACATAAATGCTATTGTTTTGCCTCCAAATGCACATTCATCTTTTTTCTCTAAGGTAAGTTTGTAAAAATAACTTAAATGACCTATTTTAAATAAGGCCTAGATTTGGCTTTAATTGATTCACCCCAAATTATACATTTTTACATTTACTCACCTTTGCATGATTCCAAAACTGAATAATGAAGAGAAAGACATTTGGGAAAACACTGCTAACTAAATAGTTATTGGACACCAACATCAACAATTCTTTGGAACAACTAGAGAGGGGGTAAATATCCCTTTTTAGTCCAATGTGGATTTCATTATAGTGTCACAAAAACAATCAGCCCTATTCTATTCTAGGGCCTTGGTGTCCTATGTATGGGAGTTGTTTTCCCGTTGCGCATGTCTGGGAAAATCTCAAGAAAGCTCACCAAGCTGCTTGCCAATAGTCTTGAAGCCCATTCCAGCCTTACATAGGTCTAAAATCTTGTCACTGACATCCTTGGACAACTCTTTGGCCTTGGTCATGGTGGAGAGTTGGGATCTAACTGATTGATTTCTTCTATGGACAGGTGTCTCTTATGCATGCTAATTTCATTTTTTACCTGTAGAAGAGACACATGGTTTCCAGAAATTCTGCTGATTGATAGAAGTAATGATGATTGAGTACTTATTTTACTCTTAATTCTAATCAGTTAACATCAGCCTAACTTAACATAAAATGCATTGTTCTGGATTTTTTGTTGCTGTTATGTTTCTCACTGTTGAAATAAACCTACTATTAAAATTACTCTTGATCTGAACTAACAAACTCATATGCTGGCTATGAGGCTGGCATTTGCCGATGTTCCACGAAGTCGAAAAGGCTTTAGATGAGGACATGGAGACTGAGAAGTACTCCATAGAAAATTTGCAAACCTTTGTGGTTTGTAGGTGTTTGCTGGTGTCGAGTTTGTTGGATCGTGCGATCTGGCCTTCAAGATGGCATGAAAGACATTTATGAATCTTTGACTAAAATACTTTAATGGAATCATTGCATGGAATATTTTACAACCTTAATTTAAGAGTTGAGCCAAGAGCTTTCCACTGTCTTCCTAAAAATTTGCCTTTTTGCATGTATATGGTTGCATTAATGAAATAGAAATTGCTACTATAACTGCCAGTATGCACAGCGTTTCCTATATTTTTAGCATCGAATACATAACTCACAATGTTAAAAAATAAAGCCCTTAAATGGGTTTCTCAGCAAACCCATAAAAGAACAATTTTTGGATTCACAAGCAACCTTTCAATCAAAGGCCATTTAAAGAACATTTCCTTTGAATGTTAAAGGGTTCTGACAGAAACTCTAGACAGAAAAGGTTATTCAATAGCATTATGAAACACAACACACTCTTTTTAAAGGTGCATGTATGTTGCAGATATTTTAAACTTCACATTATCAGTCAATAATAATGGCATACCGTTTTTCCTTAAAAACAATCTTTATTTATTTTCTTATTATTTTACAAACACATATTAGAGTTCACATTTTATAAATATCACTGACAAACATTGCAATAAATATACTTACAAATATACATAACATAACACAAAACAATGATATTTCACATAAACAAAAAGCATTAATAACTTAATCTTATAATCACACAATGATTATTAAGCATTGACATTTCTCAATAAAAACTTCCATATCTTTTCATTCAGTAGTCATTTTGATGATTAATCTGAATAAATTCACAGTTGTAAACAGCACTGTAGTTTGTGTCAGGCATATTGACAGTGTCTTGGATCTATAAACTCGGTGTTTAAAGATGTCTTGTAACAAAATGTCTGTTTTATGATTTTCTCAGTTTATGATGTCAAGAAGTCACTGACACTTCACAAACCTCAATGATATACAGCAACATGATAAACAATTAATACTTGAGAATGCTGACATCTCAGTCAAGGTTTAGTGCAGTCTGATAACCTTTATGCCTTGTTTAAAATAAATATACCTGGTCACTGACATTTAATTCCTAATCTCTATAATCATAAATTATAATAAATAATAAAAATTCTGAAATCTTTCATCTCACTTACATTTTTCTTAAACTATACATAAACTAGGGTTGTAAAAAAAGTGCAAATGTTCTTAAATAAGTAAATAACTACCTTAAACACTAACAGTGTAAGTGTCTGAGCGTTTTCTGCATACCCTCCGAAACCAAATCCAATAGAGACTAATCATGATCAGCCAGTAGCACACGTAAGCTACAGAACCAAATATCAAATACTTGGTCTCCTCTTTCTTTGCAGGTGTTGTCCAGTCTATTTTGGTTTCTTTGTAGATTGTATATGTCAGGCCTCCTAACAAGATGGCTGCCCACACTGAAAGGGGTAGCAGGGGCATATAGTTGCCAACCATCTTTTTGCGACCTGATGTCCCCCAGCTGCTTTTGGTCATGGTGAGAATGGCAAAGTATTTGGTAGGGAGGAGACTGGTCATATAAAGGGCAGAGTACCATGACATGAAAACCATCACCATATTTTGTCGCAGGAAGCATGCATACGCTGCTTTCACCAGTCCAATCAGCTGAATACAGCACAGGACCCACAAGATGTCCCATATGCTTCCTGTCCAGAAGAGCTTGATGATGGTGGCCGTGACGAAGAAAGGAAAGATGCCAGAGACGATGGATTCGTAGGTCATCCACAGGTGATGCTTGTGCCACCACATAGCATTAAACAGCCACTCACGAAAGTAGGATTTGGTCCAGCGGGTCTGCTGGTTCAGCCAGCGCAGAAACTGAGCAGGGGTCTCGGTGTAACACCTTGAACGGGCAGTGTACCTTTAAAGAAAAGGAAAACGAACAAGGATATTTAATACACTTACAATATCTACCAAAGGTTTTAAGGTTTTCTTAACTAATAGGCAATATGCAATGTCAGGTTTGTCTCTTAAAATTAAAGTACACTCCCCAAAATAATTCTGTCATTTACTCTTGTAATTTCAAACCTGTATGATTTTCCTTTTTCTGCAGAACACAAAGGAAGATATTTTGTAGACTTCTGTTAACTGGATATTTTGGGTCAACTATCAATATTATATGCACAACATCCTCCAAATCACTTGAATGTCACCAGAAAAGCCTACATCTTGAATGTCAGAATGTAGTTTAAAGTGATAAAAATGTGATTAAAACAGAGAGAAATGATTCACAATGTGCGTCACTGTGTAAAAGCAGTCTACAATACTCACTTTGTAGCATAGCCCATGCTCAGCATTCGATTAGTGAGATGGCGGTCATCCCCGAAGGTGCAGTGAGTACCAAGAAATTTCTGATTGTACCAGGATTCCAAAAACTGCTGTAACAGATCATTCCTATACAGACCTACAGGAAACAGAATGAAGCTTAGTGATACTGTGAAATACGTGGATGAAATATTAAAACTCACATCTGTGTAATGACTAAGATACTATTCAGCTGAGAAATGCTTGGAGTTAAATATGGATATGTACTTTTTGCAGTCCCACATGAAACAAGAAAAACTGGTGAGTCAGCAATGTGAGTTGTGTTGGTTACCTAAGGGGCCGCTGATACAGGAGACGCAGTTAAAGTAGGACTGGCAGGCTCTCTCGATGTTGAACGCCATCCAGTAGCGCAGACTGCTCATAAAACTAACATATGAGTCTTTAAGGTTGAGGATCTTTACATCGCCTCCTACAGCCCCATACTTGTCGTTACTCTCCAGCACTTTGCAGAGCTCCACTGTGGCCAGGGGCTCTAATTTTGTGTCCGAGTCACACACCTGTTCCAAAAGAAAAACATGATACATTGTCAATTTTCATTTTTGGTTCATGGGTTTGTTATGATGTGTTTAATTATAGTTAGAATGAACTGGATTGCTCTAAAGATCACGAACCTGTATGTAATCCACTGAATCTCCTAGTGCCTTGAAGGCAGTGTACATCACTTCCCTCTTTCCTCCCCATTTCTGCATGATGCACACACAACTCTCCGTTCTGATGAGCTCTTCAACCTCCAAGCGCTGAGGGTCTTCATAAACCACCTCCCCATTGCTATGAGCCAAATTTGCTCCTTGGGCCCTGGGGTCCCAGGTGTGGTAGTTGTTTTCCCATCTAAAACATTTTGGGCCCCGGTCTGCGAAGACCTCGCGGAACATCTCCATCATGTAGAGGTCGTCATCTGAGTTTCCATCTATCACCATGATAATGCGGAGTTTATCAACTGGATACTCAAGTCCCCGAACTGACTGAAGGCACTCCCTCAGATAATTGGGGTCCTCCTGATAGGCTGAGATAGTAAAGCCGATGGTCTTAGTGTAACTGCATGGTTCCTGTCTTCCTCGTCGCATCCGTCGATGTTCAATAAAGGCGAAAAAGCTTTGGACAAGGACGTGGAGGCTGAGAAGCACTCCATAGAATCCCAAGGAGATGATGTTAAACGAAGACGAGGCTATCTGGAAACCTTTAACGTATGCCCATATCATCACCCCAAGAACCAAGAAAGCGAAGAGAAATGTGAGTATTGCTCGAACCACTGGTTTACATTTCCGGAATACTGGTCTGAGGTCCATTTTATGATAGAAATGCTACAATAATATAAATAGAATAATTAGTATACATTCAATATACATTATATATGTGTTCAACATTTAAAACACAAAATTGAGAACTGATTGTTACAACATATGTCATTATTTTAACAATAAATACATTTATCTATGTAAACAATAAGCACAGAGTTACTACTTGTTAACGATACAGTTATTGAATACTGAAAAGAAGTTCTGAACATACCTTTTGAACTGTGCTGCTGTAACACTTCTACAGGTTTTTTGCACTGTTCCTCGACCTGAACTATCTAGACATGTTCAGGGAGGATCTCTTATAGGCTGTCTTTGAGCTCATGGAACATCCCCGCTGCAGATGTTTAATTGGCAACAGATGTGCCGTGGCTCAGGTCACACCCCATCTGACTCACTTGTTGTACGTCAAAACTACATAATACTCCTTTTTCTCCATGACATACTGTACTGGGTGTATTTTTTGTGTGTCAATAACTGACGTTGAAAATAGGATTTTTTCAGTAGTGGATACTGAGATTGTAATTTCGTGGTCAGGGTTCAAAGTATTATATGAAGTAGCTTGTTCGAAAGGTGTGCTTTATAATTAGATGACCAGTTTCCTGCTCCTTTCTGAATTCTTCCCTTATTTTGTCTTATTTCACAGTCACAGATATTTAATAACGTAATAATAAATACATTTCATTTAAAGGATTGCTGTATGTTTTGTTTGTTTTTCTTAAAAATAAGAGGCAGATAGTTATCAGTTATTATGTTAGAATATTATTATATTAACTTCTCTGCTCAGATCCCTATAATGATTTTCCCTTTATAAAAGTTTGAACTGAATCTTATTTGTTTGTTTCTTTAATGCTCTTAATTTTCGGTTTGGCTTGATCTTGAAAATATCTTGCCTGATTGAAATGTTGAGAATGTACTTGTGATGAAAGTATTTGAATATAAGATTGAAACCATGTAAAAATATTGATGTATACTAAAAATAGGTCAAATACCTGTGTTGAAGAAGGTATTTTTGTGGCATGATCTGATATTTTATGTGATTTATACAAAGATATGAAAATGGTCTTATCTGCCGGTTTGCCTACATATTTTAAAGTTTTGGCTGAATATGCATGGTCACTGTAATTGTTCTTAGGAGTGTCATTGATGTCACTGCTCATTTGTAGTATCTTATCAAGTAGAGCACGAAACTCCTTCATCAGTGCATGCAAATAATATGAGGGTGTAGAGACCAAGAAAAAATGTTGTTCTGACCAATAGATAAGTAACGGATTATCTCTACAACATTATTAATGTCAATTTTTTTACTTTTCTCCTAGTTTAGGCCTTATAATATATGTGATCATTGTGGTTACAAGTGACAAAGTATCTGTATTAACAGACACAAAGTTGAAAAGAAAAATATTTACGAAGACTGCTGAACTACATTAGAAATAGATTTAGCAGCAAAAATTAAATCCTTTAATAGAAATTACATTTATGGTGTCCTCTCAAGCGCTATTATTTTCATTATTATTAAAACTATCATTGTTTATTAATGATTATATGATTAAATATAAATGTTAATTAACTACAAATGTCAATCCGAAAAGTTGCATTTATAAGCAACTGGCCTATAATCTTAATAAAAAATAATAAAATTACGTAGATCTGGATAATCACAAAAAGAATTGATTATACAATTCGAATTTAAATATGTGTCATTGGTTATTGATTCATCTCATAATATAATAGGGCCGAGATTCTTAACGTTTTACATCTGGTGTGTTGAGTAAGGACAAATTGTCTTTGATGCACAACATATTTTAAACCAGATGTGTCAAACTTCAATCCCACTTGAACAAGCAGATCAAGAAATTCAAGTAAAAGAATTTGTTCTTAGTCACCTAGTTGTCTTCTGCTGTAGGTAAATATGCAGTAGTGGCATTGACGTCTATAAATTACAAACACACCTGATCTTGACACAGGTTTCTCAGAATTTTATAATTACAAAGTTGAACAGTGTCACATGTTCAATAACTGCATATACTATAAAATAAAATAATTGTAAATTTAAAAGCTTTAAAAATAACATAAATATACTGTCTTAATTTTTGCAAATTCTCATAAACTCAAATATTTCAGTTAAAATTCTCCAAAAATGTTGATTTATGTCCCAAAATTATACACATATATAATTTTTTTTTAAATCTATTTAATATCTAAAAAATATTTTTAAGTTAATTTACCTGTTTATTTATTTTTATATTTACTAAGCCACATTACATTTTTTTTCATTGTTTAAAGGCCGCTAGAATGGATTTCCAAACTGGATAGACCTCATTTTAGTTGGTGAAGTCAGAGATGATAACGCACTCGTTTAGTCTAAAAAACATTTTGTATTACAGTTGCTAAACATTAAATTCCACAGTTATGGCGTCAGTTGTTCGTTTCGATATGACATCATTATGGCGTCACAGTTTGCATAGACAATTATCCAAAACCAGCAGAGAGCAGCACTGCGTCGCCTGCTCCAGTTGAACAATACCCCTATACTGCATCTTTGGCCCCTAGTGATCAAAGTGCCATTTTTTAAAAATACAATTGGAAATTACTGAAATTGTCAGCAAATAAATGATTTGATCTGATTTATTGGTTTATTTAAAAGGGGACAGTGCAATTTCATTAAATACATGAACAAACTAATTAGCCAAAAGCTTTTTTTCATCTGTAGTACCCTGGCCAAGTTGTAAAAAAAGCATTAAAATACGAACAAAAATATACATTTACAAGTCTTTGACAAATTGACTACAGTATAAATGACACTGTAAAGTAACTTAAGGTACATTGTACCTGTTACAATAATCAGACACACAAAAAAACACATTTTCAAGATAGTATGCATAAATAAATGAAGTATACAATTATTTAGTTGTTTAATATGTATTTTAAATATGATAAAGTGTGGAAAAACTTATGTATAAAATCCTAAACTTCAATCACAAATAATGTTTTCACACTAGTCTTAGTGGGGGTTTTTTCCACCAAACCCCTCAACTCTGAAGCCACCAAATAAAGGGATGTAACCGCTGGTGGCACCAGTGCTTCGTCCCTAAAATGTTAATCTACGGCCCTACAAATCCAACTATATTAGGGTGCCATAGTGCAGTATAAGAAATGATCAAAATGTTGCACAGTGCAGACACAAGCAAGAAACACACCACTGTCTATACAGATTTATCGGCCCCACTCTATCTCCTATTTTCAATAAAACCATATCCTACACAGAGTTTAATATAACAAATGTTCTTTTCCCGATAGCAAAAGTACATTGTACATAGCAGACATTGTACGGATGAACCTGTGCTGTCTGGGTTGTTATTGTGTATAACGGAGAAGAGAAACCTCAAGGTTTGATAGCTTAATACCCATTTTAAATCTTTTAAAGATTAATGTTCTGTTTCTTTAAAAACTGCTGTATGGATGTACCCTCTGTATGGATATGTATATGAGCAAGGAATATGCCAACATATACATTATTGCTGTATTAATGCCTTTTTCCAAGTGCCCGTTTTATAATTTAAACCCTTTCCCCTTTAAAGTCTCTTCACGGCCTTGATCAATCCTGAGATCAGAGATAATAACTTTGTTAAGCAGCTGCAAAAGGATTTATTCAGCTTGTAAGCACTAGTTTTTTGTTTAGATATGTCAATCATACTATACCAGCAGAGAGCAGTACAGCATCACCTGTTCTCTCAGTTTCAAAATGCCTCAATAAGCATAAGCACACAAAATACATTTACAAGCCAAAAAACATTATAATCCAATGAGAGAAAGCAATGCAAGTCTTTATTCTCCATCTGTAAAAAAAAACTAAATTTAATGTTATAAAAGATACATGACAATATTTATTAAAATACACTTCTTACAAAACAAGAATCATGGATATCTGTGAATCTTTCACATTTCAAGGTACAGATATTAAACCATTTGTGGTCTTCAATGAGATTGTGACCGCAGATTACAGATATGGTGTCAGGTGTTTTGTTTTAATTATTAGTAAGAATGATGAAGTTCATATTAAACTGCACAACTTTCACCAAACAAACCATACTGAAAAAAGATACTGGCAGGACAAATGCAATATGATGGTTACGTCAGAATTTTTAATAAATATTTGAGCAGCCACAACCTACAGACTTATCTAACATCCATCCTGATAAGCTGAACTGTTGAACTGCTGTTGATTTCTAGAAATATTCTGACTATTTTCCACGTTAAAAAAAACATGTTTATCATATCTGAATTTAATCTTGATTAACATGTGTCTCCTTAAAGGCTTGAAGAAAGAAATTTTGTGCTCTTTAACAACATATTGCAGTTAATAAAACACACATAGCCACATGGTAGAGATATTATTTGCCATTTTATTTTCATTGTTAACATGGTCAATGATGTATTCCTTAGAAACCAAAAGTACTGGCCTTAAGACTTTCTTGAGTAGGTGGAGAACAAAGCATGACAGTAAAAAATGGTATATTCTTACCAAATAATATGAAAATGCCTCTTTGTATGATATACATCATAGTGTCATCTTTAATAGGTTTTAAAATACTGGTTGTAACACAAATGACAATGAATCACCTTCGCTAACACAATGAATGGTTGCAAAATCTGAGTCACACAACTGAGTCACAAAAGTGTGAGTTTGAAGCAATACAAAAGTTTCCATTCACTATAAGGAATATTGTATACATTAAAACATTCATTCATTCATTCATTCATTCATTCATTCATTCATTCATTCATTTATTCATATATTCATCCATCCATCCATCCATCCATCCATTCATTCATTCACTCATTCATGCATTCATTCATTCATTCATTCATTCATTCATTCATTCATATTGTCTATTATATTGCCATATCAAAAAAAACATTGAAAAACACAAAAAAAACATTGAAAAACTTTTTATATAAAAGCTAAATGATTATGGTCATGTTTTTTAAACAATTTATATGTTCTAATCTGTATCATAAATATGACTGTTGTAAGTAACTAATGTAAGTAATGGGTGCAGCCTTTATGGATCAGATCTGGTCTGATACTTCCATGTGCCATGGTGTTTATCTGTGGCAGACAGAAAAATAGTCAGATGTAAGACTACATTTAACTAACGCCATGATTACATGTACTTAAGGTTTAAATATAACGCATTCTCATCCAGTATGGGCAAGTTCTCTGTCTGTATCACGGCTGACTTGATTTTATTTGTGAACTTCAAAGTGTTGAACAAGAAGTTCTGGGCATTTGTAGATGAAAAAAATTCCTGTATGTACTTTAAGGTGATTTCTGGTCTATTCAGTGTTTAGAGATCAAATGAGTGTAACAAAGTTTTGCTTCATGGCATTTTGTAAACCTTTGATTTCGACAAAAATAGGAAGCAGTAAAATATTGCACAAAACGTGCAATATTTGGCAACTCCTGAGGAAGTAATTTCATTTATTTAAGTCTAAGTTAGTAACATTTATCACAGGGTAAATAAACAAAATGAAGGTTGTTTTAACCAGTTAAACATAATTTGTGACCTCCAGTCGTATTTAGAGGAACTTTTAAACACTAAAATTCAGATCATAGGAAAAATATAGCAATTTGTTTTTATTTTGCTGATTCTTTAGTCATATGTCCTCCAAGACAGAGTTTCAGCATTTCTGTTCGAGAAGAAGCTGTGTAAACATCCAGGAAGAGTGTCACAGATGTGGAACTGAAATGAGAATGTGGCTGATGGCTCCCACTAAAAAGTAGCATGTGCCCAGCAGATGATGCCTCTTTCAGATAATGAAACTGTTTTTACTGGATGTTTAAAACGGAGGAAGTAAAAAAAAACAGAGGAAGACAAAACTTTAGTGTCCTCTCTTATGTGTATATAGCAAGGTTTATTGACTTAGTATGCACCCCAGCTGTCTCATTCATTTTTTCTGTATTTTGAAACGCATATGTGCATTTCTCGTGTGGTTTCTTACAACTGTTCATTGGAAAAAAGAGGCCTTATTCCCACTGCAGTCTTTTTCACTGTAAGGAACAGTAACCTCCTTCTATCAAATATGTTGCGCTTTCATTTTCTAATTTTGCATCTATACATTTGAAGGCTGTATGGCCAGCACTTGTGGTTGGGTATTTCATAGCTGTGTCACGGGTTACAAACATTGTGGTTTGAAGCTGAGACCAGTAATAGGAAGTGGGTCTGGAAGACATACTCACTCTGTAGAATTTGGTCAGAAAATGTTGGACGCAAAAACAACTCTTCTAACCTCTCCACAGCTGCTTCCACTCCCACCTTCCCCATCCACAGACCCATAGTTTATACGACGGGGAATGTTCTATATGGTTTTGTGTTTGTGAGTGGTAGAAGATCGAAAACATAAAAAACTGCTTTTTTTGTATTTTATTTATTCAGTACAGATTATTTGTTAACATGCACATGATCTAGGAAAAAGCTTGCAGCTGCCTTCTAATGTGAATGCATGGAACTGGGTTAATTTTACAAAAGCAAACAACAAGTTTGTGGTCGAATATTACTTCCTAGCAATAAAGAAAGACAAAATCCCAAATTGCGTCAATTGTTATTTGAATACTTATGTTTTGCTTATGTTTTGCTGTTTTGTGAGTTAAAGGAACACATGAAATGGATTGGGAGGATTTTCCTATTACAGCTATTTATACACAGGGTGGAAGTCTGTACTGTGCCTCATTAGATTTTTCACTGCAACAAAATAAGTGCAAAACAAAGTTCATTTTGAACCCTTTTTGGGTCTGTTTACTTCATGACCACACCCTGGCTTCATAGGCACAAAAGAATCCACTCCAACCAAACCCCTAGCCCAGGCACAAAACTACTCTTTGCCCCATAGTTCTCCTGGTTGTTTTACACACCCAAAATTGGTATTTATGTTGGCCAACCAAATTGCAAGTTTGGTTGGTAAATCAAGCAGTGGAGAGACCTAGATTGCCACAAAGTATAGGATCTATTAATATCCCATTCCAGACGCCATCATTATGAATGACTCATTACAGTTTATGGGACAAGTCAGTTAAATTCAATTAAAAAGCAAACTTAATGAAAATATAAAAGAAAAATGGGATTCAGTAACTTTGTAGAATAGCACACATTTTCTTTAAACAGACATCTTTTACAATGTGCAGTTTTTTTGAAGAATATGTTAAATATACTGTGAGATTCATGCAGGAGCTCTTCATGATTTTCCTTTCTCAGTCTCAAGAAAATTAAAAACTGCTTCTTCTGCTTCCACATCTGAAAACTCTTCATTAATCATTCGTTTGTTATAAAGGAAATTTACTTTTATATGTGTGTGGGTGGTGTTCTCTTCATTTAATCGCTTAAAGTTTAACACCCTCCTATTCCTCATCTCTTCTCCCTCCTCTGCCCTGCCTTTATTCTCTTCCTTCGCACATCTGTACTGGCAAGAGTGCAGGACTTTCATATTGGTGGCGTATGGTCTCTGGCTTACAACTACGGTTCTAAGTGTGACATGTTCACTCTATTCTTTAAGGAGGGTTATCATGCTGTTTCATGCATTATAGGTGTTTAAGAATATAACACATGTTGCGTTGTCATGTTCAATGTGGTCCATTTGTTAAAAACCGAGTTATATGCATTACAGTGAATTTCTGTGCTCAATACAGCCCCCCAAGGACAGATACATTTACACTCATTCATTTGGCACACGCTTTTATCCAAAGCGACTTGAAAGTATGGTACAGTGGCCAATTATCACAGTAGAGCAAACAGGGGTAAGGTGTCTTGCTCAAGAGCGCTTAAGTTATTGTCTGCTGGCACTGAGAATCGAACAAGTCCAACTCTCTAACCACAAGACCACAACTGACCCCTGTAACCTTTTTCAAATAATCAACTTGCTCCCATCATGAAAACACCAGTTATTTATAGGCCATTCATCCATAGAAAAGCCTCTGCACGCAGGAATCAGATGCACCAGTTTCCTTGAGCACCATGCATGATAGTGTGTTGTTCTTGTAATTGACAAAGAGCTAACAATGACATCTCAGAAGAGTGTTTTTAGTTGTGTGGAACATAAACACTTGTTTAAGTTTCCAACGAACCCAGTGATAAGACAGCAGTGGATGCAATTTGTTTTTTTGGGACAACATCTTTGTTTGCAAACGTCATTTCAAAGAAGATTGTTTCGCTGAGAAGTCTCAGGTGTGTGCAAGTTTATTTTCATATAAACTGACCAATTGAGTGGTACCAACATTGAAAGTTTTGTTATGGAGTCTGAACAACCGCTAAACCACTAAATATGTTATCTTCTTTAGAAAAGAAAGCCAAATATGGGGACATCTCTGTCTTTTGTATTGCTTTAAATGTAAATGGAAGCGGTTAGTGGTGAACCGAGCAATTTTTGCAATTTCAAATCCTCATCAATAGATACCAATATATTTTGCCATAGTGAATGCAGTATTTGGTATTCATGTATATTTGAATATAAAACCCAAATTAAATTTAGCCAAATTTCGTCTCAGAAAGGATTTACGCATTAGACTGCTGTTTCACACGGATGGCTGGGTCATCTGTATAAAGAATGTCGTTTTGGAGATGTTTTTGAAAGTGGATGACGATAATTGTTGGTGGCTTAAGTGACCCTTGGAGAGCCGATGCTTAGAGTATTCAAACAATTTTTTTGATGACACAGCTGTCTTGGAAACAAAAAATGAAACAACTGCATTACTTTAGAATAAAAGATCAGCTATGTGGTTCATCAGAGTTTCACCTTTAGAGTTTCCTCTATTTAACAATTAATCAAGGAAAACCTGTCAATCATTAAAAAAACACACGGGATCATTTAAAATTGTTTCATTCTTTTTTCTTTCCATTCTACTTTCTAAGCAAAGAAACATCTGAAGACTTGGATATATTCATTCAACATGCAGAGAGCTTATCTGTACACATCTGTATTAGGACTAAATCCTTTGCTTGAATAGTCCAAGGTAAAAAATGGTTGTCGACAATGAGATGTCTTTAGCAGCACATGTGTTTTTGCAAATATAATTTAATGTAATATAGCCAAGAGCAAAAGATTTTGTTAGCAAAATAGTTTCTTAACATTGTCTCACAGCTGTCCAGCTTCACAATTCATTCTATCCCCGGTGAAACTTATACTAAAAGGTTCACATACTGACTGCCAATATTCCCCATACACCCACACACAACTGTAAGTTTCTGCTGTGAGGGTGTATAATAAATGGCAGCGTGCTGGGGGCTGAGGTGCAGAGCCAGACCTCTTCTCTGTAGGTTGGGTGTGTCTTGAGAGAAGTTGTCCAGTTTCTCTAATATCCAAGGGAAGACGACCGGAAAGGGATGGGTATCTCGCAGCAGTATTCCACCTACACAGCATTCTTGTACAGCTTGAACTTATTATGCTTTTCCTATGTTCAACACTCCATCTTTTACAAATGCAAATGGGTATATGTGGGCTATATTCCCAAACAAGCTCTGAGTAGGCTTATCTGATCTAGGTTTTTAATAGAGCAGGTTGTTATTCATTTTACGTTGAAGTTTAGACATGTCTTATCCAACAAATACATCAACTGATGAGGGGTCAGTTATGGTCCCATGGTTAGAGAGTTGGACTTTTGACCATCAGGTTGCTGGTTTGATTCTCAGTGCTAGCGGGCAATGACTAAAGTGCCCTTAAGCAAGATACCTTACCCCTGTTTGGTTTGCAATGATAGCTGTCCATTGCCCACTTCTTGTAAAATCGTTTGCCAAACTGATGAAAGTGTCTGCCAAATGAGTAAATGTAAATGTGATTGTGAGTTGTAAAAAAAGTTCACATGGAAAGTAATAGTTCACCCCAAAATTAGAACTGTGCTAACATTTATCCACTCTGCATATAATAGAAGTCACTCAGTTACCAACCTTATTCAAAATATTATATATTGTAATAGGTTTGAAATGAGAAGAGGGTGTGTAAATGATGACAGAATTTACATTTTTGGGTGAACAATAACTTTAGTTGCTAATTTGACTTGCTGACATTTGTTGGTTTTGTTTTTAAAGTTTTACACATTTTTCAAGACTTCCTGTCCAATTATGCAGTGCTATTTACTTACATTTCACTATCACTCTATTTCAGTAGAAATATGTGTCTGTGCTTACTCTGGCTAAGCATAATATTTACACAGATACTCTATTCAGTCTCACATTTGAGAAGCATTCTGTTTGTCTTTCAAGACAAGAAGAACACATAAACTGTTTGAGATCAGCATCTGCAATTACAATATCTCTCATAACAACATGAGAAGCATTAAATGTAAAAGTTCAACTTAAGTGTTTTGACAGTCTGCATTATATGTGTTGTGTGTTGACCTTATTTAACCACATAATACCACTGATACAAACAAACATGACATTAATGACATTAAGTTAATTCCCAGTTTAGACTAATTGTGGAAAATATATATTAAAACATTAAAAACTTTGGAGGAATGAACTATATTCTGTATAGAATCTAAATGGGCTTTTGTATTTCTAATTGTTCATGTAGACCGGAGCACACTGTGTGCACTACAGCAGTTTGTGTAACACTGATGCAGTCAGACATCATTTGACCCAATAGAAAACATATTTACACAGTCTGATCCGCCTCCCATCCAGCGCTCTAAGAGCCATCCATCCTACAGAAAAAGTGTCAAAGGCAAATAGTTACAGCATTGAACAGGAATTTTGATAAAAAGCTCAATTGATTAATTATGTCATGAACATAGGTTTGGTGGAAGAGAATGTGTGCGTCAAGACAATGCCACAATGTACATTTAGAATATAACATGTAGCTTGTGGCTTGTAGGAACTTGTAGATAGGCTTAGCACTTTAACACATTCACCTATAAACATCACTGAGCCTGGGACTGAATTTGACCCTCACACAAGCATTGCTTGCCCCATTGAAAAAGAAAACAATGTATTTGGAAATAAAACATAAAGAGTCATGCATTTGAGGCGTTGGGAGAGGAAATTCCCAAAGAATTATGGTTTTAATCCAGTTTTAGAACAGGCAGTGTCATATAAAAAGGTTGTATATATTCTCCTTTAGCTCAAAAAATCCTTTATTGTATACTTGACCCCAAAATGAAAAGGCTGCAATTAACTCACTCATTTCAAACTGTTTGACTTTCTTCTGCAGAACATTTGGGTCAGGGGTTCAGCGGTGGTCTGGTGGTTAGAGATCTTGACTTGTAAGCAGAAGTTCGTGGGTTCGATTCTCAGTGCCGGAAGACAAAAGTTCCATGCTTTCTCTGATCTGTAAATTGGCTAACGATTTAATGTAAATGTAACAAAAAATCTTTCAGAAAAATATCGATAAAAGAAAAATGTGACTTACATTGGTTTTGTGTGGACAGTTTTTGGTGCCTTGCAGAAAAAGTCAAATGTTTAAAATGACAAAAGTGAGAGTTAACATTAAAATAATAGTTTTGGGGGGGGGGGTGAACAACCCCGTTAAAACTTTTCAAACCATGAAAAGTAACAAAACGTCCTTTACAAAATAAGTCCATTCTTTATCTGTCATTAAAGTGGATTTATTTACATGATCTTAGCCATTAAGTCTTATGTGGGTGTTCTGTTTTAGAGGAATGGCTTGCTCCACCACACGGAAAAACTCTCTTTCCACGGCACTAAAAAGACTGAAATGTTCACTTTACTTCTAAACGAAATAACAAGCAAACACGCGCAAATAAACACACCGAGTTTGTTAAATCCGAGAAGAACAAAAAAACACTCAAAAGAAAATAAATCTAACAGCAGCAACTGCGTCAGCTGGAGAGAAGGCGTGAAGTGACGTCACGCATGCGGGGATTGCGCATCTTTTCAACAAGCGGACTCTTGCAGTTCTGTTCGTGACAGTCACAGGTGTGAGCGACTTTCTTTATCACCTTCTGCAAGCTCAGGGTAAGCATTTTATTTACATGTTGTTATTTGCTTGATAACATTTTGAATTTGACTTTTTAAAACTTTTTTCATTGCTCTTGACATGATAGACCAACCCACATTCTAACAACCCATAATGATAAGATGTGTTAAATAACAGTTCTCCTCTGATTCTTCTATCTTCTTTAATAAAAGACATTCCGATGGGATTATGAAGAGCTGATAAATGGGAAACCTGGATATTTGTACATCACATTATTTTATATAACTTCATTTCGATTTGTGACACTTTTAGAAGTTTGTCGAACTGAACAAGCGGATGTCCAAAAATCAGGGAACCAAGTTATGGGGAAATTAAAAAATTTTCTATGATTATGTCAGAATGTTTCATTAGATTTTTAACCAGAACTTTCCTTTAAAGGCAAACTATTATATTCTGTCCTCTAGTGGACTAACATAGAACAACGTGTTAGTTTGTTTTTTCAGTTTGTGACCACATCAGAATAAAATTGTTTGTTCTTTTATATGACATTCAGTACTTTTCTCCATCCTTCCAGATTGAAATTAACAATGATAGATCTGGCCAATGTCACAGAGAGTCCACTACATCCCAACTCAACCGAGTTCGAGTACTATGATGAGGATGATGACACATTGGAGGTCAGGAAATCTCTAAACATCATGTCACTCATATTCTACAGTCTGGCTTTTGTACTCGGAGTCATAGGCAACGGCATTGTGATTTGGGTGACGGGCTTTAAAATGAAAAGAACAGTCAACACGGTCTGGTTTCTTAACCTGGCTTTGGCAGACTTCCTCTTCACAGTCTTTCTGCCTCTTAGTGTGGCTTATACAGCTATGGGCTTCCACTGGCCCTTTGGCCAGTTCATGTGTAAATTCAACAGCACTCTTGCTTTTCTCAACATGTTTGCGAGTGTTTATCTCCTGGTTGTCATCAGCATTGACCGCTGTGTGTCGGTGGTGTGGCCAATCTGGGCACAAAACCATCGGAATGTGAGTCGTGCTTCCGTTGTGAGCTTTGGCATTTGGCTGTTTGCACTGGCTTTGAGTGCACCCTACTTCGTCTTCAAGGATACTGCACCGGCCCACAATGATAAAAACACAACTAACTGTTACAATAACTTTGCATTCTCTGATGATATCACACCAGAAGTGGTGGAGCTTCGTATGTTACGCCATCGTGCCATGATCATTACACGTTTCCTACTAGGCTTTGTGCTACCGTTTGCCATCATTGTTTCCTGTTATGCCGTTATCATCTGTCGGCTCCAAAAGAACCGATCAATGTCTGGCCGGACTGGACGTCCGTTTAAGATCATTGCTGCTGTGATCATCATCTTTTTCCTGTGTTGGGCTCCATACCATATTTTGGTCCTGATGGAAATGGTAAACCACATGTCAACTGAATACTGCCCCATTCTGCATGATGTCACCACTGTTGGATTACCAATTGCAACCAGTTTGGCATTCTTAAATAGCTGCTTGAACCCACTGTTGTATGTTTTTATGGGACAGGACTTTAAAGACAAGATGCGCAGATCAATACTGAAGCTGTTTGAAACAGCTTTCACAGAGGAGGTGTCACGAACAAACACATACACAAATTCAATGAACATCATTCGTAACAAAGAGCAAGGGAGCAAGTCCTTCTCCGATGCAGAAGTATAGCTTACAAGCTTGACTTGATGCACTGTGGTATTAGAGGACTTAACAGAGACTCATCATTACTGTCAGTATATTTAAAACCAGTTTGAACCTTTGCATTAAACACTGCCCTGTAACTATTGAAAAAGTATATGCATTTTTTATGTGCCATTATTGATATACCTGTAAAGATTGCAAAATATATTTTGATATTGTAGACTATAAAAATGTCATGTATTGTGCATGCAAGTAGCCTTTATGCTTTCCTTTCCTTTTTTAGTTCTTTAATTGTTTGATACATCGTCAATTATTTTATATGAGGTTTGCACTGTGTACTATAACATCAATAAAAACTTTGTATCCTGACTCAAGCAAAAACCATTTCAATAGATTTGATTAAAGTATATATTTAATTAAGAGCGGAAGCTATTAAGGACCATTTCAGTCATATTTACCTTTAAGAAGTTAAAAACTTGTTACATTAATAAAGTACATCAACCTTACATACAAAACCATTGTGTTTAACTAACAGAAAAAAAATAATAAATAAATCTGTCTCTTTCTTTCTTTGCTTTGTGTAAATTATTATTTGCTAATTCCCTTAAATGGAGTTTACACACTTCCTCTGTCATGCAACTCTGACAATCAGTTTTATGAAATATATTCAGCACTTTTGTGACCGCCTTTAAGAGAACCACAATAGGTGGTAAGAGGTCATCAACTTTTCCCTAACTGCTTACTCACAATGCATAATGTGTATGCTGCTGACAAAGCCATTCAAAAAGGCAGTGCTGTTCAAATGATTGATTAATTGCATCCAGAATATGTATGTTTTATTTAAATAATTTCATTCATATTTAAACATTTATCAAATGGTATACATTTCTCTTAAACACATTCAAGTATGTATGAATATTTGTTAACAGGCCCAATCCACAGACATACATAATGCATACATAAACTTTCATTCTGCAAGCAATTAATCATGATTATTCTAGTTGATATTTAATGGACTATAAATAAACATATATTGAAAGACGTCTGCTAAAGATCTGTTAAATCATCTGCTTTAACATCTTCGAAAGAACTGTTTTACATCCATTCCAAAAGACAAATGATTTTAAATCAATTAAAAGACAGGGAATGTACGGAAGCGTATTGCATTCACTTGAGAAAAAAAAATTTGCTCTGTTTTTCTGTATTAACGAATTAATTATCTCAGAATTACGAGATAATTTTTCATGAAAAAAAATATTTTGCTCTGTTTTTCTGAATTAACGACTTAATTATCTCAGAATTATGAGATTCATTTTTTAAAATGTATTTATTAGAATATTTTCTGATTTAATGAGATCACTCAAAATCCTGCTAGCACCTCTATTTTATATGGATCGTACGTAAGGAAACATGTCCCGCCTTTTAAGTTTAATCCAGTTTTATTTTACTCTGGGTTTGAGACATTGGGAGATACTGTCTTTAAGTTATATAAATGGTATTGTTATTAGTAATTATGAGATAATTAAGTCGTTAATACAGAAAAACAGAGCACATTTTTTTTTCTCAAGTGAATGCAATACGCTTCCGTAGGGAATGTGCATAATGTCATATGTTTTAATCCACTGATCATGGTAGTGTCTGATTTATTAGATAGTTTACCATCTTAATAAATAATCTTCCTCAAAAATTCCCATAATAATCCCAGCCAGCAGTTTTCTGTAAATAAATCGCATTAGCTCCATATCTTCGATAGGTGGCAGTAATGCGCCAGGCAGTGCGTTTCTCCCATTTATATTCATGGAATAAGAATGGGGGCGGAGATTGGGAAAAGGAAGCTTTGTAGTTTCTGTTTTTCGTCTGTTTAGAAAATATTCGAACGTGTTGTCAAAGTCGGTTGAATTAAAAGCAAACACAACGTTCAACAAACAATGAAACCCCAAATATTTGGACTTACAGTAACAAAATAACCCAAAAGGGAAACCAACGCATGCTTGGCCGTCTCTAAGCCTACAAGGTAACACGATTATACGGCGTGCTGTTGTTTTAAGGAAAAGACATTTAATTAAAGAATGTCATTTTTAAAATGTATGTATGTGACTCAGTGCTAACCTTTATAAATCACTTCAGGTCATGTTGACTAGCACGTAAGCTACTAGCTAGATCCGCTTTGCTTGTAGTTCTGGGTTTGTAGCATGATGTTGAATGTTTTGTATTATAATATGATTATATTTATGTGTATTATCCTTCTATAAATCAGCTCCTGGTTCTTTAACATCACACTATAATTATATTATTCAATGGCCATTGAAGGTTTTATCAAACTAAATGTTTGGTGCTAATAAACAGCTGACATTAACACAACCACACATCATAACAGTTAAATACTAATTTAAGGGAGAAGGTTGACAATATCCTGTAATTGTTGTAGGAATAGAGACCTTTTATTTGTGTTGTTAATCAGAAAAGAAAACTACATTTCTTATGATGAGCCTTAAAAGTGAATGTTCACCCAAAATGTAATCTGTCATTATTTAAGTTACTCGGTCTATTGTCATTTCAGATCTATATGGCTTTCTTTCTTCTGCCAACCACAAAAGAAGATATTTTGAAAAATGTTCCTGAGCCTATGTGGTTGCAAGGGTTGTGTGTCAGTACAGTAGAAGCGAATGGGTGCCAACATTGTAAGGTTACTAACTTTATTTAAAAAAAATAATAGTTTTGTGTTCGATAGAAGAAAGGATGTCATTCAGATGACAAGAGAGTGAGTAAATCATGAAAATGTGCATTATTGTGGGAACTATCACTTCAATGTGTTGAGCTTCTTTTTGCAATTATATTTTAAATTGTAATATTTTATACTATCAAATGTCTTTCCACCTGAATATTAGTGCGTTCTTATGGGAAAACCTGTGCTTGGATAAATGTGGCACTTGCCCTGGGGCTGCCCAGGTCATTTGAAAACATTTAAATAAAATGCTTTTATTCCTTTTACTATATAGCAACCACTGCACGTTTAAAAAAGGCTCCGCCTTCAAAAACTCACAACTTGCATTTTCGGCAAGCAGTAAGCCATGTAAAAACGCCTCCATTTGCATTTACATTTATTCATTTGGCAGACGCTTTTATCCAAAGCGACTTAAAAGTATTTTACCGTTGCCAATTATCAATGCAGAGCAAATGGACTGAAGGTGTCTTGCTCATTGACACTTCAGTTATTGCCTGCTGGCACTGGGATTAAAACCCACAACCTTCTGCTTTTCAAGTCCAACTCTCTAACCATCAGACCGATCCAATGGATTCACAAAGCTTGCGATGTTACTAGTTATTTTATTTAGGCACTTGGACAGAAATCAAATGTATTGGACTGCAGAAAATGTCAGGATTGTAGGCATCAAGTTACTTCCCTGACATGTCCTCGGAGGCTTGTTACAGAAATAACTGCATTTACAGGATGTCCATCTCGTTACTGGTGATCATGCAGTAACCCAAAGCCGAGTTGACCAATAACAGTAGACTTGACCTTTTGACCATTCAGAGAACACTGGGGGGTGAGTCTTTAAGAGTATTTTAATACATGCCTCATTTATTACAAGATTTCGTTTCACTTGTTGGTGCAGTTCGTGTGGGCTGGTGTGAATGTAACAATCGTATCCAATTGCGCACGAAAAGCTGACCAAAAAAAGCATGACCTCCCTGAAAAGGTGGTATTGTTAAAACATTACTTTCCAGCTGCAACCGCTCTTCATGTCGAAATGTATGCTTTGCCTAAAGAGCAGTTTGCGTTCTCGCTTTGTTTACTTCCAGGGAGCTACATTGGAATTTTCCTGTTCGTTAATTTTAACCAATCGAAAAGCAGTTTTGGAAATACCTTAATGACACATCTGGCCAAGGAGTGATGTGGACGTTGTAACATGACTGCATTTTGGTTCGTTTTAACTGGTTTGATCCAGTGTGGTGTTAAAAGAACCCAGAAGTGGAGAAAAATGATACAGTGTATCATTTGTTGCTCATGGTCTGGACCACATGGACCTAGCTACATATGAAGCACCCTAAGAGTCAGGAACTAAATAAGTGTTTTTCAGAAAAGAGGAAAGACAATGCGTTCTTTAAAGGCATTTGGGAATAATTGAGGATGGAAACAATACACTTATTAATGTGGTTATCACTTTCACCATCTTTATTAGCACTGTCAAAAGCAAACTGTTGTTAATGTATTTTACCTCTTTTATCATATTAGTAAATTTTCCTATGTTTACTTTTTTGTTTATTTTTGTCTTCAGAAATCCGGAGTAATCTGTTAACTCTAGCCTCAATATAGGAAAGTGACACAAGTTCAAATAACATCAGAATTGATGGTGAGTACAAAAGATAGGCTACAGGTTTTTTCTGATCTTAGCCATTTCAGGTTTGTAATATTTTGTACTATTTTAAAATGTTATAAAAATGCACTTTTATTCATTAAATTTTTTTGCAATAAAGAGTAATTGTAAATTGGTAAAGGTAGCTTACAATGTTGGAAGAATGAAACATAGTTAGTGAACCTCTTAATTAGCGCTCCATATTTGCAAAAACAAGTTCCTACCACGAATGTTGAGTATTTTAACTTTTAATTTCACTGTGCCAATATCAATGTAGTTTGAATTATTAACTTCTGTGTAATTTCTTTTCTGCTTTTGTTTTTTAGTTTGCAAATCCAAATTGTCGGCCAACGGCTGGAACAACGCAGGGCATACCTAACGAGGTTAAAGTCATTGTATTGTGCTTGAAGCCCATACTTGTCCACAAAATTGGGAAATTGATGATAATCTAATTATCTCTTAAAGACTTCATCCTTTATATATATTTTAGACCTGTTGTAATGTGACAGTATAGTATCTATTTTGCCATTTTAGACATTGAACTTTTATGCTCATTTTAAATGTACAAAGGAACTCGACTTTTAAAGCATTTTGGAAGAAGTCAAAATAACTCACATTTTGCTATTGAGATATGTCATGATAATCAATTAATGTAGCAGTAACGGTGTCCCAAACCTTTGCATTTCATAATTGAAAAATTTTGTTTTGCCAAGATGGCGTACACCTCAAAGAATTTTGGTCCATGTGGAGGAGATATGTTTATCTGCACAGAGTGTGGTGAAGGGTTTCGTCATTTCCCAAAGCTGGTTGAGCACATAGCCATTCATGGTATATTTTTCCCTGATGCTTTAAGTATTAATGGCGGTAAAGACACACACATCGAATTTGCTCTCCATGAAAATGGAACGCTCACCGTGGTTGATCGATCAGTGGTATCCAACTTTACTTTCTTATTTGGAAAACCTACACCCAAGGTGTCATTGTCTTCAACCCCCAATCAAGCTTTATTGACCTCATCTAAGATGCCAGAAAAGGAGCGTTTTGATGTTCAGATGTTTAGATGTGAAAGATGTGGACAAGGATTTAAAGGCCTGAAAAGCTTACAGCTACATCAGCAATATCGTGTCCTTGAGCAGGGGTTCAGATGCACCCTGTGCTGCAAAGTGTTTAATGATAAAGAAAGTCTACTGAGCCACCTTCAAAACCATGCTCATGAACGATTTTATAGCTGCGGACACTGTGGAAAACGATTTTTGAGACAAGAGACGTTAATGTCACACAAGAAACAGTGGCATGGATCCCTTTCTTACAAAGCTGGAATACAGGAGGATCAAGAAAATAGCATGGAGAAGTCTTATCCTTGCAAATTGTGTGGCTTACGTTTTTTTTGGCTGTCTGACTTACAAAGCCATCTTAACAGTCATTCTTGTGTCACCAAGTTTCCAGGCAATTCCTCACAACAACAGGATATGCAGGGGGATGAAGAAAGAGAGACAATCCCTAAGTCACAATTAAAAAAGCATATTCCCCAGCATTCAGATATAAAGGATGCCAATAACTCAATTGATATTAAATTGGAGTCGCCTACCCAGAATGGTAAAATGCGTAGAATGAAAAAACATCTGCAGCGATTCAATCCAGCAATGGCTGGGATTAGAGGAAGACCTAGACGAGGTAGCAAAGTCCATCATGGCTCTAAACTATTCTCCTGCAAACACTGCCATAGAGGGTTTCTACATTCAAGCAGTCTCTCTCGTCACATGCGTTACCATAAAGGCACTCTGCATGTTTGTATTTATTGTGGGCGACAATTTCCGCAAAGATGTGATGTCACAAGGCATGTAGAAATGTGCCACAGCACAATGACATCAACACTTCAGCCTCAGCCTAATAATGCCTCAAAGACAAATGAAAGCAGTGAACAGAAAAATTTGACTGAACTGACACAAACAGAAGGGGACGAGGTTGATAAACAAAGGGATATGCAAGAAGATCTGGAGCTTTCAAATGTAGATGACAAGCTGTCATTAGAATCTCAAGAAAAGGGAATTTACAAGCGTAAGCTGACGTACAAGTGTAAGGAATGTAGTAGAGTTTTTTCACTACTTAGCGTTTACAAGCGACATTTGACTATCCATAAGCGAGATCCCTCAAAAATATTTCTTTCATGTCCTTACTGTCCAAGCCGATTCACATTCAGATCTGCTTTAGATCGCCATATCGAATGTCATGAGGAGCGCTTCAAAAAGGATGTGACAAAACTTCCCAAGAGTAATGTAGATGATCCTGAAAATGAACACCAGGATATTGATGTTGGAAAGCCTAATAAAAATGAAAATGATAGCCTGCCATTGAAGGTATTGAATGAAGCCAATGAATGTTTACAAACCCAGACATCTCACTCAAAATAAATAGTCTGTCAATACACTTTAATGCGTATAGGCACGAGTATTAGGAGTATTAGTAGTTGTAACTTTCAAGTTTATGGATTTTGTCACGTTTTGGTTATGTTGCATTTGGCATGTCTCAAATTTTCTTTTCCCCAGATTAATTCCTTTCCTTTAATTTTGAACTTTTTTTTATAAACTGTGAGGTACTGGAAGTGAACTAAATTACTCATAATATGTTACTTATGGATCAATAATATTTTAAGTTTTGTTACTGAAAAAGCAGTGCAGTCCTGTTGTACTTAATGAACATGTACCTTTTAGCTGTACTTCAATGGCTAATAATCAAGTTTTAAGTTAAAGTCTCTACGAGGACTACCCTGTAAACTGTTTTTCTTTTTCTACATTTTTTTCTGTTCAAAGCATAATGCAAAACAACATATTTTGACTATGTTCAAACATCAGCAGATAGCTGGTTTTGTTTGATTAAATAAAATTGTGTACTTTTTTAAAGACATTGTAATTACTGAATTTCTGTTTTGTGTACTAAAGCTGTAAATTATTTTATAATTTATGCACATCAATGTGCTTAAATCTAATTATTACTTTTAAAAAAGCCCCTTAACATAGGTTGGAATTAAAAATCATTGTTACTGCACTCAGATTGGTAAAAAAGGTTGTAGGAAAAGGTAGTTGTTAGTTTAAAAGTCAACGTTGAACTAAGTAAACAATTATTAAACTGTTATCTTGCTTGACCTTTTACTAACCAATTTCCAGTCATAAGTTTTGTTTTAAATTCTTTAAGATTAAAAAACTGTTCATGTTATCAGCCAAAATAGTTGGACATGATTTTTACAGTAAGGTTAAAAATTTCAACCCTCAAAAATCTCTTCCATATGTGATTAGGTGTTCATAGGCAAACAAAAGTGTATTTTATTAATTTCTTAAAATAGGAGTTCAAACATTCGGTTAATGTGATCAATTCTGTATTGCTGTCTTTGCTTGAGTGACACAATAAAAATTGGCTAAGTCAAAGGTGTAAATTTGAAGTAAAATTACTGTAAAAACACATTCTAGAAATTCATGCTTTTTAACACTTCCGGGACCACTCTAGCACCAGAGCATGCTATAGATATTAAGAATGTTGCAGTTGTTGTTGTCCATATGGTTGACCATCCATGTTCGAAATGTATTTGCACATCTGTTTACTGTCAACAGCCTTTCTGTGTGGTAAAAGATAAGGGTTAATATTCTTGAAATGATTTAGCATGTGTACTCCAGCAGAGGTTTTCCCAGAGCTTTACAATAAAACTTGCAAAAGATTTGGTAATTTGCATTACCTTGGTTGGTTTCTCCAGAGGGAAGTTGTGGCCTGGTGGTTCGAGTGTTTGACTCGTGATACCAAGGTCGCCGGTTTCGATACTTGGTTACCAGCAGGGATACTACTACTTAGGTGAGTCCCTTGAGCAAAGCACCATTCCCCCCAACTGTTCCCGGTGTGTTTTCACAGTGTGTGTGTGTGTGTGTGTGTGTGTGTGTGTGTGTGTGTGTGTGTGTGTTCACTTACTGTGTGTGTAAACTGAGATGGGTTAAATGCAGAGCACAAATTTCAAGTATGGGATACCATACTTTAACTTTAACCAACTCCAACCCACACCTTTTTGGAGTTTCAAGAAATCCTGAAGATCTTGTTTAGCAGAATCATTCTTTATAGTTGTAATTTCTATACCTGGTAATCCTGGGGTCTATTATTTAAATGCTTCAATTTACATTGTTAAATACACCAACAGAAATGATGGGTTGTTGTCAATCCAGCTTGGGTCAAAAATTGACAAATCCTGTTGTTGGCTTACAGTAACCAAGAAAAAGGTTTATTTTGACCCATCAGTGGATTAAACAATTAGGTATAGTTATTTACATCATGTATATCCCAAATGCCTGTTTTGTCTCCCTTTGACTCAATTCTAAAATTGAGAACCACTGTTCAAACTTTTGTGAGGGAATTTTCTTGATATCTCCATGGTGGGACTCAAACCTGGCTGTACTAAGAATGGGCTTGCTCAAGGGACTCATCTCAGTCATGGTATAGAAGGTTTAGGAGAGTTTTGGTTCCTCACTCCCTCCACCTACAATGAGTCTGACCCTTGAACCACCATGCCATGACTTTCCTTGACATTTGGAGGTGCCACAACAAGTTTTACCATTGAATAACCAGTGAGCTACTTCAGTCATTCAAGTGCTATCTCCTTGAATTGGGAATGATTAATTTCCTTCACCACAAAAGACTGTCAAGAATTTTTCAACACTCAAGAACCCAGCGAATCATCAGTTTTTAGGGATTGTCAATGGACACTCTTAACTGGAAGGCAGGATCTCCATTGCTTGCAGCCATATTGAGTGTTGCATTGTCCTTGATTGGTTGTGGCTAGAATGGGTACATCCAACCCATAATCCTAGTTTGACTTGTTGGAGTGTTGGACTCGTGAGCCCAAGGCTACTCGTTCGATACTCTGTAAGAGTGAGGATTGTATGTGGAGGGAGTGAATATTCAGCACTCTCCTTCTCCTTCAATACCAAGACTGAGGTGAGACCAATGATCAAGGCTCCATTCCCCCAACTTCTCTCAGCATCTACAGCATGCCTGACCCCACTGCTCAAGGTGTTTGTTCATTGTGTGTTTCTTTTGTTATTGTGTAAGTAGACCAAGATGGGTTAAATACGGAGCACAAATTCCAAGTATAAGACACCCTACTTGGCCACATGTCATATAGCACACTCACTCACTCACTCACTCACTCACTCACTCACTCACTCACCTAAAACCTAAACATTCATGGGAATTGTGGTCATAGTTGTATCTCCTCTAGCCTTAACCTTGCATCATATTTTTCGCCTTTTTAATGTGACAGGACAGTTGAGAGGAGATAGGAAAGCATGGATATCCAACACCATTTGGATAGAGGAAGGGGAGTGGGACTGGCAAGGATATTCGAGATGGGATAAAAAGTGCCTAGGCACTACATGTTGGCGCGCTAACCACAGGGCTGGTTACACCAACTACCTTGCACCATCTTCTTAATATCCATTATATTTGAGTGCTTCATGTATGTTTTCTTAGAGTTTATTGCACACTCTACTCAGGTCTTTGTAGGAAGTGCTGTAAATAGAATCCAAGTCTGTGGGTTTTGGAACAGCTGGATGAGGTCTAACATGTAGAAGCACTGTCTAATGAGATTTTTTTTGGTAGGTTCCAAGTAGGTTTAATGCAGCAGCTTAATATCTTAACTTATCTTAGATCAGCAGTTCTTGTGGTCCACTGTCAGGCAGAGTTCTACTCTAGCCCAAATGTCAGGATCACAGGAAAGTTAAATACAAGAGTTTTAGTGTTGGTGTGGACTAAACTTTGGAGGACAGGAGCCGTTCAGGATCAGGGTTGACCTGGGGCTTAGCCTTCACTCGATATGGTAGAAAGCTTCCAAATGAAAGTGGGCAATAAAGGGGCATGTTAGGATGAGCGATGTTCTTGTTTTCCAATAGTTTGAAGGTACAAAACACACAATGGAACAATAGGATTTATCAGTTATGAGCCAAAATACAATTTATTTTCCATGTAGAATGAGTGCATCCAATCAGGGGCAATGTACTACTGGCATCTCTATTTACTCTTTCTTCTCTGTTTTAGCATACTCCTTGAAAGATGTTGTAGCCTGTTGGTAAGAGATTTGGAATTGTAACCCAAATGTATCAAGTTCAGCCTCAATTGCCCCCTTGGCTCGGCCACACGAATGGCTGCACTATGCTTCGGGTTTGTGATCACAGCTATGGGTGTGTACTTGGATGGGTTAGCGGCAGAGCACAATTTCTAAATATGGGTTTTCTAATCGGCCAAATGTCCCTTCACTTTTCACATGCAAAAAAAATTCTTGGACATATCTTCAGCTAAGCCTATCCTCTATAATCTTCTTTAAGCATTTGCATTCAAGCAATTGAAACAGATTTGGGTAACCCACTGCTTACTATAAATACAATACTTAAACTTAAAACATGTTTCACTTACGTACTTCTTCAGAACACAAGAGATACTTCAAAGAATATTGGTAAACAAACAACAGCAGTACTGATTGACTTATAGAGGGTTGTAGATCCCTGTCTATACCAGGGATCTACAACCCTGCTCCTAGAGGGCTACCGTCCTGCAGACTGCAGTTCAAACCCTGTTTTAACATCACCTTGATTAGCTCTCTCATGTGTTTGATTGGGGTTGGAGCTTCAGTCTACAGGGATTGTCTGTAAAGGGCGACCAGACTGGGTACCACCATTGATTGGTTACCAATATTCTTCTTAACATCTTTTTTGTTTGTGTTTTTTTTTTTGCTTGTAGGATAGGAATCAAACACATAACTTGTATTGTATCGTTTTCTTTCCCAAACCTTAAAAGATAACAATTTGTTACTATTGTGTTTTTTTCACACAGCAACCTGCATGATACCAACTAATCACCTTTCAAATGTTTGCCCTCTGTTGAAACTGCTCTTCTCTACATAACTGAACCCTGACAACTGGCAAGTACCAACTCAAGATAATTTGTCTTCATGTTGCTTGACCAGTTGTCTGTCACCTTTACCTATAGTTGTTATATTGTTCTTAATGTGTATTGCTTAATGTATGTATGTACATACTGCGTAGAGTGTTTCAACTGTAAGTTTGTCCAATAGTACACTGTGTGTACTGATTATATGTATGTGCATATTGCACACTATTCTATGCTTGAAGTCTGTATTATATGTTACAATTTATATGTAAACTGTTCTGCATTTTTCTGGAGCAAGGTCCCAAGAATTTCACTCACCAGGGCACATGTGCTGTGGTGATGTGACAATAAAAGTGACTCTGACTTTAGTCTTACACAATATACTGCCTATATGTTTTTTTGTGTCAAATTTTTTATCTTGACCCACCAACATTAAATTGAATTACTGAACTGTTTCTCTGACATCCAGCTTTGAATAAATTGAGCGATAACCTTACAGTCTCTTTCTTGATCTCAACATGGAAAAAACTTAATCTGCAATTCATTGACTGGCTCCAAGAGGGAGTCAATCCATTGGACCTCTCCAAAGTATAATCGCCACTCTGGTGTTTGTGGTCTATCTAGCTGATTTCGCCATTTATGAAAACTTCTTGTCCTGAGCTAACTTTATCATGTCATGCTAGGTGGGCATAGTTTGGCAACTAGGCACATTAGCTCCACAATGTCTCACTTCTTTGCTTATTTTTGACTATCCTTTATTGATGTGGGTTGAACCATTGCCAAGATGGCAATGACTAACTCTACCCAATGTAGGCTTCAAAAAGTTTTTTTTTTTTTGAAAATTAGAGTAAACTCATCAGGTTTCACAATGTTTTGATTGGCCCAAAAATGACTACAGGCATTTGAACATTCTTACCTTGTATGTGTTAATACTGGTTATGTTGTTATGTTGTTTTTACACTTGAAGATTAAGATGTTCTAGTACTTTTGTTGTCATACTTAAACTGGACTACTGTCACTCTATATTATCTTATTGCAGCAATCTAAATCAAGACACACAGAAAATTAAGAATGCATCTTATTTTTAACTCAAGTCCACACTTGAGTTAGGGCTAAACTATCTTACCTACACATGCATGTCTGTCCTAGTGCGGTCCTTATCTTATACCTATTTGAAAAATGGTATTGCTATGATGTACTTGTTCTCTGCTGTTACTTTGAATAGTTGGAGTAGTTGTTGAATAAAAGAATGTAAAAACAGTGCCATATGATAAATCTTACTCCTAACTGTGTAGGCAGGGTAAGGGGACAAGGAATCAAAGTTCTACAGAGAGTACTGTTAACATCATAAACCAGTGATACACTAGACTATGTTGACATCTACTCCCCAAACCACCAGGGTACACAAATGGAGACAATAATGTGTCCTTTTGTCACCGGCATCAAATACTGAATGGAACATCTCTATCTCTTTCTCTGTTGTTTTAAGACAGGTCATTCTGGGAAAATATATTGTTTGTTATAGAGTTCCTTGAAAATTCTGGGAAAATATATTGTTTGTTATAGAGTTCCTTGGAAATTCTATTGTTTTGAAATTAACCAATTTTAACCCTTCAAAATTAGGATAGTCAGCGATAGTCAAGGGTCATAAAAATTCAAAATGTAAAGAACAAGAAACTGGGATAGAAAAGGCCAGACCATATTACAGAGAACTTATCAGTAGAGCTGAGGTATTTGTTTTCTATTTATTTTGCTGTCTTTTTAGAACAAGTTAATTCATTTGATTATATTTTGAGCCAAACAGTAAATGTAATACCCTCAAGTGTTATGTGTAGAATACTTGTTAATAATGAAAAGGCTTTATGGTGCCACAGAGGGTACAGTTTTTGCGTAAGCCAAAAATATTAAGGTCACACCACAACACTCACGCCTTTTTTGGTAATTTAAGTAGAATAAGAGGAGACACACGAAAAACATACATACAGGGTGAAAAAACAAAGATGCCTTGTATTTGTCACATTGCCACAAAGCCTAAGAAATCCATCAAGATTTTAGATATTTCAACTGAATGAATAATTTCAATTGTACCAATGCATCTATAAATTAAAATATTTTTCAAATTGTTCTATTCTGTGTTCATTTTAATTCTTCCCTTTAACACATTTTAAAGTAAAACAATGCTACTTTAATGTCTTAAGGCTTCTCTTAGCACTAGGAAAATATCTAACTATGGACTTTTACGGCTTGTAATTGGTACTGATCTGCAAAATTTGTTGGCAGCATTCCACAGTTTGACTTCAAAGAGATTAGGGTTTTTAAGTTTAAAAAAAAAAAATTCTGTAACCCATCCCTATAAAGTCAATTTCTTGATTTCCATTGTCTGGCGTAAAAACATGCGTAAACACTACATGTAGTCTATTTGAAGTCTTGTATTTCCGAACACCAGTGTTACTCTTCACTACTGTTTCCTCTCATCCTGAGTGGCAGCTCACTTGTGCCTGTGCTTCCCCTGAAAGGTAACTCCGGTAATAGGACTGCTGGGATGTGGAAAGTCCACGTAATCAGCCTCTAGCTAGAGATAATGGGGAGTGCGGTGGTGAAAAAAACCTCACACAAGACAGGCTGCTCTGCTCCCCAGGGCAAATGGAGGAGTGGAGCCATCAGTGTGTTGTGCATGCATATCTCCCTGCTAGCATATCTCGGCGCTAGCACATCTCACTGCTAGCTCATTTCTCAAGGTTCATTATTTTACTCCTTCAGACCAAAGGGATGAGTAGATGGTTTGAGGATCAGAAAATGGTGGGGCTCTTACTTGTTGATCACTATGCCAGTGGGAGCACACACATCACAAATCTCTTTCCCTCCTAGCAGCATATATCATTGACTTAAAGCTTTTTGGACTAAAGGGTGACCTGATATCTTCGTTTCCCTTCCAACAACAACAAGTGTGGAACCTGAAACAACCTTAAAGGCGTAGGTCGCTCCCTGGACTAGCTGACAAGCCCCTCCCACGACCTCGGTGGCCATTTTATGTACCGCTCCACTTCCACGCACAGGCACCGCTCCCAGCATAGACGTCAAAATGGAAGCCCCGTAGAACTGGGGGCGGGTCTTCCTTTCACCCCGGCTTCTCATTGGTTGGTTTCATCGAGTGTCACAAAATATCCCGGGTTCAGCCACATTGCTGGGCAAGGGTTCCGGAGCCAGTGAGAACCAGAGCCATGTTATTCGTATTTGTCCTTAATTGTGAAGTATTCCCGCGTCTTTAACTTAACTTGAGCGTTCAGGAATACTTCATACGAGCGTTGCGTCGCGAAAAGACGTTTGGTGTTACCAAGGAAACCACAGCAGCAAGAGGAAGGCGAGCACGACGGTGAGTGCAGGGCGTTCTGAGGAGAAATGAGCTCCAGGGGACACTGCTCTACATACTGCATTAAAGGGCACATGACTACAGCAGCGTCTTATACACTCGATATATAAGATTGTGGGCTTTTCCTCCACAGTTTGTGTAGTTACTTTAATAGCGCCAGGTGTTGTTTAGGTGTTGTTTGTGTGCCTGCGCCCTCGGCTCCACTATTGTGTTGTGACGCTGGACCTCCATGTTACCATCCAACCACCTTAGCATCGTGCGTCTCTCCTACTGGCTAGCAGCTTAGCATTTGCTAAACAATCGAATTACATGGGAAAGAAAACTATTCACGTCATCCTATGCACATATGGTTAAAATGGTTAGATAATGTGTTAATTTATTAAAGTGTCACAGATTTGTGAGGTGACACCTGCATCACTTTGACAGATTAAAAGTTTGGTGCACACATTTTGAATCAAATTACAAACTCGTGTAGTTATGCTCTTTTTGTTTTGAAAAATAATTATTTTGTTTTTTTATGAAGATGATGATGTCTGTTTGTCTTACAGAGTCCTGAGGAAGGAAGACAATGATCATAGTGACAGGACTGAGTTTGGTTTTGGACTGTGCACCTGCATTTTAGGGTAGGTTTTCTTTTTAGTATCTTTTGATGGTTCTTTAAGAGAGGGGTTCATGCTGTTTCATGCATTATAGGTGATTTGGACCGTTAAACATGTTGATACGATTTTATTATGTTCAACATGATCCAATTGTGAAAATCAGAGGTAGACGCTAGTCTTAGTGTTTCTATGCTCAATACATAAACCCCCAGCAGCCAAAGGCTTCAGAATGGTTCTTTCTATTATTTAACCTATTGCCGTCACTAGACCACGAGTTTATTGGTCGTTTGCTTAAAACCTCACGCCCAATCAGAGCCTGGAAGAGCAAATCCTGCTAAAAAATAGAATCGTGTAAGAAATTAAAGGAAATTAGGCATTTGGCAATTGCTTTTGTACAAATCAACGTACATTGCATTACTCTATAACTTCTTGAGTATGTGCTATTCCTGGGATTGATCCCTGTGTCCTGCGTTGAAAGCGAAAAACTAATCACTGAGCCACAGGAAAATTTGATAAAGTTCAAACATATGTTGCTAAGACATAATTGATTCAAACTGTTAAAAAGGTTAATGTATACACGCGGTCGATTTTTTTTATAAAATTATGGTCAGGAAGTAAACACTATACATAGTGTTTGTTGTTGATTGGAAACCCTCTATATTGGACTTGAAGGTCTTGTAAGCATATACATCCAGCATAAAAAAAGACAAATGACTCCAGTTAGTAAATATTTGTCATTAAGCAATATTTTGTGTGTAAAAAAAATTCACTTGTTAGCAAACATTTTTAATACTTCCGTACTTGCATAACGATTTCAATGTGTTTTAAAAGCTTATGCATTTTTTGCATTGTTAAACACTAAATTCTACCATAGCCTTTGTTTTTTGTTGTTGTTTGTATTTTGTGCTAATGTCATTGATAACGGAACAGAGCATGGTTTTTAGTCTGTCAAATAAGTATGTAGTAGGGAACTTCCTTACTATGACTATAACAAGAGACTGAACATTTTTAGTTAAATTTGATAACTCTAACCTTTCTTTCATAAATATGCATTTCTCAATCTACAAAACTGTACTTTTTTCATAACTAACTTGTTGATTGAAAGTATTTAGATTTTCAAGAAACAAAATAAAGCGCACCGCTTGGATTACAGCAGTTAAGAGAGAAGCCACTAGCTAGCAGCTCGAGGATTTGCAGCAAAATGTTTTTGTAGCTGAATATTAATACCGGAGTAATTTGTTGTAGTACATGATAACTAGTTAAGTTAACATCCTCTAACACACCGGTCCATGGCAACAAGAAACGCATCAACGTGACTTCAAATCTCGCCTAATTTAAGTACTTGCATTTCAAAACGTAGGAAATAAGTACGCATGCAACAAGTTTTGATAGAACACATTTATTAATGTAATATAATTATTGTTACTATGTGATTTATTATTAGTGAATACATTTAACTCATCTGGTCATGCAAGTGAAAATTCACAGTTAAAGTTTACAAACCAAGCAGACTTTAAATAAATGAGCAACAATAACATGATAATTTCAAATTATCCAAGGTAGGACTTAATCCCAGTCACAATGTTAAATGACATGAATGTTTTATTTTTCTGATTATTTGCTACAATGCATAACAAAAAGATGATCTCGGATACAGTAGGAATGTAATACTATTTTAATATATATTTGCGTCAAATGTAAGATGTATTTTATTGTTAATCGGTGAAGTGATGATTACAGAATTAGATTGAAAAAACTGAGGGTCATTACTTTGTTGTTACCCTTGCCTTGTTTCTGTATGAAGGTAAGGAGCAGAGACTGTTGACAGTGAGTTTTGTGGACGGTTCACCCATTTATGTGTACCGTGACTTTGTGCCTATGCATGACAGAAGCTGATGTGCACCTTACATGTTACCATATATCATTTATAGTTTCTGTGATTACGAGCTAAATTACATTGTGGATCGATTTTGATAATGTTTACTTGAAATAAAATGTAATCGCAATATTGCCCAAATCATTTTATTATTCCATTAAATGTAGTAAGACATCGCCAAACATGTGATAAACAATGGCCGCATTACATGAACAAATGTTTCCAATCTGAATATATACAAAAGTAATTCCAGGCATCAAAACTGTGAAATGCATGTAACACTTTCTCTGGTGTAGACATACTCTTCTCTCAACCCGATAATGATACATGTCTGGATCCATAAATTCAGGTAAATGTTTAACGTTATGAGAAAAAATTGTGGCCTTATATGTAAAACATTTTGTAAGGGCTTCAGTAATTCCACATTATCGGCTTTTCTAGTATTTATATATATATTAAAAAAAACTGTTCCCACTTAAAGTATGTGCTATTCATAATTTTTTGGCAGGATTGTTCTAGGCCTGGACAATAATTCCATATCAATATATATCTCAATATTTTTTTTCAATAGCGATACTATTTTCAAACCAATTTCAGATATTGCGATATAGATTTCCATGTTTTTTTTATGTTGTACATAAGCATTTGTCACTGAATGATGTTCAGTGCTCAGCCGTCAGAATGAGCAGAACAGAATTGCGTGATGACTTACATCACAGATACTCTACCAGCGCTCAGAAGTAGTTGGTTAAGCTCCATCCCGGGAAGTTTTAGCGACAAAATGACTGCAATACATATGTTGATGAACAAGCTTCCACAAGTAGGAAGGCAGATGAGATAATTGATAAGAGATGAAAGGCTAATTCAGTGGTGTGGTTCGGCTTTTAAGTTCGGATAAACTTCAGGTTTCGGTGCTCTGCAGAACGTGCTGGAGAGAGGTGCCGACTAGTAGCGGGAACACATGAAATCTATCCCATCATTTAAAGCAGTTCCACCCTATAGAACATATTGAGAGTCAGAAGATAAGGCATCATTAATGTTTAAGCCAACCTGTCCCCAAACCATCAGATTAATCTGTTTTTACTGTTGCTCATTCTTAATTTTTTTTATTCTTGTTTCTTTATCCTGGCTGAAGCAGTTTGTTTTTAATTTATTTGAATAATCAGCCTATTCTAATTTAAATGAAAAATATTCAGTTTGCAGAAATTTGAAGGTACAGAAATACGTTGTTTGTATCCTCTGCAGTTTTTTGTTGAGGCCTTTTAATATTGTCATTATCGATATCGGAATTATATCGTACCGACCGAAATTAAGAAATATATTGTGATATAAATTTGTCATATTGTCCAGCCCTAGATGGTTCTTTAAAAATGTCCCTACTGAACTGCTTCAGTACCAGACATGCACAGCAGCCATCCACTGCGCTTGTTATTGTTTGAGTCCTTGAATCCGTCTATATATGTATGGAGTAGAAGAAGATCATCAGGCACACAGAAAGTAAATATGGACATATCTTTATCACTGTTCCTAAAACCTTCTCAGGTATTTTCATGACATGAAAGTATTATTTTAATAACGACAATGCAGTTCTATTGGTATTATTTCAAAATGCATTTTGAGGGACTCCTACTTGGGCCCTTTTCAATTAAGCAGGATTTATGACTGATCATAGCTGTGCTTTACAAACATTTTGAAACATTTTTACAGACGCTTTTATCCAAAGCAACTTTCAAGAATTGTACAGTTGCCAACTATCACTGCAGAGCAAACAGGGGCAAGCTTGCTCAAGGGCACTTCAGTCATGCACAGCTGGCTCTGAGATTTGAACCCGCAACCTTCTGCATACACGTCGAACTCTCTTACCTCCACACCACAAATAAACATAAAAAAATCAATCCCTACTGTTGACAGCCATCTCGATATTAATAGGATTTAAAAGGTATTGTGACTTTTCCCATGTAGCCCTAGTCTATACAATAATGTCTTATTATAGATGTATTAGATGATCCCATTAGGATCACATAGTCAACGTATAAGGGTTTAGTCAACTATTTTGTATCAAAAGCGAACTACTCAATCTGGTTATTTTTCATCAATGTAATTCATGTGGTAGCTACCACTCCATCAAGAAAGAGAATTGTTGACACAGATCTGGTCTACAGTAAAGATAAAGCAGGCAGCTTTTCCACAGACTTTCAGGCTTGTGCTTTATGTGTAGGTGTGTTGTACTCAATGCTGCAATGCGCAGACTGGCATACACCCAGAGAGCAAATTGCTCCGGGTATGCTCTTAAATCAATCTCTACGTAAGCTAAATGGAGATTGCATCGCTTTTTGAGCATCCTTTCTTATTTCACATCCAAGAGCATACTGCTGTGATACGTTATTGTTTTTTTATGCATTCAGTTTATGACCATGACCATTTTCATTGAAGTCTGATATCAAACTCAAAAAAGTATGTGAACAGCGGTGCAGAAAATCAGAATCTATATCTTGTTTTTTCAATAAATAGAAAATAAAGTAAAAAGTAGACTATTCTCAGATGTAGGCTTTGAACTGAACTTGAGATCGCACATACATCATGTGAATGTCTTGTGCCTAATACCTCTAAGTTGTCCTTTTCAGTCTGCAGTGATACACTTCTTGTCCAGTGTGCAAACCAAATATTGTCATTTCAAAACTATATGTAATATATTTCAAGAATTGTTAAATAATAAATATGTAAATAAATGGTATGCCAAACCAAATGAGATCCAGCTAATTTGACACTTCCATGATATCAGCGGAACCTATATCCTATTTTCTTGCTGCCCACCAGTTCATGTAGAAAGAGTGTAAGGGGTGTCTCAGTTTTTGTGGAAATTGAGATCTCTGTAAAGTGTACCCAGTCTGTGAAAACCAAGTTTCATGCTATAACAAGCATCAATGTTTGTTTTCAGTCATTCATTTCACTTTGATTTCAATCTATGTCAAAATAAGTCTACAGCAGGTACAGAATATTTTATGTAGACAAGTTTTTTTATGTAGAAAAATTTGTCGAGAATATCAAATGCCTATATTTAATAAAGGAGGCAATTAAACTCCCCTCGAAAGCAATGTTTTGTGTTCTGCATTGCTATTTAGCTTCTTAGACCTTTGTAGTGAGGCAAGATGGCAAGGCAACATACATTACCATTATCATTTTTGGTCAGCATGGATGTAAGATCTCAGGCTACAAACCCCAATGGCAGCATGTCGTTTTTTTTGGAGTTTTAGCTACCGTAGCTTTTCTTTGTGTTTGAACCAGATGGATTAGCCCTTGCTCTATGGATCTGTGGGTCTAAGGCAGCATTCACCATTTCGCCAAGTCACTGTTTCCTCTATTGAACTACTTTTGTTTAAATGTTGTGGCTATTCAGTGCTATTGTTCTGTTGAGTTGAAGTCAAAATGCTTTTTACTTTCATCCCTGATTCATCCTTAAGAAGTTGTTGATACATGACAAATATATACAGTGAGGACAAATAAGTATTAGATCACCCTTTAATTTTGCAAGTTCTTATACTTAGAAATCATGGAGGGGTCTAGAATTTTCAGCATATGCATTTCTACCTTGAGAGACAGAATCTAGGAAGGTATCTCCTAGTGGGGTGTCAACGATGCTAAGGATGATGAAGAATCAGCCTCCAAAACTAAACAGGAGGAGCTGGTCTATGCAGTGTAGTGAGCTGGGACCAACGTTTCCAATACTATCAGTAATGCATGACGCTATGGTTATAGAACATGCATCACAAGGAAGGTTGCCTTGCTTAAGTCAGCCCATGTCAAGGCCCGTCTGAAGTTTGCCAGGGACCATTTGGATGATCCAGGGGAGTCATGGTATAAAAACTCCTGTGGTTCGATGAGACCAAAGCAGAACTTTTTGGTCATAACTCCATTCGCCATGTTTGGAGCAAGAAGAATGATGAGCATCACCCTAATATAATAATACCGTATCTACAGTGAAGCATAGGTTGTGGAAGGATCATGCTCTGGGGATGTTTTTCTGCACAGGGGTAAGGACGATTGCACTTACGTAAAGAGAGGGTGAATGGGGCAATGTTTTGTGAGATATTGTGCAGAAACCTCCATCCCTCTGTCAGAACATTTTTTTAAACATGACCCAAAACACACAGCCAAGAAAACGAGGGAGTGCTCTGTTTGAAGCACGTCAAGGTTTAGGTTGGCCTAGCCATTCTCCGGACCTAAATCCCATTGAAAATCTTTGGAGGGAGCTGAAACTTTGTGTTGCTCAGTGACAGCCCCGAAACCTGATAGATCTAGAGAAGATCTGAATGGAGGAGTGGGCCAAAATCCCTCCAGCAGTGTGTGCAAACCTGGGGAAGAAGAACTACAGGGGCCATCTCACCCCTGTAATTTTTAACAAAGGCTTATTTTCTCTCTCACTGTGGAAATGTACCTATACTGAAAATTCTAGACCCCTCCATGATTACCAATTCAGAGAACTTACAAAACCACTGGGTGATCAAATACTTATTGACCTCAATGTTGCTTAAATTGTCGAAGAATATTGTCTTGTACTCTCAACTCCCAATGAGACTGATAAACTCTGGATTGATGGGCTTGTAAGTACAGAAAAGGATAAGAAATGAGCTGTAGATCTGAAGGCTGTCAATGACTATGTGTAATGGTAATTTGTAATTACAGTTTTATCGACTTGGTGACATCCAATAATATCACAATAGAACGTGACTGTCAGTGAATAAAAGAATAAAATTGTAAGTGGCTGGAGGTACCAAACCTCCCCTGCCTAAATGTGGTTGCAAACAGACACAAGTGTCCCATTTATTACCTATAAACACCTTATCTGTTTTTGTAAAATGGCCCCAGATAAGTGGGAACATGCGATGCACAGTCAGGCAAGTGTATGAATCCATCACACTGGCTTATATAAAAACAGGCGTTTTCCAACAATTTCCCTTTAAAAAAAGCAATACTTTCTTATTGCATTAAGAATAATCATAAGTTTCAGTTTAAAAAGCGACAGCAGAGTTCAGAGACAGCAAAACTAAAGGTAGTTAACTAGTAAATGTTAATTTTTTTGACATATTAACATTAATATGAATATATAATTATCATGTAATTGGATTTGGTGTTCAGTTACATTAGTTTCTTAAAAGTAGTTTCCAAAAGTTGGTCAAATAAAAAAATTTGGGGTTAATTTACCCCAGTTTTTTTCTTCAAATGATTACTATCACTAGCAAGGCTCTTGTCCTTATTTAATGTTGTTTTGCAAGAGGGAGGTAGTTGTGGGCATGTGACATTTTTTGATGAGATCTTGTTGTAGGAGGGAGCCGTGGCCTGCTGGTTCAAGTAATGGACTTGTGTTATCGATTTGTGGCTTTTAGCCACTGATTCCTTAACTGTGTACGTAATCAAAGGGTTAGTGCCTAGTCTGGGACATTTCTACAAGAGTGGAAACACATTAAGAGGTTAATTGTGGAAAGGTTCTTGATTATTTGTTAATTGCAAAGTGCAAACAATGTTTTCTTGTCTTGAAAGTGCTTGAGTGTTCAATGCTTTCTTGCTTACCAATATCTATTTAGTGTTGCGAATGTTTAGCTTAAATTTTCTTTATTTAAAAATGCAAAAAAGGCCAAAATTTGTCACCAATATTTCTGATCTCTAAAGTCTTGTTTTTAAAATTGCTACCAGGAGTCTGTGTTCTTTTCAAGGTTACTTTTTTATTATGAATAACTTGTTGGTAAGAAGCTTTGCAGTTAGAGAATCATCGGCAGACCTGAGGATTTGTAGAACGGTGTACATAAACAACCTTTGTCTTTCAAATCCAGAAAGTTCAGGTGTGATTAGAATTGAATTAATCTCTGTAGAAAACTGATCCTTTTGGAATTGAGTTTGACACAAGCACAAATTGTGTAGATCTAGTTTGTCTCTGAAAAAAACTCTTAACTGTATGAATTTTACTGCTGCTGTTCCTCAGTACATTTGGGAAACAATGAGCACATCGTTACATGTCTTGCAAGTGAGCATTTTCCTTATCCTTGATACAATATTTGTAAGTGCTCCTGTCATCTTTTCGGAGGATGGAAAATCTCTGTTGTGATACGCGAAGAAGTCAACATCCACATTGAGAAACCGTCCGCTGCTGACTTCAACAACCTCACCACATCGATTGACCTGAAGCGCCTTCCCACTCCTGCGACACACAAGTCTGGTTATCTACTTGATCTTGTCTACGCACACATTGGATCATTCCCTCGTCACTCTTGACCTCAACATGACTGCACCAGACTTTACTCCCCCTTCCTCGCTTGTAACCTTCAGATGCAACCTACACAAGGTCTCTCCTCTCACCCTGTCCTTCCCACTAGACCTCTTCCCCACCCAGCTCCTGCAAGACATCTCTCCATCGGCAGTCCCTGCTCTCATCTCTTAACTCTGGCACATTTCCTACTGCCTTTAAGGGGGCCCCCATCACCCTGCTGTTAAAGAAACCCTCCAATTTTTTTTCTGAAAAAAAAAAACTGGAAAACTACAGGCTACAGGCTATAAAATGACAAACAGTTGGACAAAACATTTAACGTCATGGATAGCTTTCTTATTTTTTTTTAGAAAGGAAGCACTGCACAGTCACGACTGTACATTATAAGACTTCCTACAAGTAAACCTGACATGATCTAAAGAGACAACTGTGGCTTTAAACCACAATTTAAATATGGGTTTGTATTTCATTCCACATTAAAAAAATCTGGTGTGCCAAAAATCTATGCACCAAAATAATTTTCCTATAGTAGCAAGGGTCATACTGGTCAACAGTCTCAGAAGGCATCCTCAGACCGGCTGTCCTCACGCCAAAGTGAGAGACAGGTCCTAAGCTTGCCTTTTTCAGACACATTCCCATATAAACATCATCAATGGGCAGCAGAGTAATAGAATGAGACATGTTGTAAATCGTTCGGGCTGTAAAGCCGGACAGAAGAAAGCCTCCGCCACCACAGTATGGGGGATAGCTGTCAGACTACAGGTATCTCTCTTGCCCTTCATCAGAAAAACCCTGGAGCATGTCCTCTTCAACCATTCTTCTACTTCCTGGCTCTGCACAACCTTTACAGACCCAAGGCCAGCAAGGGGTGGGCCGATCATCCGTACGTATCCTGCAGGATCTCTGCCCAGCTCTTTACACCATAAACCCCTGTAATCTCCTTTCATCTCTCAAGGAAGGGGCGTCTCTGACACAGCTTTGCAATCGTACCTCTCAGGTAAATCCTTCAGGGTATCGTGGGGAGGTGAAATTTTGGAATCGCAAGATCTTGGCACCAATGCAGCTCTGGGCTCAGTTCTTGGAACAATCTACATGACATCATTGGCATCCGTCATTTAAAAGCATGACTTTTCCTTCAATGTTATGCAGACGACATGCAACTCCACCTTGCGTTTCAGTTGATTTTTGCCCGAGTCTCAGTGTGCCTAAGCAACATCTCGCCAATCCCAAGACCTTTCCTATACACATGCTACACAAATCCTAGTCCAGGCTATGGTCCTGTCCAGGCTTGACTACTTAAATGCCTGCCTTGCTGCACTCCCAATGTCCAAACATCTGCAGATGATACAGAATGTGGTGACAAGAGTGCTTTTCAAGGAACTGAATAGAACACATGTCACTCCTTTTTTCATCAAGCTACATTGGCTCCCAATAGCAGCTCACATTGACTTCAAAGCCCAAGACCACCACAGGTTAAGCATCTCGCCACCTTCATTCACTGATTCACAGGTATCTGCCCTTCAGAACTCTGCAATCTGCTAACGAGCAAGTTTCAAAAGGTAAGAAATCGTTCTCTGGAAACCTTGTCTGCAACGGTTCTTGGATGGTGAAATTATCTAACCCTTAAAACACATTTTTCAGACTCTGTCTCTATCTTTCAAAAACGCCTGAAATCTCGTACTTTCCATCTACACCTATCCCACTACAACCCATCTCCTTACCTTTTTCCCTCCTGCAGGTTTAATCTTGCCTTGTGTGTAACTATGTAACCTCGTTGTTGCACTTCACCTGTACCTGCAATCACCTATTGTTATCTCTGCTATTTACTGCTTTATTGTATCTATTGCCACTTTGCTTTTGTGAAGTTAAACATTTTTTAGAAGCACTTTGTACTTGCAAACAGTGCAGATACTAATGGAACTATATTGGAAACATCAGTGTTGTTCATTGTGTTGCCATTGGTTCTCTGTAACTCAATAAGCCTAACTTCTGCAATACAAGGATTGTCCTTCTGTTTTTTGTTTGCCAGAATAAAAATTCATGCTTTGTTGGATTCTGAGCCAACTGGATAGCTTCGGATTCTTTTAGGTAAAATGCATAATAGAAGGAATATCTTTTTTTTCAACAGACTCAGCACTCTGCATTTTTCATAGGCTTAAAACATACTGCTGTAAACAATTTGCCCGCTGCTGGCATAGTTAGCCATTGTCTGCCGGAGGCATCAGAAGATCTGGAGTCTTGGCCCATACTAAAAAAAGGTTGCTTTTTTAGTCACACACGTCTTGGTCTCTGGTTGTGGTTTTTGACCTTTATCTATAGCTCAGAATAACAATAAATAGCTTTAGTTTAATTTTTATTAAACAAGATACATGATACAATTAGAAAAGTGGCCAACTTTGCATCACCTTGATCTGTTTAAATTAGTTTTCTAATCTGCTCTCACCTTAATGTAAATTGTAAAAGATCCATAAAAAAGCTGTGCTATTCAAAATAACTTTATAGATTAGTGTTGAGCAACTTCATTAAGTATCACAAACTTATTTTCTGGTTATTGAAAAAGATTCTTAATAACAAGCACTGGTTCAGTGTCAACCCTGCCTTGAACCCAACAACTGTTAGTGGATTTTGTAAGGTTGGAAACTAAGAAAAACCTTTGTTGGAGGCTGCTGAGAATCACAACACAAGTACACTTGACAATCCTCAAGCAACCCGTGAGAAACAGCAAGCTGTCCTCGGAATTACACAGACTGCTCAGAATAAATTAGACTGCTTTGTCATGTGTGCACTACCAGAAAAAGAGTGGTTTATTCACCAAAAGCCATACTTACAAATCTTGGTTTCTAATAATATTAAACCAATGTAGAAGAGTAATACAAAACATCTAGAAACATTTTGTTTTTTTAAGGGTTCGCTGTTGCAGTCTGCAAGTTATGTGGTTTGGGGCTTTTATGACTTGAATGAGAGAGTGTTTAGAGGAAGTTTGACAGGAAAGCACTGAAAGGAAAAGGGTAGAAGGATCAACATAGACCAAGGCAGGTATTTATCTTGAATCCCTGTGTTTCAAGTGAAAGTTATATTTTTTTTAATTAACTTGTGTTGAACAGAAGCAAAAAAAAACGATCAATAGCACGAATACTGTAAAAGTATCTATTTAAATTTTTTTTTATGCAGGTCTTGGGGATATTGCCTATAATGTTGCTACTGATATGTAGTGAAAAGAGTTTGGTAAGTATATACTTTTCTCTTCTATTTTAAAAGGACCATGATTTGTGTTAATTCCAAAAATTTGCTTTTTAGAGCTAAGAAATGATCCTTGGACCTCTACAAGAACATAAGAATTTCTCAAGGATGGAATGCACTCTACCAAGCCCAGTTTCCATCTAACCTTGCCTTACCATTTAGGAGAATTATGGAATCTAATGAACTTGAAATGGAATCAGAGAGCTTTGCTCAAGATTTAGAAGAGCTTATAGAAAAGGAGAATCTTGAGGAAATGATGGACTTGCAAGACATTGTCGAATCCGACATAAATTATTTGAACACTGAGGCAGATTCACTGCAGGGCACTTGCCATGAATCATCCTGGGAAGGAGTAGTAAGTTCAAATGACCTTAAACAGGATAAGACATGGGAAGAGAGAGAATGTAATGGTACCTTGCCAACATGTCACTTGCTTAACACAAGAGAAGTTGATTCTATGTTGGAAGCACATTCTGACAATACAGCAGTAAAACCTGCTTTGACAGATGACAGTCATTATTCGGATATAAGCAGCTGCTCTGAAACTGAAGCAAATCTTTTATCTTCTTCAGTTGAAGTTAACAATGATGGCGTCCAGCCTGGTCAGTCTTCAGAAGATGGAGAGCAACATTCAAGTAACATGCTTTTTTCCAAAAAGGATTTATGTAGTAATCCTGGGAAAAGTAAAATGGAAACAAAAATCGACAACACCAATCAACAGCAAGACTTTGTTGAAATTGCAACTCCAGTGGCCATTGGTGAGAGCAAAGGAGAAAATCAGAGTACTGAATGTAGAGCTGCATTACCATCCTTAAATTTGGCAGATCCGTTTTCTGAACCTGAAGGCATGGTGAATGGAAATGGTGTGGAAGTTAATTCTGAGCAAAGTGATGTATATGTTCATAACTCAAGATGCTCTGTGGATCCACACATGATGAACTGTCATGATTTTAGTTGCTCTCATGACGGTACCTTGAAAATTCCAAGTAGTGATGCCCTGTCCATTTCAAATGGTAATGAACATGAATGCTCCACCGTAGATTTAAAACAGGCCTCCCACTTAAAACCGAAGAATGTAGATCTTGAGTATACATTTTTGAAACCTGATTTTAAAAAGACACTTGATCTATCAACAAATTGTGGAGATTCACTAGTTGGCTGCAAGTCTGAAGAAGCAAAGTCAGAGCCTGAAAATGCTTCCTCAAAACCTAAAGAGATGTTTAATATACCTGGTTATGAAAAGTTAGATGAACAGAAAGGCTTTACTTCCAAAGATGGAAAAGAGGTTGAGCGGAGTAGTTTTGGATTCCTTGAATCTTGCTTTGGTTTAAACAGTACAGAGCAAAGCGTTGAGCAATGTCTAAAACATGCACAAGTAAGCCAGTCTGTTGAAACTGGTAATTGTGCTGTTGAGAACATCAACCAGGTCCCTAAAAATGTGTTTAATCACATGGAACCACCAGTACTTCTAAATAATGTCTTTGAATCTAACAGTAATCAGGTGGATGTGGAGGCTAAGGTACCAAAAGATCCACAAGTACTTAGTCATTACAAGACAACCAAGACCCAAAAGAGAAAACTGCAGCCTGTTGTTCTCCTTAAAACAACTGAACGACCGGCTCGTGACAGCCAGAATTTCGATTGTTTTGCATGTCAAGAGTCCACACAAACATTAGATAAGCTAATTGAGCACTGCCATCAAGTACATTGTTTGCACAAGGTACAATTTTGTACCAACTGTGAATGCTACCTCTCTGGTGACACTATAACAGGGCATTGCTGTGAACAATTCAAACAAATGGATCACTCTTCACCTGGATGTGCCAAAGGGCTCATAAATGAGAAAATTAGGTTCATATGCAGGTACTGTGGGAAATCCTTTTTTCGACAGCTGTATTTTGAGGAACATGAGCAGAGGCACACAGATGTCACGCAGCATAGATGTGATTGTTGTGGTATATACTTTCCTAGTCTTCAAAAATGTCATAGCCACAAAAGGAAAAAGAACTGTCTACCTTTGATTATTGAACCTTCTCTACACACTGAAGACCACTGTGAATCACCTGTCAAAAAAACAAAATCGGCAGACTTGACATTAAACACAGGGCACTCCAAAATGAAACTTCCTGATTGTTATATAAAACTTGTAGATGTATGCAAGGAAAAACAGTCACCAAGAAAAATTGATTGTCACATTTGTAAGAAGAGTTTCAGACTCCGGGCACAACTGAAATCACACCTTATATCACACTCAGACGTAAAGCCCTTCAAGTGTGAAAACTGTAAGAAAGATTTCAAGTATTCCTGGAATCTAACCAAACATAAAAAAGAAGTGTGTCCCCAAAATGTCAGTGTTGTCCAATCAAAAAAATCATCAAATACCAATCGAAATGTCCTAGCCAGGTTCAAGTGCCCCGTCTGTTTTCACTTGTTTAAGAACTTTTACAACCGGGCACGTCATTTGCGTGAACATTGCCTTAAGGAATACATGCACAAAGGCAAAGGAAAAGTTGGTGACAAGTATTGGTGCCCATTGTGTAAGGACAAATTTACCATGTCCTGTAACCGCAATAGACACATAAAGAATACCTGCATGAAGCTTAAACAGTTTACAGCCAAAGGGAAAATGAAAGAAAAAGCTGAGGAAAAGATCACATCCCACAGTAAGGACAAAGACCTAATGGCGACTCAACCAATGAAAAATGGGGCACGATACAAATGCTCTTTTTGTCCAGCAACATATAGCAGCAAGTCTGGTTACTATACCCATCTTGCAAAGCATAAGTTGCTTGCAAACAACAAAAAAACTATTAATAACAACAAAGCCGTTGACTTCAGTTCAAGCACAGAATTGGCTGACAACAATGTAAACCCTCCTATCACTTGTCGCTTCTGTGGGCGAGTCTTCACGTCACTTCTTATATTGAATAAGCACTTAAAAATTCATGAGGGAAACAGACCTTTTCGCTGTTTAGACTGTGGTAAAAATTTTGCAAGGCATGCTCACTTGGTGACTCACAAAACTGTCCATAAGCGGAAAATACAATGTTCGGTCTGTCAAGAAGTTCTGCCATCTATTGGAGATTGGCTAAAACACAGACAGTCCCATCCAGAAAAAGGCACACTTAAGTGTCCTGAATGCCCAATGCAGTTCAAGTTTCCTGTGTTTCTTCTGCGACATGTGGTTGTGCATGAGAGAAAACGAAAACTTGCGACACCTCCGCAGGCACAACATACAACTGAAAAGGTGGACAAAATGCATAAAGAGGAGTTCAGATGCGCTGTCTGCCAAGAATCATTTGTTGATTCAAAGGCACTTACTGAGCATTGTTTGACACACATGCCTAAACGTTATGCATCCAAATGTCAGTTCTGCAAACGTAATTTTTCAAGCCGAACTGGCCTGGTTCGCCACATCCGCCTTCATACTGGTGAAAAGCCATTTCCATGTGGAAAATGTGGAAAGCACTTTCATAGACGGGAATCTCTGGGGGTGCATAAGGATAAGTGTACAGGGCTGCCTTTGTCAGGGAAATCAAATGCTAAACAAGTACAGGGTGAATCTCCTGCGTCAGACAAGGCCTACAGACCCTATAAATGCTCATACTGCCCACAATCATTTCGTTTTTCCTGCAATCTGAAAGGCCATGAAAAAGCCCACTTGGCACAAACTGTTTTCCCTTGTCAGAAGTGTGGGAAGTTTTACAGAAAAAGAAAACTTAAAGATCACATAAGTTTTTGCCAAGGCGGTGAGATTCCTACTTGCCGAAAATGTGGCCAAACTTTCATCAGGGAAAACTACAAAAGTAGCCATGAAAAACGCTGCTGGGGTAACGTATCAAAAGAAACCAAAATGAAAGTCAAAGTAAAGCAGCAGTGTCCACACTGCTTCAAATTGTTTAGGTACAGAAGTTACCTCCTGAGACATCTTTCTTCTCATTCAAGGGACAAACCATTTGCATGCATGCATTGTGCAGTGAAATACAAAAGTCAGCAGGGCTGTTTACAACATGAGGCTTTTTGTGATGCTGCATCCAAGGAATGTAAATTGAAAAGTTCAAGTGGAACAGAGGCAGTTTGTAATGCTGTGTTAAAGGATCATAAATTGGAAAGTTCAATTGGAACAGAAAAAGACAAGTCTACGTTTGCCGAAGATAGAATTGAAGAAAAGCTCAGGGTGGCCCCAAAAGAACACGTAGGTGAATTTAAGTGCAAATTTTGCACAAAATCTTTTTCAAGAACAAGATATTTACGACGCCACATCCTCACTCACACAGATGTCAAGCCATATCAGTGCAAGACATGTGATGGTTGTTTTTCACGCTATGATCATTTGAAGCTGCACCAAAATCGCTGCAAAGCAAAGCGACGACTTGAGGTGCGAGTTGTGAAGATGAGTGTAGACAGCATTGATACAAGCTGCCAAAAGGATGTTAAGCAAGAGAATGAGTTACAGTGCCAAATATGCTTAAAGCAATTGTCCACCTCAAGTGACTTGAAGCGACATATCTCCATGTCACATGTAACTGATAAACCTTATTCTTGCAAGCGATGTGGCCAAAAGTACACTTCCCAAAAGTCTTTAAAAAGACACAATATCATGGTCAAATGCAAGAAGGTTTCAAAGGTGTGCATGCAGCCAACCACGAAAGATGTTCAGGACCACCCATGCAGAGAAACATCAAAACTTCTACAACGTATACAGGTGCACTACATGAATAAATTCAAATATCAGTGCAAGTATTGTCCCCGCCGCTTTAAACAGCTTGGACAACTCACCGTGCATACACGCCTTCATACTGGGGAGAAACCTTTTGGCTGTGCTTTATGTGGTGAGCATTTTATCAGAGGAGACTACTTGAAACGGCACCTGGTTAAATGCAGTAAAAAGGCAGAAATCCAAGACATCCAAAAAATTCTTTGTGACAGATGTGGTGACCTGTTTACCCAGAAAGAATTGCTTGTACACCAAAAGACCTGTGTTCTTAGCTTAAAATCATCCGAGTCCTCAGAAAAGGCCAAAAAGGACAGCCAAATGAAGATAAAAGGTTTCTCCTGTGCTTACTGTAGGGATCGTTTCTTGCTGTTCTCGCAACTTCAGCAGCATTTCTTAACAAAGCACAGATCTGATCCAAAGCAAATGGAGTTAAGTCCCATGCAAATAGTCAAGCAGGAAGTGGTGGATGAAGGGCAGGGACAAAGCGAACCAAGTAGCAGTCAGTTATCTGCGACGAACCAACCTGAGATTTCAAAAAATGACCTTGACAAGCCTCTTAAATGCTCTCATTGCCACATGCACTTTGCTAATAAGGCTGGATTGGGTATGCACATGCGCGTTCATACAGGAGTCTACCCACTTTCTTGCAAAAAATGTAACGTTGGATTTTGGAGCAAAAAGACAATGGAGAAACATAGGAAAAAATGTTCTCTTTACAAAACTGTCATCAAACAAAATGAGCCTGCCATTGAAAGTACAGAGGAATTGGATTCCACTCTAACTGACACAGTTCTAGTCTTCAATAAGTGTTCTAATACAACAGGGACTGGAGTGCTGCAGACTAAGTTCTCATGTAAAGATCATGAAAATGATTTAGAAAAAAATGATGTGGCTATTCACAAGTATCAGTGTTCTGAGTGTGATCAGAGTTTTACAGATGGACTAAGACTCATAAGTCATTTAGAGGAACATGGTCGTGAGGATCAAGAGCGTCGAACAGGTGATGTGCACCGATGCCATATTTGCAGTAAAGTATTTGGACATGCAGGTGTATTGCAGAGACATGTGAAAATTCACAATGAAAACAAAAAGACACATAGCTGTCCAACATGTTCCAAAACATTTCGATGCCCAGCTGATTTGGATCTTCATAGAGTCTTTCATGACCCCAGACGTCCCTTTGTCTGCAACATATGTTCATTGAGGTTTTTGACCACTAAGGCCATGGCCATTCACCAGAAACTTGGTCATTCTGCCGAAGAGCTACTTAATTTAAAGGACACTAATGAGAAAGCACATCCTAAATTATATGAGTGTAAGCCATGTGGAAAAGTCTATACAATAAAAAAGTCATATAGGAAGCACCGTAGAATAAAGCATAAAGAGTATTTACTCAAAGAGTTTCCTGAAAATGAATCATCTGGTAATCAAGAGTCAGATACAGAAGAATCCAACAGAAATTTTGAGGATGATGACAGTGATAATGACTCTGATTCAGCCCCATACTTTCCTTGCCATGTCTGTGGTAAAACTTTCTTAACATCTGAGAATCTTGAGGATCATCAACGATGCCATCTTGGTGAAAAACCTTTTGAGTGTGAGGAATGTGGTAAATGCTTTGTTCAGCTGGTAAACCTGCAGCAGCATCAGCGAAGCCACAAATCAGAGTTTCAGTGTCAGATGTGCGGTAAAGGATTTGTTTCTCTCTTTGCCCTGCGTAAGCACAAGCAGTCACATATCAGAAATACACCTCACAGATGCACAAAATGTCACCTCAGCTTTACCCGCTCAGCAGAACTAGCCGAACACTTAGTCACACACCGTGATGAAAACTTCCCATGTGATCTCTGCGACGAAACCTTTTCCTGCAAAACAAGTCGGGCCGAACATCGCAAGAAGCACACTGAGCTGGAGGAGGACCTTCCTCCTCTGATTCCACCCACTAAGCCTCAAGCAATACAGATGCCTTCAATGACAAGTAAAAGCCTGTCATACAACGTTGAGCAGTACAAATATCGTTGTGGAATTTGTCAAGTGAGATTTCCAGACCCCGAGCAACTCTCTGAACACGGATGCAACCCAGGAAAAGACAGACCGTACTCTTGTCCGGAATGTAACAAGCATTTTTTACACGGTTCCCACCTAAAAAAGCATCAGCTTAGTCATCAGTTGTCGGCCCGACATTCTTATCAGTGTAAGCGTTGCAGCATGAGTTTTAGTCATCACCATCATTATCTTACACATATACGAAGCCATGGTGATAAGGAGGCATCTGAAGATACCAATGTTCCAGGCAAAGAAAAGGGGATCCAAGGTGGATTTACAAAGCTTGACAAAATTTACCAATGCCCCATATGTCCAGAGAGCTTCTACCAAGCAATGGACCTAGCAAATCACCTTTCGGTTCATTCTCATTTGTGCGCTGTCTGCAATACGACTTTCCCCACAAAAGAAGACCTTGAGGAGCATGAAACCTGCCATTTGACTGCTGCAACCCAGTACGAATGCACTGAATGCGGCAATAGCTTTCTGGGTAGTGATGCTTTCCGCAAACACCAATGTCGTAATCGTAAATTACCGTTTTCAAACAAGCCCACCTCAGAGTCATCTTTCTCATCCCCCCTCAAAAAGAAACGTTCCGAGAGACTGTACGAAGGTGTCAATGACGAAGAGGAGGAAGTTGACGTTGGAGAAGACTTTATTAAGTGCACCATTTGTCAAAAACGGTTCTCTTCCAGTAGTAGTTTAATGGAGCACCAGAGAACAGAACATGAAGAACGTCCTTTCAAATGCCTGGTTTGTAGTAAAGGCTTCACAAAGAAACGGTACCTTACTCAGCACCAACAAACACACAGCGAACGGCCTTACAGGTGTAATGTGTGCCCTGAATCCTTTAAAACAGAAACTGCTTTACTGTCTCATAATAAAACGCATGATGCAAAAAGGCAACACCACTGCTCTGCCTGTAGCAAATCATACCTCACAGCTAGTGAGCTTTACAAACATCAACGGAAACAAGGACATGAGACTTCGAATAAAGACAATGAAGAATATCAGTGCGATATGTGCTATAAATCCTTTAACCTGTTTTCTCAGCTGACAAAGCACCAGGAAACCCATGTAGGTCAAGTTGTCTATGAATGCACGGAGTGTGACAAAGCCTTTGCTTATCCAGATCTTTTGGAAGAACATCAGAGGTCTCACGCTGTTTCTACAGAATCTCTGCAGACCCAACCACCAACCCACTTTCCATTTCAAAGCCCAGTAAATGAGTAATGGGGCAGGTTATTGATGACTAAATGTCCTGCAGTGCAGGTTATTCAAAATCATTCAATTTTCTGGACGATATTTACAGTTTACATTTAAGTGTTTTTTTTATTTAGGTCAAACTGCTTTTATCCACTTGAAATGATATTGGTGTTTTACCCTAGTTCTGAATCAGTCCGTTAATTTTTCTACAGTTCTGTGAACTGCTCATTCTTTGTTCTGTTTGTACAGTACTCAGACTGAGTTCTATATTGAACTAATGCAATCTACCTGATGTATAGAAATATAGGTTTATTTGCATGAAGAGTTCCAAATGCTCCTTGATAAGGACGTTATAAATAAACCTTGAATAATTATTCATTGTTAAAATAGTTTTGGACTTTTTACGTTAGTGTCTTTAAACATCCTTTAAAACTTTTACATTTAAAGGAAATTAACCATTCAAATTCATTTTTAATAGCCATGTGTTCTTGCAAACATTTGCAGTCAAATGCTTTATAATCGCACGTTAATCTGGTAAATCCCATGTTCAGTTTAAACTGACATGTAAGAGAATTCAGATTTATCTTTTATCGAAAAATGTCTTTCATAGATTCGTCATAAAAATAAAACTTTTCACAAGAACCTTTTATAATGGATGGAGAATATTGTATGGTGTCCTTTTGAGTTTTAAACAACAGTAGTGAGCAAATATGGCTATGAAAACCTGGTGTTTATTTTTCTTTTGTATTGTTTAACAATGTTTTATATTTCTATATACAAACAAATAAATTCCTAACTTTGACTTGAGTGTTTTTATAACTTTCTTGTATTTTGTTAAAGGTAATGTGGAATAGACTATATTTATTCCATTATTGTGATGCATTAGTAAAGACGTGTGACTCTTAATGAAATCAATTAATTGACTGTTTTAAAAAGAAATGTATGCAGCAGTGTTTCAGTGAGTCACACCATTTGAATTGTGCGTGTCACGCTTATAATCTTTTTTAGAGTAAAATGGAAAAAATTTGAAATCATTATATTGGCAATTTTTAAATAAGTAACAAGAACATAACTGTAAGTGAAATGTTTAGATGTATTCTAATGTAAAATTGAATTGCCACGCTTATACAAGCGTCATACTCTCTGGTCTGTAAGAGTACAATGTGAGTAGTTAAAACATTAAATTAACTTGTACAAGATACAGGAGAAATGGAATCAAAAATATTTAATTATTCTTGCAATGTTTTGAATGTCCAGATCCAGCTCATGCTTTAAATCAAATAATGTCAACTGGATTTTGTCAGGAATATTCAAATAATATTAAAATAATATTATTAACTAACAGAAAACATTTCTGTTACATTTTCTTTAAATAATATACAATTATAATATAATATAAATGTCCATATATATAATATACATTTAAAACAAAAATAACATGAAGTGAAAGTAACTTATTTGTCAGATGTGGTGACCCAGTGGTGTTCTGGTGGTTATAGAATTGGACTTGTAAGAAGAAGGTTGTGGATTCGAGTGCCAGAAGACAATGATTAAGGTGCCCTTGAGCAAAACATCTAACCCCCACAATGTTTTAAAGTCGCTTTGGATAAAAGCGTCTGTTAAATGAATAAATGTAAGATAAATGCAAATACCTGAAATATGACCTCTGTATTTAACCCAGTGAGTAGTGAACTCACACACACCTGAATCAGTGGGCAGCTATAGGGGGTAAGGTGCCTTGCTCGAGGGCACGTCAGCTTTTACCTGTTGGCTCTGAAAACCGAACCGGTGACCTTGTGATCACAAGATCGACTCACCACGACTAGGCCTCAACTGACAAATTTTCTGGTAGCTCACAGAAGAAGGCTCATAAATCAGGCAAATCGTTTTCAGATAAAATTGTTAAATACTACAATACAATTATTATACAATTATACAATTATTTTATAAGATGCACTCGCTGGAGTGAAATGAATGCAAACTGATGTCAGACTTTAACCTGTGAAGTAATATTTAGTTATTTATTACACATTAAATAAATAGTTCGCACAAAAACAACAAATCTATGATCATTTATTCTCATTTGAGTTGCTCCAAATCTGTAAACATTTCTGTGTTCTGATAAACACAGAGAAGATATTTGGAAGAACGCTTGTGCCAGCGACAGCACGTGAATCCTATAGACCACCAAGTGGAATAAACACTTCTCTTGAACACAAAATAAGATATTTTAAAGAATACAAGCAAAAGTTTCTCTTGACTACAACTGTAGTTTTCCGTACTCAGTGGGGTGGAAAAAGCATTACAAGCAATTATCTAAATATCAACCGAACAAATATGCGTAAACCGGTCTGAAGCAACCACACAGTGTGTAATTGTGCTTCCAAAAATGATCAAACAATCAAAATATTTCATAATTGAAAGAATCAAGGGGAGAAAACAGAACTACCGCCACGCCAGCTGGCGGCGCTCGCAGCTGTAAAACCTTAATTTAGAGCAGATAATAGAAGCGAGCAAGTGATAGAAGAGCCGCAGCGCCCCCTATCGAGCACGGCGATATCGACACATTTACGGATCCTGGTGTGAAGCTTCGTGTTCCTCCATACCAGGAAAAATCCTTTCTGCTGTAAATGCGCTCTGCTTTGCGTCATGCATTGATTTAAGGTGAGTTCTCCCCATGTTGTGTTCATATAAACACGTGAATCGTAATCCCTCGTGTGTATATGATTATAAACGGAACGCAATTACACTGAAACTGGTGACATGTGCTTGCTCATATTCCTGCAGATGTGTTCACAAACCTCTCACAGATGATCTCTGCATGCACGAATACTGCAGCTGAACTCATGTTTGCTAATCTCTGCTGTTCAAAACGCCCAGACACAATCGCAATGCTTGATGTTAGCACGGTTGTTTGACCTCGGGACGCTTTATTACCAATGCATTGAGTTCCCATTGCTTGTAATGAAGGGTTTGTTGTGTTTCTTGTGTAGTTGTTGTGATGAAGTGTTGTTTAAAGACCTGGTTAAGAAAGCTGCACCGCAGGAAGTGCTCAGGCCTACCCAAGACCTGCCATCCTGGGAATGTGATCCTCATAATAGATATGCATTTGTGTCCTAAATATCTGTTAATACAGTGAATTACACAAGTTGTGTTAACACAGACACATGTTGCACTAGGAATCATTTAAACACATGATATGTGTTAACATTGCATGCATGGGATATTCATTGTTGATGGAAATATGTCCTGTGCAAAATACTGTGCATATATTTATTTGTTCTATTTTTCAAGGATTTAAAAAGTTATTTTCGACCTTGACACGTGCATGTTTAATGTTATATTATCATAATTAATTATGATTATTATTATAATTTTAAAAGTGTGGATCCACTTTAACAGCAGGGCTTGATTCAGAAATGCAGTGATGATCCATTGGCTGTGTGTGATTGTTTATGCTTGTGTAAATGGAATATCTACTGATGTGGATTCTATCGTGTGTTACATTTATTGAAATGTATTATTTTCTACAGTGTTGTATTGTGGCACCTGGAACCTTTGTTTGCTGTGTTATATATTTACAAGTATTGTTTTGGGAAATGTTTTGAATGAAATGAATAAGGCACAAGATGGAGAGACATTTAAACTCAAGGTCCATCAAAAAATGAAAGTTTACTCGATTTCAAACCTGTATCACTTTCTTACTTTCTCATAACAAAAAAAACCAACAAATTCTGTTAATTGACACCCATTTACTTTGTTAAGGCATGGAAGGTAAATTACACACGTAAAAATGGTTACCTATGTTCTTCAAAATATTTTCCTATGTGTTCTGTGGAAGAAAGAAAGCCATAAAAGGTTATTAGTGACAATCCATTCTGGACCATTTTATCCTCAACATTTAAAAGAAAAAGAAACCTTTCGGTGAGATATTCTAAAATGTTTTAATTGTAAATTGTAAAATCATAATTCATCGAATCCAAAGTAGAATTTTGTTTTATTAATTTATATTGTTGTATATGTATGTTTTTATAAATTCAAAATTAATATGTACAAAGCACAAACTTGTATTATATAAACACAGTCCTTTATTCTTGATGTGATTAATCTTCTTTCACATCTTGATTGACGGCATTAATCTGACAACTTTAGATTTTTATTTCATATGTTCTATGAGATGCTGGTGTTAATTTTTTACTGATAACACACATATCTGACTCTGAATTTGACATGATTTGTCATGTGCTGTACCGCTAATAGTTTATTTGATTTGCTTTTTTTATAGGAAGTCATTAACAAAAGAGAAATGCTTGGACTTCAAGAAACAAGATCTCCGGGGACACCTACCACCAAAACGTACAGCTGTGTTGCATGCTCCGCTACTTTTCAGAGTTTGGCATCACTGTTAGTACACCAAGCCTCTCATGCAAATGAGATTTCTTGCCAGCCAGAGTCAACGCTACCTTCTTGTATCACCTGTGGAAGCTCTTTTGCCAGTGCGGATCTGCTTGAGAAACACCACTGCGTAGTGTTGCCGGCTTCAACTGCTCCAGAAATGAACATATGTGATTGTGGTGAAGAGTTTAATGCTTTATCTGCTCTTGAAGAACACAAAAAGTTGCATAAGCTAGATACAAAGATCAGCTTGGAAATGGAGCAAAACAACAAAACGAATTCCAGCCACCCGATCACAGACCAAACTTCTCCTTCACAATGCCTTTCTAAAGAAGAATTCCCTTTTTTTAAAAGTTCATCTACCTCTGAATCCAACAAGGAGATGGCATCTTCTAAAGATACATCAATTCTAATGAAAGATAACATAAAAAACATATCTTCTGATTCTGTACCTGACATCAAGGAAATGGCATCCACTGCAGATTCATTAATTCAAATGAAAGAACATGTAAAAATAACTTCATCTGATCTTGAAGCTAATTTCAAGGAGAGGGATTCTACTACAGATGCATCAATTAAAATCAAACAAAATGTGCAAAGTGTGTCTTCTAATCTTGAAGGTAATATCAAGGAGATGGCTTCTACTACAGATACATCAATTCACATGGAAGAAGTCTTACAAAGCTTGATAGATATGGCATCCACAACAGAAGTATCAGTTCCAGTAGAAGAAAATATTGTAAATGAGCAGGATGAAAATATCTTAAAGAGAAAAGAGTCTCTCGTTTCTCACCCTGTAGGTGAAGAGCAGGATCCAGTCCTTGAGAAAAACAGTGATACATCAGAACCCTCTAGTACTTCAAATCATCCTGAGCATGCCAGTGAAGAATCTGCAAATTCACATAAAGAATCAGCAGTTTGCAATAAACAATCAATCCTGAGGATTCTAGCGTCTGCCTATATGAGTCACAGAAAGCCAGGCCATATAGAGCCAATACCAACCAGGAGGAACCTGCCCCCCAGAAAAGTTGCACCAAGGGCACCAATGCAGGCTTCCACAGTCATGACAGTTTCATCTGGGTCAAAATCTGAGTCATTGGAGGATCAATCTAATACAAAATGTCCTGAAAATGTGCTCTCTTTGCCAAGTACCACTGTAAATATGAAAACTGGTAAGAAGAAGAAGAAAAAGAAGATTAAATTGGTGACACAAACTTTCTACCCTGTGGTGATGCTTGAGACTCGTCAAAAGCTTATTGGAAAAGATCTAATTGAAGGCAGACATAAGTGTGGAATCTGCCGTAGGGTTTTCCAGGATGGTGACAGCTTGATTATGCATCATGTACAGCATAAGAAAGAGAAGGTTAAATTTTGCTTTCGTTGTCAACAGTTTGTGTTCTGCCCTGCAGAGAATCACAAGTGCTCCGGCATATTTGCTGCAAACAATCAGCGTATTCCTATCGTGGAAAACAAGTTTCAAACATTGTCTAGTCCTAGCCCCACAACAGCACAGAAAAAAAGAAAGTTTCAGTGTTCTTTATGCAAGCGTTCCTACATTTGGAAGCGCAACCTTAAAAGACATCATTTAAAAGGGAACTGTACACCCATTGTAGATAGCTCAGCCAACCAGAGTGATGGCAAACACCTTCCAAACTCCAGTAACAGCCAACAAATAACTTCTCTTTCCAAACTCCAGCCAAGTCCATTAAAAAATGATCGCAAAAGGCCGTTGCAAGACTCCAAAATAAATGATATATCAAAACAACACATCAATGTTGGAGTAGGCACAGAGAGAATAAAAACTGAGGAGCAAAACACTGAAATTCCTATTGAGGGGACAAATCCAACACTGTTGAAGATGCCATCTCCGTCTCTCAAGCCAGTGAATCTGTTACCTTCACCTTCCTTTTTGTCCAACTCCAGATCAACTGAATCATCAAAAATGGAACAAAATGTTAATATGCAGGCCAATGTGGTTGAAAACAATGCAGGCAACAAAGATGAATTTGAAGAAAAACAGTGGACTATGCCACTGGATGATGCTGAAATTGATGTATTGATAGATGCAGAACAAGAGGACTTGGATAATGAGGACAGTTTGGCAGATGTGTCCAAAAAACTCCAAAATGATGATGAGGATGTTGTCATAGTGGAATCTCCCGAAGACATAGAAATGGAGTCGCTGTTACCTAGCAGTGGATTTAATGTGCATGTGAGCGATGAAGGTATAAAGCGGTATGTTTGTGCTGGATGCCAGAGATCCTATTCCCGACGTTTCACTCTGATGCAGCACTTAAGCATTTGTGGGGCGAGGAAGTTGAAACAACAAAAGAAAACAATATCTAGCCATCCCGAACCGATTAAAAAGTTTCCATGTCCTCAGTGTGGCAAGTTCTTTAGCCGCAAGGACAATATGAACATGCACAGAAAGAGATGCCAGGGGACAATCACCAATCCCCCAATTGGTCTAAGAAATGTAGAACACAAGTCTCCATCTCAAGAGAACTTATTTGTGTTGTCACCGTCCACAGACACCCCATCAGTCAGACCGGAGAGCAGTCGAAGCAGCGGCAGCAATTGGGGAATCATGTCACTGCCACCAGTACTCCCCAGAAGAGTGACCTGCGAATGTGGATCCTCGTTCACTTGTCCCAGACTTCTATTTGAACATCTACAACTTCACGCACAGGAGTCCTACATTTGTCCACACTGCGGTGAGAACCTTCAGTCATGGATGGACTTTGAAGCACATCAACAAACGCACAGGCAATCTCAAAGCCAAGCGGTTGAGCAGAGAGGGCCACAGCTCCACAATCGTTCATTTCCCCAGGTGGCTGATTTACATATTCCAACTCCACAACAACCCCGTTCATTTTCCCAAGTGCTGCAATCACATATTCCATCAGTGTCCCAGCAGTCTCAAGGGTTTCAGATACCAGAGCTTAACCTTAAAGCACAGCCATCTACACTAATGCCACCACAAAAAATCAACCATAGTCCATGTCCAGAACCAGTGACGTGCCACAGATGCAAAAAGACTTTTGCAGGTAGGCGTTCCTTATTAAGACACCTGCGGTTAAGTTGTAGGGGTGATGCCCCAGGTCCAAAGAAACACTCTGTACAGATTCAAACCAATGCCAGTAGACCTGCAATTAAACCTCTTCGTTGCCCTGTGTGTGTCCGTTGGTTCAGTTGTCTAGACGGCCTGAAGAGACACCTGGTCTCCCACAGCAGGCAACCCATTTTGTCATGTCAGCAGTGCGGCAAGAACTATCCAAGCTACGAGGCGCTCGAAGAGCACAAAAGAAACGATCACAAAGTAAACTCTGGAATTGTGGTACCAGATGTAAAACAGGAAAATGTGTGCAAAGAAGTTGCAAAATTCACCCCACCCACTGACTTTCAATGTCACATCTGCCTACGCTATTATCCGAAGCTTCAGTCACTGAAGGATCATGTGAGAAAAGTTCATCGTCCTAAACAGGCAAAACCAATTAATCTAAGTGTTGTTGTGGATCCGTTCCGTTCTGGACAGTTTCAGTGTCAAATCTGTATGCGTGCTTATCCTGACATCAAGTCCTTGAAAAACCACCGAAGGAGAGTGCATCGTATTTTAGGTGGTGTGTTTCAGTTGGCAAGAGGACCTGAGCAAAATCGCACACCCGATCACTTTCAATGTCAGATTTGTGGAAGCGCCTTTTCAGATATGAGCTCCCTTCAAAATCACAAAAGAACGGTCCATCGTATCCTTTCTCTTGAGTTTGGGAACAACTCGGCAAAGGCAGTACAATCTGCGCAAGTGTCTAATTTGTCAACACAGCTATCCTGATTTTATCTCTAAGAAAAATCACAGCAGAAGACTTCCAGTCCCTAAAATGATAACAATTGGTGCTTTTAATCTACAGCGAAAGGAGTAAGAGACTGAGTTCTGCGTGAATATTCAGTGCAGTTAGTAAAGATGTTCATGTGTTTATGCACAAGGTGATCAAAGTGACGGTGGTGTGGCTTCACTTTATTACGCTAACAATTTTGGATGCAATTAGTTTATATCTTAACTTTGTAAATTATTTTAATATACATGTACACCTATTGGCAAATGTAAAGATCAAATCTGAATAGTAGTAAAGGATGAGTTCAAAAATGGTTTCAACTAAATGTTTTTTATAAGTTAGGTAGTGCAATAGTTGGATTTGTTATACACAACAACAACTCTCTGTATTTTAAGTTTATCAACTTTATTTGAATAACTCCAAACTGAGATGTTAACCTAATGTTCTGTATAAAATGTAAAATAGCACTGTAGATATTTTTCTTTAGAGCTGTTGTGTATTGTCAGTGATCTGTAAATAATACCTTTTGATGTAATGACATTGTGTGTTGCATCAATAAACTACAATAACACATACATGTTCATAAAGAGGTCATCATTACATCATCTGAGCGTAAAATATTGTATACAAATATATTAAACGTAAATCTATTAATTTTACTTGATGCTTAATGAGAGATTGCCTTGGTCTTTACTCGTATTGGTTTTTTTTTCAAGTTTTGTGGTGCATAGAATCAATAATCAATATTAGATTTAAAGTAATATAGCCTGAATATTTAATTTTTGAAGTATGCATGATCAATAAGTTATGTGATAAGTATATGTTTTTATAAATTCACCTATTCTGGGTTATTTAGAAAATTACTTACAATAGTTTAAATGTGTGCATATTCATTTGCACTTAGATATAAATATTCATAAAACAAATACAGTAAAACTGATATTCTCATAATGAATTTATATGTCTGTAAATTAATCTTCACAGTTAATCTCTCACTGGCCACAGCTGCAGTCGACAGATGGACTTTTATTAAAACGGAAGCGGAAGTTGTGTAATGTGGAACGTTATTGGTCCTGGAAGGAAAGGTTGGCGTGTGGGCGCTCTCGTGTTCACATCTTCTTAAGATCCGTTATCGTAATGCTAACATACATTAATATTATAGTTTATTGGCTTTTTTTAAACCTAGCTTGACGTAATGCCTTTGCAAGTAAAGCGTGCGGTAAGTTAACCCAGTCCCATTTATTTACAGTGAAATTAGCATTAAATCAAATGCAAAAATATAAATGTGCTGCAGATGCATCATCAGTTTCATATGGAAGTATAACTGAACATGCATGTGTTCATTGTTTACATGCTGTGTGCATGCATTCATTACCATAATGCAATGCAACATTTATAATCTATATAACATTTAAAATCATTTATAATGTTTGCAGTCTTTGTTTACTATACAAACAACAGTGTCATCCTATATACTCTTTAATGACTCTCATGTCTGTCCTCAAATGCTAGATAGTTTTATTAAAGCTCTGAGAAATGTGTCATGACAATAAACTTGTGCAGCAATCTATCTTGGAATAACTTTGACACAATGCTTCAAATTATAAAGTTTGTATATGCATATCACAAACCTATCAACTGAGTTAATGTATGCATTGTGTACACTGACGTCATGGAAACACATTTCTGTGTGACGTATAGAAAGATTTGACTGTGGTCTTTTTCACTTGTTTTAAGTTTTGTTGCTTTTTTGCTTCTTACTCTTGAGTGGTTTTATCACTGATGATGTGTTACTGTTGTTAAAATATCAATACACAATAGATAACCAGTGGTGCTGTTGTAGATAATATTAAGCAATTCATTATTACAATACACACTTCATTTGTACAAATAATAAAAATACTATTTGCATTAATTGTTTGTAAAACCAATGAAATAACTTAAATCTTGTGTATTTAAACTTACTGGTTTTGAGGTATCCATATTATGTATGTTAAAAAGAATGTTGACATTATATTTCTAAACAATAAATTCTCTATTTCAATACAAGATGTAATATTTACTTTTTTATAGATGTAGGTGTTGATTTAAGTCATATTTCTTTGATGTATTACTTTTATTAAAAGTACTTTGGATCTCATCCGGGCACATGTGTGATGGTTTGAAAACACTTCTGTTTTTTTGTGTTGCTTATACTGTTTTATCTTTCTGTTATGTCTCAGTTTGAGTGGGGCAAAGCCTAGACTCCTTCAGACGATTCACACATCATGCTCGAAGAAGATGCTAACAGCCAAGAAACTAACTCTGAAGTGGCAGAAAGCAACAAGGATGTTTCAATGAAAAGAGAAATGGGAAATTTAATTCCCAAGGGTCTGCCTTTAAGTTCCCAGAACAGGAAGGTAGATAAACCTTCACCTGCAGCCACTGATGTCCTTCCTGAGTGCTTGCCTTCCAAAGAGCAGAGAGAAAAAGTCTCCTGCGAAACTGATCCAGATAAGTTAAATGCTGCCAAGGAACTTGATATGGATGTTAAAAAAGGCCCAGATGAACTAAAATGTTCTGATTCCAACTGCACAGACAATGAGCCATCAAAAATTAATAAATCAGATAAAGAGCCTGAGAATGACAAAGAACAGTCTTTAACACTCGAGGCGTCTGGGAAGGATCTGAAGACCACTGTAGAAAATGAAGTTGAAATATCCAGCCCTAATGCATCTGTTGATAGCCAATGCAAGGAAGATTCCAACAAGGACACTGCAGGTCAAAAACATTCCGATATTGAAAATCAAGAAGTCTCAAATGTTACACCCTTAAATGCCCATGTAAATCATTCATCAAAGGATGTATCCCCTACTTCACAAGGGATTGTTTCAGAGCAGGACAACCAGAAATCTTTGAGTGAAGGAAGTGCAGAAGATAGAACAATGGAAATGACAGCAAATACATCTGGATATACTAATAATTCTAGGGGACGGCCGCGTAAAGAAAAACAGATGATCAAGTGTGAAGATTGTGGTCGCCAGTTCGCCCATTCCTCAGCATATGTCATTCACCGACGTGTCCACACAGGTGAAAAGCCATTTGTGTGCCAGGACTGTGGCAAAGCCTTCGCTCAACTCTCCAACCTTCGGTCTCACCAAAGAGTCCATAAACCTAAGAGACGGAAACACGCACACAAGCAACAAGGCAAAGCCGCAACAGAAAACACAACCCAAGTGAGTTTGCCTAAGAAAGTAGACAAGGAAACAGACTGCAGTAATCAAATAATTTCTTTTAAAAGAAAGAGAGGAAGAGGAAAAGCAAGAGGAAAGGTGAGAGGGAAAACACACGCTTGTCCAATATGCAACAAAGTCTTTTCCTTCAAATCTGTCCTTAAAATACACCTTCGTATTCACAGTGGAGAAAAGCCGTATTCATGCAAGGTGTGCGGCAAATCCTTTACCCAAGCTTGTACCGCCCGTGTCCACGAGAAGGTGCATTGGAACATCAAGCCATATCTTTGTTCCAAATGTGGAAAGGGATTTTCTCAGATAGGACCATTAAAAGTACATACCTGTGAGGGTAAAAAACAACCACATGCGACTGTGAAAGAAATGGAGTTGGCTGGTGTTATATCTTACAGGTGTCACTTTTGTAAAAATAGCTCCGGCAGTAGAGAAGAGTATGAAATACATTTGCAAGGACATACGGACACCCAGCGTTACAGTTGTGACCGGTGCGGTCAGAAGTTCAATCTCCAGTCTGAGCTGAATACGCACGGCAAGCATTGTGTTTCCATGCGACTGACAAAAACAAAGACTTCTGCTTCCAATAGAACCAGAATGTCAAAACCCAAAAACTCTACGACACCAAAAACAACAGAAAAAATCCAAAGTGCAAGTCCTTCACGGACATCATTTATTTCTGTAAAATCTCCCACCACCATCCGGAAAGAGGTTTCCCTTCCAATAAATGTGAAAAGCTACTCCTCTTTACTTGCTTGCCCTCCTAGGATCATGAGCACCTCTGATGTTGACCTTCAGAATAACCTCTATCCTAGTCATCCAATCAAATCCAGCTATTTTGTATCCCGGTTAAACAGTGTTGACCAAAAAGCAGACCCTAGAAAGTACTTCTGTCCGCGGTGTGGAAGAATGTTTCGACACGTCGGAAGGTTAAGAGCCCACATGCTTACCCATGTAAGGAGTCAAAGTTTCACTTGTGTTGAATGTAACAGGACTTTTAAAACCTGGAATAAATTTTGGATTCATCAGCGACTTCACAGACAGAAAAGAGGACGCTTTATTTGTCCCAAATGCGGTCAGGGATTTCGATTTGTTGGTTTGTACAATAACCATTTGCAAAAACACCCAGAGCTTAATACACATGTCTGTCCATTCTGTCCTGACACTTTCTCAAATGCAGAGCATCTGAAGAATCACCAGCAAGAGTGGCATAGGTCAAGTATGCCTTACATTTGTGAGACGTGTGGAAAAGGTTTCACAAATGCAGTCATTCTTAAGCGACATCGAGTTGTTCACTGTACAAACAGCAAAATGGAAGCGCCTTATGATGTTGAAATGCAGCCCACTGTATGTCCCTATGAATGTGCAACATGCAGTGCCAGTTTTGAGAACCTGGACTCACTTTTCCACCATCAGTTCAGCCACACCTATGATGATAAAAATGAAAGAAAAGACAAGAGTGCGTGGAAACAGCAACATGAAGAAGATGAACATTCTAACATCCAATCGAATCAATCTTCCTACAATCTTCACAGCCGTGACTATTCCTCCAGCCAATATGATGATTTATCAAACTTTGGTTTACGACCTTTACAACCAATACAACAGCAACATCGACAAATAAACACAGATACTTGCACCACATCACGTCATCGGCCATCAAATGCTCATTCCATACCTGATTCTCAAACTGATGATGTGGAAATGGATGAATTGCCAGAACATGCTAATGACAAAAATTTATCAGTCAATAAATTTAACGGTTTAAGTTGTTCTGACATAAAGACAGAGGAGACAACTGATGATTTAGTTTGCACAGAATGCGGTGCTTGTTTTACTGAACTCCTGGCCTTGCATGGGCACTACTTGGAACATGCCAGAGGAGACATATGAATAAACTGTTAATAAAAATTTATATATTGTTAATTTTTGTTTAGTAAATATGTTATGTGTTTGTTTTGTATGTCAGAGTCACATATTTCATGTAATTTAAAAAAGGTAGTAATCATGTGGTCTAAACATTGCTGATTGCAGATCATCTATATTAAGCAGATCATCTATATAAGACAGATCTTGAAACATTTGGAGTAGAATGTTTAAATAATTGACCGGAAGTTCTTGCTGTTCAGAAATTAAAGTGGTAATCAATGCTTAAAGTTGATCTTAAAGATATATATATATATATATATATATATATATATATATATATATATATATATATATATATATATATATATATATATATATATATATATATATATATATATATATATATATATATATATATATATATCATTATTTTGTAAACACTTGAGTAACGCAGAGACATCCCAGTGCTGTCGGTAAGTTAGAGCAATAAAGCAATGAGTTAAACATAACCTGACATTTAGGATTTTTTTCCTCACACATCACAACTAAACCAGACCCTCGCAAAGACATATAAAGTGCCCATGAGGTCTAATGTTAGCCATTTTATTTGAAAGGAAATACAAAGAGAAACCTTTGAGGTTTGCAAAAGGTCATTTATTATTAATTATGCCTAGTTGGAGTTCATGGTGTTTCTGATCCAGGTGGTAAAGTTGCAAACCTTGGTGTAAACACCAGGTCTGTTTCTCTGGGCACAACCGTAACCCCAAGACACGATTCCCTGCAGCTGGTTGTTGCAAACAACTGGGCCACCAGAGTCACCCTGTAATAAAGAAACGTGCCATATCAAAGAATACATACAAAATGTGCAGTTTTGTGGGTCCCTTTGACCAAGATTGAATATTTTTTTTTTACTACTATGTTGTCAATATGTATAATCTTACCTGGCAGGAGTCTTTTCCTCCCTCCATAAATCCAGCACAGAACATGTTGGAGGTGATCTCACCAGGGTAGGCGTTTCTGCAGTTAGTGTCGCTCAAGATAGGAGCCCACAGGCACATAAGACGGCTGGGGTAGTTACCTGAGGAGAAAACACTTTTTGTGAGCTTAGTTGAAGATTTCCTAATGATTTATGTCTGATTGATCAACTTTCATTCTGCATGAGTTAAAGGTCACTTGCTTCCGGATGCGCTAGTGTTTCCCCATCCAGAGATCAAGCAGTTGGAACCAGCAGAGGCACAGCTTGAGGGTAGAGCAACGGGCTGAACATATTGGTTTAGGGTGACAGTCTGGCTCAGTTTGATCAGCATGATGTCAGCATCCAGAGTATTGCTGTTGTAATTGGGGTGTCTGATGATACTCTCGGAGTTGATGAACTGCTCGGTGTTCTCATTAACATCAATGTTGTGCTCACCCAGACGCACCTGGATACGACTGGGCACAGAAACATGTCAACATTTGTCTTATCAACAGTTGTCATCAAATGTGTCATTTTAATTGTAATTGTACATAAAACCCTTATAGTTACTGAAATATGCCTTGTTAAAACCAGCCCCAGTCTCCCTATATATATGTATATTAAAGAAATGTACTTACGACTTGTAACAGTGAGCAGCAGACACGACCCAGCGGTTGCTGATCAAAGAACCACCACAGAAGTGGTAGCCACTGTTCAGAGAAACCTGGTATTGAACACCATTCTTGGTACACTCAAATCCACCGACAATTTTATCATCCTCATTCAGAGGAACGGCATCTGAGAAAATAGCAGGTATTATGCATTATGCATTATTGGATTTGTTTAAAGACCAAATACAAAGCATATTAAAATAACTATTTGTGTTAATGTTAAATACGCATATTCACAACAACTCTAACAGTGTATAATACATTCTATGTAAATAGATTGCCCTATTACTAATACAAATAAAGTGGAACAGGTCTATGTCAATTCCTTAACAAAGTTCAGTGCTCAGTTTACTTACAAGCTGCAGCAAAGAGAGCTAGAAGAATAAAGGCCTTCATCTTTATGCCAACCGACAGTGTTGTGATCGAAATGTTTTAAGACTGTCCTTATATACTGTGTTTACTCCACTGCTGGGGTTAATTTCAAGGGTATGTATGCCTATGTTACATAAATAGCAAACAGTGTGTGAACCCAGCATTTGGTTTGACATCTTATCATCATCTACTAAAGGATGTTTGTAATTGTTTTCGATTGTTTTATATTTAATGATGATTAAAAAGTGGCCGATCTCTTTGTTACAATGCACATTAAAACAATGTTTGCCATGTCTAATTTAAAATTAGTCGATATTATAAATGTTCTATTAAAGCATTTTACATACTGAAACAATATACTTTTTTTGTTACATTTTCATGTAACTTATAAATTTTATTTTTCATTTATAAAAAATTTCTTAAACAATATCTGCCTCAAATATCATCTTAATCATTGCTTTTTATTTTTATATATTAAAAAAATGCTGAACATGAAACACTACATTGGAGGTTTCTTTCAGAAAAATCAACATTGAGCAGATATCAAACTTTTGTGAGATCGGATGCTTTTAAATATGCTTTATTGAATGAATTAATTTTAATATTTGAATTTGCATGTACAGGAAATGGAAAAAGTTATCTGCTTGGGGTTGAGGTCAAGATGTTTACTCCTCAGGTAATTTTAGGAATAATCTAGGCTACAGATAAATCATTAGCTCTGGTGGGAATATGCAGGTGGCAGATGAAGGTCATATAAGATTTTAAAGCCATTGCTAGCCTTTATTTATTTAAATTAAACAAATGTCAAGTTTTAAAATCAGATGTTCAACGTGTTTTTGGCTTTTTACATTTAGAAAAGCCAATTTAAGGTTATTACAATGTCTAGTTTCAATTTAATGTCCATATTTATGCTGGCCTATTGGTTGTTGAGTATATTTTATATACTCTTATATAAATATACTTATAAATAAATATACTCCCAGAGAAATACTCACCAGCAAGCCAACATAAAGATTCATACATTCAAACATACAAACAAACATTCATACATACATTCATACATACAAACATTCATACATACATACAAACATACATACAAACATTCATACATACATGCAAATATACATACATACATACATATAAACATACCGACATACAAACATACATACATACATGCAAATATACATACATACATACATACAAACAAAGAAACATACATACAAACATACATACATACATACATACATACATACATACATACATACAAACATACATAAACATACATACATACATACATACATACATACAAACATACATACATACATACATACAAACATACATAAACATACATACATACATACATACATACATACATACATGCATGCATACATGCAAATATACATACATACATACATACATACATACATACATACATACATACATACATACATACAAATATACATACATACATACATACATACAAACATACATACATACATACATACATGCAAATATACATACATACATACATACATACATACATACATACATACATGCAAATATACATACATACATACATACAAACATACCGACATACAAACATACATACATACATGCAAATATACATACATACATACAAACAAAGAAACATACATACAAACATACATACATACATACATACATACATACATACATACAAACATACATACATACATACATACATACATGCAAATATACATACATACATACATACATACATACATGCAAATATACATACATACATACATACATACATGCATACATACATACAAACATGCATACATGCATACATACATACATACATACATACATAAATACATACATTTACATTTACATTTAGTCATTTAGCAGACGCTTTTATCCAAAGCGACTTACAATAGTCGAGGAGACAATGAAGCGGTAAATAGCCGATACAACAATAGGTGAACAAGTGCTACAACAATGCTACCGAGTTACACAGAGAGCGAAGTTACAAAATAATTTTTTTTTTTTGATAGAGTGAGTAGTTAGAAAAGAAGTGAGTTAGTGAGTTAGGTGTAGCCGGAAAAGATGAGTTTTTAGGAGTTTTTTAAAGATAGAGACCGAGTCTGACAAGCGTGAAGCCAGAGGCAGATCGTTCCACCATCGAGGAACTGAAGCAGAGAACGTTCGAGAGAGAGATTTCTTACCCTTTTGAGCTGGTACCACAAGTCTCAGCTCATTTGCGGAGCGCAGAGATCTTGAGGGCCTATATCTTTGCATTAGTGAGTTAAGGTAAGTGGGTGCTGAACTGGTGGTGGTCTTGTAGGCAATGAGAAGACATTTAAATTCAAAGCGGGCTGCTACAGGAAGCCAATGCAGTTTTATGAAGAGAGGTGTTACATGGGTCCTTTTTGGTTCTTTGAACACCACTCTTGCCGCTGCATTTTGAATCATCTGCAGAGGTTTAGTTGTGCACATCGGGAGTCCAGCAAGCAGTGCATTGCAGTAGTCTAGCCTGGACAGGACCAAAGCTTGAACCAGGATTTGTGTGGAGTGTTCTGTGAGAAACTGTCTGATCTTCCCGATGTTGTAAAGCATGAATCTGCAGGATCTGACAGTCGCGGCAACATGATCTGTGAAGTTGAGCTGATCATCGATGATTACTCCCAGACCTGGGATGTTTCTCGCAGACCTGGAGGGCACAATGGTTGATGCTCCTAGTTGGATCGAGAGATCGTGACGAGTCTTCGAGTCGGCAGGGATGACAAGAAGTTCCGTTTTCGCAAGGTTAAGTTGTAGGTGGTGTTGCTTCATCCAGAGGGAGATGTCGCTCAGACATGCTGAGACTCGGGTCGAAATCGTCTGATCTTCGGGATGAAACGCAAGGTGGAGTTGCGTGTCATCCGCATAACAGTGGTAGGAGAAGCCATGCTTACGAATGACTGATCCCAGTGATGTCATGTAGATCGAGAAGAGCAACGGTCCAAGAACTGAGCCCTGAGGTACACCGGTGTCAAGATGTTGCGGTTCTGAGACTTCACCTCCCCACGAAACCTTGAAGGATCTACCCGAGAGGTAGGATACGAACCATTGGAGAGCCTTGTCTGAGACGCCCATTTCCTTGAGAGTCGAAAGGAGAATACTGTGGTTAACGGTGTCAAAAGCAGCGGATAAGTCTAGCAGGATGAGAACGGATGACATGGAGGCCGCCATTGCCAGTCGTAGGTCTTCAACAACTGAGAGCAGAGCTGTCTCTGTAAAGTGTCCTTTCTTGAAGCCTGACTGGTTGCTGTCCAAGCGGTTGTGTAGAGTAAGATAGGCCGAGAGTTGATCTGAGACGACACATTCCAGGGTCTTTCCGATGAATGGCAGTAGAGAGACTGGTCTGTAGTTCTCTAGAAGTGCGGAATTCAGCGAGGGTTTCTTCAACAGCGGGGTGATCTGGGCTTCTTTGAAAGCAGTAGGAAATGTGCCAGAGTTGAGCGATGAGTTGATGATGTGAGTAATTGCAGGAATGACCGAAGGAGAGATGTCTTGCAGGAGATGGGTGGGGATGGGGTCCAGCGAGCAGGTAGTCGGGTGATTCGATACGATGATTCTCGCAGCGTCGTTTTCAGTCAACGGAGAGAAAGAGTGGAGGGAGGGGGTCAAAGGAGCCGGAATATGGTCCAGCGGTGGTGGAGCGGAGAACTGATTGCTGATAGCGGTGGTCTTCTTCACAAAGAAGGATGCAAAGTCATCAGCTGTTAGGTCCGACGAGGAAGGTGGTGTGGGAGGACAGAGTAGAGCAGAGAAGGTCTTAAAGAGAGCGCGAGAGTCAGTTGAGCTGTTTATTTTCGCCTGGTAGAACTGAGTCTTAGCGACCGAGACATCCTCAGAGAAAGAAGAGAGAAGAGTTTGATAGAGAGAGAGATCTGCAGGGTCATTAGATTTGCGCCATTTTCTCTCAGCTGCCCTGAGCTTGGTTCTGTGTTCCCGGAGGACATCAGAGAGCCAAGGTGTTGAAGGATTGGCACGGGCTGGTCGAGATGTAAGCGGGCATATATTGTCCAAGCAGGATGTTAGTGTAGAGCATAGGAGGTGAGTGGCATTGTCAGTGCTAAGTAGAGCAAACTGATCGGGAGGAGGGAGCATAGAGGAAACAGCAGAGGATAGGGTGAGAGGAGAGAGTGTGCGTAGGTTACGCCTGAAGGTAACAAGAGAGGAAGTGGAAGGAGTGTCGGATTTTGTCACATCAAGGTGAAGTGTGACGAGAAAATGATCGGATGTGTGCAGTGGTGTTACTTGAGTGTGATATGTGGAGCAGTAGCGTGTGTAGACAAGATCACGTGTGTTACCGGACTTGTGGGTCGGCGACGTGGGCATGCGAGTGAGGTCAAACGATGCAGTGAGGTTGTGCAGATCAGTAGCTGAGGATTTCTCCAGGTGGATGTTGAAATCTCCTAGGATCACAAGAGGTGTCCCATCCTCCGGAAAAGATGACAGGAGAACATCAAACTCCTCTAGAAAATGTCCAAGCTGACCTGGGGGACGATATACTACCACAAAAATGATATTGAGTGGATGAGTTACAGAAACTATGTGTGACTCAAAAGAGGTGTTGTCACCCGAAGGTGCAAGTGTTTTAAATCTCCATCCAGTAGGAAGAAGTAGACCAGTTCCCCCCCCTCTACCAGTAGAGCGTGGGGTGTGGGAGAACGCATAGTTGGTAGACAGGGCAGTCGGTGTTGTACTGTCTTCTGGTTTTATCCAGGTTTCAGTGAGTGGCAACGGGTAATTCAATAAACAATGTTGAAAACGCAAATTCTCCTACAAGTGTACTCGAGCTGATCCACACGCTTCTCCTGTATCCACATACAAACAAACAAACATACATATAAACATATGTACATACATACAAATATACATACAAACATTTATACATACATACATACATACATACATACATACATACATACATACATACATACATACATACATACATACATACATACATACAAACATATATACATACATACATGCAAATATACATACATACATACATACATACATACATACATACAAATATACATACAAACATTTATACATACATACATACATACATACATACATACATACAAACAAACATACAAATATACATACAAACATTTATACATACATACATACATACATACATACATACATACATACATACATACAAACATACATACATACATACAAATATACATACAAACATTTATACATACATACATACATACATACATACATACATACATACATACATACATACATACATACATACATACATACATACATACATACATACAAATATACAAACAAACATACATACATACAAATATACATACATGCAAATATACATACATACATACATACATACATACATACATA